>OY744534.1:71645684-72020684 GCA_963556195.1 Sepiola atlantica
TCTACGGAAGTACCAAGTTTCAGAAGTGCAGCTCTCGTACTGCCGGAGATATGTCGATACAAACTGAATACGCAAAACATCAACAAAATTTAGCGCGTTTTAAAGTTGATATCGCTTTTGTTTATAACTTCCACATTTATTCGAATTGTGCAACGAAACTTGGCAGACAGTCGCGGGGACATATGTTCTACTGAAGTACCAAGTTTCAGAAGTGTAGCTCTTGTACTGCCGGAGATTTATGTCGATACAAACTGAATACGCAAAACATCAACAAAATTTAGCGCGTTTTAAAGTTGATATCGCATTTGTTTATAACTTCCAGATTTATTCGAATTGTGCAAAGAAACTTTGCAGACAGTCTCGAATAGGCCTTTTCTACTGAAGTACCAAGTTTCAGAAGTGCAGCTCTTGTACTGCCGGAGATATGTCGATACAAACTGAATACGCAAAACATCAACAAAATTTAGCGCGTTTTAAAGTTGATATCGCTTTTGTTTATAACTTCCACATTTATTCGAATTGTGCAACGAAACTTTGCAGACAGTCTCGAATAGGCCTTTTCTACTGAAGTATTACGTTTCAGAAGTGCAGCTATTGTACTGCCGGAGATATGTCGATACAAACTGAATACGCAAAACATCAACAAAATTTAGCGCGTTTTAAAGTTGATATCGCTTTTGTTTATAACTTCCACATTAATTCGAATTGTGCAACGAAACTTTGCAGACAGTCTCGAATAGGTCTTTTCTACTGAAGTACCAAGTTTCAGAAGTGCAGCGCTGGTACTGCCGGAGATATGTCGATACAAACTGAATACGCAAAACATCAACAAAATTTAGCGCGTTTTAAAGTTGATATCGCTTTTGTTTATAACTTCTACATTTATTCGAATTGTGCTACGAAACTTTGCAGACAGTCTCGAATAGCCCTTTCCTACTGAAGTACCAAGTTTCAGAAGTGCAGCTCTTGTACTGCAGGAGATATGTCGATACAAACTGAATACGCAAAACATCAACAAAATTTAGCGCGTTTTAAAGTTGATATCGCTTTTGTTTATAACTTCCACATTTATTCGAATTGTGCAACGAAACTTTGCAGACAGTCGCGGAGACACATGTTCTACTGAAGTATTAAGTTTCAGAAGTGCAGCTATTGTACTGCCGGAGATATGTCGATACAAACTGAATACGCAAAACATCAACAAAATTTAGGGCGTTTTAAAGTTGATATCGCTTTTGTTTATAACTTCCACATTTATTCGAATTGTGCTACGAAACTTTGCAGAAAGTCTCGAATAGCCCTTTCCTACTGAAGTACCAAGTTTCAGAAGTGCAGCTCTTGTACTGCCGGAGATATGTCGATACAAACTGAATACGTAAAACATCAACAAAATTTAGTGCGTTTTAAAGTTGATACCGCTTTTGTTTATAACTTCCACATTCATTCGAATTGTGCAACGAAACTTTGCAGACAGTGGCGGAGACACATGTTCTACGGAAGTACCAAGTTTCAGCAGTGCAGCTCTTGTACTGCCGGAGATATGTCGATACAAACTGAATACGCAAAACATCAACAAAATTTAGCGCGTTTTAAAGTTGATATCGCTTTTGTGTATAACTTCCACATTTATTCGAATTGTGCAACGAAAATTTGCAGACAGTCGCGGGGACATATGTTCTACTGAAGTACCAAGTTTCAGAACTGTAGCACTTGTACTGCCGGAGATATATGTCGATGCTGTAGGGAACATGAACATGAAGAGGGCTTACTTGCGAAACGTCCTCGGGTTTGCTTGTCCTGTGCGCTGCGAGTGAAAGAAAGAAAGAAGGAAAGAAATCCAACATGGCGTCCCTGAATGTTTATTACATACAGTTCACGCAAAATCTCGCAAAGTCTCGCTGCACGTATGGAAATTAGGTGTGACTGGATATTATAAAAAGCGAGTCTCGTACCGTCTCAGTGAAACGGAGTGTGCGAAGCGAGTGCACGTGTCGAGCAGTAAGAGCTGCTTTGGAGGTTAACAGTGACTTGCGACCTTCGTTATTATTTCAAGCTATCTCGGCTATGGACAAGTTCGACTTGAGGTTGATACCCGAGTTCGACGGCTCCCCCTCCGGACCCTCTGTAGTCGAGTGGTGGGAGAAAGCCGAGCGCGTCTGCAGACTTTGCAATATAAAGGATCCTGCACTGGTCATCCCGCTGAGGCTGACCAAAGGAGCATATTCGGTGTATCAGAAGCTCGGAGACGAACCAGGCCTGGAGGAAATTAGGCAGGCGCTATACGCAGCCTTTGCTGTGGACCCTTTCGTCGCCTGGAGGCAGTTCACCGAACGGCGGCTTGGGCTAGATGAGACTGTGGACGTCTACCTGGCCGATTTGAGGAGGCTAGCCGCGCCGTTTGGTGGAACAAGCGAGCGAATACTGGGATGCGCTTTTCTGACTGGACTCCCAGACGGCGCCAGCAGACTGCTGCGAGCATCGTCCAGACTAAGTGAGATTGGGCTTGACGAGTTGTTGGCCAGAGCCCGAAACATTTTGAAAGAGGACACAGAGCCGGTTTCGGCAGCTGCGCAAGCGTCTTCACCACCAACAGAAGACGTGAGATGCTACAAATGTGGCGGGCCGAATCATTTTTCAAAAGACTGCCGTAGCCGAAGCGGTGCAAAGGACGCGCCCGATCGAGGAACGTTAAAACGCGTGCGTTGTTACCGGTGCAACAAGCTGGGTCACGTGGCAAGAGGTTGTCCGGGAAACGGGCAAGGGGAGTAAGCTATAGCGCCAGTCTTCTCCCCAGATCGTCGCCAAATAAGGCGCTACCCACAGTGAGCGTGCGCGTAAACGGGCGTGAGCGCTTCGCGCTCGTAGACACCGGGTGCACGCAGACCCTCGTGAGCAAAGCATGCTGTGACGCATGGGATAAGGAAAGGATCCCGGTATTGACGGTTGGCGGTGGCTCGATTGCCTCTTGTGGCGTTAGCATCATTCGCGCAGGTGTCGGCGATGGGCCTACAGTAACCGCACGAGCCTTGGTTATAAACGGTGACCTGCTCGGTTACGACCTACTCCTGGGAATGGACGTCATCAAGGAATTGGGAGGTGTACGCATTGATGGTGAGGGTAGGGCACATTTTGCAAAAGCGGGCCTTGCTCTGAGTGCAGCTATGAAGCTGGAACAGCCTGATTTTTGTGCGGAATTCGACCAGCGCACAAAATCCTGGACAGCCTCCTGGAAGTGGTCGGAGGAGCAGCCACCCGAGAAATTATGCAATAAGGTGCCAGAATACAAAATTCCCCCCGGAGCTCGTGCAGAATACGACAAGGAACTACAAACTTGGATTAGTAATGGATGGCTAGTTCCGTATTCAGAGAAGGAATTGGGTCCTCCAAAGTGCCTGATCCCGTTAATGGCGGTTATCCAACAGAATAAGCAGAAGGTGAGGCCGGTGCTCGACTATCGAGAATTGAATGAGCACGTGGACCCTTTTACAGCTCGCGCGGACGTATGCACTGAAAAGTTGAGGGAATGGCGGCAAGTGGGATCTAATGTATCTGTACTGGATCTTCACAAAGCATACCTTCAAGTGCGTGTACACAAATCACTATGGCCCTATCAAACGGTGCTCATCAAGGGGAAAAGGTATTGCCTAACCCGCATGGGATTTGGACTTAATGTTGCGCCATCAATTATGCAAATGATTGTTGACACCATTCTGACTAAAGATGAGCGCATTCAGCGGGCAACGTCTGCATATATTGATGACGTGTACGTGGACGAGGAAATTGTATCTGCGGCGCGCGTGAGGGAGCATCTCTACAACTTTGGCCTTCTCAGCAAGGAACCGGAAAGGCTACGAGATGGCGCACGGGTACTTGGTTTGCAGGTCTGGGAGGAAGATGACGTTCTGTATTGGAAACGAGGAAATGAAACCCCGGACATGCCTTGTATTGTTACACGACGAAACGTATTTTCCTTGTGCGGAAAGTTAGTTGGAAACCTTCCTGTCGGCGGCTGGCTTCGTGTTGCGGTGGCATTTATTAAGCGAAGAGCCTCCGACGTCACCACTGGATGGGATGACGAAACTCATGACGTCCCTCTCAATACAATGCTCAAAGAAGTCCTCACCAGGGTGCACAAGGAAGACCCAACGCGAGGCAGATGGTGCGTCGACAGCCAGAACCTTAGTGTGTGGGTTGATGCAAGCTCTCTCGCCATTGGTGTATCGGTGGTCCATGATGGAATGGTGGTGGAAGACGCTTGCTGGTTACGCCCAGAAAAGGACTCCCAGCACATAAACCTGGCAGAACTTGATGCGGTTATCAAGGGGATAAACTTGGCAATCCTTTGGAAGACGACCACCCTGCGACTATTCACGGATTCTGCTTGCGTCCATAAGTGGATTTCAGATACTCTCACCGGGAGGGCCAGAATACGAACCAAAGCCACGAGCGAGATGCTCATCCGACGGCGGCTCGACACGATCATGAAGCTGGTGAACGAATATGCGCTGTCAATAGAGGTGTCCCTGGTCAAATCCAGCCTAAACAAAGCAGATTGTTTGACGAGAGTACCTCAAAGATGGCTTGATGCCATAAGAAAGACTATTGAACCCATGCAGCCCGCCTGCGCCGCTTCCATGAGCCCCGTTCGATCTAATACCATCAAAGAAGTCCACCAACAAACCGGGCACCCTGGGGTCAAGCGGACCCTATATTTCGCTAAGTTGGTTGAACCAGGAGTACAAAAGGCAGACGTCAGGAAAGTGGTCAAAGATTGTATAGCATGCCAATCCATTGATCCAGCACCCGTTCGCTGGGAGAAAGGAAAGCTGGTAGTGGAAAGCCATTGGAACCGGCTGGCGATGGATATTACTCACCACAACGGTGAGGATTTCTTGACTCTCATTGATTGCGGTCAATCCAGGTTTGCGATATGGCGCATGCTGCGCCGGCAGGATGCAGCCAGCATCATCCGTCAGTTAAACAATATTTTTCTTGAACGTGGCCCCCCAACGGAGATATTAACCGACAATGGCGCTGCATTCACTAGTGAGCAGTTCAGAAAGTTTGCTGATGGCTGGGGAGTACACCTGAGGTTTCGATGCGCCCACGTACCGAGTGGAAATGGGGTCATCGAGCGGAATCACAGAACCGTCAAAACCATTGCGGCCAGGACGGGCTGCACGGTATTTGAGGCAGTCTACCTGTATAACGTAACCCCAAAGGATAATGTTTCACCCTCTACAGCGCCGGCTGACACCTTGCACAGGTATCACGTCAGGGTGAAAGGCATAGAGACTAACCCGCTGCCCGAACTGGAAGTAACCAAAGAGAAACTGAAAAAAGGAGATGTCGTCTGGATTAAGAACCCGCGCGGCAAGTGTACGACGAAATACGGAGTTGGACGCGTCACCGAGGTAATCAGCCCACAGGCGGTGCGAGTCGACGGTATGCCCCGTCACATTAGGGACCTACGGTTAGCAACGCAATCATCACTGAACGACAAGAGCGAGTCGGAGTCAGAGAGCAGTGAGGCATCGCTCTGGCTTGCAGCAGCCCCATCGGACAGTGACTCGGATATCAGCAGTATCCCAGCGGACGCGATGTTTCTCGACCCTCAGACCGCGGACGAGAGCACAAGCGAAGATGAGGCTTGCGTTGTCCCCCTCCGAAGAAGCAACCGGCGAAGGCGATCTAGGCCTCCCTGCCATCTCTGTGATCATGAGATCAGGCGGGAGTGTAGGGAACATGAACATGAAGAGGGCTTACTTGCGAAAATTCCTCGGGTTTGCTTGTCCTGTGCGCTGCGAGTGAAAGAAAGAAAGAAGGAAAGAAATCCAACATGGCGTCCCTGAATGTTTATTACATACAGTTCACGCAAAATCTCGCAAAGTCTCGCTGCACGTATGGAAATTAGGTGTGACTGGATATTATAAAAAGCGAGTCTCGTACCGTCTCAGTGAAACGGATTGTGCGAAGCGAGTGCACGTGTCGAGCAGTAAGAGCTGCTTTGGAGGTTAACAGTGACTTGCGACCTTCGTTATTATTTCAGATACAAACTGAATACGCAAAACATCAACAAAATTTAGCGCGTTTTAAAGTTGATATCGCTTTTGTTTATAACTTCCACATTTATTCGAATTGTGCAACGAAACTTTGCAGACAGTCTCGAATAGGCCTTTTCGACTGAAGTACCAAGTTTCAGAAGTGCAGCTCTTGTACTGCCGGAGATATGGCGATACAAACTGAATACGCAAAACATCAACAAAATTTAGCGCGTTTTAAAGTTGATATCGCTTTTGTTTATAACTTCCACATTTATTCGAATTGTGCAACGAAACTTTGCAGACAGTCTCGAATAGGCGTTTTCTACTGAAGTACCAAGTTTCAGAAGTGCAGCTATTGTACTGCCGGAGATATGTCGATACAAACTGAATACGCAAAACATCAACAAAATTTAGCGCGTTTTAAAGTTTATCGCTTTTGTTTATAACTTCCACATTTATTCGAATTGTGCAACGAAACTTTGCAGACAGTCTCGAATAGGCCTTTTCTACGGAAGTACCAAGTTTCAGAAGTGCAGTTCTTGTACTGCCGGAGATATGTCGATACAAACTGAATACGCAAAACATCAACTAAATTTAGCGCGTTTTAAAGTTGATATCGCTTTTGTTTATAACTTCCACATTTATTCGAATTGTGCAACGAAACTTTGCAGACAGTTTCGAATAGGCCTTTTCCACTGAAGTACTAAGTTTCAGAAGTGCAGCTCTTGTACTGCCGGAGATATGTCGATACAAACTGAATACGCAAAACATCAACAAAATTTAGCGCGTTTTAAAGTTGATATCGCTTTTGTTTATAACTTCCACATTTATTCGAATTGTGCAACGAAACTTTGCAGACAGTCGCAGAGACACATGTTCTACGGAAGTACCAAGTTTCAGAAGTGCAGCTCTCGTACTGCCGGAGATATGTCGATACAAACTGAATACGCAAAACATCAACAAAATTTAGCGCGTTTTAAAGTTGATATCGCTTTTGTTTATAACTTCCACATTTATTCGAATTGTGAAACGAAACTTTGCAGACAGTCGCGGGGACATATGTTCTACTGAAGTACCAAGTTTAAGAAGTGTAGCTCTTGTACTGCCGGAGATATGTCGATACAAACTGAATACGCAAAACATCAACAAAATTTAGCGCGTTTAAAAGTTTATATCGCTTTTGTTTATAACTTCCACATTTATTCGAATTGTGCAACGAAACTTTGCAGACAGTCTCGAATACGCCTTTTCTACGGAAGTACCAAGTTTCAGAAGTGCAGTTCTTGTACTGCCGGAGATATGTCGATACAAACTGAATACGCAAAACATCAACAAAATTTAGCGCGTTTTAAAGTTGATATCGCTTTTGTTTATAACTTCCACATTTATTCGAATTGTGCAACGAAACTTTGCAGACAGTCTCGAATAGGCCTTTTCCACGGAAGTACCAAGTTTCAGAAGTGCAGTTCTTGTACTGCCGGAGATATGTCGATACAAACTGAATACGCAAAACATCAACTAAATTTAGCGCGTTTTAAAGTTGATATCGCTTTTGTTTATAACTTCCACATTTATTCGAATTGTGCAACGAAACTTTGCAGACAGTCTCAAATAGGCCTTTTTTTTTACTGAAGTATCAAGTTTCAGAAGGGCAGCTCTTGTACTGCCGGAGATATGTCGATACAAACTGAATACGACAAAACATCAACAAAATTTAGCGCGTTTTAAAGTTGATATCCCTTTTGTTTATAACTTCCACATTTATTCGAATTGTGCAACGAAACTTTGCAGACAGTCGCGGAGACACATGTTTTACGAAAGTACCAAGTTTCAGAAGTGCAGCTCTTGTACTGCCGGAGATATGTCGATACAAACTGAATACGCAAAACATCAACAAAATTTAGCGCGTTTTAAAGTTGATATCGCTTTTGTTTATAAACTTCCACATTTATTCGAATTGTGCAACGAAACTTTGCAGACAGTCTCGAATAGGCCTTTTCTACTGAAGTACCAAGTTTCAGAAGTGCAGCTCTTGTACTGCCCGAGATATATCGATACAAACTGAATACGCAAAACATCAACAAAATTTAGCGCGTTTAAAAGTTTATATCGCTTTTGTTTATATAACTTCCACATTTTTTTGAATTGTGCTACGATACGTTGCAGACAGTCTCCAATAGGCCTTTTCTACTGAAGTACCAAGTTTCAGAAGTGCAGCTCTTATACTGCCGGAGATATGTCGATACAAACTGAATACGCAAAACATCAACAAAATTTAGCGCGTTTTAAAGTTGATATCGCTTTTGTTTATAACTTCCACATTTATTCGAATTGTGCAACGAAACTTTGCAGACAGTCTCGAATAGGCCTTTTCTACTGAAGTACCAAGTTTCAGAAGTGCAGCTCTTGTACTGCCAGAGATATGTCGATACAAACTGACTACGCAAAACATCAACAAAATTTAGTCCGTTTAAAAGTTTATATCGCTTTTGTTTATATAACTTCCACATTTATTCGAATTGTGCTACGATACTTTCCAGCAGTCTCGAATAAACCGTTTCTACTGAAGTACCAAGTTTCAGAAGTGCAGCTATTGTACTGCCGGAGATATGTCGATACAAACTGAATACGCAAAACATCAACAAAATTTAGCGCGTTTAAAAGTTTATATCGCTTTTGTTTATAACTTCCACATTTATTCGAATTGTGCAACGAAACTTTGCAGACAGTCTCGAATACGCCTTTTCTACGGAAGTACCAAGTTTCAGAAGTGCAGTTCTTGTACTGCCGGAGATATGTCGATACAAACTGAATACGCAAAACATCAACTAAATTTAGCACGTTTTTTAAAGTTGATATCGCTTTTGTTTATAACTTCCACATTTATTCGAATTGTGCAACGAAACTTTGCAGACAGTCTCAAATAGGCCTTTTCTACGGAAGTACCAAGTTTCAGAAGTGCAGTTCTTGTACTGCCGGAGATATGTCGATACAAACTGAATACGCAAAACATCAACTAAATTTAGCGCGTTTTAAAGTTGATATCGATTTTGTTTATAACTTCCACATTTATTCGAATTGTGCAACGAAACTTTGCAGACAGTCTCAAATAGGCCTTTTTTTTTACTGAAGTATCAAGTTTCAGAAGGGCAGCTCTTGTACTGCCGGAGATATGTCGATACAAACTGAATACGCAAAACATCAACAAAATTTAGCGCGTTTTAAAGTTGATATCCCTTTTGTTTATAACTTCCACATTTATTCGAATTGTGCAACGAAACTTTGCAGACAGTCGCGGAGACACATGTTCTACGAAAGTACCAAGTTTCAGAAGTGCAGCTCTTGTACTGCCGGAGATATGTCGATACAAACTGAATACGTAAAACATCAACAAAATTTAGAGCGTTTTAAAGTTGATATCGCTTTTGTTTATAAACTTCCACATTTATTCGAATTGTGCAACGAAACTTTGCAGACAGTCTCGAATAGGCCTTTTCTACTGAAGTACCAAGTTTCAGAAGTGCAGCTCTTGTACTGCCGGAGATATATCGATACAAACTGAATACGCAAAACATCAACAACATTTAGCGCGTTTAAAAGTTTATATCGCTTTTGTTTATATAACTTCCACATTTATTTGAATTGTGCTACGATACGTTGCAGACAGTCTCCAATAGGCCTTTTCTACTGAAGTACCAAGTTTCAGAAGTGCAGCTCTTATACTGCCGGAGATATGTCGATACAAACTGAATACGCAAAACATCAACAAAATTTAGCGCGTTTTAAAGTTGATATCGCTTTTGTTTATAACTTCCACATTTATTCGAATTGTGCAACGAAACTTTGCAGACAGTCTCGAATAGGCCTTTTCTACTGAAGTACCAAGTTTCAGAAGTGCAGCGCTGGTACTGCCGGAGATATGTCGATACAAACTGAATACGCAAAACATCAACAAAATTTAGCGCGTTTTAAAGTTGATATCGCTTTTGTTTATAACATCCACATTTATTCGAATTGTGCAACGAAACTTTGCAGACAGTCTCAGATAGCCCTTTCCTACTGAAGTACCAAGTTTCAGAAGTGCAGCTCTTGTACTGCCGGAGATATGTCGATACAAACTGAATACGCAAAACATCAACAAAATTTAGCGCGTTTTAAAGTTGATATCGCTTTTGTTTATAACTTCCACATTTATTCGAATTGTGCAACGAAACCTTGCAGACAGTCGCGGAGACACATGTTCTACGGAAGTACCAAGTTTCAGAAGGGCAGCTCTCGTACTGCCGGAGATATGTCGATACAAACTGAATACGCAAAACATCAACAAAATTAAGCGCGTTTTAAAGTTGATATCGCTTTTGTTTATAACTTCCACATGTATTCGAATTGTGCAACGAAACTTTGCAGACAGTCTCGAATAGCCCTTTCCTACTGAAGTACCAAGTTTCAGAAGTGCAGCTCTTGTAGTGCCGGAGATATGTCGATACAAACTGAATACGCAAAACATCAACAAAATTTAGCGCGTTTTAAAGTTGATATCGCTTTAATTTATAAACTTCCACATTTATTCGAATTGTGCAACGAAACTTTGGAGACAGTCTCGAATAGCCCTTTTCTACTGAAGTACCAAGTTTCAGAAGTGCAGCTATTGTACTGCCGGAGATATGTCGATACAAACTGAATACGCAAAACATCAACAAAATTTAGCGCGTTTAAAAGTTTATATCGCTTTTGTTTGTATAACTTCCACATTTATTCGAATTGTGCTACGATACTTTGCAGACAGTTTCGAATAGGCCTTTTCTACTGAAGTACCAAGTTTCAGAAGTGCAGCTCTTGTACTGCCGGAGATATTTCGATACAAACTGAATACGCAAAACATCAACAAAATTTAGCGCGTTTTAAAGTTGATATCGCTTTTGTTTATAACTTCCACATTTATTCGAATTGTGCAACCAAACTTTGCAGACAGTCTCGAATAGGCGTTTTCTACTGAAGTACCAAGTTTCAGAAGTGCAGCTCTTGTACTGCCGGAGATATGTCGATACAAACTGAATACGCAAAACATCAACAAAAGTTAGCGCGTTTTAAAGTTGATATCGCTTTTGTTTATAACTTCCACTTTTATTCGAATTATGCAACGAAACTTTGCAGACAGTCTCGAATAGGCCTTTTCTCCTGAAGTACCAAGTTTCAGAAGTGCAGCTCTTGTACTGCCGGAGATATGGCGATACAAACTGAATACGCAAAACATCAACAAAATTTAGCGCGTTTTAAAGTTGATATCGCTTTTGTTTATAACTTCCACATTTATTCGAATTGTGCAACGAAACTTTTGCAGACAGTCTCGAATAGGCGTTTTCTACTGAAGTACCAAGTTTCAGAAGTGCAGCTATTGTACTGCCGGAGATATGTCGATACAAACTGAATACGCAAAACATCAACAAAATTTAGCGCGTTTTAAAGTTGATATCGCTTTTGTTTATAACTTCCACATTAATTCGAATTGTGCAACGAAACTTTGCAGAGAGTCTCGAATAGGCCTTTTCTACTGAAGTACCAAGTTTCAGAAGTGCAGCTCTTGTACTGCCGGAGATATGTCGATACAAACTGAATACGCAAAACATCAACAAAATTTAGCGCGTTTTAAAGTTTATATCGCTTTTGTTTATAACTTCCACATTTATTGGAATTGTGCAACGAAACTTTGCAGACAGTCTCGAATAGGCCTTTTCTACGGAAGTACCAAGTTTCAGAAGTGCAGCTCTTGTACTGCCGGAGATATGTCGATACAAACTGAACACGCAAAACATCAACAAAATTTAGCGCGTTTTAAAGTTGATATCGCTTTTGTTTATAACTTCCACATTTATTCGAATTGTGAAACGAAACTTTGCAGACAGTCGCGGGGACATATGTTCTACTGAAGTACAAAGTTTAAGAAGTGTAGCTCTTGTACTGCCGGAGATATGTCGATACAAACTGAATACGCAAAACATCAACAAAATTTAGCGCGTTTTAAAGTTGATATCGCTTTTGTTTATAACTTCCACATTTATTCGAATTGTGCAACGAAACTTTGCAGACAGTCTCGAATAGGCCTTTTCTACTGAAGTACCAAGTTTCAGAAGTGCAGCTCTTGTACTGCCAGAGATATGTCGATACAAACTGAATACGCAAAACATCAACAAAATTTAGTCCGTTTAAAAGTTTATATCGCTTTTGTTTATATAACTTCCACATTTATTCGAATTGTGCTACGATACTTTCCAGCAGTCTCGAATAAACCGTTTCTACTGAAGTACCAAGTTTCAGAAGTGCAGCTATTGTACTGCCGGAGATATGTCGATACAAACTGAATACGCAAAACATCAACAAAATTTAGCGCGTTTAAAAGTTTATATCGCTTTTGTTTATAACTTCCACATTTATTCGGATTGTGCAACGAAACTTTGCAGACAGTCTCGAATACGCCTTTTCTACGGAAGTACCAAGTTTCAGAAGTGCAGTTCTTGTACTGCCGGAGATATGTCGATACAAACTGAATACGCAAAACATCAACTAAATTTAGCACGTTTTTTAAAGTTGATATCGCTTTTGTTTATAACTTCCACATTTATTCGAATTGTGCAACGAAACTTCGCAGACAGTCTCGAATAGGCCTTTTCTACGGAAGTACCAAGTTTCAGAAGTGCAGTTCTTGTACTGCCGGAGATATGTCGATACAAACTGAATACGCAAAACATCAACTAAATTTAGCGCGTTTTAAAGTTGATATCGCTTTTGTTTACAACTTCCACATTTATTCGAATTGTGCAACGAAACTTTGCAGACAGTCTCAAATAGGCCTTTTCTACTGAAGTACCAAGTTTCAGAAGGGCAGCTCTTGTACTGCCGGAGATATGTCGATACAAACTGAATACGCAAAACATCAACAAAATTTAGCGCGTTTTAAAGTTGATATCCCTTTTGTTTATAACTTCCACATTTATTCGAATTGTGCAACGAAACTTTGCAGACAGTCGCGGAGACACATGTTCTACGAAAGTACCAAGTTTCAGAAGTGCAGCTATTGTACTGCCGGAGATATGTCGATACAAACTGAATACGCAAAACATCAACAAAATTTAGCGCGTTTTAAAGTTGATATCGCTTTTGTTTATAAACTTCCACATTTATTCGAATTGTGCAACGAAACTTTGCAGACAGTCTCGAATAGGCCTTTTCTACTGAAGTACCAAGTTTCAGAAGTGCAGCTCTTGTACTGCCGGAGATATATCGATACAAACTGAATACGCAAAACATCAACAAAATTTAGCGCGTTTAAAAGTTTATATCGCTTTTGTTTATATAACTTCCACATTTATTTCAATTGTGCTACGATACGTTGCAGACAGTCTCCAATAGGCCTTTTCTACTGAAGTACCAAGTTTCAGAAGTGCAGCTCTTATACTGCCGGAGATATGTCGATACAAACTGAATACGCAAAACATCAACAAAATTTAGCGCGTTTTAAAGTTGATATCGCTTTTGTGTATAACTTCCACATTTATTCGAATTGTGCAACGAAACTTTGCAGACAGTCTCGAATAGGCGTTTTCTACTGAAGTACCAAGTTTCAGAAGTGCAGCGCTGGTACTGCCGGAGATATGTCGATACAAACTGAATACGCAAAACATCAACAAAATTTAGCGCGTTTTAAAGTTGATATCGCTTTTGTTTATAACATCCACATTTATTCGAATTGTGCAACGAAACTTTGCAGACAGTCTCAGATAGCCATTTCCTACTGAAGTACCAAGTTTCAGAAGTGCAGCTCTTGTACTGCCGGAGATATGTCGATACAAACTGAATACGCAAAACATCAACAAAATTTAGCGCGTTTTAAAGTTGATATCGCTTTTGTTTATAACTTCCACATTTATTCGAATTGTGCAACGAAACCTTGCAGACAGTCGCGGAGACACATGTTCTACGGAAGTACCAAGTTTCAGAAGTGCAGCTCTTGTACTGCCGGAGATATGTCGATACAAACTGAATACGCAAAACATCAACAAAATTAAGCGCGTTTTAAAGTCGATATCGCTTTTGTTTATAACTTCCACATTTACTCGAATTGTGCAACGAAACTTTGCAGACAGTCTCGAATAGCCCTTTCCTACTGAAGTACCAAGTTTCAGAAGTGCAGCTTTTGTAGTGCCGGAGATATGTCGATACAAACTGAATACGCAAAACATCAACAAAATTTAGCGCGTTTTAAAGTTGATATCGCTTTAATTTATAAACTTCCACATTTATTCGAATTGTGCAACGAAACTTTGGAGACAGTCTCGAATAGCCCTTTTCTACTGAAGTACCAAGTTTCAGAAGTGCAGCTATTGTACTGCCGGAGATATGTCGATACAAACTGAATACGCAAAACATCAACAAAATTTAGCGCGTTTAAAAGTTTATATCGCTTTTGTTTATATAACTTCCACATTTATTCGAATTGTGCTACGATACTTTGCAGACAGTTTCGAATAGGCCTTTTCTACTGAAGTACCAAGTTTCAGAAGTGCAGCTCTTGTACTGCCGGAGATATGTCGATACAAACTGAATACGCAAAACATCAACAAAATTTAGCGCGTTTTAAAGTTGATATCGCTTTTGTTTATAACTTCCACATTTATTCGAATTGTGCAACCAAACTTTGCAGACAGTCTCGAATAGGCGTTTTCTACTGAAGTACCAAGTTTCAGAAGTGCAGCTCTTGTACTGCCGGAGATATGTCGATACAAACTGAATACGCAAAACATCAACAAAATTTAGCGCGTTTTAAAGTTGATATCGCTTTTGTTTATAACTTCCACATTTATTCGAATTATGCAACGAAACTTTGCAGACAGTCTCGAATAGGCCTTTTCTACTGAAGTACCAAGTTTCAGAAGTGCAGCGGGGGTTCTGCCGGAGATATGTCGATACAAACTGAATACGCAAAACATCAACAAAATTTCGCGCGTTTTAAAGTTGATATCGCTTTTGTTTATAACATCCACATTTATTCGAATTGTGCAACGAAACTTTGCAGACAGTCTCAGATAGCCCTTTCCTACTGAAGTACCAAGTTTCAGAAGTGCAGCTCTTGTACTGCCGGGGATATGTCGATACAAACTGAATACGCAAAACATCAACAAAATTTAGCGCGTTTTAAAGTTGATATCGCTTTTGTTTATAACTTCCACATTTATTACAATTGTGCAACGAAACTTTGCAGACAGTCTCGAATAGGCCTTTTCTACGGAAGTACCCAGTTTCAGAAGTGCAGTTCTTGTACTGCCGGAGATATGTCGATACAAACTGAATACGCAAAACATCAACTAAATTTAGCGCGTTTTAAAGTTGATATCGCTTTTGTTTATAACTTCCACATTTATTCGAATTGTGCAACGAAACTTTGCAGACAGTCGCGGAGACACATGTTCTACGGAAGTACCAAGTTTCAGAAGTGCAGCTCTCGTACTGCCGGAGATATGTCGATACAAACTGAATACGCAAAACATCAACAAAATTTAGCGCGTTTTAAAGTTGATATCGCTTTTGTTTATAACTTCCACATTTATTCGAATTGTGCAACGAAACTTTGCAGACAGTCGCGGGGACATATGTTCTACTGAAGTACAAGTTTAAGAAGTGTAGCTCTTGTACAGCCGGAGATATGTCGATACAAACTAAATACGCAAAACATCAACAAAATTTAGCGCGTTTTAAAGTTGATATCGCTTTTGTTTATATAACTTCCACATTTATTCGAATTGTGCTACGATACTTTGCAGACAGTCTCGAATAAACCTTTTCTACTTAAGTACCAAGTTTCAGAAGTGCAGCTATTGTACTGCCGGAGATATGTCGATACAAACTGAATACGCAAAACATCAACAAAATTTAGCGCGTTTAAAAGTTTATATCGCTTTTGTTTATAACTTCCACATTTATTCGAATTGTGCAACGAAACTTTGCAGACAGTCTCGAATACGCCTTTTCTACGGAAGTACCAAGTTTCAGAAGTGCAGTTCTTGTACTGCCGGAGATATGTCGATACAAACTGAATACGCAAAACATCAACTAAATTTAGCGCGTTTTTTAAAGTTGATATCGCTTTTGTTTATAACTTCCACATTTATTCGAATCATGCAACGAAACTTTGCAGACAGTCTCAAATAGGCCTTTTCTACGGAAGTACCAAGTTTCAGAAGTACAGTTCTTGTACTGCCGGAGATATGTCGATACAAACTGAATACGCAAAACATCAACTAAATTTAGCGCGTTTTAAAGTTGATATCGCTTTTGTTTATAACTTCCACATTTATTCGAATTGTGCAACGAAACTTTGCAGACAGTCTCAAATAGGCCTTTTCTACTGAAGTATCAAGTTTCAGAAGGGCAGCTCTTGTACTGCCGGAGATATGTCGATACAAACTGAATACGCAAAACATCAACAAAATTTAGCGCGTTTTAAAGTTGATATCCCTTTTGTTTATAACTTCCACATTTATTCGAATTGTGCAACGAAACTTTGCAGACAGTCGCGGAGACACATGTTCTACGAAAGTACCAAGTTTCAGAAGTGCAGCTCTTGTACTGCCGGAGATATGTCGATACAAACTGAATACGCAAAACATCAACAAAATTTAGCGCGTTTTAAAGTTGATATCGCTTTTATTTATAAACTTCCACATTTATTCGAATTGTGCAACGAAACTTTGCAGACAGTCTCGAATAGGCCTTTTCTACTGAAGTACCAAGTTTCAGAAGTGCAGCTCTTGTACTGCCGGAGATATATCGATACAAACTGAATACGCACAACATCAACAAAATTTAGCGCGTTTAAAAGTTTATATCGCTTTTGTTTATATAACTTCCACATTTATTTGAATTGTGCTACGATACGTTGCAGACAGTCTCCAATAGGCCTTTTCTACTGAAGTACCAAGTTTCAGAAGTGCAGCTCTTATACTGCCGGAGATATGTCGATAAAAACTGAATACGCAAAACATCAACAAAATTTAGCGCGTTTTAAAGTTGATATCGCTTTTGTTTATAACTTCCACATTTATTCGAATTGTGCAACGAAACTTTGCAGACAGTCTCGAATAGGCGTTTTCTACTGAAGTACCAAGTTTCAGAAGTGCAGCGCTGGTACTGCCGGAGATATGTCGATACAAACTGAATACGCAAAACATCAACAAAATTTAGCGCGTTTTAAAGTTGATATCGCTTTTGTTTATAACATCCACATTTATTCGAATTGTGCAACGAAACTTTGCAGACAGTCTCAGATAGCCCTTTTCTACTGAAGTACCAAGGTTCTAGAAGTGCAGCTCTTGTACTGCCGGAGATATGTCGATACAAACTGAATACGCAAAACATCAACACAATTTAGCGCGTTTTAAAGTTGATATCGCTTTTGTTTATAACTTCCACATTTATTCGAATTCTGCAACGAAACTTTGCAGACAGTCGCGGAGACACATGTTCTATGGAAGTACCAAGTTTCAGAAGGGCAGCTCTCGTACTGCCGGAGATATGTCGATACAAACTGAATACGCAAAACATCAACAAAATTAAGCGCGTTTTAAAGTTGATATCGCTTTTGTTTATAACTTCCACATTTATTCGAATTGTGCAACGAAACTTTGCAGACAGTCGCGGGGACATATGTTCTACTGAAGTACCAAGTTTAAGAAGTGTAGCTCTTGTACTGCCGGAGATATGTCGATACAAACTGAATACGCAAAACATCAACAAAATTTAGCGCGTTTTAAAGTTGATATCGCTTTTGTTTATAACTTCCACATTTATTCGAATTGTGCAACGAAACTTCGCAGACAGTCTCGAATAGGCCTTTTCTACTGAAGTACCAAGTTTCAGAAGTGCAGCTCTTGTACTGCCAGAGATATGTCGATACAAACTGAATACGCAAAACATCAACAAAATTTAGCGCGTTTAAAAGTTTATATCGCTTTTGTTTATATAACTTCCACATTTATTCGAATGTTGCTACGATACTTTGCAGACAGTCTCGAATAAAGCTTTTCTACTGAAGTACCAAGTTTCAGAAGTGCAGCTCTTGTACTGCCGGAGATATGTCGATACAAACTGAATACGCAAAACATCAACAAAATTTAGCGCGTTTTAAAGTTTATATCGCTTTTGTTTATAACTTCTACATTTATTCGAATTGTGCAACGAAACTTTGCAGACAGTCTCGAATAGGCCTTTTCTACTGAAGTACCAAGTTTCAGAAGTGCAGCGGGGGTACTGCCGGAGATATGTCGATACAAACTGAATACGCAAAACATCAACAAAATTTCGCGCGTTTTAAAGTTGATATCGCTTTTGTTTATAACATCCACATTTATTCGAATTGTGCAACGAAACTTTGCAGACAGTCTCAGATAGCCCTTTCCTACTGAAGTACCAAGTTTCAGAAGTGCAGCTCTTGTACTGCCGGAGATATGTCGATACAAACTGAATACGCACAACATCAACAAAATTTAGCGCGTTTTAAAGTTGATATCGCTTTTGTTTATAACTTCCACATTTATTCGAATTGTGCAACGAAACCTTGCACAGACAGTCGCGGAGACACATGTTCTACGGAAGTACCAAGTTTCAGAAGGGCAGCTCGTGTACTGCCGGAGATATGTCGATACAAACTGAATACGCAAAACATCAACAAAATTTAGCGCGTTTCAAAGTTGATATCGCTTTTGTTTATAACTTTCTACATTTATTCGAATTGTGCAACGAAACTTTGCAGACAGTCTCGAATAGGCCTTTTCTACTGAAGTACCAAGTTTCAGAAGTGCAGCTCTTGTACTGCCGGAGATATGTCGATACAAACTGCATACGCAAAAAACATCAACAAAATTTAGCGCGTTTTAAAGTTGATATCGCTTTTGTTTATAAACTTCCACATTTGTTCGAATTGTGCAACGAAACTTTGCAGACAGTCTCGAATAGGCCTTTTCCCCTGAAGTACTAAGTTTCAGAAGTGCAGCTCTTGTACTGCCGGAGATATGTCGATACAAACTGAATACGCAAAACATCAACAAAATTTAGCGCGTTTTAAAGTTGATATCGCTTTTGTTTATAACTTCCACATTTATTCGAATTGTGCAACGAAACTTTGCAGACAGTCGCGGAGACACATGTTCTACGGGAGTACCAAGTTTCAGAAGTGCAGCTCTTGTACTGCCGGAGATATGTCGATACAAACTGAATACGCAAAACATCAACAAAATTTAGCGCGTTTTAAAGTTGATATCGCTTTTGTTTATAACTTCCACATTTATTCGAATTGTGCCACGAAACTTTGCAGACAGTCGCGGGGACATATGTTCTACTGAAGTACCAAGTTTAAGAAGTGTAGCTCTTGTACTGCCAGAGATATGTCGATACAAACTGAATACGCAAAACATCAACAAAATTTAGCGCGTTTTAAAGTTGATATCGCTTTTGTTTATAACTTCCACATTTATTCGAATTGTGCAACGAAACTTTGCAGACAGTCTCGAATAGGCCTTTTCTACTGAAGTACCAAGTTTCAGAAGTGCAGCTCTTGTAGTGCCAGAGATATGTCGATACAAACTGAATACGCAAAACATCAACAAAATTTAGCGCGTTTAAAAGTTTATATCGCTTTTGTTTATATAACTTCCACATTTATTCGAATGTTGCTACGATACTTTGCAGACAGTCTCAGATAAACCTTTTCTACTGAAGTACCAAGTTTGAGAAGTGCAGCTCTTGTACTGCCGGAGATATGTCGATACAAACTGAATACGCAAAACATCAACAAAATTTAGCGCGTTTTAAAGTTTATATCGCTTTTGTTTATAACTTCCACATTTATTCGAATTGTGCAACGAAACTTTGCAGACAGTCTCGAATAGGCCTTTTCTACTGAAGTACCAAGTTTCAGAAGTGCAGCGCTGGTACTGCCGGAGATATGTCGATACAAACTGAATACGCAAAACATCAACAAAATTTAGCGCGTTTTAAAGTTGATATCGCTTTTGTTTATAACTTCCACATTTATTCGAATTGTGCAACGAAACTTTGCAGACAGTCTCGAATAGCCGTTTCCTACTGACGTACCAAGTTTCAGAAGTGCAGCTTTTGTACTGCCGGAGATATGTCGATACAAACTGAATACGCAAAACATCAACAAAATTTAGCGCGTTTAAAAGTTGATATCGCTTTTGTTTATATAACTTCCACATTTATTCGAATTGTGCTACGATACTTTGCAGACAGTCTCGAATAGGCCTTTTCTACTGAAGTACCAAGTTTCAGAAGTGCAGCTCTTGTACTGCCGGAGATATGTCGATACAAACTGAATACGCAAAACATCAACAAAATTTAGCGCGTTTTAAAGTTGATATCGCTTTTGTTTATAACTTCCACATTTATTCGAATTGTGCAACGAAACTTTGCAGACAGTCTCGAATAGGCCTTTACTACTGAAGTACCACGTTTCAGAAGTGCAGCTCTTGTACTGCCGGAGATATGTCGATACAAACTGAATACGCAAAACATCAACAAAATTTAGCGCGTTTTAAAGTTGATATCGCTTTTGTTTATAACTTCCACATTTATTCGAATTGTGCAACGAAACTTTGCAGACAGTCTCGAATAGGCGTTTTCTACTGAAGTACCAAGTTTCAGAAGTGCAGCGCTTGTACTGCCGAAGATATGTCGATACAAACTGAATACGCAAAACATCAAGAAAATTTAGCGCGTTTTAAAGTTGATATCGCTTTTGTTTATAACTTCCACATTTATTCGAATTGTGCAACGAAACTTTGCAGACAGTCGCGGAGACACATGTTCTACGGAAGTCACAAGTTTCAGAAGTGCAGCTCTTGTACTGCCGGAGATATGTCGATACAAACTGAATACGCAAAACATCAACAAAATTTAGCGCGTTTTAAAGTTGATATCGCTTTTGTTTATAACTTCCACATTTATTCGAATTGTTCAACGAAACTTTGCAGACAGTCGCGGAGACACATGTTCTACGGAAGTCACAAGTTTCAGAAGTGCAGCTCTTGTACTGCCGGAGATATGTCGATACAAACTGAATACGCAAAACATCAACAAAATTTAGCGCGTTTCAAAGTTGATATCGCTTTTGTTTATCACTTTCTACATTTATTCGAATTGTGCAACGAAACTTTGCAGACAGTCTCGAATAGGCCTTTTCTACTGAAGTACCAAGTTTCAGAAGTGCAGCTCTTGTACTGCCGGAGATATGTCGATACAAACTGAATACGCAAAACATCAACAAAATTTAGCGCGTTTTAAAGTTGATATCGCTTTTGTTTATAACATCCACATTTATTCGAATTGTGCAACGAAACTTTGCAGACAGTCTCAGATAGCCCTTTTCTACTGAAGTACCAAGTTTCAGAAGTGCAGCTCTTGTACTGCCGGAGATATGTCGATACAAACTGAATACGCAAAACATCAACACAATTTAGCGCGTTTTAAAGTTGATATCGCTTTTGTTTATAACTTCCACATTTATTCGAATTGTGCAACGAAACCTTGCAGACAGTCGCGGAGACACATGTTCTATGGAAGTACCAAGTTTCAGAAGGGCAGCTCTCGTACTGCCGGAGATATGTCGATACAAACTGAATACGCAAAACATCAACAAAATTAAGCGCGTTTTAAAGTTGATATCGCTTTTGTTTATAACTTCCACATTTATTCGAATTGTGCAACGAAACTTTGCAGACAGTCGCGGGGACATATGTTCTACTGAAGTACCAAGTTTAAGAAGTGTAGCTCTTGTACTGCCGGAGATATGTCGATACAAACTGAATACGCAAAACATCAACAAAATTTAGCGCGTTTTAAAGTTGATATCGCTTTTGTTTATAACTTCCACATTTATTCGAATTGTGCAACGAAACTTCGCAGACAGTCTCGAATAGGCCTTTTCTACTGAAGTACCAAGTTTCAGAAGTGCAGCTCTTGTACTGCCAGAGATATGTCGATACAAACTGAATACGCAAAACATCAACAAAATTTAGCGCGTTTAAAAGTTTATATCGCTTTTGTTTATATAACTTCCACATTTATTCGAATGTTGCTACGATACTTTGCAGACAGTCTCGAATAAAGCTTTTCTACTGAAGTACCAAGTTTCAGAAGTGCAGCTCTTGTACTGCCGGAGATATGTCGATACAAACTGAATACGCAAAACATCAACAAAATTTAGCGCGTTTTAAAGTTTATATCGCTTTTGTTTATAACTTCTACATTTATTCGAATTGTGCAACGAAACTTTGCAGACAGTCTCGAATAGGCCTTTTCTACTGAAGTACCAAGTTTCAGAAGTGCAGCGGGGGTACTGCCGGAGATATGTCGATACAAACTGAATACGCAAAACATCAACAAAATTTCGCGCGTTTTAAAGTTGATATCGCTTTTGTTTATAACATCCACATTTATTCGAATTGTGCAACGAAACTTTGCAGACAGTCTCAGATAGCCCTTTCCTACTGAAGTACCAAGTTTCAGAAGTGCAGCTCTTGTACTGCCGGAGATATGTCGATACAAACTGAATACGCACAACATCAACAAAATTTAGCGCGTTTTAAAGTTGATATCGCTTTTGTTTATAACTTCCACATTTATTCGAATTGTGCAACGAAACCTTGCACAGACAGTCGCGGAGACACATGTTCTACGGAAGTACCAAGTTTCAGAAGGGCAGCTCGTGTACTGCCGGAGATATGTCGATACAAACTGAATACGCAAAACATCAACAAAATTTAGCGCGTTTTAAAGTTGATATCGCTTTTGTTTATAAACTTCCACATTTGTTCGAATTGTGCAACGAAACTTTGCAGACAGTCTCGAATAGGCCTTTTCCCCTGAAGTACTAAGTTTCAGAAGTGCAGCTCTTGTACTGCCGGAGATATGTCGATACAAACTGAATACGCAAAACATCAACAAAATTTAGCGCGTTTTAAAGTTGATATCGCTTTTGTTTATAACTTCCACATTTATTCGAATTGTGCAACGAAACTTTGCAGACAGTCGCGGAGACACATGTTCTACGGGAGTACCAAGTTTCAGAAGTGCAGCTCTTGTACTGCCGGAGATATGTCGATACAAACTGAATACGCAAAACATCAACAAAATTTAGCGCGTTTTAAAGTTGATATCGCTTTTGTTTATAACTTCCACATTTATTCGAATTGTGCCACGAAACTTTGCAGACAGTCGCGGGGACATATGTTCTACTGAAGTACCAAGTTTAAGAAGTGTAGCTCTTGTACTGCCAGAGATATGTCGATACAAACTGAATACGCAAAACATCAACAAAATTTAGCGCGTTTTAAAGTTGATATCGCTTTTGTTTATAACTTCCACATTTATTCGAATTGTGCAACGAAACTTTGCAGACAGTCTCGAATAGGCCTTTTCTACTGAAGTACCAAGTTTCAGAAGTGCAGCTCTTGTAGTGCCAGAGATATGTCGATACAAACTGAATACGCAAAACATCAACAAAATTTAGCGCGTTTAAAAGTTTATATCGCTTTTGTTTATATAACTTCCACATTTATTCGAATGTTGCTACGATACTTTGCAGACAGTCTCAGATAAACCTTTTCTACTGAAGTACCAAGTTTGAGAAATGCAGCTCTTGTACTGCCGGAGATATGTCGATACAAACTGAATACGCAAAACATCAACAAAATTTAGCGCGTTTTAAAGTTGATATCGCTTTTGTTTATAACTTCCACATTTATTCGAATTGTGCAACGAAACTTTGCAGAAAGTCTCGAATAGGCCTTTTCTACTGAAGTACCAAGTTTCAGAAGTGCAGCGCTGGTACTGCCGGAGATATGTCGATACAAACTGAATACGCAAAACATCAACAAAATTTAGCGCGTTTTAAAGTTGATATCGCTTTTGTTTATAACTTCCACATTTATTCGAATTGTGCAACGAAACTTTGCAGACAGTCTCGAATAGCCGTTTCCTACTGACGTACCAAGTTTCAGAAGTGCAGCTTTTGTACTGCCGGAGATATGTCGATACAAACTGAATACGCAAAACATCAACAAAATTTAGCGCGTTTAAAAGTTGATATCGCTTTTGTTTATATAACTTCCACATTTATTCGAATTGTGCTACGATACTTTGCAGACAGTCTCGAATAGGCCTTTTCTACTGAAGTACCAAGTTTCAGAAGTGCAGCTCTTGTACTGCCGGAGATATGTCGATACAAACTGAATACGCAAAACATCAACAAAATTTAGCGCGTTTTAAAGTTGATATCGCTTTTGTTTATAACTTCCACATTTATTCGAATTGTGCAACGAAACTTTGCAGACAGTCTCGAATAGGCCTTTACTACTGAAGTACCACGTTTCAGAAGTGCAGCTCTTGTACTGCCGGAGATATGTCGATACAAACTGAATACGCAAAACATCAACAAAATTTAGCGCGTTTTAAAGTTGATATCGCTTTTGTTTATAACTTCCACATTTATTCGAATTGTGCAACGAAACTTTGCAGACAGTCTCGAATAGGCGTTTTCTACTGAAGTACCAAGTTTCAGAAGTGCAGCGCCTGTACTGCCGAAGATATGTCGATACAAACTGAATACGCAAAACATCAACAAAATTTAGCGCGTTTTAAAGTTGATATCGCTTTTGTTTATAACTTCCACATTTATTCGAATTGTGCAACGAAACTTTGCAGACAGTCTCAGATAGCCCTTTCCTACTGAAGTACCAAGTTTCAGAAGTGCAGCTCTTGTACTGCCGGAGATATGTCGATACAAACTGAATACGCAAAACATCAAGAAAATTTAGCGCGTTTTAAAGTTGATATCGCTTTTGTTTATAACTTCCACATTTATTCGAATTGTGCAACGAAACTTTGCAGACAGTCGCGGAGACACATGTTCTACGGAAGTCACAAGTTTCAGAAGTGCAGCTCTTGTACTGCCGGAGATATGTCGATACAAACTGAATACGCAAAACATCAACAAAATTTAGCGCGTTTTAAAGTTGATATCGCTTTTGTTTATAACTTCCACATTTATTCGAATTGTTCAACGAAACTTTGCAGACAGTCGCGGAGACACATGTTCTACGGAAGTCACAAGTTTCAGAAGTGCAGCTCTTGTACTGCCGGAGATATGTCGATACAAACTGAATACGCAAAACATCAACAAAATTTAGCGCGTTTCAAAGTTGATATCGCTTTTGTTTATAACTTTCTACATTTATTCGAATTGTGCAACGAAACTTTGCAGACAGTCTCGAATAGGCCTTTTCTACTGAAGTACCAAGTTTCAGAAGTGCAGCTCTTGTACTGCCGGAGATATGTCGATACAAACTGAATACGGAAAAAAACATCAACAAAATTTAGCGCGTTTTAAAGTTGATATCGCTTTTGTTTATAACTTCCACATTTATTCGTATTGTGCTACGAAACTTTGCGGACAGTCGGGGAGAAACATTTTCTACTGAAGTATTAAGTTTCAGAAGTGCAGCTATTGTACTGCCGGAGATATGTCGATACAAACTGAATACGCAAAACATCAACAAAATTTAGCGCGTTTTAAAGTTGATATCGCTTTTGTTTATAACTTCCACATTTATTCGAATTGTGCAACGAAACTTTGCAGACAGTCGCGGAGACACAAGTTCTACGGAAGTACCAAGTTTCAGAAGTGCAGCTCTTGTACTGCCGGAGATATGTCGATACAAACTGAATACGCAAAACATCAACAAAATTTAGCGCGTTTTAAAGTTGATATCGCTTTTGTTTATAACTTCCACATTTATTCGAATAGTGCAACGAAACTTTGCAGACAGTCTCGAATAGGCTTTTACTACTGAAGTAGCAAGTTTCAGAAGTGCAGCGCTGGTACTGCCGGAGATATGTCGATACAAACTGAATACGCAAAACATCAACAAAATTTAGCGCGTTTTAAAGTTGATATCGCTTTTGTTTATAACATCCACATTTATTCGAATTGTGAAACGAAACTTTGCAGACAGTCTCGAATAGCCGTTTCCTACTGAAGTACCAAGTTTCAGAAGTGCAGCTCTCGTACTGCCGGAGATATGTCGATACAAACTGAATACGCAAAACATCAACAAAATTTAGCGCGTTTTAAAGTTGATATCGCTTTTGTTTATAACTTCCACATTTATTCGAATTGTGCAACGAAACCTTGCAGACAGTCGCGGAGACACATGTTCTACGGAAGTACCAAGTTTCAGAAGTGCAGCTCTCGTACTGCCGGAGATATGTCGATACAAACTGAATACGCAAAACATCAACAAACTTAAGCGCGTTTTAAAGTTGATATCGCTTTTGTTTATAACTTCCACATTTATTCGAATTGTGAAACGACACTTTGCAGACAGTCGCGGAGACACATGTTCTACTGAAGTAGCAAGTTTCAGAAGTGCAGCTCTTGTACTGCCGGAGATATGTCGATACAAACTGAATACGCAAAACATCAACAAAATTTAGCGCGTTTTAAAGTTGATATCGCTTTTGTTTATAACTTCCACATTTATTCGAATTGTGCTACGAAACTTTGCAGACAGTCTCGAATAGGCCTTTTCTACTGAAGTACCAAGTTTCAGTAGTGCAGCTCGTGTACTGCCGGAGATATGTCGATACAAACTGAATACGCAAAACATCAACAAAATTTAGCGCGGTTTAAAGTTGATATCGCTTTTGTTTATAACTTCCACATTTATTCGAATTGTGCAACGAAACTTTGCTGACAGTCTCAAATAGGCCTTTACTACGGAAGTACCAAGTTTCAGAAGTGCTGTTCTTGTACTGCCGGAGATATGTCGATACAAACTGAATACGCAAAACATCAACAAAATTTAGCGCGTTTTAAAGTTGATATCGCTTTTGTTTATAACTCCCACATTTATTCGAATTGTGCAAAGAAACTTTGCAGACAGTCTTGAATAGGCCTTTTCTACGGAAGTACTAAGTTTCAGAAGTGCAGCTCTTGTACTGCCGGAGATATGTCGATACAAACTGAATACGCAAAACATCAACAAAATTTAGCCCGTTTTAAAGTTGATATCGCTTTTGTTTATAACTTCCACATTTATTGGAATTGTGCAACGAAACTTTGCAGACAGTCTCGAATAGGCCTTTTCTACTGGAGTACATAGTTTCAGAAGTGCAACTCTTGTACTGCCGGAGATATGTCGATACAAACTGAATACGCAAAACATCAACAAAATTTAGCGCGTTTTAAAGTTGATATCGCTTTTGTTTATAACTTCCACATTTATTCGAATTGTGCAACGAAACTTTGCAGACAGTCTCGAATAGGCCTTTTCTACTGAAGTACCAAGTTTCAGAAGTGCAGCTCTTGTACTGCCGGAGATATGTCGATACAAACTGAATACGCAAAACATCAACAAAATTTAGCGCGTTTTAAAGTTGATAACGCTTTTTTTTACAACTTCCACATTTATTCAAATTGTGCTACGATACTTTGCAGACAGTCTCGAATAGGCCTTTTTACTGAAGTACCAAGTGTCAGAAGTGCAGCTCTTGTACTGCCGGAGATATGTGGATACAAACTGAATACGCAAAACATCAACAAAATTTAGCGCGGTTTGAAGTTAATATCGCTTTTGTTTATAACTTCTACATTTATTCGAATTGTGCAACGAAACTTTGCAGACAGTCTCGAATAGCCGTTTCCTACTGACGTACCAAGTTTCAGAAGTGCAGCTCTTGTACTGCCGGAGATATGTCGATACAAACTGAATACGCAAAACATCAACAAAATTTAGCGCGTTTAAAAGTTGATATCGCTTTTGTTTATATAACTTCCACATTTATTCGAATTGTGCTACGATACTTTGCAGACAGTCTCGAATAGGCCTTTCCTACTGAAGTACTAAGTTTCAGAAGTGCAGCTCTTGTACTGCCGGAGATATGTCGATACAAACTGAATACGCAAAACATCAACAAAATTTAGCGCGTTTTAAAGTTGATATCGCTTTTGTTTATAACTTCCACATTTATTCGAATTGTGCAACGAAACTTTGCAGACAGTCTCGAATAGGCCTTTACTACTGAAGTACCACGTTTCAGAAGTGCAGCTCTTGTACTGACGGAGATATGTCGATACAAACTGAATACGCAAAACATCAACAAAATTAAGCACGTTTTAAAGTTGATATCGCTTTTGTTTATAACTTCCACATTTATTCGAATTGTGCAACGAAACTTTGCAGACAGTCTCAAATAGGCCTTTTCTACTGAAGTACCAAGTTTCAGAAGTGCAGCGCTTGTACTGCTGGAGATATGTCGATACAAACTGAATACGCAAAACATCAACAAAATTTAGCGCGTTTTAAAGTTGATATCGCTTTTGTTTATAACATCCACATTTATTCGAATTGTGAACGAAACTTTGCAGACAGTGTCAGATAGCCCTTTCCTACTGAAGTACCAAGTTTCAGAAGTGCAGCTCTTGTACTGCCAGAGATATGTTGATACAAACTGAATACGCAAAACATCAACAAAATTTAGCGCGTTTTAAAGTTGATATCGCTTTTGTTTATAACTTCCACATTTATTCGAATTGTGCAACGAAACCTTGCCTAGACAGTCGCGGAGACACATGTTCTACGGAAGTCACAAGTTTCAGAAGTGCAGCTCTTGTACTGCCGGAGATATGTCGATACAAACTGAATACGCAAAACATCAACAAAATTTAGCGCGTTTTAAAGTTGATATCGCTTTTGTTTATAACTTCCACATTTATTCGAATTGTGCAACGAAACTTTGCAGACAGTCTCGAATAGGCCTTTTCTACGGAAGTACCAAGTTTCAGAAGTACTGTTCTTGTACTGCCGGAGATATGTCGATACAAACTGAATACGCAAAACATCAACAAAATTTAGCGCGTTTTAAAGTTGATATCGCTTTTGTTTATAACTTCCACATTTATTTTAATTGTGCAAAGAAACTTTGCAGACAGTCTTGAATAGGCCTTTTCTACGGAAGTACTAAGTTTCAGAAGTGCAGCTCTTGTACTGCCGGAGATATGTCGATACAAACTGAATACGCAAAACATCAACAAAATTTAGCCCGTTTTAAAGTTGATATCGCTTTTGTTTATAACTTCCACATTTATTCGAATTGTGCAACGAAACTTTGCAGACAGTCTCGAATAGGCCTTTTCTACTGGAGTACATAGTTTCAGAAGTGCAACTCTTGTACTGCCGGAGATATGTCGATACAAACTGAATACGCAAAACATCAACAAAATTTAGCGCGTTTTAAAAGTTGATATCGCTTTTTCCACATTTATTCGAATTGTGCAACGAAACTTTGCAGACAGTCGCGGAGACACATGTTCTACTGAAGTAGCAAGTTTCAGAAGTGCAGCTCTTGTACTGCCGGAGATATGTCGATACAAACTGAATACGCAAAACATCAACAAAATTTAGCGCGTTTTAAAGTTGATATCGCTTTTGTTTATAACTTCCACATTTATTCGAATTGTGCCACGAAACTTTGCAGACAGTCTCGAATAGGCCTTTTCTACTGAAGTACCAAGTGTCAGAAGTGCAGCTCTTGTACTGCCGGACATATGTCGATACAAACTGAATACGCAAAACATCAACAAAATTTAGCGCGTTTTAAAGTTGATATCGCTGTTGTTTATAAACTTATACATTTATTCGAATTGTGCAACGAAACTTTGCAGACAGTCTCGAATAGGCCTTTTCTACTGAAGTATTAAGTTTCAGAAGTGCAGCTATTGTACTGCCGGAGATATGTCGATACAAACTGAATACGCAAAACATCAACAAAATTTAGCGCGTTTTAAAGTTGATATCGCTTTTGTTTATAACTTCCACATTTATTCGAATTGTGCAACGAAACTTTGCAGACAGTCTCGAATAGGCCTTTTGTACTGAAGTACGAAGTTTCAGAAGTGCAGCTCTTGTACTGCCGGAGATATGTCGATACAAACTGAATACGCAAAACATCAACAAAATTTAGCGCGTTTTAAAGTTGATATCGCTTTTGTTTATAACGTCCACATTTATTCGAATTGTGCAACGAAACTTTGCAGACAGTCTGGAATAGGCCTATTCTACTGAAGTACCAAGTTTCAGAAGTGCAGCTCTTGTACTGCCGGAGATATGTCGATACAAACTGAATACGCAAAATATCAACAAAATTTAGCGCGTTTTAAAGTTGATATCGCTTTTGTTTATAACTTCCACATTTATTCGAATTGTGCAAAGAAACTTTGCAGACAGTCTCGAATAGGCCTTTTCTACGGAAGTACCATGTTTCAGAAGTGCAGCTATTGTACTACCGGAGATATGTCGATACAAACTGAATACGCAAAACATCAACAAAATTTAGCGCGTTTTAAAGTTGATATCGCTTTTGTTTATAACTTCCACATTTATTCGAATTGTGTAACGAAACTTTGCAGACAGTCTCGAATAGGCCTTTTCTACTGAAGTACCAAGTTTCAGAAGTGCAGCTCTTGTACTGCCGGAGATATGTCGATACAAACTGAATACGCAAAAAACATCAACAAAATTTAGCACGTTTTAAAGTTGATATCGCTTTTGTTTATAAACTTCCACATTTATTCGAATTGTGCAACGAAACTTTGCAGACAGTCTCGAATAGGCCTTTTCTACTGAAGTATTAAGTTTCAGAAGTGCAGCTATTGTACTGCCGGAGATATGTCGATACAAACTTAACACGCAAAACATCAACAAAATTTAGCGCGTTTTTAAAGTTGATATCGCTTTTGTTTATAACTTCCACATTTATTCGAATTGTGCTACGAAACTTTGCAGACAGTCTCGAATAGGCTTTTACTACTGAAGTACCAAGTTTCAGAAGTGCAGCTCTTGTACTGCCGGAGATATGTCGATACAAACTGAATACGCAAAACATCAACAAAATTTAGCGCGTTTTAAAGTTGATATCGCTTTTGTTTATAAACTTATACATTTATTCGAATTGTGCAACGAAACTTTGCAGACAGTCTCGAATAGGCCTTTTCTACTGAAGTACCAAGTTTCAGAAGTGCAGCTATTGTACTGCCGGAGATATGTCGATACAAACTGAATACGCAAAACATCAACAAAATTTAGCGCGTTTTAAAGTTGATATCGCTTTTGTTATAACTTCCACATTTATTCGAATTGTGCAACGAAACTTTGCAGACAGTCTCAAATAGGCCTTTTCTACTGAAGTACCAAGTTTCAGAAGTGCAGCACTTGTACTGCCGGAGATATGTCGATACAAACTTAACACGCAAAACATCAACAAAATTTAGCGCGTTTTAAAGTTGATATCGCTTTTGTTTATAACTTCCACATTTATTCGAATTGTGCTACGAAACTTTGCAGACAGTCTCGAATAGGCCTTTTCTACTGAAGTACCAAGTTTCAGAAGTGCAGCTCTTGTACTGCCGGAGATATGTCGATACAAACTGAATACGCAAAACATCAACAAAATTTAGCGCGTTTTAAAGTTGATATCGCTTTTGTTTATAACTTCCACATTTATTCGAATTGTGCAACGAAACCTTGCAGACAGTCGCGGAGACACATGTTCTACGAAAGTACCAAGTTTCAGAAGTGCAGCTCTCGTACTGCCGGAGATATGTCGATACAAACTGAATACGCAAAACATCAACAAAATTAAGCGCGTTTTAAAGTTGATATCGCTTTTGTTTATAACTTCCACATTTATTCGAATTGTGCAACGAAACTTTGCAGACAGTCTCGAATAGCCCTTTCCTACTGAAGTACCAAGTTTCAGAAGTGCAGCTATTGTACTGCCGGAGATATGTCGATACAAACTGAATACGCAAAACATCAACAAAATTTAGCGCGTTTTAAAGTTGATATCGCTTTTGTTTATAACTTCCACATTAATTCGAATTGTGCAACGAAACTTTGCAGACAGTCTCGAATAGGCCTTTTCTACTGAAGTACCAAGTTTCAGAAGTGCAGCTCTTGTACTGCCTGAGATATGTCGATACAAACTGAATACGCAAAACATCAACAAAATTTAGCGCGTTTTAAAGTTGATATCGCTTTTGTTTATAACTTCCACATTTATTCGAATTGTGCAACGAAACTTTGCAGCCAGTCTCGAATAGGCCTTTTCCACTGAAGTACTAAGTTTCAGAAGTGCAGTTCTTGTACTGCCGGAGATATGTCGATACAAACTGAATACGCAAAACATCAACTAAATTTAGCGCGTGTTTAAAGTTGATATCGCTTTTGTTTATAACTTCCACATGTATTCGAATTGTGCAACGCAACTTTGCAGACAGTCGGGGAGGCACATTTTCTACTGAAGTATTAAGTTTCAGAAGTGCAGCTATTGTACTGCCGGAGATATGTCGATACAAACTGAATACGCAAAACATCAACAAAATTTAGCGCGTTTTAAAGTTGATATCGCTTTTGTTTATAAACTTGTACATTTATTCGAATTGTGCAACGAAACTTTGCAGACAGTCTTGAATAGGCCTTTTCTACTGAAGTATTAAGTTTCAGAAGTGCAGCTATTGTACTGCCGGAGATATGTCGATACAAACTGAATACGCAAAACATCAACAAAATTTAGCGCGTTTTAAAGTTGATATCGCTTTTGTTTATAACTTCCACATTTATTCGAATTGTGCAACGAAACTTTGCAGACAGTCTCAAATAGGCCTTTTCTACTGAAGTACCAAGTTTCAGAAGTGCTGCTCTTGTACTGCCGGAGATATGTCGATACAAACTTAACACGCAAATCATCAACAAAATTTAGCGCGTTTTTAAAGTTGATATCGCTTTTGTTTATAACTTCCACATTTATTCGAATTGTGCTACGAAACTTTGAAGACAGTCTCGAATAGGCCTTTTCTACTGAAGTACCAAGTTTCAGAAGTGCAGCTCTGGTACTGCCGGAGATATGTCGATACAAACTGAATACGCAAAACATCAACAAAATTTAGCGCGTTTTAAAGTTGATATCGCTTTTGTTTATAACTTCCACATTTATTCGAATTGTGCAACGAAACTTTGCAGACAGTCTTGAATAGGCCTTTTCTACGGAAGTACTAAGTTTCAGAAGTGCAGCTCTTGTACTGCCGGAGATATGTCGATACAAACTGAATACGCAAAAAATCAACAAAATTTAGCGCGTTTTAAAGTTGATATCGCTTTTGTTTATAACTTCCACATTTATTGGAATTGTGCAACGAAACTTTGCAGACAGTCTCGAATAGGCCTTTTCTACTGGAGTACATAGTTTCAGAAGTGCAACTCTTGTACTGCCGGAGATATGTCGATACAAACTGAATACGCAAAACATCAACAAAATTGAGCGCGTTTTAAAAGTTGATATCGCTTTTTCCACATTTATTCGAATTGTGCAACGAAACTTTGCAGACAGTCGCGGAGACACATGTTCTACGGAAGTACCAAGTTTCAGAAGTGCAGCTCTTGTACTGCCGGAGATATGTCGATACAAACTGAATACGCAAAACATCAACAAAATTTAGCGCGTTTTAAAGTTGATATCGCTTTTGTTTATAACTTCCACATTTATTCGAATTGTGCAACGAAACTTTGCAGACAGTCTCGAATAGGCCTTTTCTACTGAAGTACCAAGTTTCAGAAGTGCAGCTCTTGTACTGCCGAAGATATGTCGATACAAACTGAATACGCAAAACATCAACAAAATTTAGCGCGTTTTAAAGTTGATAACGCTTTTTTTTACAACTTCCACATTTATTCGAATTGTGCTACGAAACTTTTCAGACAGTCTCGAATAGGCCTTTTTACTGAAGTACCAAGTGTCAGAAGTGCAGCTCTTGTACTGCCGGAGATATGTCGATACAAACTGAATACGCAAAACATCAACAAAATTTAGCGCGTTTTAAAGTTGATATCGCTTTTGTTTATAACTTCCACATTTATTCGAATTGTGCAACGAAACTTTGCAGACAGTCTCGAATAGGCCTTTTCTACTGAAGTACCAAGTTTCAGAAGTGCAGCTCTTGTACTGCCGGACATATGTCGATACAAACTGAATACGCAAAACATCAACAAAATTTAGCGCGTTTTTAAAGTTGATATCGCTTTTGTTTATAACTTCCACATTTATTCGAATTGTGCTACGAAACTTTGAAGACAGTCTCGAATAGGCCTTTTCTACTGAAGTAGCAAGTTTCAGAAGTGCAGCTCTGGTACTGCCGGAGATATGTCGATACAAACTGAATACGCAAAACATCAACAAAATTTAGCGCGTTTTAAAGTTGATATCGCTTTTGTTTATAACTTCCACATTTATTCGAATTGTGCAAAGAAACTTTGCAGACAGTCTTGAATAGGCCTTTTCTACGGAAGTACTAAGTTTCAGAAGTGCAGCTCTTGTACTGCCGGAGATATGTCGATACAAACTGAATACGTTTAACATCAACAAAATTTAGCGACTTTTAAAATTGATATCGCTTTTGTTTATAACTTCCACATTTATTGGAATTGTGCAACGAAACTTTGCAGACAATCTTTAATAGGCCTTTTCTACTGGAGTACATAGTTTCAGAAGTGCAGCTCTCGTACTGCCGGAGATATGTCGATACAAACTGAATACGCAAAACATCAACAAAATTTAGCGCGTTTTAAAAGTTGATATCGCTTTTTCCACATTTATTCGAATTGTGCAACGAAACTTTGCAGACAGTCGCGGAGACACATGTTCTACGGAAGTACCAAGTTTCAGAAGTGCAGCTCTTGTACTGCCGGAGATATGTCGATACAAACTGAATACGCAAAACATCAACAAAATTTAGCGCGTTTTAAAGTTGATATCGCTTTTGTTTATAACTTCCACATTTATTGGAATTGTGCAACGAAACTTTGCAGACAGTCGCGGAGACACATGTTCTACTGAAGTACCAAGTTTCAGAAGTGCAGCTCTTGTACTGCCGGAGATATGTCGATACAAACTGAATACGCAAAACATCAACAAAATTTAGCGCGTTTTAAAGTTGATAACGCTTTTTTTTACAACTTCCACATTCATTCGAATTGTGCTACGAAACTTTTCAGACAGTCTCGAATAGGCCTTTTTACTGAAGTACCAAGTGTCAGAAGTGCAGCTCTTGTACTGCCGGAGATATGTCGATACAAACTGAATACGCAAAACATCAACAAAATTTAGCGCGTTTTAAAGTTGATATCGCTTTTGTTTATAACTTCCTCATTTATTCGAATTGTGCAACGAAACTTTGCAGACAGTCTCGAATAGGCCTTTTCTACTGAAGTACCAAGTTTCAGAAGTGCAGCTCTTGTACTGCCGGACATATGTCGATACAAACTGAATACGCAAAACATCAACAAAATTTAGCGCGTTTTTAAAGTTGATATCGCTTTTGTTTATAACTTCCACATTTATTCGAATTGTGCTACGAAACTTTGAAGACAGTCTCGAATAGGCCTTTTCTACTGAAGTAGCAAGTTTCAGAAGTGCAGCTCTGGTACTGCCGGAGATATGTCGATACAAACTGAATACGCAAAACATCAACAAAATTTAGCGCGTTTTAAAGTTGATATCGCTTTTGTTTATAACTTCCACATTTATTCGAATTGTGCAAAGAAACTTTGCAGACAGTCTTGAATAGGCCTTTTCTACGGAAGTACTAAGTTTCAGAAGTGCAGCTCTTGTACTGCCGGAGATATGTCGATACAAACTGAATACGCAAAACATCAACAAAATTTAGCCCTTTTTAAAGTTGATATCGCTTTTGTTTATAACTTCCACATTTATTGGAATTGTGCAACGAAACTTTGCAGACAGTCTTGAATAGGCCTTTTCTACTGGAGTACATAGTTTCAGAAGTGCAACTCTTGTACTGCCGGAGATATGTCGATACAAACTGAATACGCAAAACATCAACAAAATTTAGCGCGTTTTAAAAGTTGATATCGCTTTTTCCACATTTATTCGAATTGTGCAACGAAACTTTGCAGACAGTCGCGGAGACACATGTTCTACGGAAGTACCAAGTTTCAGAAGTGCAGCTCTTGTACTGCCGGAGATATGTCGATACAAACTGAATACGCAAAACATCAACAAAATTTAGCGCGTTTTAAAGTTGATATCGCTTTTGTTTATAACTTCCACATTTATTGGAATTGTGCAACGAAACTTTGCAGACAGTCGCGGAGACACATGTTCTACTGAAGTACCAAGTTTCAGAAGTGCAGCTCTTGTACTGCCGGAGATATGTCGATACAAACTGAATACGCAAAACATCAACAAAATTTAGCGCGTTTTAAAGTTGATAACGCTTTTTTTTACAACTTCCACATTTATTCGAATTGTGCTACGAAACTTTTCAGACAGTCTCGAATAGGCCTTTTTACTGAAGTACCAAGTGTCAGCAGTGCAGCTCTTGTACTGCCGGAGATATGTCGATACAAACTGAATACGCAAAACATCAACAAAATTTAGCGCGTTTTAAAGTTGATATCGCTTTTGTTTATAACTTCCACATTTATTCGAATTGTGCAACGAAACTTTGCAGACAGTCTCGAATAGGCCTTTTCTACTGAAGTACCAAGTTTCAGAAGTGCAGCTCTTGTACTGCCGGACATATGTCGATACAAACTGAATACGCAAAACATCAACAAAATTTAGCGCGTTTTAAAGTTGATATCGCTGTTGTTTATAAACTTATACATTTATTCGAATTGTGCAACGAAACTTTGCAGACAGTCTCGAATAGGCCTTTTCTACTGAAGTATTAAGTTTCAGAAGTGCAGCTATTGTACTGCCGGAGATATGTCGATACAAACTGAATACGCAAAACATCAACAAAATTTAGCGCGTTTTAAAGTTTATATCGCTTTTGTTTATAACTTCCACATTTATTCGAATTGTGCAACGAAACTTTGCAGACAGTCGCGGGGACATATGTTCTACTGAAGTACCAAGTTTCAGAAGTGTAGCTCTTGTACTGCCGGAGATATATGTCGATACAAACTGAATACGCAAAACATCAACAAAATTTAGCGCGTTTTAAAGTTGATATCGCTTTTGTTTATAACTTCCACATTTATTCGAATTGTGCAAAGAAACTTTGCAGACAGTCTCGAATAGGCCTTTTCTACGGAAGTACCAAGTTTCAGAAGTGCAGCTATTGTACTACCGGAGATATGTCGATACAAACTGAATACGCAAAACATCAACAAAATTTAGCGCGTTTTAAAGTTGATATTGCTTTTGTTTATAACTTCCACATTTATTCGAATTGTGTAACGAAACTTTGCAGACAGTCTCGAATAGGCCTTTTCTACTGAAGTACCAAGTTTCAGAAGTGCAGCTCTTGTACTGCCGGAGATATGTCGATACAAACTGAATACGCAAAAAACATCAACAAAATTTAGCACGTTTTAAAGTTGATATCGCTTTTGTTTATAAACTTCCACATTTATTCGAATTGAGCAACGAAACTTTGCAGACAGTCTCGAATAGGCCTTTTCTACTGAAGTATTAAGTTTCAGAAGTGCAGCTATTGTACTGCCGGAGATATGTCGATACAAACTGAATACGCAAAACATCAACAAAATTTAGCGCGTTTTTAAAGTTGATATCGCTTTTGTTTATAACTTCCACATTTATTCGAATTTGCTACGAAACTTTGCAGACAGTCTCGAATAGGCTTTTATTACTGAAGTACCAAGTTTCAGAAGTGCAGCTCTTGTACTGCCGGAGATATGTCGATACAAACTGAATACGCAAAACATCAACAAAATTTAGCGCGTTTTAAAGTTGATATCGCTTTTGTTTATAAACTTATACATTTATTCGAATTGTGCAACGAAACTTTGCAGACAGTCTCGAATAGGCCTTTTCTACTGAAGTATTAAGTTTCAGAAGTGCAGCTCTTGTACTGCCGGAGATATGTCGATACAAACTGAATACGCAAAACATCAACAAAATTTAGCGCGTTTTAAAGTTGATATCGCTTTTGTTATAACTTCCACATTTATTCGAATTGTGCAACGAAACTTTGCAGACAGTCTCAAATAGGCCTTTTCTACTGAAGTACCAAGTTTCAGAAGTGCAGCTCTAGTACTGCCAGAGATATGTCGATACAAACTGAATACGCAAAACATCAACAAAATTTAGCGCGTTTTAAAGTTGATATCGCTTTTGTTTATAACTTCCACATTTATTGGAATTGTGCAACGAAACTTTGCAGACAGTCGCGGAGACACATGTTCTACTGAAGTACCAAGTTTCAGAAGTGCAGCTCTTGTACTGCCGGAGATATGTCGATACAAACTGAATACGCAAAACATCAACAAAATTTAGCGCGTTTTAAAGTTGATAACGCTTTTTTTTACAACTTCCACATTTATTCGAATTGTGCTACGAAACTTTTCAGACAGTCTCGAATAGGCCTTTTTACTGAAGTACCAAGTGTCAGAAGTGCAGCTCTTGTACTGCCGGAGATATGTCGATACAAACTGAATACGCAAAACATCAACAAAATTTAGCGCGTTTTAAAGTTGATATCGCTTTTGTTTATAACTTCCACATTTATTCGAATTGTGCAACGAAACTTTGCAGACAGTCTCGAATAGGCCTTTTCTACTGAAGTACCAAGTTTCAGAAGTGCAGCTCTTGTACTGCCGGACATATGTCGATACAAACTGAATACGCAAAACATCAACAAAATTTAGCGCGTTTTAAAGTTGATATCGCTGTTGTTTATAAACTTATACATTTATTCGAATTGTGCAACGAAACTTTGCAGACAGTCTCGAATAGGCCTTTTCTACTGAAGTATTAAGTTTCAGAAGTGCAGCTATTGTACTGCCGGAGATATGTCGATACAAACTGAATACGCAAAACATCAACAAAATTTAGCGCGTTTTAAAGTTTATATCGCTTTTGTTTATAACTTCCACATTTATTCGAATTGTGCAACGAAACTTTGCAGACAGTCGCGGGGACATATGTTCTACTGAAGTACCAAGTTTCAGAAGTGCAGCTCTTGTACTGCCGGAGATATATGTTGATACAAACTGAATACGCAAAACATCAACAAAATTTAGCGCGTTTTAAAGTTGATATCGCTTTTGTTTATAACTTCCACATTTATTCGAATTGTGCAACGAAACTTTGCAGACAGTCTCGAATAGGCCTTTTCCACTGAAGTACGAACTTTCAGAAGTGCAGCTCTTGTACTGCCGGAGATATGTCGATACAAACTGAATACGCAAAACATCAACAAAATTTAGCGCGTTTTAAAGTTGATATCGCTTTTGTTTATAACTTCCACATTTATTCGAATTGTGCAACGAAACTTTGCAGACAGTCTGGAATAGGCCTGTTCTACTGAAGTACTAAGTTTCAGAAGTGCAGCTCTCGTACTGCCGGAGATATGTCGATACAAACTGAATACGCAAAACATCAACAAAATTTAGCGCGTTTTAAAGTTGATATTGCTTTTGTTTATAACTTCCACATTTATTCGAATTGTGTAACGAAACTTTGCAGACAGTCTCGAATAGGCCTTTTGTACTGAAGTACCAAGTTTCAGAAGTGCAGCTCTTGTACTGCCGGAGATATGTCGATACAAACTGAATACGCAAAAAACATCAACAAAATTTAGCACGTTTTAAAGTTGATATCGCTTTTGTTTATAAACTTCCACATTTATTCGAATTGAGCAACGAAACTTTGCAGACAGTCGCGGAGACACATTTTCTACTGAAGTATTAAGTTTCAGAAGTGCAGCTATTGTACTGCCGGAGATATGTCGATACAAACTTAACACGCAAAACATCAACAAAATTTAGCGCGTTTTTAAAGTTGATATCGCTTTTGTTTATAACTTCCACATTTATTCGAATTGTGCTACGAAACTTTGCAGACAGTCTCGAATAGGCTTTTACTACTGAAGTACCAAGTTTCAGAAGTGCAGCTCTTGTACTGCCGGAGATATGTCGATACAAACTGAATACGCAAAACATCAACAAAATTTAGCGCGTTTTAAAGTTGATATCGCTTTTGTTTATAAACTTATACATTTATTCGAATTGTGCAACGAAACTTTGCAGACAGTCTCGAATAGGCCTTTTCTACTGAAGTATTAAGTTTCAGAAGTGCAGCTATTGTACTGCCGGAGATATGTCGATACAAACTGAATACGCAAAACATCAACAAAATTTAGCGAGTTTTAAAGTTGATATCGCTTTTGATATAACTTCCACATTTATTCGAATTGTGCAACGAAACTTTGCAGACAGTCTCAAATAGGCCTTTTCTACTGAAGTACCAAGTTTCAGAAGTGCAGCTCTAGTACTGCCGGAGATATGTCGATACAAACTTAACACGCAAAACATCAACAAAATTTAGCGCGTTTTAAAGTTGATATCGCTTTTGTTTATAACTTCCACATTTATTCGAATTGTGCTACGAAACTTTGCAGACAGTCTCGAATAGGCCTTTCCTACTGAAGTAGCAAGTTTCAGAAGTGCAGCTCTTGTACTGCCGGAGATATGTCGATACAAACTGAATACGCAAAACATCAACAAAATTTAGCGCGTTTTAAAGTTGATATCGCTTTTGTTTATAACTTCCACATTTATTCGAATTGTGCAACGAAACCTTGCAGACAGTCGCGGAGAAACATATTCTACGGAAGTACCAAGTTTCAGAAGTGCAGCTCTCGTACTGCCGGAGATATGTCGATACAAACTGAATACGCAAAACATCAACAAAATTTAGCGCGTTTTAAAGTTGATATCGCTTTTGTTTATAACTTCCACATTAATTCGAATTGTGCAACGAAACTTTGCAGACAGTCTCGAATAGGCCTTCTCTACTGAAGTACCAAGTTTCAGAAGTGCAGCTCTTGTACTGCCTGAGATATGTCGATAAAAACTGAATACGCAAAACATCAACAAAATTTAGCGCGTTTTAAAGTTGATATCGCTTTTGTTTATAACTTCCACATTTATTCGAATTGTGCAACGAAACTTTGCAGCCAGTCTCGAATAGGCCTTTTCCACTGAAGTACTAAGTTTCAGAAGTGCAGTTCTTGTACTGCCGGAGATATGTCGATACAAACTGAATACGCAAAACATCAACTAAATTTAGCGCGTGTTTAAAGTTGATATCGCTTTTGTTTATAACTTCCACATTTATTCGAATTGTGCAACGCAACTTTGCAGACAGTCGGGGAGGCACATTTTCTACTGAAGTATTAAGTTTCAGAAGTGCAGCTATTGTACTGCCGGAGATATGTCGATACAAACTGAATACGCAAAACATCAACAAAATTTAGCGCGTTTTAAAGTTGATATCGCTTTTGTTTATAAACTTGTACATTTATTCGAATTGTGCAACGAAACTTTGCAGACAGTCTCGAATAGGCCTTTTCTACTGAAGTATTAAGTTTCAGAAGTGCAGCTATTGTACTGCCGGAGATATGTCGATACAAACTGAATACGCAAAACATCAACAAAATTTAGCGCGTTTTAAAGTTGATATCGCTTTTGTTTATAACTTCCACATTTATTCGAATTGTGCTACGAAACTTTGAAGACAGTCTCGAGTAGGCCTTTTCTACTGAAGTACCAAGTTTCAGAAGTGCAGCTCTGGTACTGCCGGAGATATGTCGATACAAACTGAATACGCAAAACATCAACAAAATTTAGCGCGTTTTAAAGTTGATATCGCTTTTGTTTATAACTTCCACATTTATTCGAATTGTGCAACGAAACCTTGCAGACAGTCGCGGAGACACATATTCTACGGAAGTACCAAGTTTCAGAAGTGCAGCTCTCGTACTGCCGGAGATATGTCGATACAAACTGAATACGCAAAACATCAACAAAATTAAGCGCGTTTTAAAGTTGATATCGCTTTTGTTTATAACTTCCACATTTATTCGAATTGTGCAACGAAACTTTGCAGACAGTCTCGAATAGCCCTTTCCTACTGAAGTACCAAGTTTCTGAAGTGCAGCTATTGTACTGCCGGAGATATGTCGATACAAACTGAATACGCAAAACATCAACAAAATTTAGCGCGTTTTAAAGTTGATATCGCTTTTGTTTATAACTTCCACATTAATTCGAATTGTGCAACGAAACTTTGCAGACAGTCTCGAATAGGCCTTTTCTACTGAAGTACCAAGTTTCAGAAGTGCAGCTATTGTACTGCCGGAGATATGTCGATACAAACTGAATACGCAAAACATCAACAAAATTTAGCGCGTTTTAAAGTTGATATCGCTTTTGTTTATAACTTCCACATTTATTCGAATTGTGCAACGAAACTTTGCAGACAGTCTCGAATAGGCCTTTTCTACGAAAGTATAAAGTTTCAGAAGTGCAGCTCTTGTACTGCCGGAGATATGTCGATACAAACTGAATACGCAAAACATCAACAACATTTAGCGCGTTTTAAAGTTGATATCGCTTTTGTTTATAACTTCCACATTTATTCGAATTGTGCAACGAAACTTTGCAGACAGTCGCGGAGACACATGTTCTACTGAAGTACCAAGTTTCAGAAGTGCAGCTCTTGTACTGCCGGAGATATGTCGATACAAACTGAATACGCAAAACATTAACAAAATTTAGCGCGTTTTAAAGTTGATATCGCTTTTGATTATAACTTCCACATTTATTCGAATTGTGCAACGAAACTTTGCAGACACTCTGGAACAGGCCTGTTCTACTGAAGTACCAAGTTTCAGAAGTGCAGCTCTTGTACTGTTGGAGATATGTCGATACAAACTGAATACGCAAAACATCAACAAAATTTAGCGCGTTTTAAAGTTGATATCGCTTTTGTTTATAACTGCCACATTTATTCGAATTGTGCAACGAAACTTTGCAGACAGTCTCGAACAGGCCTTTATAACTGAAGTATACAGTTTCAGAAGTGCAGCTCTTGTACTGCCGGAGATATGTCGATACAAACTGAATACGCAAAACATCAACAACATTTAGCGCGTTTTAAAGTTGATATCGCTTTTGTTTATAACTTCTACATTTATTCGAATTGTGCAACGAAACTTTGCAGACAGTCTCGAATAGGCCTCTACTACTGAAGTACCAAGTTTAAGAAGTGCAGCTCTTGTACTGCCGGAGATATGTCGATACAAACTGAATACGCAAAACATCAACAAAATTTAGCGCGTTTTAAAGTTGATATCGCTTTTGTTTATAACTTCCACATTTATTCGAATTGTGCAACGAAACTTTGCAGACAGTCGCGGAGACACATGTTCTACTGAAGTACCAAGTTTCAGAAGTGCAGCTCTTGTACTGCCGGAGATATGTCGATACAAACTGAATACGCAAAACATCAACAAAATTTAGCGCGTTTTAAAGTTGATATCGCTTTTGTTTATAACTTCCACATTTATTCGAATTGTGCAACGAAACTTTGCAGACAGTCGCGGAGACACATGTTCTACGTAAGTAGCAAGTTTCAGAAGTGCAGCTCTTGTACTGCCGGAGATATGTCGATACAAACTGAATACGCAAAACATCAACAAAATTTAGCGCGTTTTAAAGTTGATATCGCTTTTGTTTATAACTTCCACATTTATTCGAATTGTGCAACGAAACTTTGCAGACAGTCTCGAATAGGCCTTTACTACTGAAGTACCGAGTTTCAGAAGTGCAGCTCTTGTACTGCACGAGATATGTCGATACAAACTGAATACGCAAAACATCAACAAAATTTAGCGCGTTTTAAAGTTGATATCGCTTTTGTTTATAACTTCCACATTTATTAGAATTGTGCAACGAAACGTTGCAGACAGTCGCGGAGACACATGTTCTACTGAAGTACCAAGTTTCAGAAGTGCAGCTCTTGTACTGCCGGAGATATGTCGATACAAACTGAATACGCAAAACATCAACAAAATTTAGCGCGTTTTAAAGTTGATATCGCTTTTGTTTATAACTTCCACAGTTATTCGAAGTGTGCAACGAAACTTTGCAGACAGTCTTGAGTAGGCCTTTACTACTGAAGTACCAAGTTTCAGATGTGCAGCTCTTGTACTGCCGGAGATATGTCGGTACAAACTGAATACGCAAAACATCAACAAAATTTAGCGCGTTTTAAAGTTGATAACGCTTTTGTTTATAACTTCCATATTTATTGGGATTGTGCAACGAAACTTTGCAGACAGTCGCGGAGACACATGTTCTACTGAAGTAGCAAGTTTCAGAAGTGCAGCTCTTGTACTGCCGGAGATATGTCGATACAAACTGAATACGCAAAACATCAACAAAATTTAGCGCGTTTTAAAGTTGATATTGCTTTTGTTTATAACTTCCACATTTATTCGAATTGTGCAACGAAACTTTGCAGACAGTCGCGGAGACACATTTTCTACTGAAGTACCAAGTTTCAGAAGTGCAGCTCTTGTACTGCCGGAGATATGTCGATACAAACTGAATACGCAAAACATCAACAACATTTAGCGCGTTGTAAAGTTGATATCGCTTTTGTTTATAACTTCTACATTTATTCGAATTGTGCAACGAAACTTTGCAGACAGTCTCGAATAGGCCTTAACTACTGAAGTACCAAGTTTCAGAAGTGCAGCTCTTGTACTGCCGGAGATATGTCGATACAAACTGAATACGCAAAACATCAACAAAATTTAGCGCGTTTTAAAGTTGATATCGCTTTTGTTTATAACTTCCACATTTATTCGAATTGTGCAACGAAACTTTGCAGACAGTCGCGGAGACACATGTTCTACTGAAGTAGCAAGTTTCAGAAGTGCAGCTCTTGTACTGCCGGAGATATGTCGATACAAACTGAATACGCAAAACATCAACAAAATTTAGCGCGTTTTAAAGTTGATATCGCTTTTGTTTATAACTTCCACATTTATTCGAATTGTGCAACGAAACTTTGCAGACAGTCTCGAATAGGCCTTTACTACTGAAGTACCAAGTTTCAGAAGTGCAGCTCTTGTACTGCACGAGATATGTCGATACAAACTGAATACGCAAAACATCAACAAAATTTAGCGCGTTTTAAAGTTGATATCGCTTTTGTTTATAACTTCCACATTTATTGGAATTGTGCAACGAAACGTTGCAGACAGTCGCGGAGACACATGTTCTACTGAAGTACCAAGTTTCAGAAGTGCAGCTCTTGTACTGCCGGAGATATGTCGATACAAACTGAATACGCAAAACATCAACAAAATTTAGCGCGTTTTAAAGTTGATATCGCTTTTGTTTATAACTTCCACAGTTATTCGAAGTATGCAACGAAACTTTGCAGACAGTCTTGAGTAGGCCTTTACTACTGAAGTACCAAGTTTCAGATGTGCAGCTCTTGTACTGCCGGAGATATGTCGGTACAAACTGAATACGCAAAACATCAACAAAATTTAGCGCGTTTTAAAGTTGATATCGCTTTTGTTTATAACTTCCACATTTATGTGAATTGTGCAACGAAACTTTGCAGACAGTCTCGAATAGGCCTTTACTACTGAAGTACCAAGTTTCAGAAGTGCAGCTCTTGTACTGCCGGAGATATGTCGATACAAACTGAATACGCAAAACATCAACAAAATTTAGCGCGTTTTAAAGTTGATATCGCTTTTGTTTATAACTTCCACATTTATTCGAATTGTGCAACGAAACTTTGCAGACAGTCGCGGAGACACATGTTCTACTGAAGTAGCAAGTTTCAGAAGTGCAGCTCTTGTACTGCGGGAGATATGTCGATACAAACTGAATACGCAAAACATCAACAAAATTTAGCGCGTTTTAAAGTTGATATCGCTTTTGTTTATAACTTCCACATTTATTCGAATTGTGCAACGAAACTTTGCAGACAGTCTCGAATAGGCCTTTATAACTGAAGTACCAAGTTTCAGAAGTGCAGCTCTTGTACTGCCGGAGATATGGCGATAAAACTGAATACGCAAAACATCAACAAAATTTAGCGCGTTTTAAAGTTGATATCGCTTTTGTTTATAACTTCCACATTTATTCGAATTGTGCAACGAAACTTTGCAGACAGTCTCGAATAGGCCTTTTCTACTGAAGTACCAAGTTTCAGAAGTGCAGCTCTTGTACTGCCGGAGATATATCGATACAAACTGAATACGCAAAACATCAACAAAATTTAACGCGTTTTAAAGTTGATAACGCTTTTGTTTATAACTTCCACATTTATTGGAATTGTGCAACGAAACTTTGCAGACAGTCGCGGAGACACATGTTCTACTGAAGTACCAAGTTTCAGAAGTGCAGCTCTTGTACTGCCGGAGATATGTCGATACAAACTGAATACGCAAAACATCAACAAAATTTAGCGCGTTTTAAAGTTGATATCGCTTTTGTTTATAACTTCCACATTTATTGGAATTGTGCAACGAAACTTTGCAGACAGTCGCGGAGACACATGTTCTACTGAAGTAGCAAGTTTCAGAAGTGCAGCTCTTGTACTGCCGGAGATATGTCGATACAAACTGAATACGCAAAACATCAACAAAATTTAGCGCGTTTTAAAGTTGATATCGCTTTTGTTTATAACTTCCACATTTATTCGAATTGTGCAACGAAACTTTGCAGACAGTCGCGGAGACACATGTTCTACTGAAGTAGCAAGTTTCAGAAGTGCAGCTCTTGTACTGCCGGAGATATGTCGATACAAACTGAATACGCAAAACATCAACAAAATTTAGCGCGTTTTAAAGTTGATATCGCTTTTGTTTATAACTTCCACATTTATTCGAATTGTGCAACGAAACTTTGCAGACAGTCTGGAATAGGCCTTTATAACTGAAGTACCAAGTTTCAGAAGTGCAGCTCTTGTACTGCCGGAGATATGTCGATAAAACTGAATACGCAAAACATCAACAAAATTTAGCGCGTTTTAAAGTTGATATCGCTTTTGTTTATAACTTCCACATTTATTCGAATTGTGCAACGAAACTTTGCAGACAGTCTCGAATAGGCCTTTTCTACTGAAGTACCAAGTTTCAGAAGTGCAGCTGTTGTACTGCCGGAGATATGTCGATACAAACTGAATACGCAAAACATCAACACAATTTAGCGCGTTTTAAAGTTGATAACGCTTTTGTTTATAACTTCCACATTTATTGGAATTGTGCAACGAAACTTTGCAGACAGTCGCGGAGACACATGTTCTACAGAAGTACGAAGTTTCAGAAGTGCAGCTCTTGTACTGCCGGAGATAGATCGATACAAACTGAATACGCAAAACATCAACAAAATTTAGCGCGTTTTAAAGTTGATATCGCTTTTGTTTATAACTTCCACATTTATTGGAATTGTGCAACGAAACTTTGCAGACAGTCTCGAATAGGCCTTTACTACTGAAGTAGCAAGTTTCAGAAGTGCAGCTCTTGTACTGCCGGAGATATGTCGATACAAACTGAATACACAAAACATCAACAAAATTTAGCGCGTTTTAAAGTTGATATCGCTTTTGTTTATAACTTCCACATTTATTGGAATTGTGCAACGAAACTTTGCAGACAGTCGCGGAGACACATGTTCTACTGAAGTACCAAGTTTCAGAAGTGCAGCTCTTGTACTGCCGGAGATATGTCGATACAAACTGAATACGCAAAACATCAACAAAATTTAGCGCGTTTTAAAGTTGATATCGCTTTTGTTTATAACTTCCACATTTATTCGAATTGTGCAACGAAACTTTGCAGACAGTCGCGGAGACACATGTTCTACTGAAGTAGCAAGTTTCAGAAGTGCAGCTCTTGTACTGCCGGAGATATGTCGATACAAACTGAATACGCAAAACATCAACAACATTTAGCGCGTTTTAAAGTTGATATCGCTTTTGTTTATAACTTCTACATTTATTCGAATTGTGCAACGAAACTTTGCAGACAGTCTCGAATAGGCCTTTACTACTGAAGTACCAAGTTTCAGAAGTGCAGCTCTTGTACTGCCGGAGATATGTGTATACAAACTGAATACGCAAAACATTAACAAAATTTAGCGCGTTTTAAAGTTGATATCGCTTTTGTTTATACCTTCCACATGTATTCGAATTGTGCAACGAAACTTTGCAGACAGTCTCGAATAGGCCTTTACTACTGAAGTACTAAGTTTCAGAAGTGCAGCTCTTGTACTGCCGGAGATATGTCGATACAAACTGAATACGCAAAACATCAACAAAATTTAGCGCGTTTTAAAGTTGATATCGCTTTTGTTTATAACTTCCACATTTATTCGAATTGTGCAACGAAACTTTGCAGACAGTCGCGGAGACACATGTTCTACTGAAGTAGCAAGTTTCAGAAGTGCAGCTCTCGTACTGCCGGAGATATGTCGATACAAACTGAATACGCAAAACATCAACAACATTTAGCGCGTTTTAAAGTTGATAGCGCTTTTGTTTATAACTTCCACATTTATTCGAATTGTGCAACGAAACTTTGCAGACAGTCGCGGAGACACATATTCTACTGAAGTAGCAAGTTTCAGAAGTGCAGCTCTTGTACTGCCGGAGATATGTCGATACAAACTGAATACGCAAAACATCAACAACATTTAGCGCGTTTTAAAGTTGATATCGGTTTTGTTTATAACTTCCACATTTATTCGAATTGTGCAACGAAACTTTGCAGACAGTCTCGAATAGGCCTTCATAACTGAAGTACCAAGTTTCAGAAGTGCAGCTCTTGTACTGCGGAGATATGTCGATACAAACTGAATACGCAAAACATCAACAAAATTTAGCGCGTTTTAAAGTTGATATCGCTTTTGTTTATAACTTCCACATTTATTCGAATAGTGCAACGAAACTTTGCAGACAGTCTGGAACAGGCCTATTCTACTGAAGTACTAAGTTTCAGAAGTGCAGCTATTGTACTGCCGGAGATATGTCGATACAAACTGAATACGCAAAACATCAACAAAATTTAGCGCGTTTTAAAGTTGATATCGCTTTTGTTTATAACTTCCACATTTATTGGAATTGTGCAACGAAACTTTGCAGACAGTCGCGGAGACACATGTTCTACTTAAGTAGCAAGTTTCAGAAGTGCAGCTCTTGTACTGCCGGAGATATGTCGATACAAACTGAATACGCAAAACATCAACAAAATTTAGCGCGTTTTAAAGTTGATATCGCTTTTGTTTATAACTTCCACATTTATTCGAATTGTGCAACGAAACTTTGCAGACAGTTGCGAAGACACATTTTCTACTGAAGTACGAAGTTTCAGAAGTGCAGCTCTTGTACTGCCGGAGATATGTCGATACAAACTGAATACGCAAAACATCAACAAAATTTAGCGCGTTTTAAAGTTGATATCGCTTTTGTTTATAAACTTCCACATTTATTCGAATTGTGCAACGAAACTTTGCAGACAGTCTCGAATAGGCTTTTACTACTGAAGTACCAAGTTTCAGAAGTGCAGCTCTTGTACTGCCGGAGATATGTCGATACAAACTGAATACGCAAAACATCAACAACATTTAGCGCGTTTTAAAGTTGATATCGCTTTTGTTTATAACTTCCACATTTATTCGAATTGTGCAACGAAACTTTGCAGACAGTCTCGAATAGGCCTTCATAACTGAAGTACCAAGTTTCAGAAGTGCAGCTCTTGTACTGCGGAGATATGTCGATACAAACTGAATACGCAAAACATCAACAAAATTTAGCGCGTTTTAAAGTTGATATCGCTTTTGTTTATAACTTCCACATTTATTCGAATAGTGCAACGAAACTTTGCAGACAGTCTGGAACAGGCCTATTCTACTGAAGTACTAAGTCTCAGAAGTGCAGCTCTTGTTCTGCCGGAGATATGTCGATAAAACTGAATACGCAAAACATCAACAAAATTTAGCGCGTTTTAAAGTTGATATCGCTTTTGTTTATAACTTCCACATTTATTCGAATTGTGCAACGAAACTTTGCAGACAGTCTCAGATAGGCCATGTCTACTGAAGTACCAAGTTTCAGAAGTGCAGCTCTTGTACTGCCGGAGATATGTCGATACAAACTGAATACGCAAAACATCAACAAAATTTAGCGCGTTTTAAAGTTGATAACGCTTTTGTTTATAACTTCCACATTTATTCGAATTGTGCAACGAAACTTTGCAGACAGTCGCGGAGACACATGTTCTACTGAAGTACGAAGTTTCAGAAGTGCAGCTATTGTACTGCCGGAGATATGTCGATACAAACTGAATACGCAAAACATCAACAAAATTTAGCGCGTTTTAAAGTTGATATCGCTTTTGTTTATAACTTCCACATTTATTGGAATTGTGCAACGAAACTTTGCAGACAGTCGCGGAGACACATGTTCTACTTAAGTAGCAAGTTTCAGAAGTGCAGCTCTTGTACTGCCGGAGATATGTCGATACAAACTGAATACGCAAAACATCAACAAAATTTAGCGCGTTTTAAAGTTGATATCGCTTTTGTTTATAACTTCCACATTTATTCGAATTGTGCAACGAAACTTTGCAGACAGTTGCGGAGACACATTTTCTACTGAAGTACGAAGTTTCAGAAGTGCAGCTCTTGTACTGCCGGAGATATGTCGATACAAACTGAATACGCAAAACATCAACAAAATTTAGCGCGTTTTAAAGTTGATATCGCTTTTGTTTATAAACTTCCACATTTATTCGAATTGTGCAACGAAACTTTGCAGACAGTCTCGAATAGGCTTTTACTACTGAAGTACCAAGTTTCAGAAGTGCAGCTCTTGTACTGCCGGAGATATGTCGATACAAACTGAATACGCAAAACATCAACAAAATTTAGCGCGTTTTAAAGTTGATATCGCTTTTGTTTATAACTTCCACATTTATTCGAATTGTGCAACGAAACTTTGCAGACAGTCGCGGAGACACATGTTCTACTTACGTAGCAAGTTTCAGAAGTGCAGCTCTTGTACTGCCGGAGATATGTCGATACAAACTGAATACGCAAAACATCAACAAAATTTAGCGCGTTTTAAAGTTGATATCGCTTTTGTTTATAACTTCCACATTTATTCGAATTGTGCAACGAAACTTTGCAGACAGTTGCGAAGACACATTTTCTACTGAAGTACGAAGTTTCAGAAGTGCAGCTCTTGTACTGCCGGAGATATGTCGATACAAACTGAATACGCAAAACATCAACAAAATTTAGCGCGTTTTAAAGTTGATATCGCTTTTGTTTATAAACTTCCACATTTATTCGAATTGTGCAACGAAACTTTGCAGACAGTCTCGAATAGGCTTTTACTACTGAAGTACCAAGTTTCAGAAGTGCAGCTCTTGTACTGCCGGAGATATGTCGATACAAACTGAATACGCAAAACATCAACAACATTTAGCGCGTTTTAAAGTTGATATCGCTTTTGTTTATAACTTCCACATTTATTCGAATTGTGCAACGAAACTTTGCAGACAGTCTCGAATAGGCCTTTATAACTGAAGTACCAAGTTTCAGAAGTGCAGCTCTTGTACTGCGGAGATATGTCGATACAAACTGAATACGCAAAACATCAACAAAATTTAGCGCGTTTTAAAGTTGATATCGCTTTTGTTTATAACTTCCACATTTATTCGAATAGTGCAACGAAACTTTGCAGACAGTCTGGAACAGGCCTATTCTACTGAAGTACTAAGTCTCAGAAGTGCAGCTCTTGTTCTGCCGGAGATATGTCGATAAAACTGAATACGCAAAACATCAACAAAATTTAGCGCGTTTTAAAGTTGATATCGCTTTTGTTTATAACTTCCACATTTATTCGAATTGTGCAACGAAACTTTGCAGACAGTCTCAGATAGGCCATGTCTACTGAAGTACCAAGTTTCAGAAGTGCAGCTCTTGTACTGCCGGAGATATGTCGATACAAACTGAATACGCAAAACATCAACAAAATTTAGCGCGTTTTAAAGTTGATAACGCTTTTGTTTATAACTTCCACATTTATTCGAATTGTGCAACGAAACTTTGCAGACAGTCGCGGAGACACATGTTCTACTGAAGTACGAAGTTTCAGAAGTGCAGCTATTGTACTGCCGGAGATATGTCGATACAAACTGAATACGCAAAACATCAACAAAATTTAGCGCGTTTTAAAGTTGATATCGCTTTTGTTTATAACTTCCACATTTATTGGAATTGTGCAACGAAACTTTGCAGACAGTCGCGGAGACACATGTTCTACTTAAGTAGCAAGTTTCAGAAGTGCAGCTCTTGTACTGCCGGAGATATGTCGATACAAACTGAATACGCAAAACATCAACAAAATTTAGCGCGTTTTAAAGTTGATATCGCTTTTGTTTATAACTTCCACATTTATTCGAATTGTGCAACGAAACTTTGCAGACAGTTGCGGAGACACATTTTCTACTGAAGTACGAAGTTTCAGAAGTGCAGCTCTTGTACTGCCGGAGATATGTCGATACAAACTGAATACGCAAAACATCATCAAAATTTAGCGCGTTTTAAAGTTGATATCGCTTTTGTTTATAAACTTCCACATTTATTCGAATTGTGCAACGAAACTTTGCAGACAGTCTGGAATAGGCCTATTCTACTGAAGTACCAAGTTTCAGAAGTGCAGCTCTTGTACTGCCGGAGATATGTCGATACAAACTGAATACGCAAAACATCAACAAAATTTAGCGCGTTTTAAAGTTGATATCGCTTTTGTTTATAACTTCCACATTTATTCGAATTGTGCAACGAAACTTTGCAGACCCCCGCGGAGACATATTTTCTACTGAAGTAACAAGTTTCAGAAGTGCAGCTCTTGTACTGCCGGAGATATGTCGATACAAACTGAATACGCAAAACATCAACAAAATTTAGCGCGTTTTAAAGTTGATATCGCTTTTGTTTATAACTTCCACAGTTATTCGAATTGTGCAACGAAACTTTGCAGACAGTCTTGAGTAGGCTTTTTCTACTGAAGTACCAAGTTTAAGATGTGCAGCTCTTGTACTGCCGGAGATATGTCGGTACAAACTTAATACGTTAAACATCAACAAAATTTAGCGCGTTTTAAAGTTGATATCGCTTTTGTTTATAACTTCAACATTTATTCGAATTGTGCAACGAAACTTTGCAGACAGTCTCGAATAGGACTTTACTACTGAAGTACCAAGTTTAAGAAGTGCAGCTCTTGTACTGCCGGAGATATGTCGATACAAACTGAATACGCAAAACATCAACAAAATTTAGCGCGTTTTAAGGTTGATATCGCTTTTGTTTATAACTTCCACATTTATTCGAATTGTGCAACGAAACTTTGCAGATAGTCGCGGAGACACATGTTCTACTGAAGTACGAAGTTTCAGAAGTGCAGCTCTTGTACTGCCGGAGATATGTCGATACAAACTGAATACGCAAAACATCAACTAAATTTAGCGCGTTTTAAAGTTGATATCGCTTTTGTTTATAACTTCCACATTTATTCGAATTGTGCAACGAAACTTTGCAGACCCCCGCGGAGACACATGTTCTACTGAATTACCAAGTTTCAGAAGTGCAGCTCTTGTACTGCCGGAGATATGTCGATAAAACTGAATACGCAAAACATCAACAAAATTTAGCGCGTTTTAAAGTTGATATCGCTTTTGTTTATAACTTCCACATTTATTCGAATTGTGCAACGAAACTTTGCAGACAGTCTCGAATAAACCTTTACTTCTGAAGTACCAAGTTTCAGAAGTGCAGCTCTTGTACTGCCGGAGATATGTCGATACAAACTGAATACGCAAAACATCAACAAAATTTAGCGCGTTTTAAAGTTGATATCGCTTTTGTTTATAACTTCCACATTTATTGGAATTGTGCAACGAAACTTTGCAGACAGTCTCGAATAGGCCTTTTCTACTGAAGTACCAAGTTTCAGAAGTGCAGCTCTTGTACTGCCGGAGATATGTCGATACAAACTGAATACGCAAAACATCAACAAAATTTAGCGCGTTTTAAAGTTGATAACGCTTTTGTTTATAACTTCCACATTTATTCGAATTGTGCAACGAAACTTTGCAGACAGTCTCGGAGACACATGTTCTACTGAAGTACGAAGTTTCAGAAGTGCAGCTCTTGTACTGCTGGAGATATGTCGATACAAACTGAATACGCAAAACATCAACAAAATTTAGCGCGTTTTAAAGTTGATATCGCTTTTGTTTATAACTTCCACATTTATTCGAATTGTGCAACGAAACTTTGCAGACAGCCGCGGAGACACATGTTCTACTGAAGTAGCAAGTTTCAGAAGTGCAGCTCTTGTACTGCCGGAGATATGTCGATACAAACTGAATACGCAAAACATCAACAAAATTTAGCGCGTTTTAAAGTTGATATCGCTTTTGTTTATAACTTCCACATTTATTGGAATTGTGCAACGAAACTTTGCAGACAGTCGCGGAGACACATGTTCTACTGAAGTACCAAGTTTCAGAAGTGCAGCTCTTGTACTGCCGGAGATATGTCGATACAAACTGAATACGCAAAACATCAACAAAATTTAGCGCGTTTTAAAGTTGATATCGCTTTTGTTTATAACTTCCACATTTATTCGAATTGTGCAACGAAACTTTGCAGACAGTCTCGAATAGGCTTTTACTACTGAAGTACCAAGTTTCAGAAGTGCAGCTCTTGTACTGCCGGAGATATGTCGATACAAACTGAATACGCAAAACATCAACAAAATTTAGCGCGTTTTAAAGTTGATATCGCTTTTGTTTATAACTTCCACATTTATTCGAATTGTGCAACGAAACTTTGCAGACAGTCGCGGAGACACATGTTCTACTTACGTAGCAAGTTTCAGAAGTGCAGCTCTTGTACTGCCGGAGATATGTCGATACAAACTGAATACGCAAAACATCAACAAAATTTAGCGCGTTTTAAAGTTGATATCGCTTTTGTTTATAACTTCCACATTTATTCGAATTGTGCAACGAAACTTTGCAGACAGTTGCGAAGACACATTTTCTACTGAAGTACGAAGTTTCAGAAGTGCAGCTCTTGTACTGCCGGAGATATGTCGATACAAACTGAATACGCAAAACATCAACAAAATTTAGCGCGTTTTAAAGTTGATATCGCTTTTGTTTATAAACTTCCACATTTATTCGAATTGTGCAACGAAACTTTGCAGACAGTCTCGAATAGGCTTTTACTACTGAAGTACCAAGTTTCAGAAGTGCAGCTCTTGTACTGCCGGAGATATGTCGATACAAACTGAATACGCAAAACATCAACAACATTTAGCGCGTTTTAAAGTTGATATCGCTTTTGTTTATAACTTCCACATTTATTCGAATTGTGCAACGAAACTTTGCAGACAGTCTCGAATAGGCCTTTATAACTGAAGTACCAAGTTTCAGAAGTGCAGCTCTTGTACTGCGGAGATATGTCGATACAAACTGAATACGCAAAACATCAACAAAATTTAGCGCGTTTTAAAGTTGATATCGCTTTTGTTTATAACTTCCACATTTATTCGAATAGTGCAACGAAACTTTGCAGACAGTCTGGAACAGGCCTATTCTACTGAAGTACTAAGTCTCAGAAGTGCAGCTCTTGTTCTGCCGGAGATATGTCGATAAAACTGAATACGCAAAACATCAACAAAATTTAGCGCGTTTTAAAGTTGATATCGCTTTTGTTTATAACTTCCACATTTATTCGAATTGTGCAACGAAACTTTGCAGACAGTCTCAGATAGGCCATGTCTACTGAAGTACCAAGTTTCAGAAGTGCAGCTCTTGTACTGCCGGAGATATGTCGATACAAACTGAATACGCAAAACATCAACAAAATTTAGCGCGTTTTAAAGTTGATAACGCTTTTGTTTATAACTTCCACATTTATTCGAATTGTGCAACGAAACTTTGCAGACAGTCGCGGAGACACATGTTCTACTGAAGTACGAAGTTTCAGAAGTGCAGCTATTGTACTGCCGGAGATATGTCGATACAAACTGAATACGCAAAACATCAACAAAATTTAGCGCGTTTTAAAGTTGATATCGCTTTTGTTTATAACTTCCACATTTATTGGAATTGTGCAACGAAACTTTGCAGACAGTCGCGGAGACACATGTTCTACTTAAGTAGCAAGTTTCAGAAGTGCAGCTCTTGTACTGCCGGAGATATGTCGATACAAACTGAATACGCAAAACATCAACAAAATTTAGCGCGTTTTAAAGTTGATATCGCTTTTGTTTATAACTTCCACATTTATTCGAATTGTGCAACGAAACTTTGCAGACAGTTGCGGAGACACATTTTCTACTGAAGTACGAAGTTTCAGAAGTGCAGCTCTTGTACTGCCGGAGATATGTCGATACAAACTGAATACGCAAAACATCATCAAAATTTAGCGCGTTTTAAAGTTGATATCGCTTTTGTTTATAAACTTCCACATTTATTCGAATTGTGCAACGAAACTTTGCAGACAGTCTGGAATAGGCCTATTCTACTGAAGTACCAAGTTTCAGAAGTGCAGCTCTTGTACTGCCGGAGATATGTCGATACAAACTGAATACGCAAAACATCAACAAAATTTAGCGCGTTTTAAAGTTGATATCGCTTTTGTTTATAACTTCCACATTTATTCGAATTGTGCAACGAAACTTTGCAGACCCCCGCGGAGACATATTTTCTACTGAAGTAACAAGTTTCAGAAGTGCAGCTCTTGTACTGCCGGAGATATGTCGATACAAACTGAATACGCAAAACATCAACAAAATTTAGCGCGTTTTAAAGTTGATATCGCTTTTGTTTATAACTTCCACAGTTATTCGAATTGTGCAACGAAACTTTGCAGACAGTCTTGAGTAGGCTTTTTCTACTGAAGTACCAAGTTTAAGATGTGCAGCTCTTGTACTGCCGGAGATATGTCGGTACAAACTTAATACGTTAAACATCAACAAAATTTAGCGCGTTTTAAAGTTGATATCGCTTTTGTTTATAACTTCAACATTTATTCGAATTGTGCAACGAAACTTTGCAGACAGTCTCGAATAGGACTTTACTACTGAAGTACCAAGTTTAAGAAGTGCAGCTCTTGTACTGCCGGAGATATGTCGATACAAACTGAATACGCAAAACATCAACAAAATTTAGCGCGTTTTAAGGTTGATATCGCTTTTGTTTATAACTTCCACATTTATTCGAATTGTGCAACGAAACTTTGCAGATAGTCGCGGAGACACATGTTCTACTGAAGTACGAAGTTTCAGAAGTGCAGCTCTTGTACTGCCGGAGATATGTCGATACAAACTGAATACGCAAAACATCAACTAAATTTAGCGCGTTTTAAAGTTGATATCGCTTTTGTTTATAACTTCCACATTTATTCGAATTGTGCAACGAAACTTTGCAGACCCCCGCGGAGACACATGTTCTACTGAATTACCAAGTTTCAGAAGTGCAGCTCTTGTACTGCCGGAGATATGTCGATAAAACTGAATACGCAAAACATCAACAAAATTTAGCGCGTTTTAAAGTTGATATCGCTTTTGTTTATAACTTCCACATTTATTCGAATTGTGCAACGAAACTTTGCAGACAGTCTCGAATAAACCTTTACTTCTGAAGTACCAAGTTTCAGAAGTGCAGCTCTTGTACTGCCGGAGATATGTCGATACAAACTGAATACGCAAAACATCAACAAAATTTAGCGCGTTTTAAAGTTGATATCGCTTTTGTTTATAACTTCCACATTTATTGGAATTGTGCAACGAAACTTTGCAGACAGTCTCGAATAGGCCTTTTCTACTGAAGTACCAAGTTTCAGAAGTGCAGCTCTTGTACTGCCGGAGATATGTCGATACAAACTGAATACGCAAAACATCAACAAAATTTAGCGCGTTTTAAAGTTGATAACGCTTTTGTTTATAACTTCCACATTTATTCGAATTGTGCAACGAAACTTTGCAGACAGTCTCGGAGACACATGTTCTACTGAAGTACGAAGTTTCAGAAGTGCAGCTCTTGTACTGCTGGAGATATGTCGATACAAACTGAATACGCAAAACATCAACAAAATTTAGCGCGTTTTAAAGTTGATATCGCTTTTGTTTATAACTTCCACATTTATTCGAATTGTGCAACGAAACTTTGCAGACAGCCGCGGAGACACATGTTCTACTGAAGTAGCAAGTTTCAGAAGTGCAGCTCTTGTACTGCCGGAGATATGTCGATACAAACTGAATACGCAAAACATCAACAAAATTTAGCGCGTTTTAAAGTTGATATCGCTTTTGTTTATAACTTCCACATTTATTGGAATTGTGCAACGAAACTTTGCAGACAGTCGCGGAGACACATGTTCTACTGAAGTACCAAGTTTCAGAAGTGCAGCTCTTGTACTGCCGGAGATATGTCGATACAAACTGAATACGCAAAACATCAACAAAATTTAGCGCGTTTTAAAGTTGATATCGCTTTTGTTTATAACTTCCACATTTATTCGAATTGTGCAACGAAACTGTGCAGACAGTCTCGAATAGGCCTTTACTACTGAAGTACCAAGTTTCAGAAGTGCAGCTCTTGTACTGCCGGAGATATGTCGATACAAACTGAATACGCAAAACATCAACAAAATTTAGCGCGTTTTAAAGTTGATATCGCTTTTGTTTATAACTTCCACATTTATTCGAATTGTGCAACGAAACTTTGCAGACAGTCGCGGAGACACATGTTCTACTGAAGTACCAAGTTTCAGAAGTGCAGCTCTTGTACTGCCGGAGATATGTCGATACAAACTGAATACGCAAAACATCAACAAAATTTAGCGCGTTTTAAAGTTGATATCGCTTTTGTTTATAACTTCCACATTTATTCGAATTGTGCAACGAAACTTTGCAGACCGTCGCGGAGACACATTTTCTACTGAAGTACCAAGTTTCAGAAGTGCAGCTCTTGTACTGCCGGAGATATGTCGATACAAACTGAATACGCAAAACATCAACAAAATTTAGCGCGTTTTAAAGTTGATATCGCTTTTGTTTATAACTTCCACATTTATTCGAATTGTGCAACGAAACTGTGCAGACAGTCTCGAATAGGCCTTTACTACTGAAGTACCAAGTTTCAGAAGTGCAGCTCTTGTACTGCCGGAGATATGTCGATACAAACTGAATACGCAAAACATCAACAAAATTTAGCGCGTTTTAAAGTTGATATCGCTTTTGTTTATAACTTCCACATTTATTCGAATTGTGCAACGAAACTTTGCAGACAGTCGCGGAGACACATGTTCTACTGAAGTACCAAGTTTCAGAAGTGCAGCTCTTGTACTGCCGGAGATATGTCGATACAAACTGAATACGCAAAACATCAACAAAATTTAGCGCGTTTTAAAGTTGATATCGCTTTTGTTTATAACTTCCACATTTATTCGAATTGTGCAACGAAACTTTGCAGACAGTCAAGGAGACACATTTTCTACTGAAGTACCAAGTTTCAGAAGTGCAGCTCTTGTACTGCCGGAGATATGTCGATACAAACTGAATACGCAAAACATCAACAAAATTTAGCGCGTTTTAAAGTTGATATCGCTTTTGTTTATAACTTCCACATTTATTCGAATTGTGCAACGAAACTTTGCAGACAGTTTGGAACAGGCCTATACTACTGAAGTACAAAGTTTCAGAAGTGCAGCTCTTGTACTGCCGGAGATATGTCGATACACACTGAATACGCAAAACATCAACAAAATTTAGCGCGTTTTAAAGTTGATATCGCTTTTGTTTATAACTTCCACATTTATTCGAATTGTGCAACGAAACTTTGCAGACAGTCGCGGAGACACATGTTCTACTGAAGTAGCATGTTGCAGAAGTGCAGCTCTTGTACTGCCGGAGATATGTCGATACAAACTGAATACGCAAAACATCAACAAAATTTAGCGCGTTTTAAAGTTGATATCGCTTTTGTTTATAACTTCCACATTTATTCGAATTGTGCAACGAAACTTTGCAGACAGTCGCGGAGACACATGTTCTACTTAAGTAGCAAGTTTCAGAAGTGCAGCTCTTGTACTGCCGGAGATATGTCGATACAAACTGAATACGCAAAACATCAACAAAATTTAGCGCGTTTTAAAGTTGATATCGCTTTTGTTTATAACTTCCACATTTATTCGAATTGTGCAACGAAACTGTGCAGACAGTCTCGAATAGGCCTTTACTACTGAAGTACCAAGTTTCAGAAGTGCAGTTCTTGTACTGCCGGAGATATGTCGATACAAACTGAATACGCAAAACATCAACAAAATTTAGCGCGTTTTAAAGTTGATATCGCTTTTGTTTATAACTTCCACATTTATTCGAATTGTGCAACGAAACTTTGCAGACAGTCTGGAATAGGCCTGTTCTACTGAAGTACCAAGTTTCAGAAGTGCAGCTCTTGTACTGCCGGAGATATGTCGATACAAACTGAATACGCAAAACATCAACAAAATTTAGCGCGTTTTAAAGTTGATATCGCTTTTGTTTATAATTTCCACATTTATTCGAATTGTGCAACGAAACTTTGCAGACAGTCGCGGAGACACATGTTCTACTGAAGTACCAAGTTTCAGAAGTGCAGCTCTTGTACTGCCGGAGATATGTCGATACAAACTGAATACGCAAAACATCAACAAAATTTAGCGCGTTTTAAAGTTGATATCGCTTTTGTTTATAACTTCCACATTTATTGGAATTGTGCAACGAAACTTTGCAGACAGTCGCGGAGACACATGTTCTACTGCAGTACCAAGTTTCAGAAGTGCAGCTCTTGTACTGCCGGAGATATGTCGATACAAACTGAATACGCAAAACATCAACAAAATTTAGCGCGTTTTAAAGTTGATATCGCTTTTGTTTATAACTTCCACATTTATTCGAATTGTGCAACGAAACTTTGCAGACAGTCTCGAATAGGCCTTTACTACTGAAGTACCAAGTTTCAGAAGTGCAGCTCTTGTACTGCCGGAGATATGTCGATACAAACTGAATACGCAAAACATCAACAAAATTTAGCGCGTTTTAAAGTTGATATCGCTTTTGTTTATAACTTCCACATTTATTCGAATTGTGCAACGAAACTTTGCAGACAGTCGCGGAGACACATGTTCTACTGAAGTAGCAAGTTTCAGAAGTGCAGCTCTTGTACTGCCGGAGATATGTCGATACAAACTGAATACGCAAAACATCAACAAAATTTAGCGCGTTTTAAAGTTGATATCGCTTTTGTTTATAACTTCCACATTTATTCGAATTGTGCAACGAAACTTTGCAGACAGTCGCGGAGACACATGTTCTACTGAAGTACACAGTTTCAGAAGTGCAGCTCTTGTACTGCCGGAGATATGTCGATACAAACTGAATACGCAAAACATCAACAAAATTTAGCGCGTTTTAAAGTTGATATCGCTTTTGTTTATAACTTCCACATTTATTCGAATTGTGCAACGAAACTGTGAAGCAGTCTCGAATAGGCCTTTACTACTGAAGTACCAAGTTTCAGAAGTGCAGTTCTTGTACTGCCGGAGATATGTCGATACAAACTGAATACGCAAAACATCAACAAAATTTAGCGCGTTTTAAAGTTGATATCGCTTTTGTTTATAACTTCCACATTTATTGGAATTGTGCAACGAAACTTTGCAGACAGTCGCGGAGACACATGTTCTACTGAAGTACCAAGTTTCAGAAGTGCAGCTCTGGTACTGACGGAGATATGTCGATACAAACTGAATACGCAAAACATCAACAAAATTTAGCGCGTTTTAAAGTTGATATCGCTTTTGTTTATAACTTCCACATTTATTCGAATTGTGCAACGAAACTTTGCAGACAGTCGCGGAGACACATTTTCTACTGAAGTACGAAGTTTCAGAAGTGCAGCTCTCGTACTGCCGGAGATATGTCGATACAAACTGAATACGCAAAACATCAACAAAATTTAGCGCGTTTTAAAGTTGATATCGCTTTTGTTTATAACTTCCACATTTATTCGAATTGTGCAACGAAACTTTGCAGACAGTCTCGAATATGCCTTTACTACTGAAGTACGAAGTTTCAGAAGTGCAGCTCTTGTACTGCCGGAGATATGTCGATACAAACTGAATACGCAAAACATCAACAAAATTTAGCGCGTTTTAAAGTTGATATCGCTTTTGTTTATAACTTCCACATTTATTGGAATTGTGCAACGAAACTTTGCAGACAGTCGCGGAGACACATGTTCTACTGAAGTACCAAGTTTCAGAAGTGCAGCTCTTGTACTGCCGGAGATATGTCGATACAAACTGAATACGCAAAACATCAACAAAATTTAGCGCGTTTTAAAGTTGATATCGCTTTTGTTTATAACTTCCACATTTATTCGAATTGTGCAACGAAACTTTGCAGACAGTCGCGGAGACACATGTTCTACTGAAGTACCAAGTTTCAGAAGTGCAGCTCTTGTACTGCCGGAGATATGTCGATACAAACTGAATACGCAAAACATCAACAAAATTTAGCGCGTTTTAAAGTTGATATCGCTTTTGTTTATAACTTCCACATTTATTCGAATTGTGCAACGAAACTTTGCAGATAGTCGCGGAGACACATTTTCTACTGAAGTACGAAGTTTCAGAAGTGCAGCTCTTGTACTGCCGGAGATATGTCGATACAAACTGAATACGCAAAACATCAACAAAATTTAGCGCGTTTTAAAGTTGATATCGCTTTTGTTTATAACTTCCACATTTATTCGAATTGTGCAACGAAACTTTGCAGACAGTCTCGAATATGCCTTTACTACTGAAGTACGAAGTTTCAGAAGTGCAGCTCTTGTACTGCCGGAGATATGTCGATACAAACTGAATACGCAAAACATCAACAAAATTTAGCGCGTTTTAAAGTTGATATCGCTTTTGTTTATAACTTCCACATTTATTCGAATTGTGCAACGAAACTTTGCAGACAGTCTCGAATAGGCCTTTACTACTGAAGTACCAAGTTTCAGAAGTGCAGCTCTTGTACTGCCGGAGATATGTCGATACAAACTGAATACGCAAAACATCAACAAAATTTAGCGCGTTTTAAAGTTGATATCGCTTTTGTTTATAACTTCCACATTTATTGGAATTGTGCAACGAAACTTTGCAGACAGTCGCGGAGACACATGTTCTACTGAAGTACCAAGTTTCAGAAGTGCAGCTCTTGTACTGCCGGAGATATGTCGATACAAACTGAATACGCAAAACATCAACAAAATTTAGCGCGTTTTAAAGTTGATATCGCTTTTGTTTATAACTTCCACATTTATTCGAATTGTGCAACGAAACTTTGCAGACAGTCGCGGAGACACATGTTCTACTGAAGTACCAAGTTTCAGAAGTGCAGCTCTTGTACTGCCGGAGATATGTCGATACAAACTGAATACGCAAAACATCAACCAAATTTAGCGCGTTTTAAAGTTGATATCGCTTTTGTTAATAACTTCCACATTTATTCGAATTGTGCAACGAAACTTTGCAGACAGTCGCGGAGACACATGTTCTACTGAAGTACCAAGTTTCAGAAGTGCAGCTCTTGTACTGCCGGAGATATGTCGATAAAACTGAATACGCAAAACATCAACAAAATTTAGCGCGTTTTAAAGTTGATATCGCTTTTGTTTATAACTTCCACATTTATTCGAATTGTGCAACGAAACTTTGCAGACAGTCGCGGAGACACATGTTCTACTGAAGTACGAAGTTTCAGAAGTGCAGCTCTTGTACTGCCGGAGATATGTCGATACAAACTGAATACGCAAAACATCAACAAAATTTAGCGCGTTTTAAAGTTGATATCGCTTTTGTTTATAACTTCCACATTTATTCGAATTGTGCAACGAAACTTTGCAGACAGTCGCGGAGACACATGTTCTACTGAAGTAGCAAGTTTCAGAAGTGCAGCTCTTGTACTGCCGGAGATATGTCGATACAAACTGAATACGCAAAACATCAACAAAATTTAGCGCGTTTTAAAGTTGATATCGCTTTTGTTTATAACTTCCACATTTATTCGAATTGTGCAACGAAACTTTGCAGACCGTCGCGGAGACACATTTTCTACTGAAGTACCAAGTTTCAGAAGTGCAGCTCTTGTACTGCCGGAGATATGTCGATACAAACTGAATACGCAAAACATCAACAAAATTTAGCGCGTTTTAAAGTTGATATCGCTTTTGTTTATAACTTCCACATTTATTCGAATTGTGCAACGAAACTGTGCAGACAGTCTCGAATAGGCCTTTACTACTGAAGTACTAAGTTTCAGAAGTGCAGCTCTTGTACTGCCGGAGATATGTCGATACAAACTGAATACGCAAAACATCAACAAAATTTAGCGCGTTTTAAAGTTGATATCGCTTTTGTTTATAACTTCCACATTTATTCGAATTGTGCAACGAAACTTTGCAGACCCCCGCGGAGACACATTTTCTACTGAAGTACCAAGTTTCAGAAGTGCAGCTCTTGTACTGCCGGAGATATGTCGATACAAACTGAATACGCAAAACATCAACAAAATTTAGCGCGTTTTAAAGTTGATATCGCTTTTGTTTATAACTTCCACAGTTATTCGAATTGTGCAACGAAACTTTGCAGACAGTCTTGAGTAGGCTTTTTCTACTGAAGCACCAAGTTTCAGATGTGCAGCTCTTCTACTGCCGGAGATATGTCGGTACAAACTGAATACGTTTAACATCAACAAAATTTAGCGACTTTTAAAATTGATATCGCTTTTGTTTATAACTTCCACATTTATTCGAATTGTGCAACGAAACTTTGCAGACAGTCTCGAATAGGCCTTTACTACTGAAGTACCAAGTTTCAGAAGTGCAGCTCTTGTACTGCCGGAGATATGTCGATACAAACTGAATACGCAAAACATCAACAAAATTTAGCGCGTTTTAAGATTGATATCGCTTTTGTTTATAACTTCCACATTTATTCGAATTGTGCAACGAAACTTTGCAGACAGTCTCGAATAGGCCTTTACTACTGAAGTACCAAGTTTCAGAAGTGCAGTTCTGTTACTGCCGGAGATATGTCGATACAAACTGAATACGCAAAACATCAACAAAATTTAGCGCGTTTTAAAGTTGATATCGCTTTAGTTTATAACTTCCACATTTATTGGAATTGTGCAACGAAACTTTGCAGACAGTCGCGGAGACACATGTTCTACTGAAGTACCAAGTTTCAGAAGTGCAGCTCTTGTACTGCCGGAGATATGTCGATACAAACTGAATACGCAAAACATCAACAAAATTTAGCGCGTTTTAAAGTTGATATCGCTTTTGTTTATAACTTCCACATTTATTCGAATTGTGCAACGAAACTTTGCAGACAGTCGCGGAGACACATGTTCTACTGAAGTACCAAGTTTCAGAAGTGCAGCTCTTGTACTGCCGGAGATATGTCGATACAAACTGAATACGCAAAACATCAACAAAATTTAGCGCGTTTTAAAGTTGATATCGCTTTTGTTTATAACTTCCACATTTATTCGAATTGTGCAACGAAACTTTGCAGACAGTCTCGAATAGGCCTTTACTACTGAAGTACCAAGTTTCAGAAGTGCAGCTCTTGTACTGCCGGAGATATGTCGATACAAACTGAATACGCAAAACATCAACAAAATTTAGCGCGTTTTAAAGTTGATATCGCTTTTGTTTATAACTTCCACATTTATTCGAATTGTGCAACGAAACTTTGCAGACAGTCGCGGAGACACATGTACTCCTGAAGTACGAAGTTTCAGACATGCAGCTCTTGTACTGCCGGAGATATGTCGATACAAACTGAATACGCAAAACATCAACAAAATTTAGCGCGTTTTAAAGTTGATATCGCTTTTGTTTATAACTTCCACATTTATTCGAATTGTGCAACGAAACTTTGCAGACAGTCTCGAATAGGCCTTTTTATACTGAAGTACCAAGTTTCAGAAGTGCAGCTCTTGTACTGCCGAAGATATGTCGATACAAACTGAATACGCAAAACATAAACAAAATTTAGCGCGTTTTAAGATTGATATCGCTTTTGTTTATAACTTCCACATTTATTCGAATTGTGCAACGAAACTTTGCAGACAGTCTCGAATAGGCCTTTATAACTGAAGTACCAAGTTTCAGAAGTGCGGCTCTTGTACTGCGGAGATATGTCGATACAAACTAAATACGCAAAACATCAACAACATTTAGCGCGTTTTAAGATTGATATCGCTTTTGTTTATAACTTCCACATTTATTCGAATTGTGCAACGAAACTTTGCAGACAGTCTCAGATAGGCCTTTACTACTGAAGTACCAAGTTTCAGAAGTGCAGCTCTTGTACTGCCGGAGATATGTCGATACAAACTGAATACGCAAAACATCAACAAAATTTAGCGCGTTTTAAAGTTGATATCGCTTTTGTTTATAACTTCCACATTTATTCGAATTGTGCAACGAAACTTTGCAGACCCCCGCGGAGACACATTTTCTACTGAAGTACCAAGTTTCAGAAGTGCAGTTCTTGTACTGCCGGAGATATGTCGATACAAACTGAATACGCAAAACATCAACAAAATTTAGCGCGTTTTAAAGTTGATATCGCTTTTGTTTATAACTTCCACATTTATTGGAATTGTGCAACGAAACTTTGCAGACAGTCGCGGAGACACATGTTCTACTGAAGTACCAAGTTTCAGAAGTGCAGCTCTTGTACTGCCGGAGATATGTCGATACAAACTGAATACGCAAAACATCAACAAAATTAAGCGTTTTAAAGTTGATATCGCTTTTGTTTATAACTTCCACATTTATTCGAATTGTGCAACGAAACTTTGCAGACAGTCGCGGAGACACATGTTCTACTGAAGTACCAAGTTTCAGAAGTGCAGCTCTTGTACTGCCGGAGATATGTCGATACAAACTGAATACGCAAAACATCAACAAAATTTAGCGCGTTTTAAAGTTGATATCGCTTTTGTTTATAACTTCCACATTTATTCGAATTGTGCAACGAAACTTTGCAGACAGTCGCGGAGACACATGTTCTCCTGAAGTAGCAAGTTTCAGAAGTGCAGCTCTTGTACTGCCGGAGATATGTCGATAAAAACTGAATACGCAAAACATCAACAAAATTAAGCGCGTTTTTAAGTTGATATCGCTTTTGTTTATAACTTCCACATTTATTCGAATTGTGCAACGAAACTTTGCAGACAGTCTTGAACAGGCCTATACTACTGAAGTACGAAGTTTCAGAAGTGCAGCTCTTGTACTGCCGGAGATATGTCGATACAAACTGAATACGCAAAACATCAACAAAATTTAGCGCGTTTTAAAGTTGATATCGCTTTTGTTTATAACTTCCACATTTATTCGAATTGTGCAACGAAACTTTGCAGACAGTCTCGAATAGGCCTTTATAACTGAAGTACCAAGTTTCAGAAGTGTAGCTCTTGTACTGCGGAGATATGTCGATACAAACTAAATACGCAAAACATCAACAACATTTAGCGCGTTTTAAGATTGATATCGCTTTTGTTTATAACTTTCACATTTATTCGAATTGTGCAACGAAACTTTGCAGACAGTCTCAGATAGGCCTTTACTACTGAAGTACCAAGTTTCAGAAGTGCAGCTCTTGTACTGCCGGAGATATGTCGATACAAACTGAATACGCAAAACATCAACAAAATTTAGCGCGTTTTAAAGTTGATATCGCTTTTGTTTATAACTTCCACATTTATTCGAATTGTGCAACGAAACTTTGCAGACCCCCGCGAGGACACATTTTCTACTGAAGTACCAAGTTTCAGAAGTGCAGCTCTTGTACTGCCGGAGATATGTCGATACAAACTGAATACGCAAAACATCAACAAAATTTAGCGCGTTTTAAAGTTGATATCGCTTTTGTTTATAACTTCCACAGTTACTCGAATTGTGCAACGAAACTTTGCAGACAGTCTTGAGTAGGCTTTTTCTACTGAAGTACCAAGTTTAAGATGTGCAGCTCTTGTACTGCCGGAGATATGTCGGTACAAACTGAATACGCAAAACATCAACAAAATTTAGCGCGTTTTAAAGTTGATATCGCTTTTGTTTATAACTTCCACATTTATTCGAATTGTGCAACGAAACTTTGCAGACAGTCGCGGAGACACATGTTCTCCTGAAGTAGCAAGTTTCAGAAGTGCAGCTCTTGTACTGCCGGAGATATGTCGATACAAACTGAATACGCAAAACATCAACAAAATTTAGCGCGTTTTTAAGTTGATATCGCTTTTGTTTATAACTTCCACATTTATTCGAATTGTGCAACGAAACTTTGCAGACAGTTTGGAACAGGCTTATACTACTGAAGTACAAAGTTTCAGAAGTGCAGCTCTTGTACTGCCGGAGATATGTCGATACAAACTGAATACGCAAAACATCAACAAAATTTAGCGCGTTTTAAAGTTGATATCGCTTTTGTTTATAACTTCCACATTTATTCGAATTGTGCAACGAAACTTTGCAGACAGTCGCGAATAGGCCTTTATAACTGAAGTACCAAGTTTCAGAAGTGCGGCTCTTGTACTGCGGAGATATGTCGATACAAACTGAATACGCAAAACATCAACAACATTTAGCGCGTTTTAAAGTTGATATCGCTTTTGTTTATAACTTCCACATTTATTCAAATTGTGCAACGAAACTTTGCAGACAGTCTCGAATAGGCCTTTACTACTGAAGTACAAAGTTTCAGAAGTGCAGCTCTTGTACTGCCGGAGATATGTCGATACAAACTGAATACGCAAAACATCAACAACATTTAGCGCGTTTTAAAGTTGATATCGCTTTTGTTTATAACTTCCACATTTATTCGAATTGTGCAACGAAACTTTGCAGACAGTCTGGAACAGGCCTATACTACTGAAGTACGAAGTTTCAGAAGTGCAGCTCTTGTACTGCCGGAGATATGTCGATACAAACTGAATACGCAAAACATCAACAAAATTTAGCGCGTTTTAAAGTTGATATCGCTTTTGTTTATAACTTCCACATTTATTCGAATTGTGCAACGAAACTTTGCAGACAGTCTCGAATAGGCCTTTATAACTGAAGTACCAAGTTTCAGAAGTGCGGCTCTTGTACTGCGGAGATATGTCGATACAAACTAAATACGCAAAACATCAACAACATTTAGCGCGTTTTAAGATTGATATCGCTTTTGTTTATAACTTCCACATTTATTCGAATTGTGCAACGAAACTTTGCAGACAGTCTCAGATAGGCCTTTACTACTGAAGTACCAAGTTTCAGAAGTGCAGCTCTTGTACTGCCGGAGATATGTCGATACAAACTGAATACGCAAAACATCAACAAAATTTAGCGCGTTTTAAAGTTGATATCGCTTTTGTTTATAACTTCCACATTTATTGGAATTGTGCAACGAAACTTTGCAGACAGTCTCGAATAGGCCTTTACTACTGAAGTACGAAGTTTCAGAAGTGCAGCTCTTGTACTGCCGGAGATATGTCGATACAAACTGAATACGCAAAACATCAACAAAATTTAGCGCGTTTTAAAGTTGATATCGCTTTTGTTTATAACTTCCACATTTATTCGAATTGTGCAACGAAACTTTGCAGACCCCCGCGGAGACACATTTTCTACTGAAGTACCAAGTTTCAGAAGTGCAGCTCTTGTACTGCCGGAGATATGTCGATACAAACTGAATACGCAAAACATCAACAAAATTTAGCGCGTTTTAAAGTTGATATCGCTTTTGTTTATAACTTCCACAGTTATTCGAATTGTGCAACGAAACTTTGCAGACAGTCTTGAGTAGGCTTTTTCTACTGAAGTACCAAGTTTAAGATGTGCAGCTCTTGTACTGCCGGAGATATGTCGGTACAAACTGAATACGCAAAACATCAACAAAATTTAGCGCGTTTTAAAGTTGATATCGCTTTTGTTTATAACTTCCACATTTATTCGAATTGTGCAACGAAACTTTGCAGACAGTCTCAAATAGGCCTTTTTTTTTACTGAAGTATCAAGTTTCAGAAGGGCAGCTCTTGTACTGCCGGAGATATGTCGATACAAACTGAATACGACAAAACATCAACAAAATTTAGCGCGTTTTAAAGTTGATATCCCTTTTGTTTATAACTTCCACATTTATTCGAATTGTGCAACGAAACTTTGCAGACAGTTTGGAACAGGCTTATACTACTGAAGTACAAAGTTTCAGAAATGCAGCTCTTGTACTGCCGGAGATATGTCGATACAAACTGAATACGCAAAACATCAACAAAATTTAGCGCGTTTTAAAGTTGATATCGCTTTTGTTTATAACTTCCACATTTATTCGAATTGTGCAACGAAACTTTGCAGACAGTCGCGAATAGGCCTTTATAACTGAAGTACCAAGTTTCAGAAGTGCGGCTCTTGTACTGCCGGAGATATCTCGATACAAACTGAATACGCAAAACATCAACAAAATTTAGCGCGTTTTAAAGTTGATATCGCTTTTGTTTATAACTTCCACATTTATTCAAATTGTGCAACGAAACTTTGCAGACAGTCTCGAATAGGCCTTTACTACTGAAGTACAAAGTTTCAGAAGTGCAGCTCTTGTACTGCCGGAGATATGTCGATACAAACTGAATACGCAAAACATCAACAAAATTTAGCGCGTTTTAAAGTAGATATCGGTTTTGTTTATAACTTCCACATTTATTCGAATTGTGCAACGAAACTTTGCAGACAGTCTGGAACAGGCCTATACTACTGAAGTACGAAGTTTCAGAAGTGCAGCTCTTGTACTGCCGGAGATATGTCGATACAAACTGAATACGCAAAACATCAACAAAATTTAGCGCGTTTTAAAGTTGATATCGCTTTTGTTTATAACTTCCACATTTATTCGAATTGTGCAACGAAACTTTGCAGACAGTCTCGAATAGGCCTTTATAACTGAAGTACCAAGTTTCAGAAGTGCGGCTCTTGTACTGCGGAGATATGTCGATACAAACTAAATACGCAAAACATCAACAACATTTAGCTCGTTTTAAGATTGATATCGCTTTTGTTTATAACTTCCACATTTATTCGAATTGTGCAACGAAACTTTGCAGACAGTCTCAGATAGGCCTTTACTACTGAAGTACCAAGTTTCAGAAGTGCAGCTCTTGTACTGCCGGAGATATGTCGATACAAACTGAATACGCAAAACATCAACAAAATTTAGCGCGTTTTAAAGTTGATATCGCTTTTGTTTATAACTTCCACATTTATTGGAATTGTGCAACGAAACTTTGCAGACAGTCTCGAATATGCCTTTACTACTGAAGTACGAAGTTTCAGAAGTGCAGCTCTTGTACTGCCGGAGATATGTCGATACAAACTGAATACGCAAAACATCAACAAAATTTAGCGCGTTTTAAAGTAGATATCGCTTTTGTTTATAACTTCCACATTTATTCGAATTGTGCAACGAAACTTTGCAGACCCCCGCGGAGACACATTTTCTACTGAAGTACCAAGTTTCAGAAGTGCAGCTCTTGTACTGCCGGAGATATGTCGATACAAACTGAATACGCAAAACATCAACAAAATTTAGCGCGTTTTAAAGTTGATATCGCTTTTGTTTATAACTTCCACATTTATTCGAATTGTGCAACGAAACTTTGCAGACAGTCGCGGAGACACATGTACTCCTGAAGTACGAAGTTTCAGACATGCAGCTCTTGTACTGCCGGAGATATGTCGATACAAACTGAATACGCAAAACATCAACAAAATTTAGCGCGTTTTTAAGTTGATATCGCTTTTGTTTATAACTTCCACATTTATTCGAATTGTGCAACGAAACTTTGCAGACAGTCTGGAACAGGCCTATACTACTGAAGTACGAAGTTTCAGAAGTGCAGCTCTTGTACTGCCGAAGATATGTCGATACAAACTGAATACGCAAAACATAAACAAAATTTAGCGCGTTTTAAGATTGATATCGCTTTTGTTTATAACTTCTACATTTATTCGAATTGTGCAACGAAACTTTGCAGACAGTCTCGAATAGGCCTTTATAACTGAAGTACCAAGTTTCAGAAGTGCGGCTCTTGTACTGCGGAGATATGTCGATACAAACTAAATACGCAAAACATCAACAACATTTAGCGCGTTTTAAGATTGATATCGCTTTTGTTTATAACTTCCACATTTATTCGAATTGTGCAACGAAACTTTGCAGACAGTCTCAGATAGGCCTTTACTACTGAAGTACCAAGTTTCAGAAGTGCAGCTCTTGTACTGCCGGAGATATGTCGATACAAACTGAATACGCAAAACATCAACAAAATTTAGCGCGTTTTAAAGTTGATATCGCTTTTGTTTATAACTTCCACATTTATTCGAATTGTGCAACGAAACTTTGCAGACCCCCGCGGAGACACATTTTCTACTGAAGTACCAAGTTTCAGAAGTGCAGTTCTTGTACTGCCGGAGATATGTCGATACAAACTGAATACGCAAAACATCAACAAAATTTAGCGCGTTTTAAAGTTGATATCGCTTTTGTTTATAACTTCCACATTTATTGGAATTGTGCAACGAAACTTTGCAGACAGTCGCGGAGACACATGTTCTACTGAAGTACCACGTCTCAGAAGTGCAGCTCTTGTACTGCCGGAGATATGTCGATACAAACTGAATACGCAAAACATCAACAAAATTAAGCGTTTTAAAGTTGATATCGCTTTTGTTTATAACTTCCACATTTATTCGAATTGTGCAACGAAACTTTGCAGACAGTCGCGGAGACACATGTTCTACTGAAGTACCAAGTTTCAGAAGTGCAGCTCTTGTACTGCCGGAGATATGTCGATACAAACTGAATACGCAAAACATCAACAAAATTTAGCGCGTTTTAAAGTTGATATCGCTTTTGTTTATAACTTCCACATTTATTCGAATTGTGCAACGAAACTTTGCAGACAGTCTCGAATAGGCCTTTACTACTGAAGTACCAAGTTTCAGAAGTGCAGCTCTTGTACTGCCGGAGATATGTCGATACAAACTGAATACGCAAAACATCAACAAAATTTAGCGCGTTTTAAAGTTGATATCGCTTTTGTTTATAACTTCCACATTTATTCGAATTGTGCAACGAAACTTTGCAGACAGTCGCGGAGACACATGTTCTCCTGAAGTAGCAAGTTTCAGAAGTGCAGCTCTTGTACTGCCGGAGATATGTCGATAAAAACTGAATACGCAAAACATCAACAAAATTAAGCGCGTTTTTAAGTTGATATCGCTTTTGTTTATAACTTCCACATTTATTCGAATTGTGCAACGAAACTTTGCAGACAGTCTGGAACAGGCCTATACTACTGAAGTACGAAGTTTCAGAAGTGCAGCTCTTGTACTGCCGGAGATATGTCGATACAAACTGAATACGCAAAACATCAACAAAATTTAGCGCGTTTTAAAGTTGATATCGCTTTTGTTTATAACTTCCACATTTATTCGAATTGTGCAACGAAACTTTGCAGACAGTCTCGAATAGGCCTTTATAACTGAAGTACCAAGTTTCAGAAGTGTAGCTCTTGTACTGCGGAGATATGTCGATACAAACTGAATACGCAAAACATCAACAACATTTAGCGCGTTTTAAGATTGATATCGCTTTTGTTTATAACTTTCACATTTATTCGAATTGTGCAACGAAACTTTGCAGACAGTCTCAGATAGGCCTTTACTACTGAAGTACCAAGTTTCAGAAGTGCAGCTCTTGTACTGCCGGAGATATGTCGATACAAACTGAATACGCAAAACATCAACAAAATTTAGCGCGTTTTAAAGTTGATATCGCTTTTGTTTATAACTTCCACATTTATTCGAATTGTGCAACGAAACTTTGCAGACCCCCGCGAGGACACATTTTCTACTGAAGTACCAAGTTTCAGAAGTGCAGCTCTTGTACTGCCGGAGATATGTCGATACAAACTGAATACGCAAAACATCAACAAAATTTAGCGCGTTTTAAAGTTGATATCGCTTTTGTTTATAACTTCCACAGTTATTCGAATTGTGCAACGAAACTTTGCAGACAGTCTTGAGTAGGCTTTTTCTACTGAAGTACCAAGTTTAAGATGTGCAGCTCTTGTACTGCCGGAGATATGTCGGTACAAACTGAATACGCAAAACATCAACAAAATTTAGCGCGTTTTAAAGTTGATATCGCTTTTGTTTATAACTTCCACATTTATTCGAATTGTGCAACGAAACTTTGCAGACAGTCGCGGAGACACATGTTCTCCTGAAGTAGCAAGTTTCAGAAGTGCAGCTCTTGTACTGCCGGAGATATGTCGATACAAACTGAATACGCAAAACATCAACAAAATTTAGCGCGTTTTTAAGTTGATATCGCTTTTGTTTATAACTTCCACATTTATTCGAATTGTGCAACGAAACTTTGCAGACAGTTTGGAACAGGCTTATACTACTGAAGTACAAAGTTTCAGAAGTGCAGCTCTTGTACTGCCGGAGATATGTCGATACAAACTGAATACGCAAAACATCAACAAAATTTAGCGCGTTTTAAAGTTGATATCGCTTTTGTTTATAACTTCCACATTTATTCGAATTGTGCAACGAAACTTTGCAGACAGTCGCGAATAGGCCTTTATAACTGAAGTACCAAGTTTCAGAAGTGCGGCTCTTGTACTGCGGAGATATGTCGATACAAACTGAATACGCAAAACATCAACAACATTTAGCGCGTTTTAAAGTTGATATCGCTTTTGTTTATAACTTCTACATTTATTCGAATTGTGCAACGAAACTTTGCAGACAGTCTCGAATAAGCCTTTACTACTGAAGTACCAAGTTTCAGAAGTGCAGCTCTTGTACTGCCGGAGATATGTCGATACAAACTGAATACGCAAAACATCAACAAAATTTAGCGCGTTTTAAAGTTGATATCGCTTTTGTTTATCACTTCCACATTTATTCGAATTGTGCAACGAAACTTTGCAGACAGTCTCGAATAGACCTTTATTACTGAAGTACCAAGTTTCAGAAGTGCAGCTCTTGTACTGCCGGAGATATCTCGATACAAACTGAATACGCAAAACATCAACAAAATTTAGCGCGTTTTAAAGTTGATATCGCTTTTGTTTATAACTTCCACATTTATTCAAATTGTGCAACGAAACTTTGCAGACAGTCTCGAATAGGCCTTTACTACTGAAGTACAAAGTTTCAGAAGTGCAGCTCTTGTACTGCCGGAGATATGTCGATACAAACTGAATACGCAAAACATCAACAAAATTTAGCGCGTTTTAAAGTTGATATCGCTTTTCTTTATAACTTCCACATTTATTGGAATTGTGCAACGAAACTTTGCAGACAGTCTCGAATAGGCCTTTACTACTGAAGTACGAAGTTTCAGAAGTGCAGCTCTTGTACTGCCGGAGATATGTCGATACAAACTGAATACGCAAAACATCAACAAAATTTAGCGCGTTTTAAAGTTGATATCGCTTTTGTTTATAACTTCCACATTTATTCGAATTGTGCAACGAAACTTTGCAGACCCCCGCGGAGACACATTTTCTACTGAAGTACCAAGTTTCAGAAGTGCAGCTCTTGTACTGCCGGAGATATGTCGATACAAACTGAATACGCAAAACATCAACAAAATTTAGCGCGTTTTAAAGTTGATATCGCTTTTGTTTATAACTTCCACAGTTATTCGAATTGTGCAACGAAACTTTGCAGACAGTCTTGAGTAGGCTTTTTCTACTGAAGTACCAAGTTTCAGCAGTGCAGCTCTTGTACTGCCGGAGATATGTCGGTACAAACTGAATACGCAAAACATCAACAAAATTTAGCGCGTTTTAAAGTTGATATCGCTTTTGTTTATAACTTCCACATTTATTCGAATTGTGCAACGAAACTTTGCAGACAGTCTCAAATAGGCCTTTTTTTTTACTGAAGTATCAAGTTTCAGAAGGGCAGCTCTTGTACTGCCGGAGATATGTCGATACAAACTGAATACGACAAAACATCAACAAAATTTAGCGCGTTTTAAAGTTGATATCCCTTTTGTTTATAACTTCCACATTTATTCGAATTGTGCAACGAAACTTTGCAGACAGTTTGGAACAGGCTTATACTACTGAAGTACAAAGTTTCAGAAGTGCAGCTCTTGTACTGCCGGAGATATGTCGATACAAACTGAATACGCAAAACATCAACAAAATTTAGCGCGTTTTAAAGTTGATATCGCTTTTGTTTATAACTTCCACATTTATTCGAATTGTGCAACGAAACTTTGCAGACAGTCGCGAATAGGCCTTTATAACTGAAGTACCAAGTTTCAGAAGTGCGGCTCTTGTACTGCCGGAGATATCTCGATACAAACTGAATACGCAAAACATCAACAAAATTTAGCGCGTTTTAAAGTTGATATCGCTTTTGTTTATAACTTCCACATTTATTCAAATTGTGCAACGAAACTTTGCAGACAGTCTCGAATAGGCCTTTACTACTGAAGTACAAAGTTTCAGAAGTGCAGCTCTTGTACTGCCGGAGATATGTCGATACAAACTGAATACGCAAAACATCAACAAAATTTAGCGCGTTTTAAAGTTGATATCGCTTTTGTTTATAACTTCCACATTTATTCGAATTGTGCAACGAAACTTTGCAGACAGTCTGGAACAGGCCTATACTACTGAAGTACGAAGTTTCAGAAGTGCAGCTCTTGTACTGCCGGAGATATGTCGATACAAACTGAATACGCAAAACATCAACAAAATTTAGCGCGTTTTAAAGTTGATATCGCTTTTGTTTATAACTTCCACATTTATTCGAATTGTGCAACGAAACTTTGCAGACAGTCTCGAATAGGCCTTTATAACTGAAGTACCAAGTTTCAGAAGTGCGGCTCTTGTACTGCGGAGATATGTCGATACAAACTAAATACGCAAAACATCAACAACATTTAGCTCGTTTTAAGATTGATATCGCTTTTGTTTATAACTTCCACATTTATTCGAATTGTGCAACGAAACTTTGCAGACAGTCTCAGATAGGCCTTTACTACTGAAGTACCAAGTTTCAGAAGTGCAGCTCTTGTACTGCCGGAGATATGTCGATACAAACTGAATACGCAAAACATCAACAAAATTTAGCGCGTTTTAAAGTTGATATCGCTTTTGTTTATAACTTCCACATTTATTGGAATTGTGCAACGAAACTTTGCAGACAGTCTCGAATAGGCCTTTACTACTGAAGTACGAAGTTTCAGAAGTGCAGCTCTTGTACTGCCGGAGATATGTCGATACAAACTGAATACGCAAAACATCAACAAAATTTAGCGCGTTTTAAAGTAGATATCGCTTTTGTTTATAACTTCCACATTTATTCGAATTGTGCAACGAAACTTTGCAGACCCCCGCGGAGACACATTTTCTACTGAAGTACCAAGTTTCAGAAGTGCAGCTCTTGTACTGCCGGAGATATGTCGATACAAACTGAATACGCAAAACATCAACAAAATTTAGCGCGTTTTAAAGTTGATATCGCTTTTGTTTATAACTTCCACATTTATTCGAATTGTGCAACGAAACTTTGCAGACAGTCTCAAATAGGCCTTTTTTTTTACTGAAGTATCAAGTTTCAGAAGGGCAGCTCTTGTACTGCCGGAGATATGTCGATACAAACTGAATACGACAAAACATCAACAAAATTTAGCGCGTTTTAAAGTTGATATCCCTTTTGTTTATAACTTCTACATTTATTCGAATTGTGCAACGAAACTTTGCAGACAGTCGCGGAGACACATGTTTTACGAAAGTACCAAGTTTCAGAAGTGCAGCTCTTGTACTGCCGGAGATATGTCGATACAAACTGAATACGCAAAACATCAACAGAATTTAGCGCGTTTTAAAGTTGATATCGCTTTTGTTTATAAACTTCCACATTTATTCGAATTGTGCAACGAAACTTTGCAGACAGTCTCGAATAGGCCTTTTCTACTGAAGTACCAAGTTTCAGAAGTGCAGCTCTTGTACTGCCGGAGATATATCGATACAAACTGAATACGCAAAACATCAACAAAATTTAGCGCGTTTAAAAGTTTATATCGCTTTTGTTTATATAACTTCCACATTTATTTGAATTGTGCTACGATACGTTGCAGACAGTCTCCAATAGGCCTTTTCTACTGAAGTACCAAGTTTCAGAAGTGCAGCTCTTATACTGCCGGAGATATGTCGATACAAACTGAATACGCAAAACATCAACAAAATTTAGCGCGTTTTAAAGTTGATATCGCTTTTGTTTATAACTTCCACATTTATTCGAATTGTGCAACGAAACTTTGCAGACAGTCTCGAATAGGCCTTTTCTACTGAAGTACCAAGTTTCAGAAGTGCAGCTCTTGTACTGCCAGAGATATGTCGATACAAACTGACTACGCAAAACATCAACAAAATTTAGTCCGTTTAAAAGTTTATATCGCTTTTGTTTATATAACTTCCACATTTATTCGAATTGTGCTACGATACTTTCCAGCAGTCTCGAATAAACCGTTTCTACTGAAGTACCAAGTTTCAGAAGTGCAGCTATTGTACTGCCGGAGATATGTCGATACAAACTGAATACGCAAAACATCAACAAAATTTAGCGCGTTTAAAAGTTTATATCGCTTTTGTTTATAACTTCCACATTTATTCGAATTGTGCAACGAAACTTTGCAGACAGTCTCGAATACGCCTTTTCTACGGACGTACCAAGTTTCAGAAGTGCAGCTCTTGTACTGCCGGAGATATGTCGATACAAACTGAATACGCAAAACATCAACTAAATTTAGCACGTTTTTTAAAGTTGATATCGCTTTTGTTTATAACTTCCACATTTATTCGAATTGTGCAACGAAACTTTGCAGACAGTCTCAAATAGGCCTTTTCTACGGAAGTACCAAGTTTCAGAAGTGCAGTTCTTGTACTGCCGGAGATATGTCGATACAAACTGAATACGCAAAACATCAACTAAATTTAGCGCGTTTTAAAGTTGATATCGCTTTTGTTTATAACTTCCACATTTATTCGAATTGTGCAACGAAACTTTGCAGACAGTCTCAAATAAGCCTTTTTTTTTACTGAAGTATCAAGTTTCAGAAGGGCAGCTCTTGTACTGCCGGAGATATGTCGATACAAACTGAATACGCAAAACATCAACAAAATTTAGCGCGTTTTAAAGTTGATATCCCTTTTGTTTATAACTTCCACATTTATTCGAATTGTGCAACGAAACTTTGCAGACAGTCGCGGAGACACATGTTCTACGAAAGTACCAAGTTTCAGAAGTGCAGCTCTTGTACTGCCGGAGATATGTCGATACAAACTGAATACGTAAAACATCAACAAAATTTAGCGCGTTTTAAAGTTGATATCGCTTTTGTTTATAAACTTCCACATTTATTCGAATTGTGCAACGAAACTTTGCAGACAGTCTCGAATAGGCCTTTTCTACTGAAGTACCAAGTTTCAGAAGTGCAGCTCTTGTACTGCCGGAGATATATCGATACAAACTGAATACGCAAAACATCAACAAAATTTAGCGCGTTTAAAAGTTTATATCGCTTTTGTTTATATAACTTCCACATTTATTTGAATTGTGCTACGATACGTTGCAGACAGTCTCCAATAGGCCTTTTCTACTGAAGTACCAAGTTTCAGAAGTGCAGCTCTTATACTGCCGGAGATATGTCGATACAAACTGAATACGCAAAACATCAACAAAATTTAGCGCGTTTTAAAGTTGATATCGCTTTTGTTTATAACTTCCACATTTATTCGAATTGTGCAACGAAACTTTGCAGACAGTCTCGAATAGGCCTTTTCTACTGAAGTACCAAGTTTCAGAAGTGCAGCGCTGGTACTGCCGGAGATATGTCGATACAAACTGAATACGCAAAACATCAACAAAATTTAGCGCGTTTTAAAGTTGATATCGCTTTTGTTTATAACATCCACATTTATTCGAATTGTGCAACGAAACTTTGCAGACAGTCTCAGATAGCCCTTTCCTACTGAAGTACCAAGTTTCAGAAGTGCAGCTCTTGTACTGCCGGAGATATGTCGATACAAACTGAATACGCAAAACATCAACAAAATTTAGCGCGTTTTAAAGTTGATATCGCTTTTGTTTATAACTTCCACATTTATTCGAATTGTGCAACGAAACCTTGCAGACAGTCGCGGAGACACATGTTCTACGGAAGTACCAAGTTTCAGAAGGGCAGCTCTCGTACTGCCGGAGATATGTCGATACAAACTGAATACGCAAAACATCAACAAAATTAAGCGCGTTTTAAAGTTGATATCGCTTTTGTTTATAACTTCCACATTTATTCGAATTGTGCAACGAAACTTTGCAGACAGTCTCGAATAGCCCTTTCCTACTGAAGTACCAAGTTTACGAAGTGCAGCTTTTGTAGTGCCGGAGATATGTCGATACAAACTGAATACGCAAAACATCAACAAAATTTAGCGCGTTTTAAAGTTGATATAGCTTTAATTTATAAACTTCCACATTTATTCGAATTGTGCAACCAAACTTTGGAGACAGTCTCGAATAGCCCTTTACTACTGAAGTACCAAGTTTCAGAAGTGCAGCTATTGTACTGCCGGAGATATGTCGATACAAACTGAATACGCAAAACATCAACAAAATTTAGCGCGTTTAAAAGTTTATATCGCTTTTGTTTATATAACTTCCACATTTATTCGAATTGTGCTACGATACTTTGCAGACAGTTTCGAATAGGCCTTTTCTACTGAAGTACCAAGTTTCAGAAGTGCAGCTCTTGTACTGCCGGAGATATGTCGATACAAACTGAATACGCAAAACATCAACAAAATTTAGCGCGTTTTAAAGTTGATATCGCTTTTGTTTATAACTTCCACATTTATTCGAATTGTGCAACCAAACTTTGCAGACAGTCTCGAATAGGCGTTTTCTACTGAAGTACCAAGTTTCAGAAGTGCAGCTCTTGTACTGCCGGAGATATGTCGATACAAACTGAATACGCAAAACATCAACTAAATTTAGCGCGTTTTAAAGTTGATATCGCTTTTGTTTATAACTTCCACATTTATTCGAATTATGCAACGAAACTTTGCAGACAGTCTCGAATAGGCCTTTTCTACTGAAGTACCAAGTTTCAGAAGTGCAGCTCTTGTACTGCCGGAGATATGGCGATACAAACTGAATACGCAAAACATCAACAAAATTTAGCGCGTTTTAAAGTTGATATCGCTTTTGTTTATAACTTCCACATTTATTCGAATTATGCAACGAAACTTTGCAGACAGTCTCGAATAGGCCTTTTCTACTGAAGTACCAAGTTTCAGAAGTGCAGCTCTTGTACTGCCAGAGATATGTCGATACAAACTGAATACGCAAAACATCAACAAAATTTAGTCCGTTTAAAAGTTTATATCGCTTTTGTTTATATAACTTCCACATTTATTCGAATTGTGCTACGATACTTTCCAGCAGTCTCGAATAAACCGTTTCTACTGAAGTACCAAGTTTCAGAAGTGCAGCTATTGTACTGCCGGAGATATGTCGATACAAACTGAATACGCAAAACATCAACAAAATTTAGCGCGTTTAAAAGTTTATATCGCTTTTGTTTATAACTTCCACATTTATTGGAATTGTGCAACGAAACTTTGCAGACAGTCTCGAATACGCCTTTTCTACGGAAGTACCAAGTTTCAGAAGTGCAGTTCTTGTACTGCCGGAGATATGTCGATACAAACTGAATACGCAAAACATCAACTAAATTTAGCACGTTTTTTAAAGTTGATATCGCTTTTGTTTATAACTTCCACATTTATTCGAATTGTGCAACGAAACTTCGCAGACAGTCTCGAATAGGCCTTTTCTACGGAAGTACCAAGTTTCAGAAGTGCAGTTCTTGTACTGCCGGAGATATGTCGATACAAACTGAATACGCAAAACATCAACTAAATTTAGCGCGTTTTAAAGTTGATATCGCTTTTGTTTATAACTTCCACATTTATTCGAATTGTGCAACGAAACTTTGCAGACAGTCTCAAATACACCTTTTCTACTGAAGTACCAAGTTTCAGAAGGGCAGCTCTTGTACTGCCGGAGATATGTCGATACAAACTGAATACGCAAAACATCAACAAAATTTAGCGCGTTTTAAAGTTTATATCTCTTTTGTTTATAACTTCCACATTTATTCGAATTGTGCAACGAAACTTTGCAGACAGTCGCGGAGACACATGTTCTACGAAAGTACCAAGTTTCAGAAGTGCAGCTATTGTACTGCTAGAGATATGTCGATACAAACTGAATACGCAAAACATCAACAAAATTTAGCGCGTTTTAAAGTTGATATCGCTTTTGTTTATAAACTTCCACATTTATTCGAATTGTGCAACGAAACTTTGCAGACAGTCTCGAATAGGCCTTTTCTACTGAAGTACCAAGTTTCAGAAGTGCAGCTTTTGTACTGCCGGAGATATATCGATACAAACTGAATACGCAAAACATCAACAAAATTTAGCGCGTTTAAAAGTTTATATCGCTTTTGTTTATATAACTTCCACATTTATTTGAATTGTGCTACGATACGTTGCAGACAGTCTCCAATAGGCCTTTTCTACTGAAGTACCAAGTTTCAGAAGTGCAGCTCTTATACTGCCGGAGATATGTCGATACAAACTGAATACGCAAAACATCAACAAAATTTAGCGCGTTTTAAAGTTGATATCGCTTTTGTGTATAACTTCCACATTTATTCGAATTGTGCAACGAAACTTTGCAGACAGTCTCGAATAGGCGTTTTCTACTGAAGTACCAATTTTCAGAAGTGCAGCGCTGGTACTGCCGGAGATATGTCGATACAAACTGAATACGCAAAACATCAACAAAATTTAGCGCGTTTTAAAGTTGATATCGCTTTTGTTTATAACTTCCACATTTATTCGAATTGTGCAACGAAACTTTGCAGACAGTCTCAGATAGCCATTTCCTACTGAAGTACCAAGTTTCAGAAGTGCAGCTCTTGTACTGCGGGAGATATGTCGATACAAACTGAATACGCAAAACATCAACAAAATTTAGCGCGTTTTAAAGTTGATATCGCTTTTGTTTATAACTTCCACATTTATTCGAATTGTGCAACGAAACCTTGCAGACAGTCGCAGAGACACATGTTCTACGGAAGTACCAAGTTTCAGAAGTGCAGCTCTTGTACTGCCGGAGATATGTCGATACAAACTGAATACGCAAAACATCAACAAAATTAAGCGCGTTTTAAAGTCGATATCGCTTTTGTTTATAACTTCCACATTTACTCGAATTGGGCAACGAAACTTTGCAGACAGTCTCGAATAGCCCTTTCCTACTGAAGTACCAAGTTTCAGAAGTGCAGCTTTTGTAGTGCCGGAGATATGTCGATACAAACTGAATACGCAAAACATCAACAAAATTTAGCGCGTTTTAAAGTTGATATCGCTTTAATTTATAAACTTCCACATTTATTCGAATTGTGCAACGAAACTTTGGAGACAGTCTCGAATAGCCCTTTTCTACTGAAGTACCAAGTTTCAGAAGTGCAGCTATTGTACTGCCGGAGATATGTCGATACAAACTGAATACGCAAAACATCAACAAAATTTAGCGCGTTTAAAAGTTTATATCGCTTTTGTTTATATAACTTCCACATTTATTCGAATTGTGCTACGATACTTTGCAGACAGTTTCGAATAGGCCTTTTCTACTGATGGACCAAGTTTCAGAAGTGCAGCTCTTGTACTGCCGGAGATATGTCGATACAAACTGAATACGCAAAACATCAACAAAATTTAGCGCGTTTTAAAGTTGATATCGCTTTTGTTTATAACTTCCACATTTATTCGAATTGTGCAACCAAACTTTGCAGACAGTCTCGAATAGGCGTTTTCTACTGAAGTACCAAGTTTCAGAAGTGCAGCTCTTGTACTGCCGGAGATATGTCGATACAAACTGAATACGCAAAACATCAACAAAATTTAGCGCGTTTTAAAGTTGATATCGCTTTTGTTAATAACTTCCACATTTATTCGAATTATGCAACGAAACTTTGCAGACAGTCTCGAATAGGCCTTTTCTACTGAAGTACCAAGTTTCAGAAGTGCAGCGGGGGTTCTGTCGGAGATATGTCGATACAAACTGAATACGCAAAACATCAACAAAATTTCGCGCGTTTTAAAGTTGATATCGCTTTTGTTTATAACATCCACATTTATTCGAATTGTGCAACGAAACTTTGCAGACAGTCTCAGATAGCCCTTTCCTACTGAAGTACCAAGTTTCAGAAGTGCAGCTCTTGTACTGCCGGAGATATGTCGATACAAACTGAATACGCAAAACATCAACAAAATTTAGCGCGTTTTAAAGTTGATATCGCTTTTGTTTATAACTTCCACATTTATTCGAATTGTGCAACGAAACCTTGCAGACAGTCGCGGAGACACATGTTCTACGGAAGTACCAAGTTTCAGAAGGGCAGCTCTCGTACTGCCGGAGATATGTCGATACAAACTGAATACGCAAAACATCAACAAAATTAAGCGCGTTTTAAAGTTGATATCGCTTTTGTTTATAACTTCCACATTTATTCGAATTGTGCAACGAAACTTTGCAGACAGTCTCGAATAGCCCTTTCCTACTGAAGTACCAAGTTTACGAAGTGCAGCTTTTGTAGTGCCGGAGATATGTCGATACAAACTGAATACGCAAAACATCAACAAAATTTAGCGCGTTTTAAAGTTGATATAGCTTTAATTTATAAACTTCCACATTTATTCGAATTGTGCAACCAAACTTTGGAGACAGTCTCGAATAGCCCTTTACTACTGAAGTACCAAGTTTCAGAAGTGCAGCTATTGTACTGCCGGAGATATGTCGATACAAACTGAATACGCAAAACATCAACAAAATTTAGCGCGTTTAAAAGTTTATATCGCTTTTGTTTATATAACTTCCACATTTATTCGAATTGTGCTACGATACTTTGCAGACAGTTTCGAATAGGCCTTTTCTACTGAAGTACCAAGTTTCAGAAGTGCAGCTCTTGTACTGCCGGAGATATGTCGATACAAACTGAATACGCAAAACATCAACAAAATTTAGCGCGTTTTAAAGTTGATATCGCTTTTGTTTATAACTTCCACATTTATTCGAATTGTGCAACCAAACTTTGCAGACAGTCTCGAATAGGCGTTTTCTACTGAAGTACCAAGTTTCAGAAGTGCAGCTCTTGTACTGCCGGAGATATGTCGATACAAACTGAATACGCAAAACATCAACTAAATTTAGCGCGTTTTAAAGTTGATATCGCTTTTGTTTATAACTTCCACATTTATTCGAATTATGCAACGAAACTTTGCAGACAGTCTCGAATAGGCCTTTTCTACTGAAGTACCAAGTTTCAGAAGTGCAGCTCTTGTACTGCCGGAGATATGGCGATACAAACTGAATACGCAAAACATCAACAAAATTTAGCGCGTTTTAAAGTTGATATCGCTTTTGTTTATAACTTCCACATTTATTCGAATTATGCAACGAAACTTTGCAGACAGTCTCGAATAGGCCTTTTCTACTGAAGTACCAAGTTTCAGAAGTGCAGCTCTTGTACTGCCAGAGATATGTCGATACAAACTGAATACGCAAAACATCAACAAAATTTAGTCCGTTTAAAAGTTTATATCGCTTTTGTTTATAGAACTTCCACATTTATTCGAATTGTGCTACGATACTTTCCAGCAGTCTCGAATAAACCGTTTCTACTGAAGTACCAAGTTTCAGAAGTGCAGCTATTGTACTGCCGGAGATATGTCGATACAAACTGAATACGCAAAACATCAACAAAATTTAGCGCGTTTAAAAGTTTATATCGCTTTTGTTTATAACTTCCACATTTATTGGAATTGTGCAACGAAACTTTGCAGACAGTCTCGAATACGCCTTTTCTACGGAAGTACCAAGTTTCAGAAGTGCAGTTCTTGTACTGCCGGAGATATGTCGATACAAACTGAATACGCAAAACATCAACTAAATTTAGCACGTTTTTTAAAGTTGATATCGCTTTTGTTTATAACTTCCACATTTATTCGAATTGTGCAACGAAACTTCGCAGACAGTCTCGAATAGGCCTTTTCTACGGAAGTACCAAGTTTCAGAAGTGCAGTTCTTGTACTGCCGGAGATATGTCGATACAAACTGAATACGCAAAACATCAACTAAATTTAGCGCGTTTTAAAGTTGATATCGCTTTTGTTTATAACTTCCACATTTATTCGAATTGTGCAACGAAACTTTGCAGACAGTCTCAAATACACCTTTTCTACTGAAGTACCAAGTTTCAGAAGGGCAGCTCTTGTACTGCCGGAGATATGTCGATACAAACTGAATACGCAAAACATCAACAAAATTTAGCGCGTTTTAAAGTTTATATCTCTTTTGTTTATAACTTCCACATTTATTCGAATTGTGCAACGAAACTTTGCAGACAGTCGCGGAGACACATGTTCTACGAAAGTACCAAGTTTCAGAAGTGCAGCTATTGTACTGCTAGAGATATGTCGATACAAACTGAATACGCAAAACATCAACAAAATTTAGCGCGTTTTAAAGTTGATATCGCTTTTGTTTATAAACTTCCACATTTATTCGAATTGTGCAACGAAACTTTGCAGACAGTCTCGAATAGGCCTTTTCTACTGAAGTACCAAGTTTCAGAAGTGCAGCTTTTGTACTGCCGGAGATATATCGATACAAACTGAATACGCAAAACATCAACAAAATTTAGCGCGTTTAAAAGTTTATATCGCTTTTGTTTATATAACTTCCACATTTATTTGAATTGTGCTACGATACGTTGCAGACAGTCTCCAATAGGCCTTTTCTACTGAAGTACCAAGTTTCAGAAGTGCAGCTCTTATACTGCCGGAGATATGTCGATACAAACTGAATACGCAAAACATCAACAAAATTTAGCGCGTTTTAAAGTTGATATCGCTTTTGTGTATAACTTCCACATTTATTCGAATTGTGCAACGAAACTTTGCAGACAGTCTCGAATAGGCGTTTTCTACTGAAGTACCAAGTTTCAGAAGTGCAGCGCTGGTACTGCCGGAGATATGTCGATACAAACTGAATACGCAAAACATCAACAACATTTAGCGCGTTTTAAAGTTGATATCGCTTTTGTTTATAACTTCCACATTTATTCGAATTGTGCAACGAAACTTTGCAGACAGTCTCAGATAGCCATTTCCTACTGAAGTACCAAGTTTCAGAAGTGCAGCTCTTGTACTGCGGGAGATATGTCGATACAAACTGAATACGCAAAACATCAACAAAATTTAGCGCGTTTTAAAGTTGATATCGCTTTTGTTTATAACTTCCACATTTATTCGAATTGTGCAACGAAACCTTGCAGACAGTCGCAGAGACACATGTTCTACGGAAGTACCAAGTTTCAGAAGTGCAGCTCTTGTACTGCCGGAGATATGTCGATACAAACTGAATACGCAAAACATCAACAAAATTAAGCGCGTTTTAAAGTCGATATCGCTTTTGTTTATAACTTCCACATTTACTCGAATTGTGCAACGAAACTTTGCAGACAGTCTCGAATAGCCCTTTCCTACTGAAGTACCAAGTTTCAGAAGTGCAGCTTTTGTAGTGCCGGAGATATGTCGATACAAACTGAATACGCAAAACATCAACAAAATTTAGCGCGTTTTAAAGTTGATATCGCTTTAATTTATAAACTTCCACATTTATTCGAATTGTGCAACGAAACTTTGGAGACAGTCTCGAATAGCCCTTTTCTACTGAAGTACCAAGTTTCAGAAGTGCAGCTATTGTACTGCCGGAGATATGTCGATACAAACTGAATACGCAAAACATCAACAAAATTTAGCGCGTTTAAAAGTTTATATCGCTTTTGTTTATATAACTTCCACATTTATTCGAATTGTGCTACGATACTTTGCAGACAGTTTCGAATAGGCCTTTTCTACTGATGGACCAAGTTTCAGAAGTGCAGCTCTTGTACTGCCGGAGATATGTCGATACAAACTGAATACGCAAAACATCAACAAAATTTAGCGCGTTTTAAAGTTGATATCGCTTTTGTTTATAACATCCACATTTATTCGAATTGTGCAACCAAACTTTGCAGACAGTCTCGAATAGGCGTTTTCTACTGAAGTACCAAGTTTCAGAAGTGCAGCTCTTGTACTGCCGGAGATATGTCGATACAAACTGAATACGCAAAACATCAACAAAATTTAGCGCGTTTTAAAGTTGATATCGCTTTTGTTTATAACTTCCACATTTATTCGAATTATGCAACGAAACTTTGCAGACAGTCTCGAATAGGCCTTTTCTACTGAAGTACCAAGTTTCAGAAGTGCAGCGGGGGTTCTGTCGGAGATATGTCGATACAAACTGAATACGCAAAACATCAACAAAATTTCGCGCGTTTTAAAGTTGATATCGCTTTTGTTTATAACATCCACATTTATTCGAATTGTGCAACGAAACTTTGCAGACAGTCTCAGATAGCCCTTTCCTACTGAAGTACCAAGTTTCAGAAGTGCAGCTCTTGTACTGCCGGAGATATGTCGATACAAACTGAATACGCAAAACATCAACAAAATTTAGCGCGTTTTAAAGTTGATATCGCTTTTGTTTATAACTTCCACATTTATTACAATTGTGCAACGAAACTTTGCAGACAGTCTCGAATAGGCCTTTTCTACGGAAGTACCCAGTTTCAGAAGTGCAGTTCTTGTACTGCCGGAGATATGTCGATACAAACTGAATACGCAAAACATCAACTAAATTTAGCGCGTTTTAAAGTTGATATCGCTTTTGTTTATAACTTCCACATTTATTCGAATTGTGCAACGAAACTTTGCAGACAGTTTCGAATAGGCCTTTTCAACTGAAGTACTAAGTTTCAGAAGTGCAGCTCTTGTACTGCCGGAGATATGTCGATACAAACTGAATACGCAAACCATCAACAAAATTTAGCGCGTTTTAAAGTTGATATCGCTTTTGTTTATAACTTCCACATTTATTCGAATTGTGCAACGAAACTTTGCAGACAGTCGCGGAGACACATGTTCTACGGAAGTACCAAGTTTCAGAAGTGCAGCTCTCGTACTGCCGGAGATATGTCGATACAAACTGAATACCCAAAACATCAACAAAATTTAGCGCGTTTTAAAGTTAATATCGCTTTTGTTTATAACTTCCACATTTATTCGAATTGTGCAACGAAACTTTGCAGACAGTCGCGGGGACATATGTTCTACTGAAGTACAAGTTTAAGAAGTGTAGCTCTTGTACAGCCGGAGATATGTCGATACAAACTGAATACGCAAAACATCAACAAAATTTAGCGCGTTTTAAAGTTGATATCGCTTTTGTTTATATAACTTCCACATTTATTCGAATTGTGCTACGATACTTTGCAGACAGTCTCGAATAAACCTTTTCTACTTAAGTACCAAGTTTCAGAAGTGCAGCTATTGTACTGCCGGAGATATGTCGATACAAACTGAATACGCAAAACATCAACAAAATTTAGCGCGTTTAAAAGTTTATATCGCTTTTGTTTATAACTTCCACATTTATTCGAATTGTGCAACGAAACTTTGCAGACAGTCTCGAATACGCCTTTTCTACGGAAGTACCAAGTTTCAGAAGTGCAGTTCTTGTACTGCCGGAGATATGTCGATACAAACTGAACACGCAAAACATCAACTAAATTTAGCGCGTTTTTTAAAGTTGATATCGCTTTTGTTTATAACTTCCACATTTATTCGAATCATGCAACGAAACTTTGCAGACAGTCTCAAATAGGCCTTTTCTACGGAAGTACCAAGTTTCAGAAGTACAGTTCTTGTACTGCCGGAGATATGTCGATACAAACTGAATACGCAAAACATCAACTAAATTTAGCGCGTTTTAAAGTTGATATCGCTTTTGTTTATAACTTCCACATTTATTCGAATTGTGCAACGAAACTTTGCAGACAGTCTCAAATAGGCCTTTTCTACTGAAGTATCAAGTTTCAGAAGGGCAGCTCTTGTACTGCCGGAGATATGTCGATACAAACTGAATACGCAAAACATCAACAAAATTTAGCGCGTTTTAAAGTTGATATCCCTTTTGTTTATAACTTCCACATTTATTCGAATTGTGCAACGAAACTTTGCAGACAGTCGCGGAGACACATGTTCTACGAAAGTACCAAGTTTCAGAAGTGCAGCTCTTGTACTGCCGGAGATATGTCGATACAAACTGAATACGCAAAACATCAACAAAATTTAGCGCGTTTTAAAGTTGATATCGCTTTTGTTTATAACTTCCACATTTATTCGAATTGTGCAACGAAACTTTGCAGACAGTCTCGAATAGGCCTTTTCTACTGAAGTACCAAGTTTCAGAAGTGCAGCTCTTGTACTGCCAGAGATATGTCGATACAAACTGAATACGCAAAACATCAACAAAATTTAGCGCGTTTAAAAGTTGATATCGCTTTTGTTTATAACATCCACATTTATTCGAATTGTGCAACGAAACTTTGCAGACAGTCTCAGATAGCCCTTTCCTACTGAAGTACCAAGTTTCAGAAGTGCAGCTCTTGTACTGCCGGAGATATGTCGATACAAACTGAATACGCAAAACATCAACAAAATTTAGCGCGTTTTAAAGTTGATATCGCTTTTGTTTATAACTTCCACATTTATTACAATTGTGCAACGAAACTTTGCAGACAGTCTCGAATAGGCCTTTTCTACGGAAGTACCCAGTTTCAGAAGTGCAGTTCTTGTACTGCCGGAGATATGTCGATACAAACTGAATACGCAAAACATCAACTAAATTTAGCGCGTTTTAAAGTTAATATCGCTTTTGTTTATAACTTCCACATTTATTCGAATTGTGCAACGAAACTTTGCAGACAGTTTCGAATACGCCTTTTCAACTGAAGTACTAAGTTTCAGAAGTGCAGCTCTTGTACTGCCGGAGATATGTCGATACAAACTGAATACGCAAACCATCAACAAAATTTAGCGCGTTTTAAAGTTGATATCGCTTTTGTTTATAACTTCCACATTTATTCGAATTGTGCAACGAAACTTTGCAGACAGTCGCGGAGACACATGTTCTACGAAAGTACCAAGTTTCAGAAGTGCAGCTCTCGTACTGCCGGAGATATGTCGATACAAACTGAATACCCAAAACATCAACAAAATTTAGCGCGTTTTAAAGTTAATATCGCTTTTGTTTATAACTTCCACATTTATTCGAATTGTGCAACGAAACTTTGCAGACAGTCGCGGGGACATATGTTCTACTGAAGTACAAGTTTAAGAAGTGTAGCTCTTGTACAGCCGGAGATATGTCGATACAAACTGAATACGCAAAACATCAACAAAATTTAGCGCGTTTTAAAGTTGATATCGCTTTTGTTTATATAACTTCCACATTTATTCGAATTGTGCTACGATACTTTGCAGACAGTCTCGAATAAACCTTTTCTACTTAAGTACCAAGTTTCAGAAGTGCAGCTATTGTACTGCCGGAGATATGTCGATACAAACTGAATACGCAAAACATCAACAAAATTTAGCGCGTTTAAAAGTTTATATCGCTTTTGTTTATAACTTCCACATTTATTCGAATTGTGCAACGAAACTTTGCAGACAGTCTCGAATACGCCTTTTCTACGGAAGTACCAAGTTTCAGAAGTGCAGTTCTTGTACTGCCGGAGATATGTCGATACAAACTGAACACGCAAAACATCAACTAAATTTAGCGCGTTTTTTAAAGTTGATATCGCTTTTGTTTATAACTTCCACATTTATTCGAATCATGCAACGAAACTTTGCAGACAGTCTCAAATAGGCCTTTTCTACGGAAGTACCAAGTTTCAGAAGTACAGTTCTTGTACTGCCGGAGATATGTCGATACAAACTGAATACGCAAAACATCAACTAAATTTAGCGCGTTTTAAAGTTGATATCGCTTTTGTTTATAACTTCCACATTTATTCGAATTGTGCAACGAAACTTTGCAGACAGTCTCAAATAGGCCTTTTCTACTGAAGTATCAAGTTTCAGAAGGGCAGCTCTTGTACTGCCGGAGATATGTCGATACAAACTGAATACGCAAAACATCAACAAAATTTAGCGCGTTTTAAAGTTGATATCCCTTTTGTTTATAACTTCCACATTTATTCGAATTGTGCAACGAAACTTTGCAGACAGTCGCGGAGACACATGTTCTACGAAAGTACCAAGTTTCAGAAGTGCAGCTCTTGTACTGCCGGAGATATGTCGATACAAACTGAATACGCAAAACATCAACAAAATTTAGCGCGTTTTAAAGTTGATATCGCTTTTGTTTATAACTTCCACATTTATTCGAATTGTGCAACGAAACTTTGCAGACAGTCTCGAATAGGCCTTTTCTACTGAAGTACCAAGTTTCAGAAGTGCAGCTCTTGTACTGCCAGAGATATGTCGATACAAACTGAATACGCAAAACATCAACAAAATTTAGCGCGTTTAAAAGTTTATATCGCTTTTGTTTATATAACTTCCACATTTATTCGAATGTTGCTACGATACTTTGCAGACAGTCTCGAATAAAGCTTTTCTACTGAAGTACCAAGTTTCAGAAGTGCAGCTCTTGTACTGCCGGAGATATGTCGATACAAACTGAATACGCAAAACATCAACAAAATTTAGCGCGTTTTAAAGTTTATATCGCTTTTGTTTATAACTTCTACATTTATTCGAATTGTGCAACGAAACTTTGCAGACAGTCTCGAATAGGCCTTTTCTACTGAAGTACCAAGTTTCAGAAGTGCAGCGGGGGTACTGCCGGAGATATTTCGATACAAACTGAATACGCAAAACATCAACAAAATTTCGCGCGTTTTAAAGTTGATATCGCTTTTGTTTATAACATCCACATTTATTCGAATTGTGCAACGAAACTTTGCAGACAGTCTCAGATAGCCCTTTCCTACTGAAGTACCAAGTTTCAGAAGTGCAGCTCTTGTACTGCCGGAGATATGTCGATACAAACTGAATACGCACAACATCAACAAAATTTAGCGCGTTTTAAAGTTGATATCGCTTTTGTTTATAACTTCCACATTTATTCGAATTGTGCAACGAAACCTTGCACAGACAGTCGCGGAGACACATATTCTACGGAAGTACCAAGTTTCAGAAGGGCAGCTCCTTTACTGCCGGAGATATGTCGATACAAACTGAATACGCAAAACATCAACAAAATTTAGCGCGTTTCAAAGTTGATATCGCTTTTGTTTATAACTTTCTACATTTATTCGAATTGTGCAACGAAACTTTGCAGACAGTCTCGAATAGGCCTTTTCTACTGAAGTACCAAGTTTCAGAAGTGCAGCTCTTGTACTGCCGGAGATATGTCGATACAAACTGCATACGCAAAAAACATCAACAAAATTTCGCGCGTTTTAAAGTTGATATCGCTTTTGTTTATAAACTTCCACATTTGTTCGAATTGTGCAACGAAACTTTGCAGACAGTCTCGAATAGGCCTTTTCCACTGAAGTACTAAGTTTCAGAAGTGCAGCTCTTGTACTGCCGGAGATATGTCGATAAAAACTGAATACGCAAAACATCAACAAAATTTAGCGCGTTTTAAAGTTGATATCGCTTTTGTTTATAACTTCCACATTTATTCGAATTGTGCAACGAAACTTTGCAGACAGTCGCGGAGACACATGTTCTACGGGAGTACCAAGTTTCAGAAGTGCAGCTCTTATACTGCCGGAGATATGTCGATACAAACTGAATACGCAAAACATCAACAAAATTTAGCGCGTTTTAAAGTTGATATCGCTTTTGTTTATAACTTCCACATTTATTCGAATTGTGCAACGAAACTTTGCAGACAGTCGCGGGGACATATGTTCTACTGAAGTACCAAGTTTAAGAAGTGTAGCTCTTGTACTGCCAGAGATATGTCGATACAAACTGAATACGCAAAACATCAACAAAATTTAGCGCGTTTTAAAGTTGATATCGCTTTTGTTTATAACTTCCACATTTATTCGAATTGTGCAACGAAACTTTGCAGACAGTCTCGAATAGGCCTTTTCTACTGAAGTACCAAGTTTCAGAAGTGCAGCTCTTGTAGTGCCAGAGATATGTCGATACAAACTGAATACGCAAAACATCAACAAAATTTAGCGCGTTTAAAAGTTTATATCGCTTTTGTTTATATAACTTCCACATTTATTCGAATGTTGCTACGATACTTTGCAGACAGTCTCAGATAAACCTTTTCTACTGAAGTACCAGGTTTGAGAAGTGCAGCTCTTGTACTGCCGGAGATATGTCGATACAAACTGAATACGCAAAACATCAACAAAATTTAGCGCGTTTTAAAGTTTATATCGCTTTTGTTTATAACTTCCACATTTATTCGAATTGTGCAACGAAACTTTGCAGACAGTCTCGAATAGGCCTTTTCTACTGAAGTACCAAGTTTCAGAAGTGCAGCGCTGGTACTGCCGGAGATATGTCGATACAAACTGAATACGCAAAACATCAACAAAATTTAGCGCGTTTTAAAGTTGATATCGCTTTTGTTTATAACTTCCACATTTATTCGAATTGTGCAACGAAACTTTGCAGACAGTCTCGAACAGCCGTTTCCTACTGACGTACCAAGTTTCAGAAGTGCAGCTCTTGTACTGCCGGAGATATGTCGATACAAACTGAATACGCAAAACATCAACAAAATTTAGCGCGTTTAAAAGTTGATATCGCTTTTGTTTATATAAATTCCACATTTATTCGAATTGTGCAACGAAACTTTGCAGACAGTCTCGAATAGGCCTTTTCTACTGAAGTACCAAGTTTCAGAAGTGCAGCTCTTGTACTGCCGGAGATATGTCGATACAAACTGAATACGCAAAACATCAACAAAATTTAGCGCGTTTTAAAGTTGATATCGCTTTTGTTTATAACTTCCACATTTATTCGAATTGTGCAACGAAACTTTGCAGACAGTCTCGAATAGGCTTTTACTACTGAAGTACCACGTTTCAGAAGTGCAGCTCTTGTACTGCCGGAGATATGTCGATACAAACTGAATACGCAAAACATCAACAAAATTTAGCGCGTTTTAAAGTTGATATCGCTTTTGTTTATAACTTCCACATTTATTCGAATTGTGCAACGAAACTTTGCAGACAGTCTCGAATAGGCGTTTACTACTGAAGTACCAAGTTTCAGAAGTGCAGCGCTTGTACTGCCGAAGATATGTCGATACAAACTGAATACGCAAAACATCAACAAAATTTAGCGCGTTTTAAAGTTGATATCGCTTTTGTTTATAACTTCCACATTTATTCGAATTGTGCAACGAAACTTTGCAGACAGTCTCAGATAGCCCTTTCCTACTGAAGTACCAAGTTTCAGAAGTGCAGCTCTTGTACTGCCGGAGATATGTCGATACAAACTGAATACGCAAAACATCAACAAAATTTAGCGCGTTTTAAAGTTGATATCGCTTTTGTTTATAACTTCCACATTTATTCGAATTGTGCAACGAAACTTTGCAGACAGTCGCGGAGACACATGTTCTACGGAAGTCACAAGTTTCAGAAGTGCAGCTCTTGTACTGCCGGAGATATGTCGATACAAACTGAATACGCAAAACATCAACAAAATTTAGCGCGTTTTAAAGTTGATATCGCTTTTGTTTATAACTTCCACATTTATTCGAATTGTGCAACGAAACTTTGCAGACAGTCGCGGAGACACATGTTCTACGGAAGTCACAAGTTTCAGAAGTGCAGCTCTTGTACTGCCGGAGATATGTCGATACAAACTGAATACGCAAAACATCAACAAAATTTAGCGCGTTTCAAAGTTGATATCGCTTTTGTTTATAACTTTCTACATTTATTCGAATTGTGCAACGAAACTTTGCAGACAGTCTCGAATAGGCCTTTTCTACTGAAGTACCAAGTTTCAGAAGTGCAGCTCTTGTACTGCCGGAGATATGTCGATACAAACTGAATACGGAAAAAAACATCAACAAAATTTAGCGCGTTTTAAAGTTGATATCGCTTTTGTTTATAACTTCCACATTTATTCGTATTGTGCCACGAAACTTTGCGGACAGTCGGGGAGACACATTTTCTACTGAAGTATTAAGTTTCAGAAGTGCAGCTATTGTACTGCCGGAGATATGTCGATACAAACTGAATACGCAAAACATCAACAAAATTTAGCGCGTTTTAAAGTTGATATCGCTTTTGTTTATAACTTCCACATTTATTCGAATTGTGCAACGAAACTTTGCAGACAGTCGCGGAGACACAAGTTCTACGGAAGTACCAAGTTTCAGAAGTGCAGCTCTTGTACTGCCGGAGATATGTCGATACAAACTGAATACGCAAAACATCAACAAAATTTAGCGCGTTTTAAAGTTGATATCGCTTTTGTTTATAACTTCCACATTTATTCGAATAGTGCAACGAAACTTTGCAGACAGTCTCGAATAGGCTTTTACTACTGAAGTAGCAAGTTTCAGAAGTGCAGCGCTGGTACTGCCGGAGATATGTCGATACAAACTGAATACGCAAAACATCAACAAAATTTAGCGCGTTTTAAAGTTGATATCGCTTTTGTTTATAACTTCCACATTTATTCGAATTGTGCAACGAAACCTTGCAGACAGTCGCGGAGACACATGTTCTACGGAAGTACCAAGTTTCAGAAGTGCAGCTCTCGTACTGCCGGAGATATGTCGATACAAACTGAATACGCAAAACATCAACAAACTTAAGCGCGTTTTAAAGTTGATATCGCTTTTGTTTATAACTTCCACATTTATTCGAATTGTGAAACGACACTTTGCAGACAGTCGCGGAGACACATGTTCTACTGAAGTAGCAAGTTTCAGAAGTGCAGCTCTTGTACTGCCGGAGATATGTCGATACAAACTGAATACGCAAAACATCAACAAAATTTAGCGCGTTTTAAAGTTGATATCGCTTTTGTTTATAACTTCCACATTTATTCGAATTGTGCTACGAAACTTTGCAGACAGTCTCGAATAGGCCTTTTCTACTGAAGTACCAAGTTTCAGAAGTGCAGCTCGTGTACTGCCGGAGATATGTCGATACAAACTGAATACGCAAAACATCAACAAAATTTAGCGCGGTTTAAAGTTGATATCGCTTTTGTTTATAACTTCCACATTTATTCGAATTGTGCAACGAAACTTTGCAGACAGTCTCAGATAGCCCTTTCCTACTGAAGTACCAAGTTTCAGAAGTGCAGCTCTTGTACTGCCGGAGATATGTCGATACAAACTGAATACGCAAAACATCAACAAAATTTAGCGCGTTTTAAAGTTGATATCGCTTTTGTTTATAACTTCCACATTTATTCGAATTGTGCAACGAAACTTTGCAGACAGTCGCGGAGACACATGTTCTACGGAAGTCACAAGTTTCAGAAGTGCAGCTCTTGTACTGCCGGAGATATGTCGATACAAACTGAATACGCAAAACATCAACAAAATTTAGCGCGTTTTAAAGTTGATATCGCTTTTGTTTATAACTTCCACATTTATTCGAATTGTGCAACGAAACTTTGCAGACAGTCGCGGAGACACATGTTCTACGGAAGTCACAAGTTTCAGAAGTGCAGCTCTTGTACTGCCGGAGATATGTCGATACAAACTGAATACGCAAAACATCAACAAAATTTAGCGCGTTTCAAAGTTGATATCGCTTTTGTTTATAACTTTCTACATTTATTCGAATTGTGCAACGAAACTTTGCAGACAGTCTCGAATAGGCCTTTTCTACTGAAGTACCAAGTTTCAGAAGTGCAGCTCTTGTACTGCCGGAGATATGTCGATACAAACTGAATACGGAAAAAAACATCAACAAAATTTAGCGCGTTTTAAAGTTGATATCGCTTTTGTTTATAACTTCCACATTTATTCGTATTGTGCCACGAAACTTTGCGGACAGTCGGGGAGACACATTTTCTACTGAAGTATTAAGTTTCAGAAGTGCAGCTATTGTACTGCCGGAGATATGTCGATACAAACTGAATACGCAAAACATCAACAAAATTTAGCGCGTTTTAAAGTTGATATCGCTTTTGTTTATAACTTCCACATTTATTCGAATTGTGCAACGAAACTTTGCAGACAGTCGCGGAGACACAAGTTCTACGGAAGTACCAAGTTTCAGAAGTGCAGCTCTTGTACTGCCGGAGATATGTCGATACAAACTGAATACGCAAAACATCAACAAAATTTAGCGCGTTTTAAAGTTGATATCGCTTTTGTTTATAACTTTCACATTTATTCGAATAGTGCAACGAAACTTTGCAGACAGTCTCGAATAGGCTTTTACTACTGAAGTAGCAAGTTTCAGAAGTGCAGCGCTGGTACTGCCGGAGATATGTCGATACAAACTGAATACGCAAAACATCAACAAAATTTAGCGCGTTTTAAAGTTGATATCGCTTTTGTTTATAACTTCCACATTTATTCGAATTGTGCAACGAAACCTTGCAGACAGTCGCGGAGACACATGTTCTACGGAAGTACCAAGTTTCAGAAGTGCAGCTCTCGTACTGCCGGAGATATGTCGATACAAACTGAATACGCAAAACATCAACAAACTTAAGCGCGTTTTAAAGTTGATATCGCTTTTGTTTATAACTTCCACATTTATTCGAATTGTGAAACGACACTTTGCAGACAGTCGCGGAGACACATGTTCTACTGAAGTAGCAAGTTTCAGAAGTGCAGCTCTTGTACTGCCGGAGATATGTCGATACAAACTGAATACGCAAAACATCAACAAAATTTAGCGCGTTTTAAAGTTGATATCGCTTTTGTTTATAACTTCCACATTTATTCGAATTGTGCTACGAAACTTTGCAGACAGTCTCGAATAGGCCTTTTCTACTGAAGTACCAAGTTTCAGAAGTGCAGCTCGTGTACTGCCGGAGATATGTCGATACAAACTGAATACGCAAAACATCAACAAAATTTAGCGCGGTTTAAAGTTGATATCGCTTTTGTTTATAACTTCCACATTTATTCGAATTGTGCAACGAAACTTTGCTGACAGTCTCAAATAGGCCTTTACTACGGAAGTACCAAGTTTCAGAAGTGCTGTTCTTGTACTGCCGGAGATATGTCGATACAAACTGAATACGCAAAACATCAACAAAATTTAGCGCGTTTTAAAGTTGATATCGCTTTTGTTTATAACTCCCACATTTAGTCGAATTGTGCAAAGAAACTTTGCAGACAGTCTTGAATAGGCCTTTTCTACGGAAGTACTAAGTTTCAGAAGTGTAGCTCTTTTACTGCCGGAGATATGTCGATACAAACTGAATACGCAAAACATCAACAAAATTTAGCCCGTTTTAAAGTTGATATCGCTTTTGTTTATAACTTCCACATTTATTGGAATTGTGCAACGAAACTTTGCAGACAGTCTCGAATAGGCCTTTTCTACTGGAGTACATGGTTTCAGAAGTGCAACTCTTGTACTGCCGGAGATATGTCGATACAAACTGAATACGCAAAACATCAACAAAATTTAGCGCGTTTTAAAAGTTGATATCGCTTTTTCCACATTTATTCGAATTGTGCAACGAAACTTTGCAGACAGTCGCGGAGACACATGTTCTACGGAAGTACCAAGTTTCAGAAGTGCAGCTCTTGTACTGCCGGAGATATGTCGATACAAACTGAATACGCAAAACATCAACAAAATTTAGCGCGTTTTAAAGTTGATATCGCTTTTGTTTATAACTTCCACATTTATTCGAATTGTGCAACGAAACTTTGCAGACAGTCTCGAATAGGCCTTTTCTACTGAAGTAGCAAGTTTCAGAAGTGCAGCTCTTGTACTGCCGGAGATATGTCGATACAAACTGAATACGCAAAACATCAACAAAATTTAGCGCGTTTTAAAGTTGATAACGCTTTTTTTTACAACTTCCACATTTATTCAAATTGTGCTACGATACTTTGCAGACAGTCTCGAATAGGCCTTTTTACTGAAGTACCAAGTGTCAGAAGTGCAGCTCTTGTACTGCCGGAGATATGTCGATACAAACTGAATACGCAAAACATCAACAAAATTTAGCGCGGTTTGAAGTTGATATCGCTTTTGTTTATAACTTCCACATTTATTCGAATTGTGCAACGAAACTTTGCAGACAGTCTCGAATAGCCGTTTCCCACTGACGTACCAAGTTTCAGAAGTGCAGCTCTTGTACTGCCGGAGATATGTCGATACAAACTGAATACGCAAAACATCAACAAAATTTAGCGCGTTTAAAAGTTGATATCGCTTTTGTTTATATAACTTCCACATTTATTCGAATTGTGCTACGATACTTTGCAGACAGTCTCGAATAGGCCTTTTCTACTGAAGTACTAAGTTTCAGAAGTGCAGCTCTTGTACTGCCGGAGATATGTCGATACAAACTGAATACGCAAAACATCAACAAAATTTAGCGCGTTTTAAAGTTGATATCGCTTTTGTTTATAACTTCCACATTTATTCGAATTGTGCAACGAAACTTTGCAGACAGTCTCGAATAGGCCTTTACTACTGAAGTACCACGTTTCAGAAGTGCAGCTCTTGTACTGACGGAGATATGTCGATACAAACTGAATACGCAAAACATCAACAAAATTAAGCGCGTTTTAAAGTTGATATCGCTTTTGTTTATAACTTCCACATTTATTCGAATTGTGCAACGAAACTTTGCAGACAGTCTCGAATAGGCCTTTTCTACTGAAGTACCAAGTTTCAGAAGTGCAGCGCTTGTACTGCTGGAGATATGTCTATACAAACTTAATACGCAAAACATCAACAAAATTTAGCGCGTTTTAAAGTTGATATCGCTTTTGTTTATAACATCCACATTTATTCGAATTGTGCAACGATACTTTGCAGACAGTCTCAGATAGCCCTTTCCTACTGAAGTACCAAGTTTCAGAAGTGCAGCTCTTGTACTGCCTGAGATATGTTGATACAAACTGAATACGCAAAACATCAACAAAATTTAGCGCGTTTTAAAGTTGATATCGCTTTTGTTTATAACTTCCACATTTATTCGAATTGTGCAACAAAACCTTGCATAGACAGTCGCGGACACACATGTTCTACGGAAGTCACAAGTTTCAGAAGTGCAGCTCTTGTACTGCCGGAGATATGTCGATACAAACTGAATACGCAAAACATCAACAAAATTTAGCGCGTTTCAAAGTTGATATCGCTTTTGTTTATAACTTTCTACATTTATTCGAATTGTGCAACGAAACTTTGCAGACAGTCTCGAATAGGCGTTTTCTACTGAAGTACCAAGTTTCAGAAGTGCAGCTCTTGTACTGCCGGAGATATGTCGATACAAACTGAATACGGAAAAAAACATCAACAAAATTTAGCGCGTTTTAAAGTTGATATCGCTTTTGTTTATAACTTCCACATTTATTCGAATTGTGAAACGACACTTTGCTGACAGTCGCGGAGACACATGTTCTACTGAAGTAGCAAGTTTCAGAAGTGCAGCTCTTGTACTGCCGGAGATATGTCGATACAAACTGAATACGCAAAACATCAACAAAATTAAGCGCGTTTTAAAGTTGATATCGCTTTTGTTTATAACTTCCACATTTATTCGAATTGTGAAACGACACTTTGCAGACAGTCGCGGAGACACATGTTCTACTGAAGTAGCAAGTTTCAGAAGTGCAGCTCTTGTACTGCCGGAGATATGTCGATACAAACTGAATACGCAAAACATCAACAAAATTTAGCGCGTTTTAAAGTTGATATCGCTTTTGTTTATAACTTCCACATTTATTCGAATTGTGCAACGAAACTTTGCAGACAGTCTCGAATAGGCCTTTTCTACGGAAGTACCAAGTTTCAGAAGTGCTGTTCTTGTACTGCCGGAGATATGTCGATACAAACTGAATACGCAAAACATCAACAAAATTTAGCGCGTTTTAAAGTTGATATCGCTTTTGTTTATAACTTCCACATTTATTCGAATTGTGCAAAGAAACTTTGCAGACAGTCTTGAATAGGCCTTTTCTACGGAAGTACTAAGTTTCAGAAGTGCAGCTCTCGTACTGCCGGAGATATGTCGATACAAACTGAATACGCAAAACATCAACAAAATTTAGCCCGTTTTAAAGTTGATATCGCTTTTGTTTATAACTTCCACATTTATTCGAATTGTGCAACGAAACTTTGCAGACAGTCTCGAATAGGCCTTTTCTACTGGAGTACATAGTTTCAGAAGTGCAACTCTTGTACTGCCGGAGATATGTCGATACAAACTGAATACGCAAAACATCAACAAAATTTAGCGCGTTTTAAAAGTTGATATCGCTTTTTCCACATTTATTCGAATTGTGCAACGAAACTTTGCAGACAGTCGCGGAGACACATGTTCTACTGAAGTAGCAAGTTTCAGAAGTGCAGCTCTTGTACTGCCGGAGATATGTCGATACAAACTGAATACGCAAAACATCAACAAAATTTAGCGCGTTTTAAAGTTGATATCGCTTTTGTTTATAACTTCCACATTTATTCGAATTGTGCCACGAAACTTTGCAGACAGTCTCGAATAGGCCTTTTCTACTGAAGTACCAAGTGTCAGAAGTGCAGCTCTTGTACTGCCGGACATATGTCGATACAAACTGAATACGCAAAACATCAACAAAATTTAGCGCGTTTTAAAGTTGATATCGCTGTTGTTTATAAACTTATACATTTATTCGAATTGTGCAACGAAACTTTGCAGACAGTCTCGAATAGGCCTTTTCTACTGAAGTATTAAGTTTCAGAAGTGCAGCTATTGTACTGCCGGAGATATGTCGATACAAACTGAATACGCAAAACATCAACAAAATTTAGCGCGTTTTAAAGTTTATATCGCTTTTGTTTATAACTTCCACATTTATTCGAATTGTGCAACGAAACTTTGCAGACAGTCGCGGGGACATATGTTCTACTGAAGTACCAAGTTTCAGAAGTGTAGCTCTTGTACTACCGGAGATATATGTCGATACAAACTGAATACGCAAAACATCAACAAAATTAAGCGCGTTTTAAAGTTGATATCGCTTTTGTTTATAACTTCCACATTTATTCGAATTGTGCAACGAAACTTTGCAGACAGTCTCGAATAGGCCTTTTGTACTGAAGTACGAAGTTTCAGAAGTGCAGCTTTTGTACTGCCGGAGATATGTCGATACAAACTGAATACGCAAAACATCAACAAAATTTAGCGCGTTTTAAAGTTGATATCGCTTTTGTTTATAACGTCCACATTTATTCGAATTGTGCAACGAAACTTTGCAGACAGTCTGGAATAGGCCTATTCTACTGAAGTACCAAGTTTCAGAAGTGCAGCTCTTGTACTGCCGGAGATATGTCGATACAAACTGAATACGCAAAATATCAACAAAATTTAGCGCGTTTTAAAGTTGATATCGCTTTTGTTTATAACTTCCACATTTATTCGAATTGTGCAAAGAAACTTTGCAGACAGTCTCAAATAGGCCTTTTCTACGGAAGTACCATGTTTCAGAAGTGCAGCTATTGTACTACCGGAGATATGTCGATACAAACTGAATACGCAAAACATCAACAAAATTTAGCGCGTTTTAAAGTTGATATCGCTTTTGTTTATAACTTCCACATTTATTCGAATTGTGTAACGAAACTTTGCAGACAGTCTCGAATAGGCCTTTTCTACTGAAGTACCAAGTTTCAGAAGTGCAGCTCTTGTACTGCCGGAGATATGTCGATACAAACTGAATACGCAAAAAACATCAACAAAATTTAGCACGTTTTAAAGTTGATATCGCTTTTGTTTATAAACTTCCACATTTATTCGAATTGTGCAACGAAACTTTGCAGACAGTCTCGAATAGGCCTTTTCTACTGAAGTATTAAGTTTCAGAAGTGCAGCTATTGTACTGCCGGAGATATGTCGATACAAACTTAACACGCAAAACATCAACAAAATTTAGCGCGTTTTTAAAGTTGATATCGCTTTTGTTTATAACTTCCACATTTATTCGAATTGTGCTACGAAACTTTGCAGACAGTCTCGAATAGGCTTTTACTACTGAAGTACCAAGTTTCAGAAGTGCAGCTCTTGTACTGCCGGAGATATGTCGATACAAACTGAATACGCAAAACATCAACAAAATTTAGCGCGTTTTAAAGTTGATATCGCTTTTGTTTATAAACTTATACATTTATTCGAATTGTGCAACGAAACTTTGCAGACAGTCTCGAATAGGCCTTTTCTACTGAAGTACCAAGTTTCAGAAGTGCAGCTATTGTACTGCCGGAGATATGTCGATACAAACTGAATACGCAAAACATCAACAAAATTTAGCGCGTTTTAAAGTTGATATCGCTTTTGTTATAACTTCCACATTTATTCGAATTGTGCAACGAAACTTTGCAGACAGTCTCAAATAGGCCTTTTCTACTGAAGTACCAAGTTTCAGAAGTGCAGCACTTGTACTGCCGGAGATATGTCGATACAAACTTAACACGCAAAACATCAACAAAATTTAGCGCGTTTTAAAGTTGATATCGCTTTTGTTTATAACTTCCACATTTATTCGAATTGTGCTACGAAACTTTGCAGACAGTCTCGAATAGGCCTTTTCTACTGAAGTACCAAGTTTCAGAAGTGCAGCTCTTGTACTGCCGGAGATATGTCGATACAAACTGAATACGCAAAACATCAACAAAATTTAGCGCGTTTTAAAGTTGATATCGCTTTTGTTTACAACTTCCACATTTATTCGAATTGTGCAACGAAACCTTGCAGACAGTCGCGGAGACACATGTTGTACGAAAGTACCAAGTTTCAGAAGTGCAGCTCTCGTACTGCCGGAGATATGTCGATACAAACTGAATACGCAAAACATCAACAAAATTAAGCGCGTTTTAAAGTTGATATCGCTTTTGTTTATAACTTCCACATTTATTCGAATTGTGCAACGAAACTTTGCAGACAGTCTCGAATAGCCCTTTCCTACTGAAGTACCAAGTTTCAGAAGTGCAGCTATTGTACTGCCGGAGATATGTCGATACAAACTGAATACGCAAAACATCAACAAAATTTAGCGCGTTTTAAAGTTGATATCGCTTTTGTTTATAACTTCCACATTAATTCGAATTGTGCAACGAAACTTTGCAGACAGTCTCGAATAGGCCTTTTCTACTGAAGTACCAAGTTTCAGAAGTGCAGCTCTTGTACTGCCTGAGATATGTCGATACAAACTGAATACGCAAAACATCCACAAAATTTAGCGCGTTTTAAAGTTGATATCGCTTTTGTTTATAACTTCCACATTTATTCGAATTGTGCAACGAAACTTTGCAGCCAGTCTCGAATAGGCCTTTTCCACTGAAGTACTAAGTTTCAGAAGTGCAGTTCTTGTACTGCCGGAGATATGTCGATACAAACTGAATACGCAAAACATCAACTAAATTTAGCGCGTGTTTAAAGTTGATATCGCTTTTGTTTATAACTTCCACATTTATTCGAATTGTGCAACGCAACTTTGCAGACAGTCGGGGAGGCACATTTTCTACTGAAGTATTAAGTTTCAGAAGTGCAGCTATTGTACTGCCGGAGATATGTCGATACAAACTGAATACGCAAAACATCAACAAAATTTAGCGCGTTTTAAAGTTGATATCGCTTTTGTTTATAAACTTGTACATTTATTCGAATTGTGCAACGAAACTTTGCAGACAGTCTCGAATAGGCCTTTTCTACTGAAGTATTAAGTTTCAGAAGTGCAGCTATTGTACTGCCGGAGATATGTCGATACAAACTGAATACGCAAAACATCAACAAAATTTAGCGCGTTTTAAAGTTGATATCGCTTTTGTTTATAACTTCCACATTTATTCGAATTGTGCAACGAAACTTTGCAGACAGTCTCAAATAGGCCTTTTCTACTGAAGTACCAAGTTTCAGAAGTGCTGCTCTTGTACTGCCGGAGATATGTCGATACAAACTTAACACGCAAAACATCAACAAAATTTAGCGCGTTTTTAAAGTTGATATCTCTTTTGTTTATAACTTCCACATTTATTCGAATTGTGCTACGAAACTTTGAAGACAGTCTCGAATAGGCCTTTTCTACTGAAGTACCAAGTTTCAGAAGTGCGGCTCTGGTACTGCCGGAGATATGTCGATACAAACTGAATACGCAAAACATCAACAAAATTTAGCGCGTTTTAAAGTTGATATCGCTTTTGTTTATAACTTCCACATTTATTCGAATTGTGCAACGAAACTTTGCAGACAGTCTTGAATAGGCCTTTTCTACGGAAGTACTAAGTTTCAGAAGTGCAGCTCTTGTACTGCCGGAGATATGTCGATACAAACTGAATACGCAAAACATCAACAAAATTTAGCGCGTTTTAAAGTTGATATCGCTTTTGTTTATAACTTCCACATTTATTGGAATTGTGCAACGAAACTTAGCAGACAGTCTCGAATAGGCCTTTTCTACTGGAGTACATAGTTTCAGAAGTGCAACTCTTGTAGTGCCGGAGATATGTCGATACAAACTGAATACGCAAAACATCAACAAAATTTAGCGCGTTTTAAAAGTTGATATCGCTTTTTCCACATTTATTCGAATTGTGCAACGAAACTTTGCAGACAGTCGCGGAGACACATGTTCTACGGAAGTACCAAGTTTCAGAAGTGCAGCTCTTGTACTGCCGGAGATATGTCGATACAAACTGAATACGCAAAACATCAACAAAATTTAGCGCGTTTTAAAGTTGATATCGCTTTTGTTTATAACTTCCACATTTATTCGAATTGTGCAACGAAACTTTGCAGACAGTCTCGAATAGGCCTTTTCTACTGAAGTACCAAGTTTCAGAAGTGCAGCTCTTGTACTGCCGGAGATATGTCGATACAAACTGAATACGCAAAACATCAACAAAATTTAGCGCGTTTTAAAGTTGATAACGCTTTTTTTTACAACTTCCACATTTATTCGAATTGTGCTACGAAACTTTTCAGACAGTCTCGAATAGGCCTTTTTACTGAAGTACCAAGTGTCAGAAGTGCAGCTCTTGTACTGCCGGAGATATGTCGATACAAACTGAATACGCAAAACATCAACAAAATTTAGCGCGTTTTAAAGTTGATATCGCTTTTGTTTATAACTTCCACATTTATTCGAATTGTGCAACGAAACTTTGCAGACAGTCTCGAATAGGCCTTTTCTACTGAAGTACCAAGTTTCAGAAGTGCAGCTCTTGTACTGCCGGACATATGTCGATACAAACTGAATACGCAAAACATCAACAAAATTTAGCGCGTTTTTAAAGTTGATATCGCTTTTGTTTATAACTTCCACATTTATTCGAATTGTGCTACGAAACTTTGAAGACAGTCTCGAATAGGCCTTTTCTACTGAAGTAGCAAGTTTCAGAAGTGCAGCTCTGGTACTGCCGGAGATATGTCGATACAAACTGAATACGCAAAACATCAACAAAATTTAGCGCGTTTTAAAGTTTATATCGCTTTTGTTTATAACTTCCACATTTATTCGAATTGTGCAAAGAAACTTTGCAGACAGTCTTGAATAGGCCTTTTCTACGGAAGTACTAAGTTTCAGAAGTGCAGCTCTTGTACTGCCGGAGATATGTCGATACAAACTGAATACGCAAAACATCAACAAAATTTAGCCCGTTTTAAAGTTGATATCGCTTTTTTTTATAACTTCCACATTTATTGGAATTGTGCAACGAAACTTTGCAGACAGTCTTGAATAGGCCTTTTCTACTGGAGTACATAGTTTCAGAAGTGCAGCTCTCGTACTGCCGGAGATATGTCGATACAAACTGAATACGCAAAACATCAACAAAATTTAGCGCGTTTTAAAAGTTGATATCGCTTTTTCCACATTTATTCGAATTGTGCAACGAAACTTTGCAGACAGTCGCGGAGACACATGTTCTACGGAAGTACCAAGTTTCAGAAGTGCAGCTCTTGTACTGCCGGAGATATGTCGATACAAACTGAATACGCAAAACATCAACAAAATTTAGCGCGTTTTAAAGTTGATATCGCTTTTGTTTATAACTTCCACATTTATTGGAATTGTGCAACGAAACTTTGCAGACAGTCGCGGAGACACATGTTCTACTGAAGTACCAAGTTTCAGAAGTGCAGCTCTTGTACTGCCGAAGATATGTCGATACAAACTGAATACGCAAAACATCAACAAAATTTAGCGCGTTTTAAAGTTGATAACGCTTTTTTTTACAACTTCCACATTTATTCGAATTGTGCTACGAAACTTTTCAGACAGTCTCGAATAGGCCTTTTTACTGAAGTACCAAGTGTCAGAAGTGCAGCTCTTGTACTGCCGGAGATATGTCGATACAAACTGAATACGCAAAACATCAACAAAATTTAGCGCGTTTTAAAGTTGATATCGCTTTTGTTTATAACTTCCATATTTATTCGAATTGTGCAACGAAACTTTGCAGACAGTCTCGAATAGGCCTTTTCTACTGAAGTAGCAAGTTTCAGAAGTGCAGCTCTGGTACTGCCGGAGATAGGTCGATACAAACTGAATACGCAAAACATCAACAAAATTTAGCGCGTTTTAAAGTTGATATCGCTTTTGTTTATAACTTCCACATTTATTCGAATTGTGCAAAGAAACTTTGCAGACAGTCTTGAATAGGCCTTTTCTACGGAAGTACTAAGTTTCAGAAGTGCAGCTCTTGTACTGCCGGAGATATGTCGATACAAACTGAATACGCAAAACATCAACAAAATTTAGCCCGTTTTAAAGTTGATATCGCTTTTGTTTATAACTTCCATATTTATTGGAATTGTGCAACGAAACTTTGCAGACAGTCTTGAATAGGCCTTTTCTACTGGAGTACATAGTTTCAGAAGTGCAACTCTTGTACTGCCGGAGATATGTCGATACAAACTGAATACGCAAAACATCAACAAAATTTAGCGCGTTTTAAAAGTTGATATCGCTTTTTCCACATTTATTCGAATTGTGCAACGAAACTTTGCAGACAGTCGCGGAGACACATGTTCTACGGAAGTACCAAGTTTCAGAAGTGCAGCTCTTGTACTGCCGGAGATATGTCGATACAAACTGAATACGCAAAACATCAACAAAATTTAGCGCGTTTTAAAGTTGATATCTCTTTTGTTTATAACTTCCACATTTATTGGAATTGTGCAACGAAACTTTGCAGACAGTCGCGGAGACACATGTTCAACTGAAGTACCAAGTTTCAGAAGTGCAGCTCTTGTACTGCCGGAGATATGTCGATACAAACTTAATACGCAAAACATCAACAAAATTTAGCGCGTTTTAAAGTTGATAACGCTTTTTTTTACAACTTCCACATTTATTCGAATTGTGCTACGAAACTTTTCAGACAGTCTCGAATAGGCCATCTTACTGAAGTACCAAGTGTCAGAAGTGCAGCTCTTGTACTGCCGGAGATATGTCGATACAAACTGAATACGCAAAACATCAACAAAATTTAGCGCGTTTTAAAGTTGATATCGCTTTTGTTTATAACTTCCACATTTATTCGAATTGTGCAACGAAACTTTGCAGACAGTCTCGAATAGGCCTTTTCTACTGAAGTACCAAGTTTCAGAAGTGCAGCTCTTGTACTGCCGGACATATGTCGATACAAACTGAATACGCAAAACATCAACAAAATTTAGCGCGTTTTAAAGTTGATATCGCTGTTGTTTATAACTTCCACATTTATTCGAATTGTGCAACGAAACTTTGCAGACAGTCGCGGGGACATATGTTCTACTGAAGTACCAAGTTTCAGAAGTGTAGCTCTTGTACTGCCGGAGATATATGTCGATACAAACTGAATACGCAAAACATCAACAAAATTTAGCGCGTTTTAAAGTTGATATCGCTTTTGTTTATAACTTCCACATTTATTCGAATTGTGCAACGAAACTTTGCAGACAGTCTCGAATAGGCCTTTCCTACTGAAGTACGAAGTTTCAGAAGTGCAGCTCTTGTACTGCCGGAGATATGTCGATACAAACTGAATACGCAAAACATCAACAAAATTTAGCGCGTTTTAAAGTTGATATCGCTTTTGTTTATAACTTCCACATTTATTCGAATTGTGCAACGAAACTTTGCAGACAGTCTGGAATAGGCCTGTTCTACTGAAGTACCAAGTTTCAGAAGTGCAGCTCTTGTACTGCCGGAGATATGTCGATACAAACTGAATACGCAAAATATCAACAAAATTTAGCGCGTTTTAAAGTTGATATCGCTTTTGTTTATAACTTCAACATTTATTCGAATTGTGCAAAGAAACTTTGCAGACAGTCTCGAATAGGCCTTTTCTACGGAAGTACCAAGTTTCAGAAGTGCAGCTATTGTACTACCGGAGATATGTCGATACAAACTGAATACGCAAAACATCAACAAAATTTAGCGCGTTTTAAAGTTGATATTGCTTTTGTTTATAACTTCCACATTTATTCGAATTGTGTAACGAAACTTTGCAGACAGTCTCGAATAGGCCTTTTCTACTGAAGTACCAAGTTTCAGAAGTGCAGCTCTTGTACTGCCGAAGATATGTCGATACAAACTGAATACGCAAAACATCAACAAAATTTAGCGCGTTTTAAAGTTGATAACGCTTTTTTTTACAACTTCCACATTTATTCGAATTGTGCTACGAAACTTTTCAGACAGTCTCGAATAGGCCTTTTTACTGAAGTACCAAGTGTCAGAAGTGCAGCTCTTGTACTGCCGGAGATATGTCGATACAAACTGAATACGCAAAACATCAACAAAATTTAGCGCGTTTTAAAGTTGATATCGCTTTTGTTTATAACTTCCATATTTATTCGAATTGTGCAACGAAACTTTGCAGACAGTCTCGAATAGGCCTTTTCTACTGAAGTAGCAAGTTTCAGAAGTGCAGCTCTGGTACTGCCGGAGATAGGTCGATACAAACTGAATACGCAAAACATCAACAAAATTTAGCGCGTTTTAAAGTTGATATCGCTTTTGTTTATAACTTCCACATTTATTCGAATTGTGCAAAGAAACTTTGCAGACAGTCTTGAATAGGCCTTTTCTACGGAAGTACTAAGTTTCAGAAGTGCAGCTCTTGTACTGCCGGAGATATGTCGATACAAACTGAATACGCAAAACATCAACAAAATTTAGCCCGTTTTAAAGTTGATATCGCTTTTGTTTATAACTTCCATATTTATTGGAATTGTGCAACGAAACTTTGCAGACAGTCTTGAATAGGCCTTTTCTACTGGAGTACATAGTTTCAGAAGTGCAACTCTTGTACTGCCGGAGATATGTCGATACAAACTGAATACGCAAAACATCAACAAAATTTAGCGCGTTTTAAAAGTTGATATCGCTTTTTCCACATTTATTCGAATTGTGCAACGAAACTTTGCAGACAGTCGCGGAGACACATGTTCTACGGAAGTACCAAGTTTCAGAAGTGCAGCTCTTGTACTGCCGGAGATATGTCGATACAAACTGAATACGCAAAACATCAACAAAATTTAGCGCGTTTTAAAGTTGATATCTCTTTTGTTTATAACTTCCACATTTATTGGAATTGTGCAACGAAACTTTGCAGACAGTCGCGGAGACACATGTTCAACTGAAGTACCAAGTTTCAGAAGTGCAGCTCTTGTACTGCCGGAGATATGTCGATACAAACTTAATACGCAAAACATCAACAAAATTTAGCGCGTTTTAAAGTTGATAACGCTTTTTTTTACAACTTCCACATTTATTCGAATTGTGCTACGAAACTTTTCAGACAGTCTCGAATAGGCCATCTTACTGAAGTACCAAGTGTCAGAAGTGCAGCTCTTGTACTGCCGGAGATATGTCGATACAAACTGAATACGCAAAACATCAACAAAATTTAGCGCGTTTTAAAGTTGATATCGCTTTTGTTTATAACTTCCACATTTATTCGAATTGTGCAACGAAACTTTGCAGACAGTCTCGAATAGGCCTTTTCTACTGAAGTACCAAGTTTCAGAAGTGCAGCTCTTGTACTGCCGGACATATGTCGATACAAACTGAATACGCAAAACATCAACAAAATTTAGCGCGTTTTAAAGTTGATATCGCTGTTGTTTATAACTTCCACATTTATTCGAATTGTGCAACGAAACTTTGCAGACAGTCGCGGGGACATATGTTCTACTGAAGTACCAAGTTTCAGAAGTGTAGCTCTTGTACTGCCGGAGATATATGTCGATACAAACTGAATACGCAAAACATCAACAAAATTTAGCGCGTTTTAAAGTTGATATCGCTTTTGTTTATAACTTCCACATTTATTCGAATTGTGCAACGAAACTTTGCAGACAGTCTCGAATAGGCCTTTCCTACTGAAGTACGAAGTTTCAGAAGTGCAGCTCTTGTACTGCCGGAGATATGTCGATACAAACTGAATACGCAAAACATCAACAAAATTTAGCGCGTTTTAAAGTTGATATCGCTTTTGTTTATAACTTCCACATTTATTCGAATTGTGCAACGAAACTTTGCAGACAGTCTGGAATAGGCCTGTTCTACTGAAGTACCAAGTTTCAGAAGTGCAGCTCTTGTACTGCCGGAGATATGTCGATACAAACTGAATACGCAAAATATCAACAAAATTTAGCGCGTTTTAAAGTTGATATCGCTTTTGTTTATAACTTCAACATTTATTCGAATTGTGCAAAGAAACTTTGCAGACAGTCTCGAATAGGCCTTTTCTACGGAAGTACCAAGTTTCAGAAGTGCAGCTATTGTACTACCGGAGATATGTCGATACAAACTGAATACGCAAAACATCAACAAAATTTAGCGCGTTTTAAAGTTGATATTGCTTTTGTTTATAACTTCCACATTTATTCGAATTGTGTAACGAAACTTTGCAGACAGTCTCGAATAGGCCTTTTCTACTGAAGTACCAAGTTTCAGAAGTGCAGCTCTTGTACTGCCGGAGATATGTCGATACAAACTGAATACGCAAAAAACATCAACAAAATTTAGCACGTTTTAAAGTTGATATCGCTTTTGTTTATAAACTTCCACATTTATTCGAATTGAGCAACGAAACTTTGCAGACAGTCTCGAATAGGCCTTTTCTACTGAAGTATTAAGTTTCAGAAGTGCAGCTATTGTACTGCCGGATATATGTCGATACAAACTGAATACGCAAAACATCAACAAAATTTAGCGCGTTTTTAAAGTTGATATCGCTTTTGTTTATAACTTCCACATTTATTCGAATTGTGCTACGAAACTTTGCAGACAGTCTCGAATAGGCTTTTATTACTGAAGTACCAAGTTTCAGAAGTGCAGCTCTTGTACTGCCGGAGATATGTCGATACAAACTGAATACGCAAAACATCAACAAAATTTAGCGCGTTTTAAAGTTGATATCGCTTTTGTTTATAAACTTATACATTTATTCGAATTGTGCAACGAAACTTTGCAGACAGTCTCGAATAGGCCTTTTCTACTGAAGTATTAAGTTTCAGAAGTGCAGCTCTTGTACTGCCGGAGATATGTCGATACAAACTGAATACGCAAAACATCAACAAAATTTAGCGCGTTTTAAAGTTGATATCGCTTTTGTTATAACTTCCACATTTATTCGAATTGTGCAACGAAACTTTGCAGACAGTCTCAAATAGGCCTTTTCTACTGAAGTACCAAGTTTCAGAAGTGCAGCTCTAGTACTGCCAGAGATATGTCGATACAAACTGAATACGCAAAACATCAACAAAATTTAGCGCGTTTTAAAGTTGATATCGCTTTTGTTTATAACTTCCACATTTATTGGAATTGTGCAACGAAACTTTGCAGACAGTCGCGGAGACACATGTTCTACTGAAGTACCAAGTTTCAGAAGTGCAGCTCTTGTACTGCCGGAGATATGTCGATACAAACTGAATACGCAAAACATCAACAAAATTTAGCGCGTTTTAAAGTTGATAACGCTTTTTTTTACAACTTCACATTTATTCGAATTGTGCTACGAAACTTTTCAGACAGTCTCGAATAGGCCTTTTTACTGAAGTACCAAGTGTCAGAAGTGCAGCTCTTGTACTGCCGGAGATATGTCGATACAAACTGAATACGCAAAACATCAACAAAATTTAGCGCGTTTTAAAGTTGATATCGCTTTTGTTTATAACTTCCACATTTATTCGAATTGTGCAACGAAACTTTGCAGACAGTCTCGAATAGGCCTTTTCTACTGAAGTACCAAGTTTCAGAAGTGCAGCTCTTGTACTGCCGGACATATGTCGATACAAACTGAATACGCAAAACATCAACAAAATTTAGCGCGTTTTAAAGTTGATATCGCTGTTGTTTATAAACTTATACATTTATTCGAATTGTGCAACGAAACTTTGCAGACAGTCTCGAATAGGCCTTTTCTACTGAAGTATTAAGTTTCAGAAGTGCAGCTATTGTACTGCCGGAGATATGTCGATACAAACTGAATACGCAAAACATCAACAAAATTTAGCGCGTTTTAAAGTTTATATCGCTTTTGTTTATAACTTCCACATTTATTCGAATTGTGCAACGAAACTTTGCAGACAGTCGCGGGGACATATGTTCTACTGAAGTACCAAGTTTCAGAAGTGTAGCTCTTGTACTGCCGGAGATATATGTCGATACAAACTGAATACGCAAAACATCAACAAAATTTAGCGCGTTTTAAAGTTGATATCGCTTTTGTTTATAACTTCCACATTTATTCGAATTGTGCAACGAAACTTTGCAGACAGTCTCGAATAGGCCTTTTCCACTGAAGTACGAAGTTTCAGAAGTGCAGCTCTTGTACTGCCGGAGATATGTCGATACAAACTGAATACGCAAAACATCAACAAAATTTAGCGCGTTTTAAAGTTGATATCGCTTTTGTTTATAACTTCCACATTTATTCGAATTGTGCAACGAAACTTTGCAGACAGTCTGGAATAGGCCTGTTCTACTGAAGTACTAAGTTTCAGAAGTGCAGCTCTTGTACTGCCGGAGATATGTCGATACAAACTGAATACGCAAAACATCAACAAAATTTAGCGCGTTTTAAAGTTGATATTGCTTTTGTTTATAACTTCCACATTTATTCGAATTGTGTAACGAAACTTTGCAGACAGTCTCGAATAGGCCTTTTGTACTGAATTACCAAGTTTCAGAAGTGCAGTTCTTGTACTGCCGGAGATATGTCGATACAAACTGAATACGCAAAAAACATCAACAAAATTTTGCACGTTTTAAAGTTGATATCGCTTTTGTTTATAAACTTCCACATTTATTCGAATTGAGCAACGAAACTTTGCAGACAGTCGCGGAGACACATTTTCTACTAAAGTATTAAGTTTCAGAAGTGCAGCTATTGTACTGCCGGAGATATGTCGATACAAACTTAACACGCAAAACATCAACAAAATTTAGCGCGTTTTTAAAGTTGATATCGCTTTTGTTTATAACTTCCACATTTATTCGAATTGTGCTACGAAACTTTGCAGACAGTCTCGAATAGGCTTTTACTACTGAAGTACCAAGTTTCAGAAGTGCAGCTCTTGTACTGCCGGAGATATGTCGATACAAACTGAATACGCAAAACATCAACAAAATTTAGCGCGTTTTAAAGTTGATATCGCTTTTGTTTATAAACTTATACATTTATTCGAATTGTGCAACGAAACTTTGCAGACAGTCTCGAATAGGCCTTTTCTACTGAAGTATTAAGTTTCAGAAGTGCAGCTATTGTACTGCCGGAGATATGTCGATACAAACTGAATACGCAAAACATCAACAAAATTTAGCGCGTTTTAAAGTTGATATCGCTTTTGATATAACTTCCACATTTATTCGAATTGTGCTACGAAACTTTGCAGACAGTCTCGAATAGGCCTTTCCTACTGAAGTACCAAGTTTCAGAAGTGCAGCTCTTGTACTGCCGGAGATATGTCGATACAAACTGAATACGCAAAACATCAACAAAATTTAGCGCGTTTTAAAGTTGATATCGCTTTTGTTTATAACTTCCACATTTATTCGAATTGTGCAACGAAACCTTGCAGACAGTCGCGGAGACACATATTCTACGGAAGTACCAAGTTTCAGAAGTGCAGCTCTCGTACTGCCGGAGATATGTCGATACAAACTGAATACGCAAAACATCAACAAAATTTAGCGCGTTTTAAAGTTGATATCGCTTTTGTTTATAACTTCCACATTTATTCGAATTGTGCAACGAAACTTTGCAGACAGTCTCGAATAGCCCTTTCCTACTGAAGTACCAAGTTTCAGAAGTGCAGCTATTGTACTGCCGGAGATATGTCGATACAAACTGAATACGCAAAACATCAACAAAATTTAGCGCGTTTTAAAGTTGATATCGCTTTTGTTTATAACTTCCACATTAATTCGAATTGTGCAACGAAACTTTGCAGACAGTCTCGAATAGGCCTTTTCTACTGAAGTACCAAGTTTCAGAAGTGCAGCTCTTGTACTGCCTGAGATATGTCGATAAAAACTGAATACGCAAAACATCAACAAAATTTAGCGCGTTTTAAAGTTGATATCGCTTTTGTTTATAACTTCCACATTTATTCGAATTGTGCAACGAAACTTTGCAGCCAGTCTCGAATAGGCCTTTTCCACTGAAGTACTAAGTTTCAGAAGTGCAGTTCTTGTACTGCCGGAGATATGTCGATACAAACTGAATACGCAAAACATCAACTAAATTTAGCGCGTGTTTAAAGTTGATATCGCTTTTGTTTATAACTTCCACATTTATTCGAATTGTGCAACGCAACTTTGCAGACAGTCGGGGAGGCACATTTTCTACTGAAGTATTAAGTTTCAGAAGTGCAGCTATTGTACTGCCGGAGATATGTCGATACAAACTGAATACGCAAAACATCAACAAAATTTAGCGCGTTTTAAAGTTGATATCGCTTTTGTTTATAAACTTGTACATTTATTCGAATTGTGCAACGAAACTTTGCAGACAGTCTCGAATAGGCCTTTTCTACTGAAGTATTAAGTTTCAGAAGTGCAGCTATTGTACTGCCGGAGATATGTCGATACAAACTGAATACGCAAAACATCAACAAAATTTAGCGCGTTTTAAAGTTGATATCGCTTTTGTTTATAACTTCCACATTTATTCGAATTGTGCTACGAAACTTTGAAGACAGTCTCGAGTAGGCCTTTTCTACTGAAGTACCAAGTTTCAGAAGTGCAGCTCTGGTACTGCCGGAGATATGTCGATACAAACTGAATACGCAAAACATCAACAAAATTTAGCGCGTTTTAAAGTTGATATCGCTTTTGTTTATAACTTCCACATTTATTCGAATTGTGCAACGAAACCTTGCAGACAGTCGCGGAGACACATATTCTACGGAAGTACCAAGTTTCAGAAGTGCAGCTCTCGTACTGCCGGAGATATGTCGATACAAACTGAATACGCAAAACATCAACAAAATTAAGCGCGTTTTAAAGTTGATATCGCTTTTGTTTATAACTTCCACATTTATTCGAATTGTGCAACGAAACTTTGCAGACAGTCTCGAATAGCCCTTTCCTACTGAAGTACCAAGTTTCTGAAGTGCAGCTATTGTACTGCCGGAGATATGTCGATACAAACTGAATACGCAAAACATCAACAAAATTTAGCGCGTTTTAAAGTTGATATCGCTTTTGTTTATAACTTCCACATTAATTCGAATTGTGCAACGAAACTTTGCAGACAGTCTCGAATAGGCCTTTTCTACTGAAGTACCAAGTTTCAGAAGTGCAGCTATTGTACTGCCGGAGATATGTCGATACAAACTGAATACGCAAAACATCAACAAAATTTAGCGCGTTTTAAAGTTGATATCGCTTTTGTTTATAACTTCCACATTTATTCGAATTGTGCAACGAAACTTTGCAGACAGTCTCGAATAGGCCTTTTCTACGAAAGTATAAAGTTTCAGAAGTGCAGCTCTTGTACTGCCGGAGATATGTCGATACAAACTGAATACGCAAAACATCAACAACATTTAGCGCGTTTTAAAGTTGATATCGCTTTTGTTTATAACTTCCACATTTATTCGAATTGTGCAACGAAACTTTGCAGACAGTCGCGGAGACACATGTTCTACTGAAGTACCAAGTTTCAGAAGTGCAGCTCTTGTACTGCCGGAGATATGTCGATACAAACTGAATACGCAAAACATTAACAAAATTTAGCGCGTTTTAAAGTTGATATCGCTTTTGTTTATAACTTCCACATTTATTCGAATTGTGCAACGAAACTTTGCAGACACTCTGGAACAGGCCTGTTCTACGGAAGTACCAAGTTTCAGAAGTGCAGCTCTTGTACTGCCGGAGATATGTCGATACAAACTGAATACGCAAAACATCAACAAAATTTAGCGCGTTTTAAAGTTGATATCGCTTTTGTTTATAACTGCCACATTTATTCGAATTGTGCAACGAAACTTTGCAGACAGTCTCGAATAGGCCTTTATAACTGAAGTATACAGTTTCAGAAGTGCAGCTCTTGTACTGCCGGAGATATGTCGATACAAACTGAATGCGCAAAACATCAACAAAATTTAGCGCGTTTTAAAGTTGATATCGCTTTTGTTTATAACTTCTACATTTATTCGAATTGTGCAACGAAACTTTGCAGACAGTCTCGAATAGGCCTTTACTACTGAAGTACCAAGTTTCAGAAGTGCAGCTCTTGTACTGCCGGAGATATGTCGATACAAACTGAATACGCAAAACATCAACAAAATTTAGCGCGTTTTAAAGTTGATATCGCTTTTGTTTATAACTTCCACATTTATTCGAATTGTGCAACGAAACTTTGCAGACAGTCGCGGAGACACATGTTCTACTGAAGTACCAAGTTTCAGAAGTGCAGCTCTTGTACTGCCGGAGATATGTCGATACAAACTGAATACGCAAAACATCAACAAAATTTAGCGCGTTTTAAAGTTGATATCGCTTTTGTTTATAACTTCCACATTTATTCGAATTGTGCAACGAAACTTTGCAGACAGTCGCGGAGACACATGTTCTACTGAAGTACCAAGTTTCAGAAGTGCAGCTCTTGTACTGCCGGAGATATGTCGATACAAACTGAATACGCAAAACATCAACAAAATTTAGCGCGTTTTAAAGTTGATATCGCTTTTGTTTATAACTTCCCCATTTATTCGAATTGTGCAACGAAACTTTGCAGACAGTCTCGAATAGGCCTTTTCTACTGAAGTACCAAGTTTCAGAAGTGCAGCTCTTGTACTGCACGAGATATGTCGATACAAACTGAATACGCAAAACATCAACAAAATTTAGCGCGTTTTAAAGTTGATATCGCTTTTGTTTATAACTTCCACATTTATTGGAATTGTGCAACGAAACGTTGCAGACAGTCGCGGAGACACATGTTCTACTGAAGTACCAAGTTTCAGAAGTGCAGCTCTTGTACTGCCGGAGATATGTCGATACAAACTGAATACGCAAAACATCAACAAAATTTAGCGCGTTTTAAAGTTGATATCGCTTTTGTTTATAACTTCCACAGTTATTCGAAGTGTGCAACGAAACTTTGCAGACAGTCTTGAGTAGGCCTTTACTACTGAAGTACCAAGTTTCAGATGTGCAGCTCTTGTACTGCCGGAGATATGTCGGTACAAACTGAATACGCAAAACATCAACAAAATTTAGCGCGTTTTAAAGTTGATAACGCTTTTGTTTATAACTTCCATATTTATTGGAATTGTGCAACGAAACTTTGCAGACAGTCGCGGAGACACATGTTCTACTGAAGTAGCAAGTTTCAGAAGTGCAGCTCTTGTACTGCCGGAGATATGTCGATACAAACTGAATACGCAAAACATCAACAAAATTTAGCGCGTTTTAAAGTTGATATTGCTTTTGTTTATAACTTCCACATTTATTCGAATTGTGCAACGAAACTTTGCAGACAGTCGCGGAGACACATTTTCTACTGAAGTACCAAGTTTCAGAAGTGCAGCTCTTGTACTGCCGGAGATATGTCGATACAAACTGAATACGCAAAACATCAACAACATTTAGCGCGTTGTAAAGTTGATATCGCTTTTGTTTATAACTTCTACATTTATTCGAATTGTGCAACGAAACTTTGCAGACAGTCTCGAATAGGCCTTTACTACTGAAGTACCAAGTTTCAGAAGTGCAGCTCTTGTACTGCCGGAGATATGTCGATACAAACTGAATACGCAAAACATCAACAAAATTTAGCGCGTTTTAAAGTTGATATCGCTTTTGTTTATAACTTCCACATTTATTCGAATTGTGCAACGAAACTTTGCAGACAGTCGCGGAGACACATGTTCTACTGAAGTACCAAGTTTCAGAAGTGCAGCTCTTGTACTGCCGGAGATATGTCGATACAAACTGAATACGCAAAACATCAACAAAATTTAGCGCGTTTTAAAGTTGATATCGCTTTTGTTTATAACTTCCACATTTATTCGAATTGTGCAACGAAACTTTGCAGACAGTCTCGAATAGGCCTTTACTACTGAAGTACCAAGTTTCAGAAGTGCAGCTCTTGTACTGCACGAGATATGTCGATACAAACTGAATACGCAAAACATCAACAAAATTTAGCGCGTTTTAAAGTTGATATCGCTTTTGTTTATAACTTCCACATTTATTGGAATTGTGCAACGAAACGTTGCAGACAGTCGCGGAGACACATGTTCTACTGAAGTACCAAGTTTCAGAAGTGCAGCTCTTGTACTGCCGGAGATATGTCGATACAAACTGAATACGCAAAACATCAACAAAATTTAGCGCGTTTTAAAGTTGATATCGCTTTTGTTTATAACTTCCACAGTTAGTCGAAGTATGCAACGAAACTTTGCAGACAGTCTTGAGTAGGCCTTTACTACTGAAGTACCAAGTTTCAGATGTGCAGCTCTTGTACTGCCGGAGATATGTCGGTACAAACTGAATACGCAAAACATCAACAAAATTTAGCGCGTTTTAAAGTTGATATCGCTTTTGTTTATAACTTCCACATTTATGTGAATTGTGCAACGAAACTTTGCAGACAGTCTCGAATAGGCCTTTACTACTGAAGTAGCAAGTTTCAGAAGTGCAGCTCTTGTACTGCCGGAGATATGTCGATACAAACTGAATACGCAAAACATCAACAAAATTTAGCGCGTTTTAAAGTTGATATCGCTTTTGTTTATAACTTCCACATTTATTCGAATTGTGCAACGAAACTTTGCAGACAGTCGCGGAGACACATGTTCTACTGAAGTAGCAAGTTTCAGAAGTGCAGCTCTTGTACTGCGGGAGATATGTCGATACAAACTGAATACGCAAAACATCAACAAAATTTAGCGCGTTTTAAAGTTGATATCGCTTTTGTTTATAACTTCCACATTTATTCGAATTGTGCAACGACACTTTGCAGACAGTCTGGAACAGGCCTGTTCTACTGAAGTACCAAGTTTCAGAAGTGCAGCTCTTGTACTGCCGGAGATATGTCGATACAAACTGAATACGCAAAACATCAACAAAATTTAGCGCGTTTTAAAGTTGATATCGCTTTTGTTTATAACTTCCACATTTATTCGAATTGTGCAACGAAACTTTGCAGACAGTCTCGAATAGGCCTTTATAACTGAAGTACCAAGTTTCAGAAGTGCAGCTCTTGTACTGCCGGAGATATGGCGATAAAACTGAATACGCAAAACATCAACAAAATTTAGCGCGTTTTAAAGTTTATACCGCTTTTGTTTATAACTTCAACATTTATTCGAATTGTGCAACGAAACTTTGCAGACAGTCGCGGAGACACATGTTCTACTGAAGTACCAAGTTTCAGAAGTGCAGCTCTTGTACTGCCGGAGATATGTCGATACAAACTGAATACGCAAAACATCAACAAAATTTAGCGCGTTTTAAAGTTGATATCGCTTTTGTTTATAACTTCCACATTTATTGGAATTGTGCAACGAAACTTTGCAGACAGTCGCGGAGACACATGTTCTACTGAAGTAGCAAGTTTCAGACGTGCAGCTCTTGTACTGCCGGAGATATGTCGATACAAACTGAATACGCAAAACATCAACAAAATTTAGCGCGTTTTAAAGTTGATATCGCTTTTGTTTATAACTTCCACATTTATTCGAATTGTGCAACGAAACTTTGCAGACAGTCTGGAATAGGCCTTTATAACTGAAGTACCAAGTTTCAGAAGTGCAGCTCTTGTACTGCCGGAGATATGTCGATAAAACTGAATACGCAAAACATCAACAAAATTTAGCGCGTTTTAAAGTTGATATCGCTTTTGTTTATAACTTCCACATTTATTCGAATTGTGCAACGAAACTTTGCAGACAGTCTCGAATAGGCCTTTTCTACTGAAGTACCAAGTTTCAGAAGTGCAGCTGTTGTACTGCCGGAGATATGTCGATACAAACTGAATACGCAAAACATCAACAAAATTTAGCGCGTTTTAAAGTTGATAACGCTTTTGTTTATAACTTCCACATTTATTCGAATTGTGCAACGAAACTTTGCAGACAGTCGCGGAGACACATGTTCTACAGAAGTACGAAGTTTCAGAAGTGCAGCTCTTGTACTGCCGGAGATATGTCGATACAAACTGAATACGCAAAACATCAACAAAATTTAGCGCGTTTTAAAGTTGATATCGCTTTTGTTTATAACTTCCACATTTATTGGAATTGTGCAACGAAACTTTGCAGACAGTCTCGAATAGGCCTTTACTACTGAAGTAGCAAGTTTCAGAAGTGCAGCTCTTGTACTGCCGGAGATATGTCGATACAAACTGAATACCCAAAACATCAACAAAATTTAGCGCGTTTTAAAGTTGATATCGCTTTTGTTTATAACTTCCACATTTATTGGAATTGTGCAACGAAACTTTGCAGACAGTCGCGGAGACACATGTTCTACTGAAGTACCAAGTTTCAGAAGTGCAGCTCTTGTACTGCCGGAGATATGTCGATACAAACTGAATACGCAAAACATCAACAAAATTTAGCGCGTTTTAAAGTTGATATCGCTTTTGTTTATAACTTCCACATTTATTCGAATTGTGCAACGAAACTTTGCAGACAGTCGCGGAGACACATGTTCTACTGAAGTAGCAAGTTTCAGAAGTGCAGCTCTTGTACTGCCGGAGATATGTCGATACAAACTGAATACGCAAAACATCAACAACATTTAGCGCGTTTTAAAGTTGATATCGCTTTTGTTTATAACTTCTACATTTATTCGAATTGTGCAACGAAACTTTGCAGACAGTCTCAAATAGGCCTTTACTACTGAAGTACCAAGTTTCAGAAGTGCAGCTCTTGTACTGCCGGAGATATGTCGATACAAACTGAATACGCAAAACATTAACAAAATTTAGCGCGTTTTAAAGTTGATATCGCTTTTGTTTATACCTTCCACATTTATTCGAATTGTGCAACGAAACTTTGCAGACAGTCTCGAATAGGCCTTTACTACTGAAGTACTAAGTTTCAGAAGTGCAGCTCTTGTACTGCCGGAGATATGTCGATACAAACTGAATACGCAAAACATCAACAAAATTTAGCGCGTTTTAAAGTTGATATCGCTTTTGTTTATAACTTCCACATTTATTCGAATTGTGCAACGAAACTTTGCAGACAGTCGCGGAGACACATGTTCTACTGAAGTAGCAAGTTTCAGAAGTGCAGCTCTTGTACTGCCGGAGATATGTCGATACAAACTGAATACGCAAAACATCAACAAAATTTAGCGCGTTTTAAAGTTGATAGCGCTTTTGTTTATAACTTCCACATTTATTCGAATTGTGCAACGAAACTTTGCAGACAGTCGCGGAGACACATATTCTACTGAAGTAGCAAGTTTCAGAAGTGCAGCTCTTGTACTGCCGGAGATATGTCGATACAAACTGAATACGCAAAACATCAACAACATTTAGCGCGTTTTAAAGTTGATATCGCTTTTGTTTATAACTTCCACATTTATTCGAATTGTGCAACGAAACTTTGCAGACAGTCTCGAATAGGCCTTTACTACTGAAGTACGAAGTTTCAGATGTGCAGCTCTTGTACTGCCGGAGATATGTCGATACAAACTGAATACGCAAAACATCAACAAAATTTAGCGCGTTTTAAAGTTGATATCGCTTTTGTTTATAACTTCCACATTTATTCGAATAGTGCAACGAAACTTTGCAGACAGTCCGGAACAGGCCTATTCTACTGAAGTACTAAGTTTCAGAAGTGCAGCTATTGTACTGCCGGAGATATGTCGATACAAACTGAATACGCAAAACATCAACAAAATTTAGCGCGTTTTAAAGTTGATATCGCTTTTGTTTATAACTTCCACATTTATTGGAATTGTGCAACGAAACTTTGCAGACAGTCGCGGAGACAAATGTTCTACTTAAGTAGCAAGTTTCAGAAGTGCAGCTCTTGTACTGCCGGAGATATGTCGATACAAACTGAATACGCAAAACATCAACAAAATTTAGCGCGTTTTAAAGTTGATATCGCTTTTGTTTATAACTTCCACATTTATTCGAATTGTGCAACGAAACTTCGCAGACAGTTGCGGAGACACATTTTCAACTGAAGTACGAAGTTTCAGAAGTGCAGCTCTTGTACTGCCGGAGATATGTCGATACAAACTGAATACGCAAAACATCAACAAAATTTAGCGCGTTTTAAAGTTGATATCGCTTTTGTTTATAACTTCCACATTTATTCGAATAGTGCAACGAAACTTTGCAGACAGTCTGGAACAAGCCTATTCTACTGAAGTACAAAGTCTCAGAAGTGCAGCTCTTGTACTGCCGGAGATATGTCGATAAAACTGAATACGCAAAACATCAACAAAATTTAGCGCGTTTTAAAGTTGATATCGCTTTTGTTTATAACTTCCACATTTATTCGAATTGTGCAACGAAACTTTGCAGACAGTCTCAGATAGGCCATGTCTACTGAAGTACCAAGTTTCAGAAGTGCAGCTCTTGTACTGCCGGAGATATGTCGATACAAACTGAATACGCAAAACATCAACAAAATTTAGCGCGTTTTAAAGTTGATAACGCTTTTGTTTATAACTTCCACATTTATTGGAATTGTGCAACGAAACTTTGCAGACAGTCGCGGAGACACATGTTCTACTGAAGTACGAAGTTTCAGAAGTGCAGCTATTGTACTGCCGGAGATATGTCGATACAAACTGAATACGCAAAACATCAACAAAATTTAGCGCGTTTTAAAGTTGATATCGCTTTTGTTTATAACTTCCACATTTATTGGAATTGTGCAACGAAACTTTGCAGACAGTCGCGGAGACACATGTTCTACTTAAGTAGCAAGTTTCAGAAGTGCAGCTCTTGTACTGCCGGAGATATGTCGATACAAACTGAATACGCAAAACATCAACAAAATTTAGCGCGTTTTAAAGTTGATATCGCTTTTGTTTATAACTTCCACATTTATTCGAATTGTGCAACGAAACTTTGCAGACAGTTGCGGAGACACATTTTCTACTGAAGTACGAAGTTTCAGAAGTGCAGCTCTTGTACTGCCGGAGATATGTCGATACAAACTGAATACGCAAAACATCAACAAAATTTAGCGCGTTTTAAAGTTGATATCGCTTTTGTTTATAAACTTCCACATTTATTCGAATTGTGCAACGAAACTTTGCAGACAGTCTCGAATAGGCTTTTACTACTGAAGTACCAAGTTTCAGAAGTGCAGCTCTTGTACTGCCGGAGATATGTCGATACAAACTGAATACGCAAAACATCAACAAAATTTAGCGCGTTTTAAAGTTGATATCGCTTTTGTTTATAACTTCCACATTTATTCGAATTGTGCAACGAAACTTTGCAGACAGTCGCGGAGACACATGTTCTACTGAAGTAGCAAGTTTCGAACGTGCAGCTCTTGTACTGCCGGAGATATGTCGATACAAACTGAATACGCAAAACATCAACAAAATTTAGCGCGTTTTAAAGTTGATATCGCTTTTGTTTATAACTTCCACATTTATTCGAATTGTGCAACGAAACTTTGCAGACAGTCCGGAACAGGCCTATTCTACTGAAGTACTAAGTTTCAGAAGTGCAGCTATTGTACTGCCGGAGATATGTCGATACAAACTGAATACGCAAAACATCAACAAAATTTAGCGCGTTTTAAAGTTGATATCGCTTTTGTTTGTAACTTCCACAGTTATTCGAATTGTGCAACGAAACTTTGCAGACAGTCTTGAGTAGGCTTTTTCTACTGAAGTACCAAGTTAAAGATGTGCAGCTCTTGTACTGCCGGAGATATGTCGGTACAAACTTAATACGTTAAACATCAACAAAATTTAGCGCGTTTTAAAGTTGATATCGCTTTTGTTTATAACTTCAACATTTATTCGAATTGTGCAACGAAACTTTGCAGACAGTCTCGAATAGGACTTTACTACTGAAGTACCAAGTTTCAGAAGTGCAGCTCTTGTACTGCCGGAGATATGTCGATACAAACTGAATACGCCAAACATCAACAAAATTTAGCGCGTTTTAAGGTTGATATCGCTTTTGTTTATAACTTCCACATTTATTCGAATTGTGCAACGAAACTTTGCAGACAGTCGCGGAGACACATGTTCTACTGAAGTACGAAGTTTCAGAAGTGCAGCTCTTGTACTGCCGGAGATATGTCGATACAAACTGAATACGCAAAACATCAACTAAATTTAGCGCGTTTTAAAGTTGATATCGCTTTTGTTTATAACTTCCACATTTATTCGAATTGTGCAACGAAACTTTGCAGACCCCCGCGGAGACACATGTTCTACTGAATTACCAAGTTTCAGAAGTGCAGCTCTTGTACTGCCGGAGATATGTCGATAAAACTGAATACGCAAAACATCAACAAAATTTAGCGCGTTTTAAAGTTGATATCGCTTTTGTTTATAACTTCCACATTTATTCGAATTGTGCAACGAAACTTTGCAGACAGCCGCGGAGACACATGTTCTACTGAAGTAGCAAGTTTCAGAAGTGCAGCTCTTGTACTGCCGGAGATATGTCGATACAAACTGAATACGCAAAACATCAACAAAATTTAGCGCGTTTTAAAGTTGATATCGCTTTTGTTTATAACTTCCACATTTATTGGAATTGTGCAACGAAACTTTGCAGACAGTCGCGGAGACACATGTTCTACTGAAGTACCAAGTTTCAGAAGTGCAGCTCTTGTACTGCCGGAGATATGTCGATACAAACTGAATACGCAAAACATCAACAAAATTTAGCGCGTTTTAAAGTTGATATCGCTTTTGTTTATAACTTCCACATTTATTCGAATTGTGCAACGAAACTGTGCAGACAGTCTCGAATAGGCCTTTACTACTGAAGTACCAAGTTTCAGAAGTGCAGCTCTTGTACTGCCGGAGATATGTCGATACAAACTGAATACGCAAAACATCAACAAAATTTAGCGCGTTTTAAAGTTGATATCGCTTTTGTTTATAACTTCCACATTTATTCGAATTGTGCAACGAAACTTTGCAGACAGTCGCGGAGACACATGTTCTACTGAAGTACCAAGTTTCAGAAGTGCAGCTCTTGTACTGCCGGAGATATGTCGATACAAACTGAATACGCAAAACATCAACAAAATTTAGCGCGTTTTAAAGTTGATATCGCTTTTGTTTATAACTTCCACATTTATTCGAATTGTGCAACGAAACTTTGCAGACAGTCGCGGAGACACATTTTCTACTGAAGTACCAAGTTTCAGAAGTGCAGCTCTTGTACTGCCGGAGATATGTCGATACAAACTGAATACGCAAAACATCAACAAAATTTAGCGCGTTTTAAAGTTGATATCGCTTTTGTTTATAACTTCCACATTTATTCGAATTGTGCAACGAAACTGTGCAGACAGTCTCGAATAGGCCTTTACTACTGAAGTACCAAGTTTCAGAAGTGCAGCTCTTGTACTGCCGGAGATATGTCGATACAAACTGAATACGCAAAACATCAACAAAATTTAGCGCGTTTTAAAGTTGATATCGCTTTTGTTTATAACTTCCACATTTATTCGAATTGTGCAACGAAACTTTGCAGACAGTCGCGGAGACACATGTTCTACTGAAGTACCAAGTTTCAGAAGTGCAGCTCTTGTACTGCCGGAGATATGTCGATACAAACTGAATACGCAAAACATCAACAAAATTTAGCGCGTTTTAAAGTTGATATCGCTTTTGTTTATAACTTCCACATTTATTCGAATTGTGCAACGAAACTTTGCAGACAGTCAAGGAGACACATTTTCTACTGAAGTACCAAGTTTCAGAAGTGCAGCTCTTGTACTGCCGGAGATATGTCGATACAAACTGAATACGCAAAACATCAACAAAATTTAGCGCGTTTTAAAGTTGATATCGCTTTTGTTTATAACTTCCACATTTATTCGAATTGTGCAACGAAACTTTGCAGACAGTTTGGAACAGGCCTATACTACTGAAGTACAAAGTTTCAGAAGTGCAGCTCTTGTACTGCCGGAGATATGTCGATACACACTGAATACGCAAAACATCAACAAAATTTAGCGCGTTTTAAAGTTGATATCGCTTTTGTTTATAACTTCCACATTTATTCGAATTGTGCAACGAAACTTTGCAGACAGTCGCGGAGACACATGTTCTACTGAAGTACGAAGTTTCAGAAGTGCAGCTCTTGTACTGCCGGAGATATGTCGATACAAACTGAATACGCAAAACATCAACAAAATTTAGCGCGTTTTAAAGTTGATATCGCTTTTGTTTATAACTTCCACATTTATTGGAATTGTGCAACGAAACTTTGCAGACAGTCGCGGAGACACATGTTTTACTGAAGTACCAAGTTTCAGAAGTGCAGCTCTTGTACTGCCGGAGATATGTCGATACAAACTGAATACGCAAAACATCAACAAAATTTAGCGCGTTTTAAAGTTGATATCGCTTTTGTTTATAACTTCCACATTTATTCGAATTGTGCAACGAAACTGTGCAGACAGTCTCGAATAGGCCTTTACTACTGAAGTACCAAGTTTCAGAAGTGCAGTTCTTGTACTGCCGGAGATATGTAGATACAAACTGAATACGCAAAACATCAACAAAATTTAGCGCGTTTTAAAGTTGATATCGCTTTTGTTTATAACTTCCACATTTATTCGAATTGTGCAACGAAACTTTGCAGACAGTCTGGAATAGGCCTGTTCTACTGAAGTACCAAGTTTCAGAAGTGCAGCTCTTGTACTGCCGGAGATATGTCGATACAAACTGAATACGCAAAACATCAACAAAATTTAGCGCGTTTTAAAGTTGATATCGCTTTTGTTTATAACTTCCACATTTATTCGAATTGTGCAACGAAACTTTGCAGACAGTCAAGGAGACACATTTTCTACTGAAGTACCAAGTTTCAGAAGTGCAGCTCTTGTACTGCCGGAGATATGTCGATACAAACTGAATACGCAAAACATCAACAAAATTTAGCGCGTTTTAAAGTTGATATCGCTTTTGTTTATAACTTCCACATTTATTCGAATTGTGCAACGAAACTTTGCAGACAGTTAGGAACAGGCCTATACTACTGAAGTACAAAGTTTCAGAAGTGCAGCTCTTGTACTGCCGGAGATATGTCGATACACACTGAATACGCAAAACATCAACAAAATTTAGCGCGTTTTAAAGTTGATATCGCTTTTGTTTATAACTTCCACATTTATTCGAATTGTGCAACGAAACTTTGCAGACAGTCGCGGAGACACATGTTCTACTGAAGTAGCAAGTTGCAGAAGTGCAGCTCTTGTACTGCCGGAGATATGTCGATACAAACTGAATACGCAAAACATCAACAAAATTTAGCGCGTTTTAAAATTGGTATCGCTTTTGTTTATAACTTCCACATTTATTCGAATTGTGCAACGAAACTTTGCAGACAGTCGCGGAGACACATGTTCTACTGAAGTACCAAGTTTCAGAAGTGCAGCTCTTGTACTGCCGGAGATATGTCGATACAAACTGAATACGCAAAACATCAACAACATTTAGCGCGTTTTAAAGTTGATATCGCTTTTGTTTATAACTTCCACATTTATTCGAATTGTGCAACGAAACTGTGCAGACAGTCTCGAATAGGCCTTTACTACTGAAGTACCAAGTTTCAGAAGTGCAGCTCTTGTACTGCCGGAGATATGTCGATACAAACTGAATACGCAAAACATCAACAAAATTTAGCGCGTTTTCAAGTTGATATCGCTTTTGTTTATAACTTCCACATTTATTCGAATTGTGCAACGAAACTTTGCAGACAGTCTGGAATAGGCCTGTTCTACTGAAGTACCAAGTTTCAGAAGTGCAGCTCTTGTACTGCCGGAGATATGTCGATACAAACTGAATACGCAAAACATCAACAAAATTTAGCGCGTTTTAAAGTTGATATCGCTTTTGTTTATAATTTCCACATTTATTCGAATTGTGCAACGAAACTTTGCAGACAGTCGCGGAGACACATGTTCTACTGAAGTACCAAGTTTCAGAAGTGCAGCTCTTGTACTGCCGGAGATATGTCGATACAAACTGAATACGCAAAACATCAACAAAATTTAGCGCGTTTTAAAGTTGATATCGCTTTTGTTTATAACTTCCACATTTATTGGAATTGTGCAACGAAACTTTGCAGACAGTCGCGGAGACACATGTTCTACTGCAGTACCAAGTTTCAGAAGTGCAGCTCTTGTACTGCCGGAGATATGTCGATACAAACTGAATACGCAAAACATCAACAAAATTTAGCGCGTTTTAAAGTTGATATCGCTTTTGTTTATAACTTCCACATTTATTCGAATTGTGCAACGAAACTTTGCAGACAGTCTCGAATAGGCCTTTACTACTGAAGTACCAAGTTTCAGAAGTGCAGCTCTTGTACTGCCGGAGATATGTCGATACAAACTGAATACGCAAAACATCAACAAAATTTAGCGCGTTTTAAAGTTGATATCGCTTTTGTTTATAACTTCCACATTTATTCGAATTGTGCAACGAAACTTTGCAGACAGTCGCGGAGACACATGTTCTACTGAAGTAGCAAGTTTCAGAAGTGCAGCTCTTGTACTGCCGGAGATATGTCGATACAAACTGAATACGCAAAACATCAACAAAATTTAGCGCGTTTTAAAGTTGATATCGCTTTTGTTTATAACTTCCACATTTATTCGAATTGTGCAACGAAACTTTGCAGACAGTCGCGGAGACACATGTTCTACTGAAGTACCAAGTTTCAGAAGTGCAGCTCTTGTACTGCCGGAGATATGTCGATACAAACTGAATACGCAAAACATCAACAAAATTTAGCGCGTTTTAAAGTTGATATCGCTTTTGTTTATAACTTCCACATTTATTCGAATTGTGCAACGAAACTGTGAAGCAGTCTCGAATAGGCCTTTACTACTGAAGTACCAAGTTTCAGAAGTGCAGTTCTTGTACTGCCGGAGATATGTCGATACAAACTGAATACGCAAAACATCAACAAAATTTAGCGCGTTTTAAAGTTGATATCGCTTTTGTTTATAACTTCCACATTTATTGGAATTGTGCAACGAAACTTTGCAGACAGTCGCGGAGACACATGTTCTACTGAAGTACCAAGTTTCAGAAGTGCAGCTCTGGTACTGACGGAGATATGTCGATACAAACTGAATACGCAAAACATCAACAAAATTTAGCGCGTTTTAAAGTTGATATCGCTTTTGTTTATAACTTCCACATTTATTCGAATTGTGCAACGAAACTTTGCAGACAGTCGCGGAGACACATGTTCTACTGAAGTACGAAGTTTCAGAAGTGCAGCTCTCGTACTGCCGGAGATATGTCGATACAAACTGAATACGCAAAACATCAACAAAATTTAGCGCGTTTTAAAGTTGATATCGCTTTTGTTTATAACTTCCACATTTATTCGAATTGTGCAACGAAACTTTGCAGACAGTCTCGAATATGCCTTTACTACTGAAGTACGAAGTTTCAGAAGTGCAGCTCTTGTACTGCCGGAGATATGTCGATACAAACTGAATACGCAAAACATCAACAAAATTTAGCGCGTTTTAAAGTTGATATCGCTTTTGTTTATAACTTCCACATTTATTGGAATTGTGCAACGAAACTTTGCAGACAGTCGCGGAGACACATGTTCTACTGAAGTACCAAGTTTCAGAAGTGCAGCTCTTGTACTGCCGGAGATATGTCGATACAAACTGAATACGCAAAACATCAACAAAATTTAGCGCGTTTTAAAGTTGATATCGCTTTTGTTTATAACTTCCACATTTATTCGAATTGTGCAACGAAACTTTGCAGACAGTCGCGGAGACACATGTTCTACTGAAGTACCAAGTTTCAGAAGTGCAGCTCTTGTACTGCCGGAGATATGTCGATACAAACTGAATACGCAAAACATCAACAAAATTTAGCGCGTTTTAAAGTTGATATCGCTTTTGTTTATAACTTCCACATTTATTCGAATTGTGCAACGAAACTTTGCAGACAGTCGCGGAGACACATTTTCTACTGAAGTACGAAGTTTCAGAAGTGCAGCTCTTGTACTGCCGGAGATATGTCGATACAAACTGAATACGCAAAACATCAACAAAATTTAGCGCGTTTTAAAGTTGATATCGCTTTTGTTTATAACTTCCACATTTATTCGAATTGTGCAACGAAACTTTGCAGACAGTCTCGAATATGCCTTTACTACTGAAGTACGAAGTTTCAGAAGTGCAGCTCTTGTACTGCCGGAGATATGTCGATACAAACTGAATACGCAAAACATCAACAAAATTTAGCGCGTTTTAAAGTTGATATCGCTTTTGTTTATAACTTCCACATTTATTCGAATTGTGCAACGAAACTTTGCAGACAGTCTCGAATAGGCCTTTACTACTGAAGTACCAAGTTTCAGAAGTGCAGCTCTTGTACTGCCGGAGATATGTCGATACAAACTGAATACGCAAAACATCAACAAAATTTAGCGCGTTTTAAAGTTGATATCGCTTTTGTTTATAACTTCCACATTTATTGGAATTGTGCAACGAAACTTTGCAGACAGTCGCGGAGACACATGTTCTACTGAAGTACCAAGTTTCAGAAGTGCAGCTCTTGTACTGCCGGAGATATGTCGATACAAACTGAATACGCAAAACATCAACAAAATTTAGCGCGTTTTAAAGTTGATATCGCTTTTGTTTATAACTTCCACATTTATTCGAATTGTGCAACGAAACTTTGCAGACAGTCGCGGAGACACATGTTCTACTGAAGTACCAAGTTTCAGAAGTGCAGCTCTTGTACTGCCGGAGATATGTCGATACAAACTGAATACGCAAAACATCAACCAAATTTAGCGCGTTTTAAAGTTGATATCGCTTTTGTTTATAACTTCCACATTTATTCGAATTGTGCAACGAAACTTTGCAGACAGTCGCGGAGACACATGTTCTACTGAAGTACCAAGTTTCAGAAGTGCAGCTCTTGTACTGCCGGAGATATGTCGATAAAACTGAATACGCAAAACATCAACAAAATTTAGCGCGTTTTAAAGTTGATATCGCTTTTGTTTATTACTTCCACATTTATTCGAATTGTGCAACGAAACTTTGCAGACAGTCGCGGAGACACATGTTCTACTGAAGTACGAAGTTTCAGAAGTGCAGCTCTTGTACTGCCGGAGATATGTCGATACAAACTGAATACGCAAAACATCAACAAAATTTAGCGCGTTTTAAAGTTGATATCGCTTTTGTTTATAACTTCCACATTTATTCGAATTGTGCAACGAAACTTTGCAGACAGTCGCGGAGACACATTTTCTACTGAAGTACGAAGTTTCAGAAGTGCAGCTCTCGTACTGCCGGAGATATGTCGATACAAACTGAATACGCAAAACATCAACAAAATTTAGCGCGTTTTAAAGTTGATATCGCTTTTGTTTATAACTTCCACATTTATTCGAATTGTGCAACGAAACTTTGCAGACAGTCTCGAATATGCCTTTACTACTGAAGTACGAAGTTTCAGAAGTGCAGCTCTTGTACTGCCGGAGATATGTCGATACAAACTGAATACGCAAAACATCAACAAAATTTAGCGCGTTTTAAAGTTGATATCGCTTTTGTTTATAACTTCCACATTTATTGGAATTGTGCAACGAAACTTTGCAGACAGTCGCGGAGACACATGTTCTACTGAAGTACCAAGTTTCAGAAGTGCAGCTCTTGTACTGCCGGAGATATGTCGATACAAACTGAATACGCAAAACATCAACAAAATTTAGCGCGTTTTAAAGTTGATATCGCTTTTGTTTATAACTTCCACATTTATTCGAATTGTGCAACGAAACTTTGCAGACAGTCGCGGAGACACATGTTCTACTGAAGTACCAAGTTTCAGAAGTGCAGCTCTTGTACTGCCGGAGATATGTCGATACAAACTGAATACGCAAAACATCAACAAAATTTAGCGCGTTTTAAAGTTGATATCGCTTTTGTTTATAACTTCCACATTTATTCGAATTGTGCAACGAAACTTTGCAGACAGTCGCGGAGACACATTTTCTACTGAAGTACGAAGTTTCAGAAGTGCAGCTCTTGTACTGCCGGAGATATGTCGATACAAACTGAATACGCAAAACATCAACAAAATTTAGCGCGTTTTAAAGTTGATATCGCTTTTGTTTATAACTTCCACATTTATTCGAATTGTGCAACGAAACTTTGCAGATAGTCTCGAATATGCCTTTACTACTGAAGTACGAAGTTTCAGAAGTGCAGCTCTTGTACTGCCGGAGATATGTCGATACAAACTGAATACGCAAAACATCAACAAAATTTAGCGCGTTTTAAAGTTGATATCGCTTTTGTTTATAACTTCCACATTTATTCGAATTGTGCAACGAAACTTTGCAGACAGTCTCGAATAGGCCTTTACTACTGAAGTACGAAGTTTCAGAAGTGCAGCTCTTGTACTGCCGGAGATATGTCGATACAAACTGAATACGCAAAACATCAACAAAATTTAGCGCGTTTTAAAGTTGATATCGCTTTTGTTTATAACTTCCACATTTATTCGAATTGTGCAACGAAACTTTGCAGACAGTCGCGGAGACACATGTTCTACTGAAGTACCAAGTTTCAGAAGTGCAGCTCTTGTACTGCCGGAGATATGTCGATACAAACTGAATACGCAAAACATCAACAAAATTTAGCGCGTTTTAAAGTTGATATCGCTTTTGTTTATAACTTCCACATTTATTCGAATTGTGCAACGAAACTTTGCAGACAGTCGCGGAGACACATGTTCTACTGAAGTACCAAGTTTCAGAAGTGCAGCTCTTGTACTGCCGGAGATATGTCGATACAAACTGAATACGCAAAACATCAACCAAATTTAGCGCGTTTTAAAGTTGATATCGCTTTTGTTTATAACTTCCACATTTTTTCGAATTGTGCAACGAAACTTTGCAGACAGTCGCGGAGACACATGTTCTACTGAAGTACCAAGTTTCAGAAGTGCAGCTCTTGTACTGCCGGAGATATGTCGATAAAACTGAATACGCAAAACATCAACAAAATTTAGCGCGTTTTAAAGTTGATATCGCTTTTGTTTATAACTTCCACATTTATTCGAATTGTGCAACGAAACTTTGCAGACAGTCGCGGAGACACATGTTCTACTGAAGTACGAAGTTTCAGAAGTGCAGCTCTTGTACTGCCGGAGATATGTCGATACAAACTGAATACGCAAAACATCAACAAAATTTAGCGCGTTTTAAAGTTGATATCGCTTTTGTTTATAACTTCCACATTTATTCGAATTGTGCAACGAAACTTTGCAGACAGTCGCGGAGACACATGTTCTACTGAAGTAGCAAGTTTCAGAAGTGCAGCTCTTGTACTGCCGGAGATATGTCGATACAAACTGAATACGCAAAACATCAACAAAATTTAGCGCGTTTTAAAGTTGATATCGCTTTTGTTTATAACTTCCACATTTATTCGAATTGTGCAACGAAACTTTGCAGACCGTCGCGGAGACACATTTTCTACTGAAGTACCAAGTTTCAGAAGTGCAGCTCTTGTACTGCCGGAGATATGTCGATACAAACTGAATACGCAAAACATCAACAAAATTTAGCGCGTTTTAAAGTTGATATCGCTTTTGTTTATAACTTCCACATTTATTCGAATTGTGCAACGAAACTGTGCAGACAGTCTCGAATAGGCCTTTACTACTGAAGTACCAAGTTTCAGAAGTGCAGCTCTTGTACTGCCGGAGATATGTCGATACAAACTGAATACGCAAAACATCAACAAAATTTAGCGCGTTTTAAAGTTGATATCGCTTTTGTTTATAACTTCCACATTTATTCGAATTGTGCAACGAAACTTTGCAGACCGTCGCGGAGACACATTTTCTACTGAAGTACCAAGTTTCAGAAGTGCAGCTCTTGTACTGCCGGAGATATGTCGATACAAACTGAATACGCAAAACATCAACAAAATTTAGCGCGTTTTAAAGTTGATATCGCTTTTGTTTATAACTTCCACAGTTATTCGAATTGTGCAACGAAACTTTGCAGACAGTCTTGAGTAGGCTTTTTCTACTGAAGCACCAAGTTTCAGATGTGCAGCTCTTCTACTGCCGGAGATATGTCGGTACAAACTGAATACGTTTAACATCAACAAAATTTAGCGACTTTTAAAATTGATATCGCTTTTGTTTATAACTTCCACATTTATTCGAATTGTGCAACGAAACTTTGCAGACAGTCTCGAATAGGCCTTTACTACTGAAGTACCAAGTTTCAGAAGTGCAGCTCTTGTACTGCCGGAGATATGTCGATACAAACTGAATACGCAAAACATCAACAAAATTTAGCGCGTTTTAAGATTGATATCGCTTTTGTTTATAACTTCCACATTTATTCGAATTGTGCAACGAAACTTTGCAGACAGTCTCGAATAGGCCTTTACTACTGAAGTACCAAGTTTCAGAAGTGCAGTTCTTGTACTGCCGGAGATATGTCGATACAAACTGAATACGCAAAACATCAACAAAATTTAGCGCGTTTTAAAGTTGATATCGCTTTTGTTTATAACTTCCACATTTATTGGAATTGTGCAACGAAACTTTGCAGACAGTCGCGGAGACACATGTTCTACTGAAGTACCAAGTTTCAGAAGTGCAGCTCTTGTACTGCCGGAGATATGTCGATACAAACTGAATACGCAAAACATCAACAAAATTTAGCGCGTTTTAAAGTTGATATCGCTTTTGTTTATAACTTCCACATTTATTCGAATTGTGCAACGAAACTTTGCAGACAGTCTCGAATAGGCCTTTACTACTGAAGTACCAAGTTTCAGAAGTGCAGCTCTTGTACTGCCGGAGATATGTCGATACAAACTGAATACGCAAAACATCAACAAAATTTAGCGCGTTTTAAAGTTGATATCGCTTTTGTTTATAACTTCCACATTTATTCGAATTGTGCAACGAAACTTTGCAGACAGTCGCGGAGACACATGTTCTCCTGAAGTAGCAAGTTTCAAAAGTGCAGCTCTTGTACTGCCGGAGATATGTCGATACAAACTGAATACGCAAAACATCAACAAAATTTAGCGCGTTTTTAAGTTGATATCGCTTTTGTTTATAACTTCCACATTTATTCGAATTGTGCAACGAAACTTTGCAGACAGTCTGGAACAGGCCTATACTACTGAAGTACGAAGTTTCAGAAGTGCAGCTCTTGTACTGCCGGAGATATGTCGATACAAACTGAATACGCAAAACATCAACAAAATTTAGCGCGTTTTAAAGTTGATATCGCTTTTGTTTATAACTTCCACATTTATTCGAATTGTGCAACGAAACTTTGCAGACAGTCTCGAATAGGCCTTTATAACTGAAGTACCAAGTTTCAGAAGTGCGGCTCTTGTACTGCGGAGATATGTCGATACAAACTAAATACGCAAAACATCAACAACATTTAGCGCGTTTTAAGATTGATATCGCTTTTGTTTATAACTTCCACATTTATTCGAATTGTGCAACGAAACTTTGCAGACAGTCTCAGATAGGCCTTTACTACTGAAGTACCAAGTTTCAGAAGTGCAGCTCTTGTACTGCCGGAGATATGTCGATACAAACTGAATACGCAAAACATCAACAAAATTTAGCGCGTTTTAAAGTTGATATCGCTTTTGTTTATAACTTCCACATTTATTCGAATTGTGCAACGAAACTTTGCAGACAGTCGCGGAGACACATGTTCTACTGAAGTAGCAAGTTTCAGAAGTGCAGCTCTTGTACTGCCGGAGATATGTCGATACAAACTGAATACGCAAAACATCAACAAAATTTAGCGCGTTTTAAAGTTGATATCGCTTTTGTTTATAACTTCCACATTTATTCGAATTGTGCAACGAAACTTTGCAGACCGTCGCGGAGACACATTTTCTACTGAAGTACCAAGTTTCAGAAGTGCAGCTCTTGTACTGCCGGAGATATGTCGATACAAACTGAATACGCAAAACATCAACAAAATTTAGCGCGTTTTAAAGTTGATATCGCTTTTGTTTATAACTTCCACATTTATTCGAATTGTGCAACGAAACTGTGCAGACAGTCTCGAATAGGCCTTTACTACTGAAGTACCAAGTTTCAGAAGTGCAGCTCTTGTACTGCCGGAGATATGTCGATACAAACTGAATACGCAAAACATCAACAAAATTTAGCGCGTTTTAAAGTTGATATCGCTTTTGTTTATAACTTCCACATTTATTCGAATTGTGCAACGAAACTTTGCAGACCCCCGCGGAGACACATTTTCTACTGAAGTACCAAGTTTCAGAAGTGCAGCTCTTGTACTGCCGGAGATATGTCGATACAAACTGAATACGCAAAACATCAACAAAATTTAGCGCGTTTTAAAGTTGATATCGCTTTTGTTTATAACTTCCACAGTTATTCGAATTGTGCAACGAAACTTTGCAGACAGTCTTGAGTAGGCTTTTTCTACTGAAGCACCAAGTTTACGATGTGCAGCTCTTCTACTGCCGGAGATATGTCGGTACAAACTGAATACGTTTAACATCAACAAAATTTAGCGACTTTTAAAATTGATATCGCTTTTGTTTATAACTTCCACATTTATTCGAATTGTGCAACGAAACTTTGCAGACAGTCTCGAATAGGCCTTTACTACTGAAGTACTAAGTTTCAGAAGTGCAGCTCTTGTACTGCCGGAGATATGTCGATACAAACTGAATACGCAAAACATCAACAAAATTTAGCGCGTTTTAAGATTGATATCGCTTTTGTTTATAACTTCCACATTTATTCGAATTGTGCAACGAAACTTTGCAGACAGTCTCGAATAGGCCTTTACTACTGAAGTACCAAGTTTCAGAAGTGCAGTTCTTGTACTGCCGGAGATATGTCGATACAAACTGAATACGCAAAACATCAACAAAATTTAGCGCGTTTTAAAGTTGATATCGCTTTTGTTTATAACTTCCACATTTATTGGAATTGTGCAACGAAACTTTGCAGACAGTCGCGGAGACACATGTTCTACTGAAGTACCAAGTTTCAGAAGTGCAGCTCTTGTACTGCCGGAGATATGTCGATACAAACTGAATACGCAAAACATCAACAAAATTTAGCGCGTTTTAAAGTTGATATCGCTTTTGTTTATAACTTCCACATTTATTCGAATTGTGCAACGAAACTTTGCAGACCCCCGCGGAGACACATTTTCTACTGAAGTACCAAGTTTCAGAAGTGCAGCTCTTGTACTGCCGGAGATATGTCGATACAAACTGAATACGCAAAACATCAACAAAATTTAGCGCGTTTTAAAGTTGATATCGCTTTTGTTTATAACTTCCACAGTTATTCGAATTGTGCAACGAAACTTTGCAGACAGTCTTGAGTAGGCTTTTTCTACTGAAGTACCAAGTTTAAGATGTGCAGCTCTTGTACTGCCGGAGATATGTCGGTACAAACTGAATACGCAAAACATCAACAAAATTTAGCGCGTTTTAAAGTTGATATCGCTTTTGTTTATAACTTCCACATTTATTCGAATTGTGCAACGAAACTTTGCAGACAGTCTCGAATAGGCCTTTACTACTGAAGTACCAAGTTTCAGAAGTGCAGCTCTTGTACTGCCGGAGATATGTCGATACAAACTGAATACGCAAAACATCAACAAAATTTAGCGCGTTTTAAAGTTGATATCGCTTTTGTTTATAACTTCCACATTTATTCGAATTGTGCAACGAAACTTTGCAGACAGTCGCGGAGACACATGTTCTCCTGAAGTAGCAAGTTTCAGAAGTGCAGCTCTTGTACTGCCGGAGATATGTCGATACAAACTGAATACGCAAAACATCAACAAAATTTAGCGCGTTTTTAAGTTGATATCGCTTTTGTTTACAACTTCCACATTTATTCGAATTGTGCAACGAAACTTTGCAGACAGTTTGGAACAGGCTTATACTACTGAAGTGCAAAGTTTCAGAAGTGCAGCTCGTGTACTGCCGGAGATATGTCGATACAAACTGAATACGCAAAACATCAACAAAATTTAGCGCGTTTTAAAGTTGATATCGCTTTTGTTTATAACTTCCACATTTATTCGAATTGTGCAACGAAACTTTGCAGACAGTCTCGAATAGGCCTTTATAACTGAAGTACCAAGTTTCAGAAGTGCGGCTCTTGTACTGCGGAGATATGTCGATACAAACTGAATACGCAAAACATCAACAACATTTAGCGCGTTTTAAAGTTGATATCGCTTTTGTTTATAACTTCTACATTTATTCGAATTGTGCAACGAAACTTTGCAGACAGTCTCGAATAGGCCTTTACTACTGAAGTACCAAGTTTCAGAAGTGCAGCTCTTGTACTGCCGGAGATATGTCGATACAAACTGAATACGCAAAACATCAACAAAATTTAGCGCGTTTTAAAGTTGATATCGCTTTTGTTTATAACTTCCACATTTATTCGAATTGTGCAACGAAACTTTGCAGACAGTCTCGAATAGGCCTTTATTACTGAAGTACCAAGTTTCAGAAGTGCAGCTCTTGTACTGCCGGAGATATCTCGATACAAACTGAATACGCAAAACATCAACAAAATTTAGCGCGTTTTAAAGTTGATATCGCTTTTGTTTATAACTTCCACATTTATTCAAATTGTGCAACGAAACTTTGCAGACAGTCTCGAATAGGCCTTTACTACTGAAGTACAAAGTTTCAGAAGTGCAGCTCTTGTACTGCCGGAGATATGTCGATACAAACTGAATACGCAAAACATCAACAAAATTTAGCGCGTTTTAAAGTTGATATCGCTTTTGTTTATAACTTCCACATTTATTCGAATTGTGCAACGAAACTTTGCAGACAGTCTGGAACAGGCCTATACTACTGAAGTACGAAGTTTCAGAAGTGCAGCTCTTGTACTGCCGGAGATATGTCGATACAAACTGAATACGCAAAACATCAACAAAATTTAGCGCGTTTTAAAGTTGATATCGCTTTTGTTTATAACTTCCACATTTATTCGAATTGTGCAACGAAACTTTGCAGACAGTCTCGAATAGGCCTTTATAACTGAAGTACCAAGTTTCAGAAGTGCGGCTCTTGTACTGCGGAGATATGTCGATACAAACTAAATACGCAAAACATCAACAACATTTAGCGCGTTTTAAGATTGATATCGCTTTTGTTTATAACTTCCACATTTATTCGAATTGTGCAACGAAACTTTGCAGACAGTCTCAGATAGGCCTTTACTACTGAAGTACCAAGTTTCAGAAGTGCAGCTCTTGTACTGCCGGAGATATGTCGATACAAACTGAATACGCAAAACATCAACAAAATTTAGCGCGTTTTAAAGTTGATATCGCTTTTGTTTATAACTTCCACATTTATTGGAATTGTGCAACGAAACTTTGCAGACAGTCTCGAATAGGCCTTTACTACTGAAGTACGAAGTTTCAGAAGTGCAGCTCTTGTACTGCCGGAGATATGTCGATACAAACTGAATACGCAAAACATCAACAAAATTTAGCGCGTTTTAAAGTTGATATCGCTTTTGTTTATAACTTCCACATTTATTCGAATTGTGCAACGAAACTTTGCAGACAGTCGCGGAGACACATGTTCTACTGAAGTACCAAGTTTCAGAAGTGCAGCTCTTGTACTGCCGGAGATATGTCGATAAAACTGAATACGCAAAACATCAACAAAATTTAGCGCGTTTTAAAGTTGATATCGCTTTTGTTTATAACTTCCACATTTATTCGAATTGTGCAACGAAACTTTGCAGACAGTCGCGGAGACACATGTTCTACTGAAGTACGAAGTTTCAGAAGTGCAGCTCTTGTACTGCCGGAGATATGTCGATACAAACTGAATACGCAAAACATCAACAAAATTTAGCGCGTTTTAAAGTTGATATCGCTTTTGTTTATAACTTCCACATTTATTCGAATTGTGCAACGAAACTTTGCAGACAGTCGCGGAGACACATGTTCTACTGAAGTAGCAAGTTTCAGAAGTGCAGCTCTTGTACTGCCGGAGATATGTCGATACAAACTGAATACGCAAAACATCAACAAAATTTAGCGCGTTTTAAAGTTGATATCGCTTTTGTTTATAACTTCCACATTTATTCGAATTGTGCAACGAAACTTTGCAGACCGTCGCGGAGACACATTTTCTACTGAAGTACCAAGTTTCAGAAGTGCAGCTCTTGTACTGCCGGAGATATGTCGATACAAACTGAATACGCAAAACATCAACAAAATTTAGCGCGTTTTAAAGTTGATATCGCTTTTGTTTATAACTTCCACATTTATTCGAATTGTGCAACGAAACTGTGCAGACAGTCTCGAATAGGCCTTTACTACTGAAGTACCAAGTTTCAGAAGTGCAGCTCTTGTACTGCCGGAGATATGTCGATACAAACTGAATACGCAAAACATCAACAAAATTTAGCGCGTTTTAAAGTTGATATCGCTTTTGTTTATAACTTCCACATTTATTCGAATTGTGCAACGAAACTTTGCAGACCGTCGCGGAGACACATTTTCTACTGAAGTACCAAGTTTCAGAAGTGCAGCTCTTGTACTGCCGGAGATATGTCGATACAAACTGAATACGCAAAACATCAACAAAATTTAGCGCGTTTTAAAGTTGATATCGCTTTTGTTTATAACTTCCACAGTTATTCGAATTGTGCAACGAAACTTTGCAGACAGTCTTGAGTAGGCTTTTTCTACTGAAGCACCAAGTTTCAGATGTGCAGCTCTTCTACTGCCGGAGATATGTCGGTACAAACTGAATACGTTTAACATCAACAAAATTTAGCGACTTTTAAAATTGATATCGCTTTTGTTTATAGCTTCCACATTTATTCGAATTGTGCAACGAAACTTTGCAGACAGTCTCGAATAGGCCTTTACTACTGAAGTACCAAGTTTCAGAAGTGCAGCTCTTGTACTGCCGGAGATATGTCGATACAAACTGAATACGCAAAACATCAACAAAATTTAGCGCGTTTTAAGATTGATATCGCTTTTGTTTATAACTTCCACATTTATTCGAATTGTGCAACGAAACTTTGCAGACAGTCTCGAATAGGCCTTTACTACTGAAGTACCAAGTTTCAGAAGTGCAGTTCTTGTACTGCCGGAGATATGTCGATACAAACTGAATACGCAAAACATCAACAAAATTTAGCGCGTTTTAAAGTTGATATCGCTTTTGTTTATAACTTCCACATTTATTGGAATTGTGCAACGAAACTTTGCAGACAGTCGCGGAGACACATGTTCTACTGAAGTACCAAGTTTCAGAAGTGCAGCTCTTGTACTGCCGGAGATATGTCGATACAAACTGAATACGCAAAACATCAACAAAATTTAGCGCGTTTTAAAGTTGATATCGCTTTTGTTTATAACTTCCACATTTATTCGAATTGTGCAACGAAACTTTGCAGACAGTCTCGAATAGGCCTTTACTACTGAAGTACCAAGTTTCAGAAGTGCAGCTCTTGTACTGCCGGAGATATGTCGATACAAACTGAATACGCAAAACATCAACAAAATTTAGCGCGTTTTAAAGTTGATATCGCTTTTGTTTATAACTTCCACATTTATTCGAATTGTGCAACGAAACTTTGCAGACAGTCTCGAATAGGCCTTTATTACTGAAGTACCAAGTTTCAGAAGTGCAGCTCTTGTACTGCCGGAGATATCTCGATACAAACTGAATACGCAAAACATCAACAAAATTTAGCGCGTTTTAAAGTTGATATCGCTTTTGTTTATAACTTCCACATTTATTCAAATTGTGCAACGAAACTTTGCAGACAGTCTCGAATAGGCCTTTACTACTGAAGTACAAAGTTTCAGAAGTGCAGCTCTTGTACTGCCGGAGATATGTCGATACAAACTGAATACGCAAAACATCAACAAAATTTAGCGCGTTTTAAAGTTGATATCGCTTTTGTTTATAACTTCCACATTTATTCGAATTGTGCAACGAAACTTTGCAGACAGTCTGGAACAGGCCTATACTACTGAAGTACGAAGTTTCAGAAGTGCAGCTCTTGTACTGCCGGAGATATGTCGATACAAACTGAATACGCAAAACATCAACAAAATTTAGCGCGTTTTAAAGTTGATATCGCTTTTGTTTATAACTTCCACATTTATTCGAATTGTGCAACGAAACTTTGCAGACAGTCTCGAATAGGCCTTTATAACTGAAGTACCAAGTTTCAGAAGTGCGGCTCTTGTACTGCGGAGATATGTCGATACAAACTAAATACGCAAAACATCAACAACATTTAGCGCGTTTTAAGATTGATATCGCTTTTGTTTATAACTTCCACATTTATTCGAATTGTGCAACGAAACTTTGCAGACAGTCTCAGATAGGCCTTTACTACTGAAGTACCAAGTTTCAGAAGTGCAGCTCTTGTACTGCCGGAGATATGTCGATACAAACTGAATACGCAAAACATCAACAAAATTTAGCGCGTTTTAAAGTTGATATCGCTTTTGTTTATAACTTCCACATTTATTGGAATTGTGCAACGAAACTTTGCAGACAGTCTCGAATAGGCCTTTACTACTGAAGTACGAAGTTTCAGAAGTGCAGCTCTTGTACTGCCGGAGATATGTCGATACAAACTGAATACGCAAAACATCAACAAAATTTAGCGCGTTTTAAAGTTGATATCGCTTTTGTTTATAACTTCCACATTTATTCGAATTGTGCAACGAAACTTTGCAGACAGTCGCGGAGACACATGTTCTACTGAAGTACCAAGTTTCAGAAGTGCAGCTCTTGTACTGCCGGAGATATGTCGATAAAACTGAATACGCAAAACATCAACAAAATTTAGCGCGTTTTAAAGTTGATATCGCTTTTGTTTATAACTTCCACATTTATTCGAATTGTGCAACGAAACTTTGCAGACAGTCGCGGAGACACATGTTCTACTGAAGTACGAAGTTTCAGAAGTGCAGCTCTTGTACTGCCGGAGATATGTCGATACAAACTGAATACGCAAAACATCAACAAAATTTAGCGCGTTTTAAAGTTGATATCGCTTTTGTTTATAACTTCCACATTTATTCGAATTGTGCAACGAAACTTTGCAGACAGTCGCGGAGACACATGTTCTACTGAAGTAGCAAGTTTCAGAAGTGCAGCTCTTGTACTGCCGGAGATATGTCGATACAAACTGAATACGCAAAACATCAACAAAATTTAGCGCGTTTTAAAGTTGATATCGCTTTTGTTTATAACTTCCACATTTATTCGAATTGTGCAACGAAACTTTGCAGACCGTCGCGGAGACACATTTTCTACTGAAGTACCAAGTTTCAGAAGTGCAGCTCTTGTACTGCCGGAGATATGTCGATACAAACTGAATACGCAAAACATCAACAAAATTTAGCGCGTTTTAAAGTTGATATCGCTTTTGTTTATAACTTCCACATTTATTCGAATTGTGCAACGAAACTGTGCAGACAGTCTCGAATAGGCCTTTACTACTGAAGTACCAAGTTTCAGAAGTGCAGCTCTTGTACTGCCGGAGATATGTCGATACAAACTGAATACGCAAAACATCAACAAAATTTAGCGCGTTTTAAAGTTGATATCGCTTTTGTTTATAACTTCCACATTTATTCGAATTGTGCAACGAAACTTTGCAGACCGTCGCGGAGACACATTTTCTACTGAAGTACCAAGTTTCAGAAGTGCAGCTCTTGTACTGCCGGAGATATGTCGATACAAACTGAATACGCAAAACATCAACAAAATTTAGCGCGTTTTAAAGTTGATATCGCTTTTGTTTATAACTTCCACAGTTATTCGAATTGTGCAACGAAACTTTGCAGACAGTCTTGAGTAGGCTTTTTCTACTGAAGCACCAAGTTTCAGATGTGCAGCTCTTCTACTGCCGGAGATATGTCGGTACAAACTGAATACGTTTAACATCAACAAAATTTAGCGACTTTTAAAATTGATATCGCTTTTGTTTATAGCTTCCACATTTATTCGAATTGTGCAACGAAACTTTGCAGACAGTCTCGAATAGGCCTTTACTACTGAAGTACCAAGTTTCAGAAGTGCAGCTCTTGTACTGCCGGAGATATGTCGATACAAACTGAATACGCAAAACATCAACAAAATTTAGCGCGTTTTAAGATTGATATCGCTTTTGTTTATAACTTCCACATTTATTCGAATTGTGCAACGAAACTTTGCAGACAGTCTCGAATAGGCCTTTACTACTGAAGTACCAAGTTTCAGAAGTGCAGTTCTTGTACTGCCGGAGATATGTCGATACAAACTGAATACGCAAAACATCAACAAAATTTAGCGCGTTTTAAAGTTGATATCGCTTTTGTTTATAACTTCCACATTTATTGGAATTGTGCAACGAAACTTTGCAGACAGTCGCGGAGACACATGTTCTACTGAAGTACCAAGTTTCAGAAGTGCAGCTCTTGTACTGCCGGAGATATGTCGATACAAACTGAATACGCAAAACATCAACAAAATTTAGCGCGTTTTAAAGTTGATATCGCTTTTGTTTATAACTTCCACATTTATTCGAATTGTGCAACGAAACTTTGCAGACAGTCTCGAATAGGCCTTTACTACTGAAGTACCAAGTTTCAGAAGTGCAGCTCTTGTACTGCCGGAGATATGTCGATACAAACTGAATACGCAAAACATCAACAAAATTTAGCGCGTTTTAAAGTTGATATCGCTTTTGTTTATAACTTCCACATTTATTCGAATTGTGCAACGAAACTTTGCAGACAGTCGCGGAGACACATGTTCTCCTGAAGTAGCAAGTTTCAAAAGTGCAGCTCTTGTACTGCCGGAGATATGTCGATACAAACTGAATACGCAAAACATCAACAAAATTTAGCGCGTTTTTAAGTTGATATCGCTTTTGTTTATAACTTCCACATTTATTCGAATTGTGCAACGAAACTTTGCAGACAGTCTGGAACAGGCCTATACTACTGAAGTACGAAGTTTCAGAAGTGCAGCTCTTGTACTGCCGGAGATATGTCGATACAAACTGAATACGCAAAACATCAACAAAATTTAGCGCGTTTTAAAGTTGATATCGCTTTTGTTTATAACTTCCACATTTATTCGAATTGTGCAACGAAACTTTGCAGACAGTCTCGAATAGGCCTTTATAACTGAAGTACCAAGTTTCAGAAGTGCGGCTCTTGTACTGCGGAGATATGTCGATACAAACTAAATACGCAAAACATCAACAACATTTAGCGCGTTTTAAGATTGATATCGCTTTTGTTTATAACTTCCACATTTATTCGAATTGTGCAACGAAACTTTGCAGACAGTCTCAGATAGGCCTTTACTACTGAAGTACCAAGTTTCAGAAGTGCAGCTCTTGTACTGCCGGAGATATGTCGATACAAACTGAATACGCAAAACATCAACAAAATTTAGCGCGTTTTAAAGTTGATATCGCTTTTGTTTATAACTTCCACATTTATTCGAATTGTGCAACGAAACTTTGCAGACAGTCGCGGAGACACATGTTCTACTGAAGTAGCAAGTTTCAGAAGTGCAGCTCTTGTACTGCCGGAGATATGTCGATACAAACTGAATACGCAAAACATCAACAAAATTTAGCGCGTTTTAAAGTTGATATCGCTTTTGTTTATAACTTCCACATTTATTCGAATTGTGCAACGAAACTTTGCAGACCGTCGCGGAGACACATTTTCTACTGAAGTACCAAGTTTCAGAAGTGCAGCTCTTGTACTGCCGGAGATATGTCGATACAAACTGAATACGCAAAACATCAACAAAATTTAGCGCGTTTTAAAGTTGATATCGCTTTTGTTTATAACTTCCACATTTATTCGAATTGTGCAACGAAACTGTGCAGACAGTCTCGAATAGGCCTTTACTACTGAAGTACCAAGTTTCAGAAGTGCAGCTCTTGTACTGCCGGAGATATGTCGATACAAACTGAATACGCAAAACATCAACAAAATTTAGCGCGTTTTAAAGTTGATATCGCTTTTGTTTATAACTTCCACATTTATTCGAATTGTGCAACGAAACTTTGCAGACCCCCGCGGAGACACATTTTCTACTGAAGTACCAAGTTTCAGAAGTGCAGCTCTTGTACTGCCGGAGATATGTCGATACAAACTGAATACGCAAAACATCAACAAAATTTAGCGCGTTTTAAAGTTGATATCGCTTTTGTTTATAACTTCCACAGTTATTCGAATTGTGCAACGAAACTTTGCAGACAGTCTTGAGTAGGCTTTTTCTACTGAAGCACCAAGTTTACGATGTGCAGCTCTTCTACTGCCGGAGATATGTCGGTACAAACTGAATACGTTTAACATCAACAAAATTTAGCGACTTTTAAAATTGATATCGCTTTTGTTTATAACTTCCACATTTATTCGAATTGTGCAACGAAACTTTGCAGACAGTCTCGAATAGGCCTTTACTACTGAAGTACTAAGTTTCAGAAGTGCAGCTCTTGTACTGCCGGAGATATGTCGATACAAACTGAATACGCAAAACATCAACAAAATTTAGCGCGTTTTAAGATTGATATCGCTTTTGTTTATAACTTCCACATTTATTCGAATTGTGCAACGAAACTTTGCAGACAGTCTCGAATAGGCCTTTACTACTGAAGTACCAAGTTTCAGAAGTGCAGTTCTTGTACTGCCGGAGATATGTCGATACAAACTGAATACGCAAAACATCAACAAAATTTAGCGCGTTTTAAAGTTGATATCGCTTTTGTTTATAACTTCCACATTTATTGGAATTGTGCAACGAAACTTTGCAGACAGTCGCGGAGACACATGTTCTACTGAAGTACCAAGTTTCAGAAGTGCAGCTCTTGTACTGCCGGAGATATGTCGATACAAACTGAATACGCAAAACATCAACAAAATTTAGCGCGTTTTAAAGTTGATATCGCTTTTGTTTATAACTTCCACATTTATTCGAATTGTGCAACGAAACTTTGCAGACCCCCGCGGAGACACATTTTCTACTGAAGTACCAAGTTTCAGAAGTGCAGCTCTTGTACTGCCGGAGATATGTCGATACAAACTGAATACGCAAAACATCAACAAAATTTAGCGCGTTTTAAAGTTGATATCGCTTTTGTTTATAACTTCCACAGTTATTCGAATTGTGCAACGAAACTTTGCAGACAGTCTTGAGTAGGCTTTTTCTACTGAAGTACCAAGTTTAAGATGTGCAGCTCTTGTACTGCCGGAGATATGTCGGTACAAACTGAATACGCAAAACATCAACAAAATTTAGCGCGTTTTAAAGTTGATATCGCTTTTGTTTATAACTTCCACATTTATTCGAATTGTGCAACGAAACTTTGCAGACAGTCTCGAATAGGCCTTTACTACTGAAGTACCAAGTTTCAGAAGTGCAGCTCTTGTACTGCCGGAGATATGTCGATACAAACTGAATACGCAAAACATCAACAAAATTTAGCGCGTTTTAAAGTTGATATCGCTTTTGTTTATAACTTCCACATTTATTCGAATTGTGCAACGAAACTTTGCAGACAGTCGCGGAGACACATGTTCTCCTGAAGTAGCAAGTTTCAGAAGTGCAGCTCTTGTACTGCCGGAGATATGTCGATACAAACTGAATACGCAAAACATCAACAAAATTTAGCGCGTTTTTAAGTTGATATCGCTTTTGTTTACAACTTCCACATTTATTCGAATTGTGCAACGAAACTTTGCAGACAGTTTGGAACAGGCTTATACTACTGAAGTGCAAAGTTTCAGAAGTGCAGCTCGTGTACTGCCGGAGATATGTCGATACAAACTGAATACGCAAAACATCAACAAAATTTAGCGCGTTTTAAAGTTGATATAGCTTTTGTTTATAACTTCCACATTTATTCGAATTGTGCAACGAAACTTTGCAGACAGTCTCGAATAGGCCTTTATAACTGAAGTACCAAGTTTCAGAAGTGCGGCTCTTGTACTGCGGAGATATGTCGATACAAACTGAATACGCAAAACATCAACAACATTTAGCGCGTTTTAAAGTTGATATCGCTTTTGTTTATAACTTCTACATTTATTCGAATTGTGCAACGAAACTTTGCAGACAGTCTCGAATAGGCCTTTACTACTGAAGTACCAAGTTTCAGAAGTGCAGCTCTTGTACTGCCGGAGATATGTCGATACAAACTGAATACGCAAAACATCAACAAAATTTAGCGCGTTTTAAAGTTGATATCGCTTTTGTTTATAACTTCCACATTTATTCGAATTGTGCAACGAAACTTTGCAGACAGTCTCGAATAGGCCTTTATTACTGAAGTACCAAGTTTCAGAAGTGCAGCTCTTGTACTGCCGGAGATATCTCGATACAAACTGAATACGCAAAACATCAACAAAATTTAGCGCGTTTTAAAGTTGATATCGCTTTTGTTTATAACTTCCACATTTATTCAAATTGTGCAACGAAACTTTGCAGACAGTCTCGAATAGGCCTTTACTACTGAAGTACAAAGTTTCAGAAGTGCAGCTCTTGTACTGCCGGAGATATGTCGATACAAACTGAATACGCAAAACATCAACAAAATTTAGCGCGTTTTAAAGTTGATATCGCTTTTGTTTATAACTTCCACATTTATTCGAATTGTGCAACGAAACTTTGCAGACAGTCTGGAACAGGCCTATACTACTGAAGTACGAAGTTTCAGAAGTGCAGCTCTTGTACTGCCGGAGATATGTCGATACAAACTGAATACGCAAAACATCAACAAAATTTAGCGCGTTTTAAAGTTGATATCGCTTTTGTTTATAACTTCCACATTTATTCGAATTGTGCAACGAAACTTTGCAGACAGTCTCGAATAGGCCTTTATAACTGAAGTACCAAGTTTCAGAAGTGCGGCTCTTGTACTGCGGAGATATGTCGATACAAACTAAATACGCAAAACATCAACAACATTTAGCGCGTTTTAAGATTGATATCGCTTTTGTTTATAACTTCCACATTTATTCGAATTGTGCAACGAAACTTTGCAGACAGTCTCAGATAGGCCTTTACTACTGAAGTACCAAGTTTCAGAAGTGCAGCTCTTGTACTGCCGGAGATATGTCGATACAAACTGAATACGCAAAACATCAACAAAATTTAGCGCGTTTTAAAGTTGATATCGCTTTTGTTTATAACTTCCACATTTATTGGAATTGTGCAACGAAACTTTGCAGACAGTCTCGAATAGGCCTTTACTACTGAAGTACGAAGTTTCAGAAGTGCAGCTCTTGTACTGCCGGAGATATGTCGATACAAACTGAATACGCAAAACATCAACAAAATTTAGCGCGTTTTAAAGTTGATATCGCTTTTGTTTATAACTTCCACATTTATTCGAATTGTGCAACGAAACTTTGCAGACCCCCGCGGAGACACATGTTCTACTGAAGTACCAAGTTTCAGAAGTGCAGCTCTTGTACTGCCGGAGATATGTCGATACTAACTGAATACGCAAAACATCAACAAAATTTAGCGCGTTTTAAAGTTGATATCGCTTTTGTTTATAACTTCCACAGTTATTCGAATTGTGAAACGAAACTTTGCAGACAGTCTTGAGTAGGCTTTTTCTACTGAAGTACCAAGTTTAAGATGTGCAGCTCTTGTACTGCCGGAGATATGTCGGTACAAACTGAATACGCAAAACATCAACAAAATTTAGCGCGTTTTAAAGTTGATATCGCTTTTGTTTATAACTTCCACATTTATTCGAATTGTGCAACGAAACTTTGCAGACAGTCTCGAATAGGCCTTTACTACTGAAGTAGCAAGTTTCAGAAGTGCAGCTCTTGTACTGCCGGAGATATGTCGATACAAACTGAATACGCAAAACATCAACAAAATTTAGCGCGTTTTAAAGTTGATATCGCTTTTGTTTATAACTTCCACATTTATTCGAATTGTGCAACGAAACTTTGCAGACAGTCGCGGAGACACATGTTCTACTGAAGTAGCAAGTTTCAGAAGTGCAGCTCTTGTACTGCCGGAGATATGTCGATACAAACTGAATACGCAAAACATCAACAAAATTTAGCGCGTTTTTAAGTTGATATCGCTTTTGTTTATAACTTCAACATTTATTCGAATTGTGCAACGAAACTTTGCAGACAGTTTGGAACAGGCCTATACTACTGAAGTACAAAGTTTCAGAAGTGCAGCTCTTGTACTGCCGGAGATATGTCGATACAAACTGAATACGCAAAACATCAACAAAATTTAGCGCGTTTTAAAGTTGATATCGCTTTTGTTTATAACTTCCACATTTATTCGAATTGTGCAACGAAACTTTGCAGACAGTCTCGAATAGGCCTTTATAACTTAAGTACCAAGTTTCAGAAGTGCGGCTCTTGTACTGCGGAGATATGTCGATACAAACTGAATACTCAAAACATCAACAACATTTAGCGCGTTTTAAAGTTGATATCGCTTTTGGTTATAACTTCTACATTTATTCGAATTGTGCAACGAAACTTTGCAGACAGTCTCGAATAGGCCTTTACTACTGAAGTACCAAGTTTCAGAAGTGCAGCTCTTGTACTGCCGGAGATATGTCGATACAAACTGAATACGCAAAACATCAACAAAATTTAGCGCGTTTTAAAGTTGATATCGCTTTTGTTTATAACTTCCACATTTATTCGAATTGGGCAACGAAACTTTGCAGACAGTCTCGAATAGGCCTTTACTACTGAAGTACCAAGTTTCAGAAGTGCAGCTCTTGTACTGCCGGAGATATCTCGATACAAACTGAATACGCAAAACATCAACAAAATTTAGCGCGTTTTAAAGTTGATATCGCTTTTGTTTATAACTTCCACAGTTATTCAAATTGTGCAACGAAACTTTGCAGACAGTCTCGAATAGGCCTTTACTACTGAAGTACAAAGTTTCAGAAGTGCAGCTCTTGTACTGCCGGAGATATGTCGATACAAACTGAATACGCAAAACATCAACAAAATTTAGCGCGTTTTAAAGTTGATATCGCTTTTGTTTATAACTTCCACATTTATTCGAATTGTGCAACGAAACTTTGCAGACAGTCGCGGAGACACATGTTCTACTGAAGTAGCAAGTTTCAGAAGTGCAGCTCTTGTACTGCCGGAGATATGTCGATACAAACTGAATACGCAAAACATCAACAAAATTTAGCGCGTTTTAAAGTTGATATCGCTTTTGTTTATAACTTCCACATTTATTCGAATTGTGCAACGAAACTTTGCAGACAGTCGCGGAGACACATGTTCTACTGAAGTACCAAGTTTCAGAAGTGCAGCTCTTGTACTGCCGGAGATATGTCGATACAAACTGAATACGCAAAACATCAACAAAATTTAGCGCGTTTTAAAGTTGATATCGCTTTTGTTTATAACTTCCACATTTATTCGAATTGTGCAAGTATACTTTGCAGACAGTCTCGAATAGTCCTTTACTACTGAAGTACCAAGTTTCAGAAGTGCAGCTCTTGTACTGCCGGAGATATGTCGATACAAACTGAATACGCAAAACATCAACAAAATTTAGCGCGTTTTAAAGTTGATATCGCTTTTGTTTATAACTTCCACATTTATTCGAATTGTGCAACGAAACTTTGCAGACAGTCTCGAATAGGCCTTTACTACTGAAGTACCAAGTTTCAGAAGTGCAGCTCTTATACTGCCGGAGATATGTCGATACAAACTGAATACGCAAAACATCAACAAAATTTAGCGCGTTTTAAAGTTGATATCGCTTTTGTTTATAACTTCCACATTTATTCGAATTGTGCAACGAAACTTTGCAGACAGTCGCGGAGACACATGTTCTACTGAAGTAGCAAGTTTCAGAAGTGCAGCTCTTGTACTGCCGGAGATATGTCGATACAAACTGAATACGCAAAACATCAACAAAATTTAGCGCGTTTTAAAGTTGATATCGCTTTTGTTTATAACTTCCACATTTATTCGAATTGTGCAACGAAACTTTGCAGACATTCTGGAACAGGCCTATTCTACTGAAGTACCAAGTTTCAGAAGTGCAGCTCTTGTACTGCCGGAGATATGTCGATACAAACTGAATACGCAAAACATCAACAAAATTTAGCGCGTTTTAAAGTTGATATCGCTTTTGTTTATAACTTCCACATTTATTCGAATTGTGCAACGAAACTTTGCAGACAGTCTCGAATAGGCCTTTATAACTGAAGTACCAAGTTTCAGAAGTGCGGCTCTTGTACTGCGGAGATATGTCGATACAAACTGAATACGCAAAACATCAACAACATTTAGCGCGTTTTAAAGTTGATATCGCTTTTGTTTATAACTTCTACATTTATTCGAATTGTGCAACGAAACTTTGCAGACAGTCTCGAATAGGCCTTTACTACTGAAGTACCAAGTTTCACCAGTGAAGCTCTTGTACTGCCGGAGATATGTCGATACAAACTGAATACGCAAAACATCAACAAAATTTAGCGCGTTTTAAAGTTGATATCGCTTTTGTTTATAACTTCCACATTTATTCGAATTGTGCAACGAAACTTTGCAGACAGTCTCGAATAGGCCTTTACTACTGAAGTACCAAGTTTCAGAAGTGCAGCTCTTGTACTGCCGGAGATATCTCGATACAAACTGAATACGCAAAACATCAACAAAATTTAGCGCGTTTTAAAGTTGATATCGCTTTTGTTTATAACTTCCACATTTATTCGAATTGTGCAACGAAACTTTGCAGACAGTCTCGAATAGGCCTTTACTACTGAAGTACCAAGTTTCAGAAGTGCAGCTCTTGTACTGCCGGAGATATGTCGATACAAACTGAATACGCAAAACATCAACAAAATTTAGCGCGTTTTAAAGTTGATATCGCTTTTGTTTATAACTTCCACATTTATTCGAATTGTGCAACGAAACTTTGCAGACAGTCGCGGAGACACATGTTCTACTGGAGTACCAAGTTTCAGAAGTGCAGCTCTTGTACTGCCGGAGATATGTCGATACAAACTGAATACGCAAAACATCAACAAAATTTAGCGCGTTTTAAAGTTGATATCGCTTTTGTTTATAACTTCCACATTTATTCGAATTGTGCAACGAAACTTTGCAGACAGTCGTGGAGACACATGTTCTACTGAAGTACCAAGTTTCAGAAGTGCAGCTCTTGTACTGCCGGAGATATGTCGATACAAACTGAATACGCAAAACATCAACAAAATTTAGCGCGTTTTAAAGTTGATATCGCTTTTGTTTATAACTTCCACATTTATTCGAATTGTGCAACGAAACTTTGCAAACAGTCTCGAATAGGCCTTTACTACTGAAGTACCAAGTTTAAGAAGTGCAGCTCTTGTACTGCCGGAGATATGTCGATACAAACTGAATACGCAAAACATCAACAAAATTTAGCGCGTTTTAAAGTTGATATCGCTTTTGTTTATAACTTCCATATTTATTCGAATTGTGCAACGAAACTTTGCAGACAGTCGCGGAGACACATGTTCTACTGAAGTACCAAGTTTCAGAAGTGCAGCTCTTGTACTACCGGAGATATGTCGATACAAACTGAATACGCAAAACATCAACAAAATTTAGCGCGTTTTAAAGTTGATATCGCTTTTGTTTATAACTTCCACATTTATTCGAATTGTGCAACGAAACTTTGCAGACAGTCGCGGAGACACATGTTCTACTGAAGTACCAAGTTTCAGAAGTGCAGCTCTTGTACTGCCGGAGATATGTCGATACAAACTGAATACGCAAAACATCAACAAAATTTAGCGCGTTTTAAAGTTGATATCGCTTTTGTTTATAACTTCCACATTTATTCGAATTGTGCAACGAAACTTTGCAGACAGTCGCGGAGACACATGTTCTACTGAAGTAGCAAGTTTCAGAAGTGCAGCTCTTGTACTGCCGGAGATATGTCGATACAAACAGAATACGCAAAACATCAACAAAATTTAGCGCGTTTTAAAGTTGATATCGCTTTTGTTTATAACTTCCACATTTATTCGAATTGTGCAACGAAACTTTGCAGACAGTCGCGGAGACACATGTTCTACTGAAGTACCAAGTTTCAGAAGTGCAGCTCTTGTACTGCCGGAGATATGTCGATACAAACTGAATACGCAAAACATCAACAAAATTTAGCGCGTTTTAAAGTTGATATCGCTTTTGTTTATAACTTCCACATTTATTCGAATTGTGCAACGAAACTTTGCAGACAGTCTCGAATAGGCCTTTACTACTGAAGTACCAAGTTTCAGAAGTGCAGCTCTTGTACTGCCGGAGATATCTCGATACAAACTGAATACGCAAAACATCAACAAAATTTAGCGCGTTTTAAAGTTCATATCGCTTTTGTTTATAACTTCCACATTTATTCAAATTGTGCAACGAAACTTTGCAGACAGTCTCGAATAGGCCTTTACTACTGAAGTACAAAGTTTCAGAAGTGCAGCTCTTGTACTGCCGGAGATATGTCGATACAAACTGAATACGCAAAACATCAACAAAATTTAGCGCGTTTTAAAGTTGATATCGCTTTTGTTTATAACTTCCACATTTATTCGAATTGTTCAACGAAACTTTGCAGACAGTCGCGGAGACGCATGTTCTACTGAAGTAGCAAGTTTTAGAAGTGCAGCTCTTGTACTGCCGGAGATATGTCGATACAAACTGAATACGCAAAACATCAACCAAATTTAGCGCGTTTTAAAGTTGATATCGCTTTTGTTTATAACTTCCACATTTATTCGAATTGTGCAACGAAACTTTGCAGACAGTCGCGGAGACACATGTTCTACTGAAGTACCAAGTTTCAGAAGTGCAGCTCTTGTACTGCCGGAGATATGTCGATACAAACTGAATACGCAAAACATCAACAAAATTTAGCGCGTTTTAAAGTTGATATCGCTTTTGTTTATAACTTCCACATTTATTCGAATTGTGCAACGATACTTTGCAGACAGTCTCGAATAGTCCTTTACTACTGAAGTACCAAGTTTCAGAAGTGCAGCTCTTGTACTGCCGGAGATATGTCGATACAAACTGAATACGCAAAACATCAACAAAATTTAGCGCGTTTTAAAGTTGATATCGCTTTTGTTTATAACTTCCACATTTATTCGAATTGTGCAACGAAACTTTGCAGACAGTCTCGAATAGGCCTTTACTACTGAAGTACCAAGTTTCAGAAGTGCAGCTCTTATACTGCCGGAGATATGTCGATACAAACTGAATACGCAAAACATCAACAAAATTTAGCGCGTTTTAAAGTTGATATCGCTTTTGTTTATAACTTCCACATTTATTCGAATTGTGCAACGAAACTTTGCAGACAGTCGCGGAGACACATGTTCTACTGAAGTAGCAAGTTTCAGAAGTGTAGCTCTTGTACTGCCGGAGATATGTCGATACAAACTGAATACGCAAAACATCAACAAAATTTAGCGCGTTTTAAAGTTGATATCGCTTTTGTTTATAACTTCCACATTTATTCGAATTGTGCAACGAAACTTTGCACACAGTCTGGAACAGGCCTATTCTACTGAAGTACCAAGTTTCAGAAGTGCAGCTCTTGTACTGCCGGAGATATGTCGATACAAACTGAATACGCAAAACATCAACAAAATTTAGCGCGTTTTAAAGTTGATATCGCTTTTGTTTATAACTTCCACATTTATTCGAATTGTGCAACAAAACTTTGCAGACAGTCTCGAATAGGCCTTTATAACTGACGTACCAAGTTTCAGAAGTGCGGCTCTTGTACTGCGGAGATATGTCGATACAAACTGAATACGCAAAACATCAACAACATTTACCGCGTTTTAAAGTTGATATCGCTTTTGTTTATAACTTCTACATTTATTCGAATTGTGCAACGAAACTTTGCAGACAGTCTCGAATAGGCCTTTACTACTGAAGTACCAAGATTCAGAAGTGCAGCTCTTGTACTGCCGGAGATATGTCGATACAAACTGAATACGCAAAACATCAACAAAATTTAGCGCGTTTTAAAGTTGATATCGCTTTTGTTTATAACTTCCACATTTATTCGAATTGTGCAACGAAACTTTGCAGACAGTCTCGAATAGGCCTTTACTACTGAAGTACCAAGTTTCAGAAGTGCAGCTCTTGTACTGCCGGAGATATCTCGATACAAAATGAATACGCAAAACATCAACAAAATTTAGCGCGTTTTAAAGTTGATATCGCTTTTGTTTATAACTTCCACATTTATTCGAATTGTGCAACGAAACTTTGCAGACAGTCTCGAATAGGCCTTTACTACTGAAGTACCAAGTTTCAGAAGTGCAGCTCTTGTACTGCCGGAGATATGTCGATACAAACTGAATACGCAAAACATCAACAAAATTTAGCGCGTTTTAAAGTTGATATCGCTTTTGTTTATAACTTCCATATTTATTCGAATTGTGCAACGAAACTTTGCAGACAGTCGCGGAGACACATGTTCTACTGAAGTACCAAGTTTCAGAAGTGCAGCTCTTGTACTACCGGAGATATGTCGATACAAACTGAATACGCAAAACATCAACAAAATTTAGACCGTTTTAAAGTTGATATCGCTTTTGTGTATAACTTCCACATTTATTCGAATTGTGCAACGAAACTTTGCAGACAGTCGCGGAGATACATGTTCTACTGAAGTACCAAGTTTCAGAAGTGCAGCTCTAGTACTGCCGGAGATATGTCGATACAAACTGAATACGCAAAACATCAACAAAATTTAGCGCGTTTTAAAGTTGATATCGCTTTTGTTTATAACTTCCACATTTAATCGAATTGTGCAACGAAACTTTGCAGACAGTCTCGAATAGGCCTTTACTACTGAAGTACCAAGTTTCAGAAGTGCAGCTCTTGTACTGCCGGAGATATGTCGATATAAACTGAATACGCAAAACATCAACAAAATTTAGCGCGTTTTAAAGTTGATATCGCTTTTGTTTATAACTTCCACATTTATTCGAATTGTGCAACGAAACTTTGCAGACAGTCTCGAATAGGCCTTTACTACTGAAGTACCAAGTCTCAGAAGTGCAGCTCTTGTACTGCCGGAGATATGCCGATACAAACTGAATACGCAAAACATCAACAAAATTTAGCGCGTTTTAAAGTTGATATCGCTTTTGTTTATAACTTCCACATTTATTCGAATTGTGCAACGAAACTTTGCAGACAGTCTCGAATAGGCCTTTACTACTGAAGTACCAAGTTTCAGAAGTGCAGCTCTTGTACTGCCGGAGATATCTCGATACAAACTGAATACGCAAAACATCAACAAAATTTAGCGAGTTTTAAAGTTGATATCGCTTTTGTTTATAACTTCCACATTTATTCAAATTGTGCAACGAAACTTTGCAGACAGTCTCGAATAGGCCTTTACTACTGAAGTACCAAGTTTCAGAAGTGCAGCTCTTGTACTGCCGGAGATATGTCGATACAAACTGAATACGCAAAACATCAACAAAATTTAGCGCGTTTTAAAGTTGATATCGCTTTTGTTTATAACTTCCACATTTATTCGAATTGTGCAACGAAACTTTGCAGACAGTCGCGGAGACACATGTTCTACTGAAGTACCAAGTTTCAGAAGTGCAGCTCTTGTACTGCCGGAGATATGTCGATACAAACTGAATACGCAAAACATCAACAAAATTTAGCGCGTTTTAAAGTTGATATCGCTTTTGTTTATAACTTCCACATTTATTCGAATTGTGCAACGAAACTTTGCAGACAGTCGCGGAGACACATGTTCTACTGAAGTAGCAAGTTTCCGAAGTGCAGCTCTTTTACTGCCGGAGATATGTCGATACAAACAGAATACGCAAAACATCAACAAAATTTAGCGCGTTTTAAAGTTGATATCGCTTTTGTTTATAACTTCCACATTTATTCGAATTGTGCAACGAAACTTTGCAGACAGTCGCGGAGACACATGTTCTACTGAAGTACCAAGTTTCAGAAGTGCAGCTCTTGTACTGCCGGAGATATGTCGATACAAACTGAATACGCAAAACATCAACAAAATTTAGCGCGTTTTTAAGTTGATATCGCTTTTGTTTATAACTTCCACATTTATTCGAATTGTGCAACGAAACTTTGCAGACAGTCGCGGAGACACATGTTCTACTGAAGTAGCATGTTTCAGAAGTGCAGCTCTTGTACTGCCGGAGATATGTCGATACAAACTGAATACGCAAAACATCAACAAAATTTAGCGCGTTTTAAAGTTGATATCGCTTTTGTTTATAACTTCCACATTTATTCGAATTGTGCAACGAAACTTTGCAAACAGTCTCGAATAGGCCTTTACTACTGAAGTACCAAGTTTCAGAAGTGCAGCTCTTGTACTGCCGGAGATATGTCGATACAAACTGAATACGCAAAACATCAACAAAATTTAGCGCGTTTTAAAGTTGATATCGCTTTTGTTTATAACTTCCACATTTATTCGAATTGTGCAACGAAACTTTGCAGACAATCGCGGAGACACATGTTCTACTGAAGTACCAAGTTTCAGAAGTGCAGCTCTTGTACTACCGGAGATATGTCGATACAAACTGAATACGCAAAACATCAACAAAATTTAGCGCGTTTTAAAGTTGATATCGCTTTTGTTTATAACTTCCACATTTATTCGAATTGTGCAACGAAACTTTGCAGACAGTTGCGGAGACACATGTTCTACTGAAGTACCAAGTTTCAGAAGTGCAGCTCTTGTACTGCCGGAGATATGTCGATACAAACTGAATACGCAAAACATCAACAAAATTTAGCGCGTTTTAAAGTTGATATCGCTTTTGTTTATAACTTCCACATTTATTCGAATTGTGCAACGAAACTTTGCAGACAGTCTCGAATAGGCCTTTACTACTGAAGTACCAAGTTTCAGAAGTGCAGCTCTTGTACTGCCGGAGATATCTCGATACAAACTGAATACGCAAAACATCAACAAAATTTAGCGCGTTTTAAAGTTGATATCGCTTTTGTTTATAACTTCCACATTTATTCGAATTGTGCAACGAAACTTTGCAGACAGTCTCGAATAGGCCTTTACTACTGAAGTACCAAGTTTCAGAAGTGCAGCTCTTGTACTGCCGGAGATATGTCGATACAAACTGAATACGCAAAACATCAACAAAATTTAGCGCGTTTTAAAGTTGATATCGCTTTTGTTTATAACTTCCACATTTATTCGAATTGTGCAACGAAACTTTGCAGACAATCGCGGAGACACATGTTCTACTGAAGTACCAAGTTTCAGAAGTGCAGCTCTTGTACTACCGGAGATATGTCGATACAAACTGAATACGCAAAACATCAACAAAATTTAGCGCGTTTTAAAGTTGATATCGCTTTTGTTTATAACTTCCACATTTATTCGAATTGTGCAACGAAACTTTGCAGACAGTTGCGGAGACACATGTTCTACTGAAGTACCAAGTTTCAGAAGTGCAGCTCTTGTACTGCCGGAGATATGTCGATACAAACTGAATACGCAAAACATCAACAAAATTTAGCGCGTTTTAAAGTTGATATCGCTTTTGTTTATAACTTCCACATTTATTCGAATTGTGCAACGAAACTTTGCAGACAGTCTCGAATAGGCCTTTACTACTGAAGTACCAAGTTTCAGAAGTGCAGCTCTTGTACTGCCGGAGATATCTCGATACAAACTGAATACGCAAAACATCAACAAAATTTAGCGCGTTTTAAAGTTGATATCGCTTTTGTTTATAACTTCCACATTTATTCGAATTGTGCAACGAAACTTTGCAGACAGTCTCGAATAGGCCTTTACTACTGAAGTACCAAGTTTCAGAAGTGCAGCTCTTGTACTGCCGGAGATATGTCGATACAAACTGAATACGCAAAACATCAACAAAATTTAGCGCGTTTTAAAGTTGATATCGCTTTTGTTTATAACTTCCACATTTATTCGAATTGTGCAACGAAACTTTGAATACAGTCGCGGAGACACATGTTCTACTGAAGTACCAAGTTTCAGAAGTGCAGCTCTTGTACTGCCGGAGATATGTCGATACAAACTGAATACGCAAAACATCAACAAAATTTAGCGCGTTTTAAAGTTGATATCGCTTTTGTTTATAACTTCCACATTTATTCGAATTGTGCAACGAAACTTTGCAGACAGTCTCGGAGACACATGTTCTACTGAAGTAGCAAGTTTCAGAAGTGCAGCTCTTGTACTGCCGGAGATATGTCGATACAAACTGAATACGCAAAACATCAACAAAATTTAGCGCGTTTTAAAGTTGATATCGCTTTTGTTTATAACTTCCACATTTATTCGAATTGTGCAACGAAACTTTGCAAACAGTCTCGAATAGGCCATTACTACTGAAGTACCAAGTTTCAGAAGTGCAGCTCTTGTACTCCCGGAGATATGTCGATACAAACTGAATACGCAAAACATCAACAAAATTTAGCGCGTTTTAAAGTTGATATCGCTTTTGTTTATAACTTCCACATTTATTCGAATTGTGCAACGAAACTTTGCAGACAGTCGCGGAGACACATGTTCTACTGAAGTACCAAGTTTCAGAAGTGCAGCTCTTGTGCTACCGGAGATATGTCGATACAAACTGAATACGCAAAACATCAACAAAATTTAGCGCGTTTTAAAGTTGATATCGCTTTTGTTTATAACTTCCACATTTATTCGAATTGTGCAACGAAACTTTGCAGACAGTCGCGGAGACACATGTTCTACTGAAGTACCAAGTTTCAGAAGTGCAGCTCTGGTACTGCCGGAGATATGTCGATACAAACTGAATACGCAAAACATCAACAAAATTTAGCGCGTTTAAAAGTTGATATCGCTTTGGTTTATAACTTCCACATTTATTCGAATTGTGCAACGAAACTTTGCAGACAGTCTCGAATAGGCCTTTACCACTGAAGTACCAAATTTCAGAAGTGCAGCTCTTGTATTGCCGGAGATATGTCGATATAAACTGAATACGCAAAACATCAACAAAATTAAGCGCGTTTTAAAGTTGATATCGCTTTTGTTTATAACTTCCACATTTATTCGAATTGTGCAACGAAACTTTGCAGACAGTCTCGAATAGGCCTTTACTACTGAAGTACCAAGTTTCAGAAGTGCAGCTCTTGTACTGCCGGAGATATCTCGATACAAACTGAATACGCAAAACATCAACAAAATTTAGCGCGTTTTAAAGTTGATATCGCTTTTGTTTATAACTTCCACATTTATTCGAATTGTGCAACGAGACTTTGCAGACAGTCTCGAATAGGCCTTTACTACTGAAGTACCAAGTTTCAGAAGTGCAGCTCTAGTACTGCCGGAGATATGTCGATACAAACTGAATACGCAAAACATCAACAAAATTTAGCGCGTTTTAAAGTTGATATCGCTTTTGTTTATAACTTCCACATTTATTCGAATTGTGCAACGAAACTTTGCAGGCAGTCTGGAACAGGCCTATTCTACTGAAGTACCAAGTTTCAGAAGTGCAGCTCTTGTACTGCCGGAGATATGTCGATACAAACTGAATACGCAAAACATCAACAAAATTTAGCGCGTTTTAAAGTTGATATCGCTTTTGTTTATAACTTCCACATTTATTCGAATTGTGCAACGAAACTTTGCAGACAGTCTCGAATAGGCCTTTACTACTGAAGTACCAAGTTGCAGAAGTGCAGCTCTTGTACTGCCGGAGATATCTCGATACAAACTGAATACGCAAAACATCAACAAAATTTAGACCGTTTTAAAGTTGATATCGCTTTTGTTTATAACTTCCACATTTATTCGAATTGTGCAACGAAACTTTGCAGACAGTCTCGAATAAGCCTTTACTACTGAAGTACCAAGTTTCAGAAGTGCAGCTCTTGTACTGCCGGAGATATGTCGATACAAACTGAATACGCAAAACATCAACAAAATTTAGCGCGTTTTAAAGTTGATATCGCTTTTGTTTATAACTTCCACATTTATTCGAATTGTGCAACGAAACTTTGCAGACAGTCGCGGAGACACATGTTCTACTGAAGTACCAAGTTTCAGAAGTGCAGCTCTTGTACTGCCGGAGATATGTCGATACAAACTGAATACGCAAAACATCAACAAAATTTAGCGCGTTTTAAAGTTGATATCGCTTTTGTTTATAACTTCCACATTTATTCGAATTGTGCAACGAAACTTTGCAGACAGTCACGGAGACACATGTTCTACGTAAGTAGCAAGTTTCAGAAGTGCAGCTCTTGTACTGCCGGAGATATGTCGATACAAACTGAATACGCAAAACATCAACAAAATTTAGCGCGTTTTAAAGTTGATATCGCTTTTGTTTATAACTTCCATATTTATTCGAATTGTGCTACGAAACTTTGCAAACAGTCTCGAATAGGCCTTTACTACTGAAGTACCAAGTTTCAGAAGTGCAGCTCTTGTACTGCCGGAGATATGTCGATACAAACTGAATACGCAAAACATCAACAAAATTTAGCGCGTTTTAAAGTTGATATCGCTTTTGTTTATAACTTCCACATTTATTCGAATTGTGCAACGAAACTTTGCAGACAGTCGCGGAGACACACGTTCTACTGAAGTAATAAGTTTCAGAAGTGCAGCTCTTGTACTACCGGAGATATGTCGATACAAACTGAATACGCAAAACATCAACAAAATTTAGCGCGTTTTAAAGTTGATATCGCTTTTGTTTATAACTTCCACATTTATTCGAATTGTGCAACGAAACTTTGCAGACAGTCGCGGAGACACATGTTCTACTGAAGTATACAGTTTCAGAAGTGCAGCTCTTGTACTGCCGGAGATATGTCGATACAAACTGAATACGCAAAACATCAACAAAATTTAGCGCGTTTTAAAGTTGATATTGCTTTTGTTTATAACTTCCACATTTATTCAAATTGTGCAACGAAACTTTGCAGACAGTCTCGAATAGGCCTTTACTACTGAAGTAGTAAGTTTCAGAAGTGCAGCTCTTGTACTGCCGGAGATATGTCGATATAAACTGAATACGCAAAACATCAACAAAATTTAGCGCGTTTTAAAGTTGATATCGCTTTTGTTTATAACTTCCACATTTATTCGAATTGTGCAACGAAACTTTGCAGACAGTCTCGAATAGGCCTTTACTACTGAAGTACCAAGTTTCAGAAGTGCAGCTCTTGTACTGCCGGAGATATCTCGATACAAACTGAATACGCAAAACATCAACAAAATTTAGCGCGTTTTAAAGTTGATATCGCTTTTGTTTATAACTTCCACATTTATTCGAATTGTGCAACGAAACTTTGCAGACAGTCTCGAATAGGCCTTTACTACTGAAGTACCAAGTTTCAGAAGTGCAGCTCTTGTACTGCCGGAGATATGTCGATACAAACTGAATACGCAAAACATCAACAAAATTTAGCGCGTTTTAAAGTTGATATCGCTTTTGTTTATAACTTCCACATTTATTCGAATTGTGCTACGAAACTTTGCAAACAGTCTCGAATAGGCCTTTACTACTGAAGTAGCAAGTTTCAGAAGTGCAGCTCTTGTACTGCCGGAGATATGTCGATACAAACTGAATACGCAAAACGTCAACAAAATTTAGCGCGTTTTAAAGTTGATATCGCTTTTGTTTATAACTTCCACATTTATTCGAATTGTGCAACGAAACTTTGCAGACAGTCGCGGAGACACACGTTCTACTGAAGTACCAAGTTTCAGAAGTGCAGCTCTTGTACTACCGGAGATATGTCGATACAAACTGAATACGCAAAACATCAACAAAATTTAGCGCGTTTTAAAGTTGATATCGCTTTTGTTTATAACTTCCACATTTATTCGAATTGTGCAACGAAACTTTGCAGACAGTCGCGGAGACACATGTTCTACTGAAGTATTAAATTTCAGAAGTGCAGCTCTTGTACTGCCGGAGATATGTCGATACAAACTGAATACGCAAAACATCAACAAAATTTAGCGCGTTTTAAAGTTGATATCGCTTTTGTTTATAACTTCCACATTTATTCGAATTGTGCAACGAAACTTTGCAGACAGTCTCGAATAGGCCTTTACTACTGAAGTACCAAGTTTCAGAAGTGCAGCTCTTGTACTGCCGGAGATATCTCGATACAAACTGAATACGCAAAACATCAACAAAATTTAGCGCGTTTTAAAGTTGATATCGCTTTTGTTTATAACTTCCACATTTATTCGAATTGTGCAACGAAACTTTGCAGACAGTCTCGAATAAGCCTTTACTACTGAAGTACCAAGTTTCAGAAGTGCAGCTCTTGTACTGCCGGAGATATGTCGATACAAACTGAATACGCAAAACATCAACAAAATTTAGCGCGTTTTAAAGTTGATATCGCTTTTGTTTATAACTTCAACATTTATTCGAATTGTGCAACGAAACTTTGCAGACAGTCGGGGAGACACATGTTCTACTGAAGTAGCAAGTTTCAGAAGTGCAGCTCTTGTACTGCCGGAGATATGTCGATACAAACTGAATACGCAAAACATCAACAAAATTTAGCGCGTTTTAAAGTTGATATCGCTTTTGTTTATAGCTTCCACATTTATTCGAATTGTGCAACGAAACTTTGCAAACAGTCTCGAATAGGCCTTTACTACTGAAGTACCAAGTTTCAGAAGTGCAGCTCTTGTACTCCCGGAGATATGTCGATACAAACTGAATACGCAAAACATCAACAAAATTTAGCGCGTTTTAAAGTTGATATCGCTTTTGTTTATAACTTCCACATTTATTCGAATTGTGCAACGAAACTTTGCAGACAGTCGCGGAGACACATGTTCTACTGAAGTACCAAGTTTCAGAAGTGCAGCTCTTGTGCTACCGGAGATATGTCGATACAAACTGAATACGCAAAACATCAACAAAATTTAGCGCGTTTTAAAGTTGATATCGCTTTTGTTTATAACTTCCACATTTATTCGAATTGTGCAACGAAACTTTGCAGACAGTCGCGGAGACACATGTTCTACTGAAGTACCAAGTTTCAGAAGTGCAGCTCTGGTACTGCCGGAGATATGTCGATACAAACTGAATACGCAAAACATCAACAAAATTTAGCGCGTTTAAAAGTTGATATCGCTTTTGTTTATAACTTCCACATTTATTCGAATTGTGCAACGAAACTTTGCAGACAGTCTCGAATAGGCCTTTACTACTGAAGTACCAAGTTTCAGAAGTGCAGCTCTTGTATTGCCGGAGATATGTCGATATAAACTGAATACGCAAAACATCAACAAAATTTAGCGCGTTTTAAAGTTGATATCGCTTTTGTTTATAACTTCCACATTTATTCGAATTGTGCAACGAAACTTTGCAGACAGTCTCGAATAGGCCTTTACTACTGAAGTACCAAGTTTAAGAAGTGCAGCTCTTGTACTGCCGGAGATATCTCGATACAAACTGAATACGCAAAACATCAACAAAATTTAGCGCGTTTTAAAGTTGATATCGCTTTTGTTTATAACTTCCACATTTATTCGAATTGTGCAACGAGACTTTGCAGACAGTCTCGAATAGGCCTTTACTACTGAAGTACCAAGTTTCAGAAGTGCAGCTCTTGTACTGCCGGAGATATGTCGATACAAACTGAATACGCAAAACATCAACAAAATTTAGCGCGTTTTAAAGTTGATATCGCTTTTGTTTATAACTTCCACATTTATTCGAATTGTGCAACGAAACTTTGCAACAGTCTGGAACAGGCCTATTCTACTGAAGTACCAAGTTTCAGAAGTGCAGCTCTTGTACTGCCGGAGATATGTCGATACAAACTGAATACGCAAAACATCAACAAAGTTTAGCGCGTTTTAAAGTTGATATCGCTTTTGTTTATAACTTCCACATTTATTCGAATTGTGCAACGAAACTTTGCAGACAGTCTCGAATAGGCCTTTACTACTGAAGTACCAAGTTGCAGAAGTGCAGCTCTTGTACTGCCGGAGATATCTCGATACAAACTGAATACGCAAAACATCAACAAAATTTAGACCGTTTTAAAGTTGATATCGCTTTTGTTTATAACTTCCACATTTATTCGAATTGTGCAACGAAACTTTGCAGACAGTCTCGAATAGGCCTTTACTACTGAAGTAGTAAGTTTCAGAAGTGCAGCTCTTGTACTGCCGGAGATATGTCGATACAAACTGAATACGCAAAACATCAACAAAATTTAGCGCGTTTTAAAGTTGATATCGCTTTTGTTTATAACTTCCACATTTATTCGAATTGTGCAACGAAACTTTGCAGACAGTCGCGGAGACACATGTTCTACTGAAGTACCAAGTTTCAGAAGTGCAGCTCTTGTACTGCCGGAGATATGTCGATACAAACTGAATACGCAAAACATCAACAAAATTTAGCGCGTTTTAAAGTTGATATCGCTTTTGTTTATAACTTCCACATTTATTCGAATTGTGCAACGAAACTTTGCAGACAGTCGCGGAGACACATGTTCTACGTAAGTAGCAAGTTTCAGAAGTGCAGCTCTTGTACTGCCGGAGATATGTCGATACAAACTGAATACGCAAAACATCAACAAAATTTAGCGCGTTTTAAAGTTGATATCGCTTTTGTTTATAACTTCCACATTTATTCGAATTGTGCTACGAAACTTTGCAAACAGTCTCGAATAGGCCTTTCCTACTGAAGTACCAAGTTTTAGAAGTGCAGCTCTTGTACTGCCGGAGATATGTCGATACAAACTGAATACGCAAAACATCAACAAAATTTAGCGCGTTTTAAAGTTGATATCGCTTTTGTTTATAACTTCCACATTTATTCGAATTGTGCAACGAAACTTTGCAGACAGTCGCGGAGACACACGTTCTACTGAAGTAATAAGTTTCAGAAGTGCAGCTCTTGTACTACCGGAGATATGTCGATACAAACTGAATACGCAAAACATCAACAAAATTTAGCGCGTTTTAAAGTTGATATCGCTTTTGTTTATAACTTCCACATTTATTCGAATTGTGCAACGAAACTTTGCAGACAGTCGCGGAGACACATGTTCTACTGAAGTATACAGTTTCAGAAGTGCAGCTCTTGTACTGCCGGAGATATGTCGATACAAACTGAATACGCAAAACATCAACAAAATTTAGCGCGTTTTAAAGTTGATATCGCTTTTGTTTATAACTTCCACATTTATTCAAATTGTGCAACGAAACTTTGCAGACAGTCTCGAATAGGCCTTTACTACTGAAGTAGTAAGTTTCAGAAGTGCAGCTCTTGTACTGCCGGAGATATGTCGATATAAACTGAATACGCAAAACATCAACAAAATTTAGCGCGTTTTAAAGTTGATATCGCTTTTGTTTATAACTTCCACATTTATTCGAATTGTGCAACGAAACTTTGCAGACAGTCTCGAATAGGTCTTTACTACTGAAGTACCAAGTTTCAGAAGTGCAGCTCTTGTACTGCCGGAGATATGTCGATACAAACTGAATACGCAAAACATCAACAAAATTTAGCGCGTTTTAAAGTTGATATCGCTTTTGTTTATAACTTCCACATTTATTCGAATTGTGCAACGAAACTTTGCAGACAGTCTCGAATAGGCCTTTACTACTGAAGTACCAAGTTTCAGAAGTGCAGCTCTTGTACTGCCGGAGATATGTCGATACAAACTGAATACGCAAAACATCAACAAAATTTAGCGCGTTTTAAAGTTGATATCGCTTTTGTTTATAACTTCCACATTTATTCGAATTGTGCAACGAAACTTTGCAGACAGTCTCGAATAGGCCTTTACTACTGAAGTACCAAGTTTCAGAAGTGCAGCTCTTGTACTGCCGGATATATGTCGATATAAACTGAATACGCAAAACATCAACAAAATTTAGCGCGTTTTAAAGTTGATATCGCTTTTGTTTATAACTTCCACATTTATTCGAATTGTGCAACGAAACTTTGCAGACAGTCTCGAATAGGCCTTTACTACTGAAGTACCAAGTTTCAGAAGTGCAGCTCTTGTACTGCTAGAGATATCTCGATACAAACTGAATACGCAAAACATCAACAAAATTTAGCGCGTTTTAAAGTTGATATCGCTTTTGTTTATAACTTCCACATTTATTCGAATTGTGCAACGAAACTTTGCAGACAGTCTCAAATAGGCCTTTACTACTGAAGTACCAAGTTTCAGAAGTGCAGCTCTTGTACTGCCGGAGATATGTCGATACAAACTGAATACGCAAAACATCAACAAAATTTAGCGCGTTTTAAAGTTGATATCGCTTTTGTTTATAACTTCCACATTTATTCGAATTGTGCAACGAAACTTTGCAGACAGTCGCGGAGACACATGTTCTACTGAAGTAGCAAGTTTCAGAAGTGCAGCTCTTGTACTGCCGGAGATATGTCGATACAAACTGAATACGCAAAACATCAACAAAATTTAGCGCGTTTTAAAGTTGATATCGCTTTTGTTTATAACTTCCACATTTATTCGAATTGTGCAACGATACTTTGCAAACAGTCTCGAATAGGCCTTTACTACTGAAGTACCAAGTTTCAGAAGTGCAGCTCTTGTACTGCCGGAGATATGTCGATACAAACTGAATACGCAAAATATCAACAAAATTTAGCGCGTTTTAAAGTTGATATCGCTTTTGTTTATAACTTCCACATTTATTCGAATTGTGCTAAGAAACTTTGCAGACAGTCGCGGAGACACATGTTCTACTGAAGTACCAAGTTTCAGAAGTGCAGCTCTTGTACTACCGGAGATATGTCGATACAAACTGAATACGCAAAACATCAACAAAATGTAGCGCGTTTTAAAGTTGATATCGCTTTTGTTTATAACTTCCACATTTATTCGAATTGTGCAACGAAACTTTGCAGACAGTCGCGGAGACACATGTTCTACTGAAGTACCAAGTTTCAGAAGTGCAGCTCTTGTACTGCCGGAGATATGTCGATACAAACTGAATACGCAAAACATCAACAAAATTTAGCGCGTTTTAAAGTTGATATCGCTTTTGTTTATAACTTCCACATTTATTCGAATTGTGCAACGAAACTTTGCAGACAGTCGCAGAGACACATGTTCTACGTAAGTAGCAAGTTTCAGAAGTGCAGCTCTTGTACTGCCGGAGATATGTCGATACAAACTGAATACGCAAAAAATCAACAAAATTTAGCGCGTTTTAAAGTTGATATCGCTTTTGTTTATAAATTCCACATTTATTCGAATTGTGCAACGAAACTTTGCAAACAGTCTCGAATAGGCCTGTACTACTGAAGTACCAAGTTTCAGAAGTGCAGCTCTTGTACTGCCGGAGATATGTCGATACAAACTGAATACGCAAAACATCAACAAAATTTAGCGCGTTTTAAAGTTGATATCGCTTTTGTTTATAACTTCCACATTTATTCGAATTGTGCAACGAAACTTTGCAGACAGTCTCGAATAGGCCTTTACTACTTAAGTACCAAGTTTCAGAAGTGCAGCTCTTGTACTGCCGGAGATATCTCGATACAAACTGAATACGCAAAACATCAACAAAATTTAGCGCGTTTTAAAGTTGATATCGCTTTTGTTTATAACTTCCACATTTATTCGAATTGTGCAACGAAACTTTGCAGACAGTCGCGGAGACACATGTTCTACTGAAGTACCAAGTTTCAGAAGTGCAGCTCTTGTACTGCCGGAGATATGTCGATACAAACTGAATACGCAAAACATCAACAAAATTTAGCGCGTTTTAAAGTTGATATCGCTTTTGTTTATAACTTCCACATTTATTCGAATTGTGCAACGAAACTTTGCAGACAGTCGCGGAGACACATGTTCTACTGAAGTAGCAAGGTTCAGAAGTGCAGCTCTTGTACTGCCGGAGATATGTCGATACAAACTGAATACGCAAAACATCAACAAAATTTAGCGCGTTTTAAAGTTGATATCGCTTTTGTTTATAACTTCCACATTTATTCGAATTGTGCAACGAAACTTTGCAAACAGTCTCGAATAGGCCTTTACTACTGAAGTACCAAGTTTCAGAAGTGCAGCTCTTGTACTGCCGGAGATATGTCGATACAAACTGAATACGCAAAACATCAACAAAATTTAGCGCGTTTTAAAGTTGATATCGCTTTTGTTTATAACTTCCACATTTATTCGAATTGTGCAACGAAACTTTGCAGACAGTCGCGGAGACACATGTTCTACTGAAGTACCAAGTTTCAGAAGTGCAGCTCTTGTACTGCCGGAGATATGTCGATACAAACTGAATACGCAAAACATCAACAAAATTTAGCGCGTTTTAAAGTTGATATCGCTTTTGTTTATAACTTCCACATTTATTCGAATTGTGCAACGAAACTTTGCAGACAGTCGCGGAGACACATGTTCTACTGTAGTACCAAGTTTCAGAAGTGCAGCTCTTGTACTGCCGGAGATATGTCGATACAAACTGAATACGCAAAACATCAACAAAATTTAGCGCGTTTTAAAGTTGATATCGCTTTTGTTTATAACTTCCACATTTATTCGAATTGTGCAACGAAACTTTGCAGACAGTCTCGAATAGGCCTTTACTACTGAAGTACCAAGTTTCAGAAGTGCAGCTCTTGTACTGCCGGAGATATGTCGATACAAACTGAATACGCAAAACATCAACAAAATTTAGCGCGTTTTAAAGTTGATATCGCTTTTGTTTATAACTTCCACATTTATTCGAATTGTGCAACGAAACTTTGCAGACAGTCGCGGAGACACATGTTCTACTGAAGTACCAAGTTTCAGAAGTGCAGCTCTTGTACTGCCGGAGATATGTCGATACAAACTGAATACGCAAAACATCAACAAAATTTAGCGCGTTTTAAAGTTGATATCGCTTTTGTTTATAACTTCCACATTTATTCGAATTGTGCAACGAAACTTTGCAGACAGTCGCGGAGACACATGTTCTACTGAAGTAGCAAGGTTCAGAAGTGCAGCTCTTGTACTGCCGGAGATATGTCGATACAAACTGAATACGCAAAACATCAACAAAATTTAGCGCGTTTTAAAGTTGATATCGCTTTTGTTTATAACTTCCACATTTATTCGAATTGTGCAACGAAACTTTGCAGACAGTCTCGAATAGGTCTTTACTACTGAAGTACCAAGTTTCAGAAGTGCAGCTCTTGTACTGCCGGAGATATGTCGATACAAACTGAATACGCAAAACATCAACAAAATTTAGCGCGTTTTAAAGTTGATATCGCTTTTGTTTATAACTTCCACATTTATTCGAATTGTGCAACGAAACTTTGCAGACAGTCGCGGAGACACATGTTCTACTGAAGTACCAAGTTTCAGAAGTGCAGCTCTTGTACTGCCGGAGATATGTCGATACAAACTGAATACGCAAAACATCAACAAAATTTAGCGCGTTTTAAAGTTGATATCGCTTTTGTTTATAACTTCCACATTTATTCGAATTGTGCAACGAAACTTTGCAGACAGTCGCGGAGACACATGTTCTACTGTAGTACCAAGTTTCAGAAGTGCAGCTCTTGTACTGCCGGAGATATGTCGATACAAACTGAATACGCAAAACATCAACAAAATTTAGCGCGTTTTAAAGTTGATATCGCTTTTGTTTATAACTTCCACATTTATTCGAATTGTGCAACGAAACTTTGCAGACAGTCTCGAATAGGCCTTTACTACTGAAGTACCAAGTTTCAGAAGTGCAGCTCTTGTACTGCCGGAGATATGTCGATACAAACTGAATACGCAAAACATCAACAAAATTTAGCGCGTTTTAAAGTTGATATCGCTTTTGTTTATAACTTCCACATTTATTCGAATTGTGCAACGAAACTTTGCAGACAGTCGCGGAGACACATGTTCTACTGAAGTACCAAGTTTCAGAAGTGCAGCTCTTGTACTACCGGAGATATGTCGATACAAACAAAATACGCAAAACATCAACAAAATTTAGCGCGTTGTAAAGTTGATATCGCTTTTGTTTATAACTTCCACATTTATTCGAATTGTGCAACGAAACTTTGCAGACAGTCGCGGAGACACATTTTCTACTGAAGTACCAAGTTTCAGAAGTGCAGCTCTTGTACTGCCGGAGATATGTCGATACAAACTGAATACGCAAAACATCAACAAAATTTAGCGCGTTTTAAAGTTGATATCGCTTTTGTTTATAACTTCCACATTTATTCGAATTGTGCAACGAAACTTTGCAGACAGTCTGGAACAGGCCTATTCTACTGAAGTACTAAGTTTCAGATGTGCAGCTCTTGTACTGCCGGAGATATGTCGGTACAAACTGAATACGCAAAACATCAACAAAATTTAGCGCGTTTTCAAGTTGATATCGCTTTTGTTTATAACTTCCACATTTATTCGAATTGTGCAACGAAACTTTGCAGACAGTCTGGAACAGGCCTATTCTACTGAAGTACCAAGTTTCAGAAGTGCAGCTCTTGTACTGCCGGAGATATGTCGATACAAACTGAATACGCAAAACATCAACAAAATTTAGCGCGTTTTAAAGTTGATATCGCTTTTGTTTATAACTTCCACATTTATTCGAATTGTGCAACGAAACTTTGCAGACAGTCGCGGAGACACATTTTCAACTGAAGTACCAAGTTTCACAAGCGCAGCTCTTGTACTGCCGGAGATATGTCGATACAAACTGAATACGCAAAACATCAACAAAATTTAGCGCGTTTTAAAGTTGATATCGCTTCTGTTTATAACTTCCACATTTATTCGAATTGTGCAACGAAACTTTGCAGACAGTCTCGAATAGGCTTTTACTACTGAAGTACCAAGTTTCAGAAGTGCAGCACTTGTACTGCCGTAGATATGTCGATACAAACTGAATACGCAAAACATCAACAAAATTTAGCGCGTTTTAAAGTTGATATCGCTTTTGTTTATAACTTCTACATTTATTCGAATTGTGCAACGAAACTTTGCAGACAGTCGCGGAGACACATTTTCTACTGAAGTACGAAGTTTCAGAAGTGCAGCTCTTGTACTGCCGGAGATATGTCGATACAAACTGAATACGCAAAACATCAACAAAATTTAGCGCGTTTTAAAGTTGATATCGCTTTTGTTTATAACTTCCACATTCATTCGAATTGTGCAACGAAACTTTGCAGACCCCCGCGGAGAGACATTTTCTACTGAAGTACCAAGTTTCAGAAGTGCAGCTCTTGTACTGCCGGAGATATGTCGATATAAACTGAATACGCAAAACATCAACAAAATTTAGCGCGTTTTAAAGTTGATATCGCTTTTGTTTATAACTTCCACATTTATTCGAATTGTGCAACGAAACTTTGCAGACCCCCGCGGAGACACATTTTCTACTGAAGTACCAAGTTTCAGAAGTGCAGCTCTTGTACTGCCGGAGATATGTCGATACAAACTGAATACGCAAAACATCAACAAAATTTAGCGCGTTTTAAAGTTGATATCGCTTTTGTTTATAACTTCCACATTTATTCGAATTGTGCAACGAAACTTTGCAGACAGTCTGGAACAGGCCTATTCTACTGAAGTACTAAGTTTCAGATGTGCAGCTCTTGTACTGCCGGAGATATGTCGGTACAAACTGAATACGCAAAACATCAACAAAATTTAGCGCGTTTTAAAGTTGATATCGCTTTTGTTTATAACTTCCACATTTATTCGAATTGTGCAACGAAACTTTGCAGACAGTCTGGAACAGGCCTATTCTACTGAAGTACCAAGTTTCAGAAGTGCAGCTCTTGTACTGCCGGAGATATGTCGATACAAACTGAATACGCAAAACATCAACAAAATTTAGCGCGTTTTAAAGTTGATATCGCTTTTGTTTATAACTTCCACATTTATTCGAATTGTGCAACGAAACTTTGCAGACAGTCTGGAACAGGCCTATTCTACTGAAGTACAAAGTTTCAGAAGTGCAGCTCTTGTACTGCCGGAGATATGTCGATACAAACTGAATACGCAAAACATCAACAAAATTTAGCGCGTTTTAAAGTTGATATCGCTTTTGTTTATAACTTCCACATTTATTCGAATTGTGCAACGAAACTTTGCAGACCCCCGCGGAGACACATTTTCTACTGAAGTACGAAGTTTCAGAAGTGCAGCTCTTGTACTGCCGGAGATATGTCGATACAAACTGAATACGCAAAACATCAACAAAATTTAGCGCGTTTTAAAGTTGATATCGCTTTTGTTTATAACTTCCACAGTTATTCGAATTGTGCAACGAAACTTTGCAGACAGTCTTGAGTAGGCTTTTTCTACTGAAGTACCAAGTTTCAGATGTGCAGCTCTTGTACTGCCGGAGATATGTCGGTACAAACTGAATACGCAAAACATCAACAAAATTTAGCGCGTTTTAAAGTTGATATCGCTTTTGTTTATAACTTCCACATTTATTCGAATTGTGCTACGAAACTTTGCAGACAGTCTCGAATAGGCCTTTACTACTGAAGTACCAAGTTTCAGAAGTGCAGCTCTTGTACTGCCGGAGATATGTCGATACAAACTGAATACGCAAAACATCAACAAAATTTAGCGCGTTTTAAAGTTGATATCGCTTTTGTTTATAACTTCCACATTTATTCGAATTGTGCTACGAAACTTTGCAGACAGTCGCGGAGACACATGTTCTCCTGAAGTACCAAGTTTCAGAAGTGCAGCTCTTGTACTGCCGGAGATATGTCGATACAAACTGAATACGCAAAACATCAACAAAATTTAGCGCGTTTTAAAGTTGATATCGCTTTTGTTTATAACTTCCACATTTATTCGAGTTGTGCAACGAAACTTTGCAAACAGTCTGAAACAGGCCTATTCTACTGAAGTAGCAAGTTTCAGAAGTGCAGCTCTTGTACTGCCGGAGATATGTCGATACAAACTGAATACGCAAAACATCAACAAAATTTAGCGCGTTTTAAAGTTGATATCGCTTTTGTTTATAACTTCCACATTTATTCGAATTGTGCAACGAAACTTTGCAGACAGTCGCGGAGACACATGTTCTACTGAAGTACCAAGTTTCAGAAGTGCAGCTCTTGTACTGCCGGAGATATGTCGATACAAACTGAATACGCAAAACATCAACAAAATTTAGCGCGTTTTAAAGTTGATATCGCTTTTGTTTATAACTTCCACATTTATTGGAATTGTGCAACGAAACTTTGCAGACAGTCGCGGAGACACATGTCCTACTGAAGTACCAAGTTTCAGAAGTGCAGCTCTTGTACTGCCGGAGATATGTCGATACAAACTGAATACGCAAAACATCAACAAAATTTAGCGCGTTGTAAAGTTGATATCGCTTTTGTTTATAACTTCAACATTTATTCGAATTGTGCAACGAAACTTTGCAGACAGTCGCTGAGACACATTTTCTACTGAAGTACCAAGTTTCAGAAGTGCAGCTCTTGTACTGCCGGAGATATGTCGATACAAACTGAATACGCAAAACATCAACAAAATTTAGCGCGTTTTAAAATTGATATCGCTTTTGTTTATAACTTCCACATTTATTCGAATTGTGCAACGAAACTTTGCAGACAGTCTCGAATAGGCTTTTACTACTGAAGTACCAAGTTTCAGAAGTGCAGCTCTTGTACTGCCGTGGATATGTCGATACAAACTGAATACGCAAAACATCAACAAAATTTAGCGCGTTTTCAAGTTGATATCGCTTTTGTTTATAACTTCCACATTTATTCGAATTGTGCAACGAAACTTTGCAGACCCCCGGGGAGACACATTTTCTACTGAAGTACCAAGTTTCAGAAGTGCAGCTCTTGTACTGCCGGAGATATGTCGATACAAACTGAATACGCAAAACATCAACAAAATTTAGCGCGTTTTAAAGTTGATATCGCTTTTGTTTATAACTTCCACATTTATTCGAATTGTGCAACGAAACTTTGCAGACAGTCGCGGAGACACATGTTCTACTGAAGTACCAAGTTTCAGAAGTGCAGCTCTTGTACTGCCGGAGATATGTCGATACAAACTGAATACGCAAAACATCAACAAAATTTAGCGCGTTCTAAAGTTGATATCGCTTTTGTTTATAACTTCCACATTTATTCGAATTGTGCAACGAAACTTTGCAGACAGTCTGGAACAGGCCTATTCTACTGAAGTACCAAGTTTCAGAAGTGCAGCTCTTGTACTGCCGGAGATATGTCGATACAAACTGAATACGCAAAACATCAACAAAATTTAGCGCGTTTTAAAGTTGATATCGCTTTTGTTTATAACTTCCACATTTATTCGAATTGTGCAACGAAACTTTGCAGACAGTCGCGGAGACACATTTTCAACTGAAGTACCAAGTTTCACAAGCGCAGCTCTTGTACTGCCGGAGATATGTCGATACAAACTGAATACGCAAAACATCAACAAAATTTAGCGCGTTTTAAAGTTGATATCGCTTCTGTTTATAACTTCCACATTTATTCGAATTGTGCAACGAAACTTTGCAGACAGTCTCGAATAGGCTTTTACTACTGAAGTACCAAGTTTCAGAAGTGCAGCACTTGTACTGCCGTAGATATGTCGATACAAACTGAATACGCAAAACATCAACAAAATTTAGCGCGTTTTAAAGTTGATATCGCTTTTGTTTATAACTTCTACATTTATTCGAATTGTGCAACGAAACTTTGCAGACAGTCGCGGAGACACATTTTCTACTGAAGTACGAAGTTTCAGAAGTGCAGCTCTTGTACTGCCGGAGATATGTCGATACAAACTGAATACGCAAAACATCAACAAAATTTAGCGCGTTTTAAAGTTGATATCGCTTTTGTTTATAACTTCCACATTCATTCGAATTGTGCAACGAAACTTTGCAGACCCCCGCGGAGAGACATTTTCTACTGAAGTACCAAGTTTCAGAAGTGCAGCTCTTGTACTGCCGGAGATATGTCGATATAAACTGAATACGCAAAACATCAACAAAATTTAGCGCGTTTTAAAGTTGATATCGCTTTTGTTTATAACTTCCACATTTATTCGAATTGTGCAACGAAACTTTGCAGACCCCCGCGGAGACACATTTTCTACTGAAGTACCAAGTTTCAGAAGTGCAGCTCTTGTACTGCCGGAGATATGTCGATACAAACTGAATACGCAAAACATCAACAAAATTTAGCGCGTTTTAAAGTTGATATCGCTTTTGTTTATAACTTCCACATTTATTCGAATTGTGCAACGAAACTTTGCAGACAGTCTGGAACAGGCCTATTCTACTGAAGTACTAAGTTTCAGATGTGCAGCTCTTGTACTGCCGGAGATATGTCGGTACAAACTGAATACGCAAAACATCAACAAAATTTAGCGCGTTTTAAAGTTGATATCGCTTTTGTTTATAACTTCCACATTTATTCGAATTGTGCAACGAAACTTTGCAGACAGTCTGGAACAGGCCTATTCTACTGAAGTACCAAGTTTCAGAAGTGCAGCTCTTGTACTGCCGGAGATATGTCGATACAAACTGAATACGCAAAACATCAACAAAATTTAGCGCGTTTTAAAGTTGATATCGCTTTTGTTTATAACTTCCACATTTATTCGAATTGTGCAACGAAACTTTGCAGACAGTCTGGAACAGGCCTATTCTACTGAAGTACAAAGTTTCAGAAGTGCAGCTCTTGTACTGCCGGAGATATGTCGATACAAACTGAATACGCAAAACATCAACAAAATTTAGCGCGTTTTAAAGTTGATATCGCTTTTGTTTATAACTTCCACATTTATTCGAATTGTGCAACGAAACTTTGCAGACCCCCGCGGAGACACATTTTCTACTGAAGTACGAAGTTTCAGAAGTGCAGCTCTTGTACTGCCGGAGATATGTCGATACAAACTGAATACGCAAAACATCAACAAAATTTAGCGCGTTTTAAAGTTGATATCGCTTTTGTTTATAACTTCCACAGTTATTCGAATTGTGCAACGAAACTTTGCAGACAGTCTTGAGTAGGCTTTTTCTACTGAAGTACCAAGTTTCAGATGTGCAGCTCTTGTACTGCCGGAGATATGTCGGTACAAACTGAATACGCAAAACATCAACAAAATTTAGCGCGTTTTAAAGTTGATATCGCTTTTGTTTATAACTTCCACATTTATTCGAATTGTGCTACGAAACTTTGCAGACAGTCTCGAATAGGCCTTTACTACTGAAGTACCAAGTTTCAGAAGTGCAGCTCTTGTACTGCCGGAGATATGTCGATACAAACTGAATACGCAAAACATCAACAAAATTTAGCGCGTTTTAAAGTTGATATCGCTTTTGTTTATAACTTCCACATTTATTCGAATTGTGCTACGAAACTTTGCAGACAGTCGCGGAGACACATGTTCTCCTGAAGTACCAAGTTTCAGAAGTGCAGCTCTTGTACTGCCGGAGATATGTCGATACAAACTGAATACGCAAAACATCAACAAAATTTAGCGCGTTTTAAAGTTGATATCGCTTTTGTTTATAACTTCCACATTTATTCGAGTTGTGCAACGAAACTTTGCAAACAGTCTGAAACAGGCCTATTCTACTGAAGTAGCAAGTTTCAGAAGTGCAGCTCTTGTACTGCCGGAGATATGTCGATACAAACTGAATACGCAAAACATCAACAAAATTTAGCGCGTTTTAAAGTTGATATCGCTTTTGTTTATAACTTCCACATTTATTCGAATTGTGCAACGAAACTTTGCAGACAGTCGCGGAGACACATGTTCTACTGAAGTACCAAGTTTCAGAAGTGCAGCTCTTGTACTGCCGGAGATATGTCGATACAAACTGAATACGCAAAACATCAACAAAATTTAGCGCGTTTTAAAGTTGATATCGCTTTTGTTTATAACTTCCACATTTATTGGAATTGTGCAACGAAACTTTGCAGACAGTCGCGGAGACACATGTCCTACTGAAGTACCAAGTTTCAGAAGTGCAGCTCTTGTACTGCCGGAGATATGTCGATACAAACTGAATACGCAAAACATCAACAAAATTTAGCGCGTTGTAAAGTTGATATCGCTTTTGTTTATAACTTCAACATTTATTCGAATTGTGCAACGAAACTTTGCAGACAGTCGCTGAGACACATTTTCTACTGAAGTACCAAGTTTCAGAAGTGCAGCTCTTGTACTGCCGGAGATATGTCGATACAAACTGAATACGCAAAACATCAACAAAATTTAGCGCGTTTTAAAATTGATATCGCTTTTGTTTATAACTTCCACATTTATTCGAATTGTGCAACGAAACTTTGCAGACAGTCTCGAATAGGCTTTTACTACTGAAGTACCAAGTTTCAGAAGTGCAGCTCTTGTACTGCCGTGGATATGTCGATACAAACTGAATACGCAAAACATCAACAAAATTTAGCGCGTTTTCAAGTTGATATCGCTTTTGTTTATAACTTCCACATTTATTCGAATTGTGCAACGAAACTTTGCAGACCCCCGGGGAGACACATTTTCTACTGAAGTACCAAGTTTCAGAAGTGCAGCTCTTGTACTGCCGGAGATATGTCGATACAAACTGAATACGCAAAACATCAACAAAATTTAGCGCGTTTTAAAGTTGATATCGCTTTTGTTTATAACTTCCACATTTATTCGAATTGTGCAACGAAACTTTGCAGACAGTCGCGGAGACACATGTTCTACTGAAGTACCAAGTTTCAGAAGTGCAGCTCTTGTACTGCCGGAGATATGTCGATACAAACTGAATACGCAAAACATCAACAAAATTTAGCGCGTTCTAAAGTTGATATCGCTTTTGTTTATAACTTCCACATTTATTCGAATTGTGCAACGAAACTTTGCAGACAGTCTCGAATAGGCCTTTACTACTGAAGTACCAAGTTTCAGAAGTGCGGCTCTTGTACTGCCGGAGATATGTCGATACAAACTGAATACGCAAAACATCAACAAAATTTAGCGCGTTTTAAAGTTGATATCGCTTTTGTTTATACCTTCCACATTTATTCGAATTGTGCAACGAAACTTTGCAGACAGTCTTGAGTAGGCTTTTTCTACTGAAGTACCAAGTTTCAGATGTGCAGCCATTGTACTGCCGGAGATATGTCGGTACAAACTGAATACGCAAAACATCAACAAAATTTAGCGCGTTTTAAAGTTGATATCGTTTTTGTTTATAACTTCCACATTTATTCGAATTGTGCAACGAAACTTTGCAGACAGTCTGGAACAGGCCTATTCTACTGAAGTACCAAGTTTCAGAAGTGCAGCTCTTGTACTGCCGGAGATATGTCGATACAAACTGAATACGCAAAACATCAACAAAATTTAGCGCGTTTTAAAGTTGATATCGCTTTTGTTTATAACTTCCACATTTATTCGAATTGTTCAACGAAACTTTGCAGACAGTCTGGAATAGGCCTTTATAACTGAAGTACCAAGTTTCAGAAGTGCGGCTCTTGTACTGCGGAGATATGTCGATACAAACTGAATACGCAAAACATCAACAAAATTTAGCGCGTTTTAAAGTTGATATCGCTTTTGTTTATAACTTCCACAGTTAGTCGAATTGTGCAACGAAACTTTGCAGACAGTCTTGAGTAGGCTTTTTCTACTGAAGTACCAAGTTTCAGATGTGCAGCTCTTGTACTGCCGGAGATATGTCGGTACAAACTGAATACGTTAAACATCAACAAAATTTAGCGCGTTTTAAAGTTTATATCGCTTTTGTTTATAACTTCCACATTTATTCGAATTGTGCAACGAAACTTTGCAGACAGTCTCGAATAGGCCTTTACTACTGAAGTACCAAGTTTCAGAAGTGCAGCTCTTGTACTGCCGGAGATATGTCGATACAAACTGAATACGCAAAACATCAACAACATTTAGCGCGTTTTAAGGTTGATATCGCTTTTGTTTATAACTTCCACATTTATTCGAATTGTGCAACGAAACTTTGCAGACAGTCTCGAATAGGCCTTTACTACTGAAGTACCAAGTTTCAGAAGTGCAGCTCTTGTACTGCCGGAGATATGTCGATACAAACTGAATACGCAAAACATCAACAAAATTTAGCGCGTTTTAAAGTTGATATCGCTTTTGTTTATAACTTCCACATTTATTCGAATTGGGCAACGAAACTTTGCAGACAGTCGCGGAGACACATGTTCTACTGAAGTACCAAGTTTCAGAAGTGCAGCTCTTGTACTGCCGGAGATATGTCGATACAAACTGAATACGCAAAACATCAACAAAATTTAGCGCGTTTTAAAGTTGATATCGCTTTTGTTTATAACTTCCACATTTATTCGAATTGTGCAACGAAACTTTGCAGACAGTCGCGGAGACACATGTTCTACTGAAGTAGCAAGTTTTAGAAGTGCAGCTCTTGTACTGCCGGAGATATTTCGATACAAACTGAATACGCAAAACATCAACAAAATTTAGCGCGTTTTAAAGTTGATATCGCTTTTGTTTATAACTTCCACATTTATTCGAATTGTGCAACGAAACTTTGCAGACAGTCTCGAATAGGCCTTTACTACTGAAGTACCAAGTTTCAGAAGTGCGGCTCTTGTACTGCGGAGATATGTCGATACAAACTGAATACGCAAAACATCAACAAAATTTAGCGCGTTTTAAAGTTGATATCGCTTTTGTTTATAACTTCCACATTTATTCGAATTGTGCAACGAAACTTTGCAGACAGTCTTGAGTAGGCTTTTTCTACTGAAGTGCCAAGTTTCAGATGTGCAGCTCTTGTACTGCCGGAGATATGTCGGTACAAACTGAATACGCAAAACATCAACAAAATTTAGCGCGTTTTAAAGTTGATATCGCTTTTGTTTATAACTTCCACATTTATTCGAATTGTGCAACGAAACTTTGCAGACAGTCGCGGAGACACATGTTCTCCTGAAGTAGCAAGTTTCAGAAGTGCAGCTCTTGTACTGCCGGAGATATGTCGATACAAACTGAATACGAAAAACATCAACAAAATTTAGCGCGTTTTAAAGTTGATATCGCTTTTGTTTATAACTTCCACATTTATTCGAATTGTGCAACGAAACTTTGCAGACAGTCTGGAACAGGCCTATTCTACTGAAGTACCAAGTTTCAGAAGTGCAGCTCTTGTACTGCCGGAGATATGTCGATACAAACTGAATACGCAAAACATCAACAAAATGTAGCGCGTTTTAAAGTTGATATCGCTTTTGTTTATAACTTCCACATTTATTCGAATTGTGCAACGAAACTTTGCAGACAGTCTGGAATAGGCCTTTATAACTGAAGTACCAAGTTTCAGAAGTGCGGCTCTTGTACTGCGGAGATATGTCGATACAAACTGAATACGCAAAACATCAACAACATTTAGCGCGTTTTAAAGTTGATATCGCTTTTGTTTATAACTTCTACATTTATTCGAATTGTGCAACGAAACTTTGCAGACAGTCTCGAATAGGCCTTTACTACTGAAGTACCAAGTTTCAGAAGTGCAGCTCTTGTACTGCCGGAGATATGTCGATACAAACTGAATACGCAAAACATCAACAAAATTTAGCGCGTTTTAAAGTTGATATCGCTTTTGTTTATAACTTCCACATTTATTCGAATTGTGCAACGAAACTTTGCAGATAGTCGCGGAGACACATGTTCTACTGAAGTACCAAGTTTCAGAAGTGCAGCTCTTGTACTGCCGGAGATATGTCGATACAAACTGAATACGCAAAACATCAACAACATTTAGCGCGTTTTAAAGTTGATATCGCTTTTGTTTATAACTTCCACATTTATTCGAATTGTGCAACGAAACTTTGCAGACAGTCTCGAATAGGCCTTTACTACTGAAGTACCAAGTTTCAGAAGTGCAGCTCTTGTACTGCCGGAGATATGTCGATACAAACTGAATACGCAAAACATCAACAAAATTTAGCGCGTTTTAAAGTTTATATCGCTTTTGTTTATAACTTCCACATTTATTGGAATTGTGCAACGAAACTTTGCAGACAGTCGCGGAGACACATGTTCTACTGAAGTAGCAAGTTTCAGAAGTGCAGCTCTTGTACTGCCGGAGATATGTCGATACAAACTGAATACGCAAAACATCAACAAAATTTAGCGCGTTTTAAAGTTGATATCGCTTTTGTTTATAACTTCCACATTTATTCGAATTGTGCAACGAAACTTTGCAGACAGTTGCGGAGACACATTTTCTACTGAAGTACCAAGTTTCAGAAGTGCAGCTCTTGTACTGCCGGAGATATGTCGATACAAACTGAATACGCAAAACATCAACAAAATTTAGCGCGTTTTAAAGTTGATATCGCTTTTGTTTATAACTTCCACATTTATTCGAATTGTGCAACGAAACTTTGCAGACAGTCGCGGAGACACATGTTCTCCTGAAGTACCAAGTTTCAGAAGTGCAGCTCTTGTACTGCCGGAGATATGTCGATACAAACTGAATACGCAAAACATCAACAAAATTTAGCGCGTTTTAAAGTTGATATCGCTTTTGTTTATAACTTCCACATTTATTCGAGTTGTGCAACGAAACTTTGCAAACAGTCTGAAACAGGCCTATTCTACTGAAGTACCAAGTTTCAGAAGTGCAGCTCTTGTACTGCCGGAGATATGTCGATACAAACTGAATACGCAAAACATCAACAAAATTTAGCGCGTTTTAAAGTTGATATCGCTTTTGTTTATAACTTCCACATTTATTCGAATTGTGCAACGAAACTTTGCAGACAGTCTCGAATAGGCCTTTATAACTGAAGTACCAAGTTTCTGAAGTGCGGCTCTTGTACTGCGGAGATATGTCGATACAAACTGAATACGCAAAACATCAACAACATTTAGCGCGTTTTAAAGTTGATATCGCTTTTGTTTATAACTTCCACATTTATTCGAATTGTGCAACGAAACTTTGCAGACAGTCTGGAATAGGCCTTTATAACTGAAGTACCAAGTTTCAGAAGTGCAGCTCTTGTACTGCCGGAGATATGTCGATACAAACTGAATACGCAAAACATCAACAAAATTTAGCGCGTTTTAAAGTTGATATCGCTTTTGTTTATAACTTCCACATTTATTCGAATTGTGCAACGAAACTTTGCAGACAGTCTGGAACAGGCCTATTCTACTTAAGTACAAAGTTTCAGAAGTGCAGCTCTTGTACTGCCGGAGATATGTCGATACAAACTGAATACGCAAAACATCAACAAAATTTAGCGCGTTTTAAAGTTGATATCGCTTTTGTTTATAACTTCCACATTTATTCGAATTGTGCAACGAAACTTTGCAGACAGTCTCGAATAGGCCTTTACTACTGAAGTACCAAGTTTCAGAAGTGCAGCTCTTGTACTGCCGGAGATATGTCGATACAAACTGAATACGCAAAACATCAACAAAATTTAGCGCGTTTTAAAGTTTATATCGCTTTTGTTTATAACTTCCACATTTATTGTAATTGTGCAACGAGACTTTGCAGACAGTCGCGGAGACACATGTTCTACTGAAGTAGCAAGTTTCAGAAGTGCAGCTCTTGTACTGCCGGAGATATTTCGATACAAACTGAATACGCAAAACATCAACAAAATTTAGCGCGTTTTAAAGTTGATATCGCTTTTGTTTATAACTTCCACATTTATTCGAATTGTGCAACCAAACTTTGCAGACAGTCGCGGAGACACATTTTCTACTGAAGTACCAAGTTTCAGAAGTGCAGCTCTTGTACTGCCGGAGATATGTCGATACAAACTGAATACGCAAAACATCAACAAAATTTAGCGCGTTTTAAAGTTGATATCGCTTTTGTTTATAACTTCCACATTTATTCGAATTGTGCTACGAAACTTTGCAGACAGTCGCGGAGACACATGTTCTCCTGAAGTACCAAGTTTCAGAAGTGCAGCTCTTGTACTGCCGGAGATATGTCGATACAAACTGAATACGCAAAACATCAACAAAATTTAGCGCGTTTTAAAGTTGATATCGCTTTTGTTTATAACTTCCACATTTATTCGAGTTGTGCAACGAAACTTTGCAAACAGTCTGAAACAGGCCTATTCTACTGAAGTAGCAAGTTTCAGAAGTGCAGCTCTTGTACTGCCGGAGATATGTCGATACAAACTGAATACGCAAAACATCAACAAAATTTAGCGCGTTTTAAAGTTGATATCGCTTTTGTTTATAACTTCCACATTTATTCGAATTGTGCAACGAAACTTTGCAGACAGTCTCGAATAGGCCTTTATAACTGAAGTACCAAGTTTCTGAAGTGCGGCTCTTGTACTGCGGAGATATGTCGATACAAACTGAATACGCAAAACATCAACAACATTTAGCGCGTTTTAAAGTTGATATCGCTTTTGTTTATAACTTCCACATTTATTCGAATTGTGCAACGAAACTTTGCAGACAGTCTGGAATAGGCCTTTATAACTGAAGTACCAAGTTTCAGAAGTGCGGCTCTTGTACTGCGGAGATATGTCGATACAAACTGAATACGCAAAACATCAACAACATTTAGCGCGTTTTAAAGTTGATATCGCTTTTGTTTATAACTTCTACATTTATTCGAATTGTGCAACGAAACTTTGCAGACAGTCTCGAATAGGCCTTTACTACTGAAGTACCAAGTTTCAGAAGTGCAGCTCTTGTACTGCCGGAGATATGTCGATACAAACTGAATACGCAAAACATCAACAAAATTTAGCGCGTTTTAAAGTTGATATCGCTTTTGTTTATAACTTCCACATTTATTCGAATTGTGCAACGAAACTTTGCAGATAGTCGCGGAGACACATGTTCTACTGAAGTACCAAGTTTCAGAAGTGCAGCTCTTGTACTGCCGGAGATATGTCGATACAAACTGAATACGCAAAACATCAACAAAATTTAGCGCGTTTTAAAGTTGATATCGCTTTTGTTTATAACTTCCACATTTATTCGAATTGTGCAACGAAACTTTGCAGACCCCCGCGGAGACACATTTTCTACTGAAGTACCAAGTTTCAGAAGTGCAGCTCTTGTACTGCCGGAGATATGTCGATACAAACTTAATACGCAAAACATCAACAAAATTTAGCGCGTTTTAAAGTTGATATCGCTTTTGTTTATAACTTCCACATTTATTCGAATTGTGCAACGAAACTTTGCAGACAGTCTGGAACAGGCCTATTCTACTGAAGTACAAAGTTTCAGAAGTGCAGCTCTTGTACTGCCGGAGATATGTCGATACAAACTGAATACGCAAAACATCAACAAAATTTAGCGCGTTTTAAAGTTGATATCGCTTTTGTTTATAACTTCCACATTTATTCGAATTGTGCAACGAAACTTTGCAGACAGTCTGGAACAGGCCTATTCTACTGAAGTACCAAGTTTCAGAAGTGCAGCTCTTGTACTGCCGGAGATATGTCGATACAAACTGAATACGCAAAACATCAACAAAATGTAGGGCGTTTTAAAGTTGATATCGCTTTTGTTTATAACTTCCACATTTATTCGAATTGTGCAACGAAACTTTGCAGACAGTCTGGAATAGGCCTTTATAACTGAAGTACCAAGTTTCAGAAGTGCGGCTCTTGTACTGCGGAGATATGTCGATACAAACTGAATACGCAAAACATCAACAAAATTTAGCGCGTTTTAAAGTTGATATCGCTTTTGTTTATAACTTCTACATTTATTCGAATTGTGCAACGAAACTTTGCAGACAGTCTCGAATAGGCCTTTACTACTGAAGTACCAAGTTTCAGAAGTGCAGCTCTTGTACTGCCGGAGATATGTCGATACAAACTGAATACGCAAAACATCAACAAAATTTAGCGCGTTTTAAAGTTGATATCGCTTTTGTTTATAACTTCCACATTTATTCGAATTGTGCAACGAAACTTTGCAGACAGTCGCGGAGACACATGTTCTACTGAAGTACCAAGTTTCAGAAGTGCAGCTCTTGTACTGCCGGAGATATGTCGATACAAACTGAATACGCAAAACATCAACAAAATTTAGCGTGTTCTAAAGTTGATATCGCTTTTGTTTATAACTTCCACATTTATTCGAATTGTGCAACGAAACTTTGCAGACAGTCTCCAATAGGCCTTTACTACTGAAGTACCAAGTTTCAGAAGTGCGGCTCTTGTACTGCCGGAGATATGTCGATACAAACTGAATACGCAAAACATCAACAAAATTTAGCGCGTTTTAAAGTTGATATCGCTTTTGTTTATAACTTCCACATTTATTCGAATTGTGCAACGAAACTTTGCAGACAGTCTCGAATAGGCCTTTATAACTGAAGTACCAAGTTTCTGAAGTGCGGCTCTTGTACTGCGGAGATATGTCGATACAAACTGAATACGCAAAACATCAACAACATTTAGCGCGTTTTAAAGTTGATATCGCTTTTGTTTATAACTTCTACATTTATTCGAATTGTGCAACGAAACTTTGCAGACAGTCTCGAATAGGCCTTTACTACTGAAGTACCAAGTTTCAGAAGTGCAGCTCTTGTACTGCCGGAGATATGTCGATACAAACTGAATACGCAAAACATCAACAAAATTTAGCGCGTTTTAAAGTTGATATCGCTTTTGTTTATAACTTCCACATTTATTCGAATTGTGCAACGAAACTTTGCAGACAGTCTCGAATAGGCCTTTACTACTGAAGTACCAAGTTTCAGAAGTGCAGCTCTTGTACTGCCGGAGATATCTCGATACAAACTGAATACGCAAAACATCAACACAATTTAGCGCGTTTTAAAGTTGATATCGCTTTTGTTTATAACTTCCACATTTATTCGAATTGTGCTACGAAACTTTGCAGACAGTCGCGGAGACACATGTTCTCCTGAAGTACCAAGTTTCAGAAGTGCAGCTCTTGTACTGCCGGAGATATGTCGATACAAACTGAATACGCAAAACATCAACAAAATTTAGCGCGTTTTAAAGTTGATATCGCTTTTGTTTATAACTTCCACATTTATTCAAGTTGTGCAACGAAACTTTGCAAACAGTCTGAAACAGGCCTATTCTACTGAAGTACCAAGTTTCAGAAGTTCAGCTCTTGTACTGCCGGAGATATGTCGATACAAACTGAATACGCAAAACATCAACAAAATTTAGCGCGTTTTAAAGTTGATATCGCTTTTGTTTATAACTTCCACATTTATTCGAATTGTGCAACGAAACTTTGCAGACAGTCTCGAATAGGCCTTTATAACTGAAGTACCAAGTTTCTGAAGTGCGGCTCTTGTACTGCGGAGATATGTCGATACAAACTGAATACGCAAAACATCAACAACATTTAGCGCGTTTTAAAGTTGATATCGCTTTTGTTTATAACTTCCACATTTATTCGAATTGTGCAACGAAACTTTGCAGACAGTCTGGAATAGGCCTTTATAACTGAAGTACCAAGTTTCAGAAGTGCGGCTCTTGTACTGCGGAGATATGTCGATACAAACTGAATACGCAAAACATCAACAACATTTAGCGCGTTTTAAAGTTGATATCGCTTTTGTTTATAACTTCTACATTTGTTCGAATTGTGCAACGAAACTTTGCAGACAGTCTCGAATAGGCCTTTACTACTGAAGTACCAAGTTTCAGAAGTGCAGCTCTTGTACTGCCGGAGATATGTCGATACAAACTGAATACGCAAAACATCAACAAAATTTAGCGCGTTTTAAAGTTGATATCGCTTTTGTTTATAACTTCCACATTTATTCGAATTGTGCAACGAAACTTTGCCGATAGTCGCGGAGACACATGTTCTACTGAAGTACCAAGTTTCAGAAGTGCAGCTCTTGTACTGCCGGAGATATGTCGATACAAACTGAATACGCAAAACATCAACAAAATTTAGCGCGTTTTAAAGTTGATATCGCTTTTGTTTATAACTTCCACATTTATTCGAATTGTGCAACGAAACTTTGCAGACCCCCGCGGAGACACATTTTCTACTGTAGTACCAAGTTTCAGAAGTGCAGCTCTTGTACTGCCGGAGATATGTCGATACAAACTTAATACGCAAAACATCAACAACATTTAGCGCGTTTTAAAGTTGATATCGCTTTTGTTTATAACTTCCACATTTATTCGAATTGTGCAACGAAACTTTGCAGACAGTCTGGAACAGGCCTATTCTACTGAAGTACAAAGTTTCAGAAGTGCAGCTCTTGTACTGCCGGAGATATGTCGATACAAACTGAATACGCAAAACATCAACAAAATTTAGCGCGTTTTAAAGTTGATATCGCTTTTGTTTATAACTTCCACATTTATTCGAATTGTGCAACGAAACTTTGCAGACAGTCTGGAACAGGCCTATTCTACTGAAGTACCAAGTTTCAGAAGTGCAGCTCTTGTACTGCCGGAGATATGTCGATACAAACTGAATACGCAAAACATCAACAAAATGTAGCGCGTTTTAAAGTTGATATCGCTTTTGTTTATAACTTCCACATTTATTCGAATTGTGCAACGAAACTTTGCAGACAGTCTGGAATAGGCCTTTATAACTGAAGTACCAAGTTTCAGAAGTGCGGCTCTTGTACTGCGGAGATATGTCGATACAAACTGAATACGCAAAACATCAACAACATTTAGCGCGTTTTAAAGTTGATATCGCTTTTGTTTATAACTTCTACATTTATTCGAATTGTGCAACGAAACTTTGCAGACAGTCTCGAATAGGCCTTTACTACTGAAGTACCAAGTTTCAGAAGTGCAGCTCTTGTACTGCCGGAGATATGTCGATACAAACTGAATACGCAAAACATCAACAAAATTTAGCGCGTTTTAAAGTTGATATCGCTTTTGTTTATAACTTCCACATTTATTCGAATTGTGCAACGAAACTTTGCAGACAGTCGCGGAGACACATGTTCTACTGAAGTACCAAGTTTCAGAAGTGCAGCTCTTGTACTGCCGGAGATATGTCGATACAAACTGAATACGCAAAACATCAACAAAATTTAGCGTGTTCTAAAGTTGATATCGCTTTTGTTTATAACTTCCACAGTTATTCGAATTGTGCAACGAAACTTTGCAGACAGTCTCGAATAGGCCTTTACTACTGAAGTACCAAGTTTCAGAAGTGCGGCTTTTGTACTGCCGGAGATATGTCGATACAAACTGAATACGCAAAACATCAACAAAATTTAGCGCGTTTTAAAGTTGATATCGCTTTTGTTTATAACTTCCACATTTATTCGAATTGTGCAACGAAACTTTGCAGACAGTCTCGAATAGGCCTTTATAACTGAAGTACCAAGTTTCTGAAGTGCGGCTCTTGTACTGCGGAGATATGTCGATACAAACTGAATACGCAAAACATCAACAACATTTAGCGCGTTTTAAAGTTGATATCGCTTTTGTTTATAACTTCTACATTTATTCGAATTGTGCAACGAAACTTTGCAGACAGTCTCGAATAGGCCTTTACTACTGAAGTACCAAGTTTCAGAAGTGCAGCTCTTGTACTGCCGGAGATATGTCGATACAAACTGAATACGCAAAACATCAACAAAATTTAGCGCGTTTTAAAGTTGATATCGCTTTTGTTTATAACTTCCACATTTATTCGAATTGTGCAACGAAACTTTGCAGACAGTCTCGAATAGGCCTTTACTACTGAAGTACCAAGTTTCAGAAGTGCAGCCCTTGTACTGCCGGAGATATCTCGATACAAACTGAATACGCAAAACATCAACAAAATTTAGCGCGTTTTAAAGTTGATATCGCTTTTGTTTATAACTTCCACATTTATTCGAATTGTGCAACGAAACTTTGCAGACAGTCGCGGAGACACATGTTCTACTGAAGTACCAAGTTTCAGAAGTGCAGCTCTTGTACTGCCGGAGATATATGTCGATACAAACTGAATACGCAAAACATCAACAAAATTTAGCGCGTTTTACAGTTGATATCGCTTTTGTTTATAACTTCCACATTTATTCGAATTGTGCAACGAAACTTTGCAGACAGTCGCGGAGACACATGTTCTCCTGAAGTACCAAGTTTCAGAAGTGCAGCTCTTGTACTGCCGGAGATATGTCGATACAAACTGAATACGCAAAACATCAACAAAATTTAGCGCGTTTTAAAGTTGATATCGCTTTTGTTTATAACTTCCACATTTATTCGAATTGTGCAACGAAACTTTGCAGACAGTCTCGAATAGGCCTTTACTACTGAAGTACCAAGTTTCAGAAGTGCAGCTCTTGTACTGCCGGAGATATGTCGATACAAACTGAATACGCAAAACATCAACAAACTTTAGCGCGTTTTAAAGTTGATATCGCTTTTGTTTATAACTTCCACATTTATTCGAATTGTGCAACGAAACTTTGCAGATAGTCGCGGAGACACATGTTCTACTGAAGTACCAAGTTTCAGAAGTGCAGCTCTTGTACTGCCGGAGATATGTCGATACAAACTGAATACGCAAAACATCAACAAAATTTAGCGCGTTTTAAAGTTGATATCGCTTTTGTTTATAACTTCCACATTTATTCGAATTGTGCAACGAAACTTTGCAGACCCCCGCGGAGACACATTTTCTACTGTAGTACCAAGTTTCAGAAGTGCAGCTCTTGTACTGCCGGAGATATGTCGATACAAACTTAATACGCAAAACATCAACAAAATTTAGCGCGTTTTAAAGTTGATATCGCTTTTGTTTATAACTTCCACATTTATTCGAATTGTGCAACGAAACTTTGCAGACAGTCTGGAACAGGCCTATTCTACTGAAGTACAAAGTTTCAGAAGTGCAGCTCTTGTACTGCCGGAGATATGTCGATACAAACTGAATACGCAAAACATCAACAAAATTTAGCGCGTTTTAAAGTTGATATCGCTTTTGTTTATAACTTCCACATTTATTCGAATTGTGCAACGAAACTTTGCAGACAGTCTGGAACAGGCCTATTCTACTGAAGTACCAAGTTTCAGAAGTGCAGCTCTTGTACTGCGGAGATATGTCGATACAAACTGAATACGCAAAACATCAACAACATTTAGCGCGTTTTAAAGTTGATATCGCTTTTGTTTATAACTTCTACATTTATTCGAATTGTGCAACGAAACTTTGCAGACAGTCTCGAATAGGCCTTTACTACTGAAGTACCAAGTTTCAGAAGTGCAGCTCTTGTACTGCCGGAGATATGTCGATACAAACTGAATACGCAAAACATCAACAAAATTTAGCGCGTTTTAAAGTTGATATCGCTTTTGTTTATAACTTCCACATTTATTCGAATTGTGCAACGAAACTTTGCAGACAGTCGCGGAGACACATGTTCTACTGAAGTACCAAGTTTCAGAAGTGCAGCTCTTGTACTGCCGGAGATATGTCGATACAAACTGAATACGCAAAACATCAACAAAATTTAGCGTGTTCTAAAGTTGATATCGCTTTTGTTTATAACTTCCACATTTATTCGAATTGTGCAACGAAACTTTGCAGACAGTCTCGAATAGGCCTTTACTACTGAAGTACCAAGTTTCAGAAGTGCGGCTCTTGTACTGCCGGAGATATGTCGATACAAACTGAATACGCAAAACATCAACAAAATTTAGCGCGTTTTAAAGTTGATATCGCTTTTGTTTATAACTTCCACATTTATTCGAATTGTGCAACGAAACTTTGCAGACAGTCTCGAATAGGCCTTTATAACTGAAGTACCAAGTTTCTGAAGTGCGGCTCTTGTACTGCGGAGATATGTCGATACAAACTGAATACGCAAAACATCAACAACATTTAGCGCGTTTTAAAGTTGATATCGCTTTTGTTTATAACTTCTACATTTATTCGAATTGTGCAACGAAACTTTGCAGACAGTCTCGAATAGGCCTTTACTACTGAAGTACCAAGTTTCAGAAGTGCAGCTCTTGTACTGCCGGAGATATGTCGATACAAACTGAATACGCAAAACATCAACAAAATTTAGCGCGTTTTAAAGTTGATATCGCTTTTGTTTATAACTTCCACATTTATTCGAATTGTGCAACGAAACTTTGCAGACAGTCTCGAATAGGCCTTTACTACTGAAGTACCAAGTTTCAAAAGTGCAGCCCTTGTACTGCCGGAGATATCTCGATACAAACTGAATACGCAAAACATCAACAAAATTTAGCGCGTTTTAAAGTTGATATCGCTTTTGTTTATAACTTCCACATTTATTCGAATTGTGCAACGAAACTTTGCAGACAGTCGCGGAGACACATGTTCTACTGAAGTACCAAGTTTCAGAAGTGCAGCTCTTGTACTGCCGGAGATATATGTCGATACACACTGAATACGCAAAACATCAACAAAATTTAGCGCGTTTTACAGTTGATATCGCTTTTGTTTATAACTTCCACATTTATTCGAATTGTGCAACGAAACTTTGCAGACAGTCGCGGAGACACATGTTCTACTGAAGTACCAAGTTTCAGAAGTGCAGCTCTTGTACTGCCGGAGATATGTCGATACAAACTGAATACGAAAAACATCAACAAAATTTAGCGCGTTTTAAAGTTGATATCGCTTTTGTTTATAAATTCCACATTTATTCGAATTGTGCAACGAAACTTTGCAGACAGTCTCGAATAGGCCTTTACTACTGAAGTACCAAGTTTCAGAAGTGCAGCTCTTGTACTGCCGGAGATATGTCGATACAAACTGAATACGCAAAACATCAACAACATTTAGCGCGTTTTAAAGTTGATATCGCTTTTGTTTATAACTTCCACATTTATTCGAATTGTGCAACGAAACTTTGCAGACAGTCGCGGAGACACATGTTCTACTGAAGTACCAAGTTTCAGAAGTGCAGCTCTTGTACTGCCGGAGATATGTCGATACAAACTGAATACGCAAAACATCAACAAAATTTAGCGTGTTCTAAAGTTGATATCGCTTTTGTTTATAACTTCCACATTTATTCGAATTGTGCAACGAAACTTTGCAGACAGTCTCGAATAGGCCTTTACTACTGAAGTACCAAGTTTCAGAAGTGCGGCTCTTGTACTGCCGGAGATATGTCGATACAAACTGAATACGCAAAACATCAACAAAATTTAGCGCGTTTTAAAGTTGATATCGCTTTTGTTTATAACTTCTACATTTATTCGAATTGTGCAACGAAACTTTGCAGACAGTCTCGAATAGGCCTTTATAACTGAAGTACCAAGTTTCTGAAGTGCGGCTCTTGTACTGCGGAGATATGTCGATACAAACTGAATACGCAAAACATCAACAAAATTTAGCGCGTTTTAAAGTTGATATCGCTTTTGTTTATAACTTCTACATTTATTCGAATTGTGCAACGAAACTTTGCAGACAGTCTCGAATAGGCCTTTACTACTGAAGTACCAAGTTTCAGAAGTGCAGCTCTTGTACTGCCGGAGATATGTCGATACAAACTGAATACGCAAAACATCAACAAAATTTAGCGCGTTTTAAAGTTGATATCGCTTTTGTTTATAACTTCCACATTTATTCGAATTGTGCAACGAAACTTTGCAGACAGTCTCGAATAGGCCTTTACTACTGAAGTACCAAGTTTCAGAAGTGCAGCTCTTGTACTGCCGGAGATATCTCGATACAAACTGAATACGCAAAACATCAACAAAATTTAGCGCGTTTTAAAGTTGATATCGCTTTTGTTTATAACTTCCACATTTATTCGAATTGTGCAACGAAACTTTGCAGACAGTCGCGGAGACACATGTTCTACTGAAGTACCAAGTTTCAGAAGTGCAGCTCTTGTAATGCCGGAGATATATGTCGATACAAACTGAATACGCAAAACATCAACAAAATTTAGCGCGTTTTACAGTTGATATCGCTTTTGTTTATAACTTCCACATTTATTCGAATTGTGCAACGAAACTTTGCAGACAGTCGCGGAGACACATGTTCTACTGAAGTACCAAGTTTCAGAAGTGCAGCTCTTGTACTGCCGGAGATATGTCGATACAAACTGAATACGCAAAACATCAACAAAATTTAGCGCGTTTTAAAGTTGATATCGCTTTTGTTTATAACTTCCACATTTATTCGAATTGTGCAACGAAACTTTGCAGACCGTCTCGAATAGGCCTTTTCTACTGAAGTACCAAGTTTCAGAAGTGCAGCTCTTGTACTGCCGGAGATATGTCGATACAAACTGAATACGCAAAAGATCAACAAAATTTAGCGCGTTTTAAAGTTGATATCGCTTTTGTTTATAACTTCCACATTTATTCGAATTGTGCAACGAAACTTTGCAGACAGTCGCGGAGACACATGTTCTACTGAAGTACCAAGTTTCAGAAGTGCAGCTCTTGTACTGCCGGAGATATGTCGATACAAACTGAATACGCAAAACATCAACAAAATTTAGCGCGTTTTAAAGTTGATATCGCTTTTGTTTATAACTTCCACATTTATTCGAATTGTGCAACGAAACTTTGCAGACAGTCTCGAATAAACCTTTACTACTGAAGTACTAAGTGTCAGAAGTGCAGCTATTGTACTGCGGAGATATGTCGATACAAACTGAATACGCAAAACATCAACAAAATTTAGCGCGTTTTAAAGTTGATATCGCTTTTGTTTATAACTTCCACATTTATTCGAATTGTGCAACGAAACTTTGCAGACAGTCTTGAGTAGGCTTTTTCTACTGAAGTGCCAAGTTTCAGATGTGCAGCTCTTGTACTGCCGGAGATATGTCGGTACAAACTGAATACGCAAAACATCAACAAAATTTAGCGCGTTTTAAAGTTGATATCGCTTTTGTTTATATCTTCCACATTTATTTTAATTGTGCAACGAAACTTTGCAGACAGTCTTGAATAGGCCTTCACTACTGAAGTACCAAGTTTCAGAAGTGCAGCTCTTGTACTGCCGGAGATATGTCGATACAAACTGAATACGCAAAACATCAACAAAATTTAGCGCGTTTTAAAGTTGATATCGCTTTTGTTTATAACTTCCACATTTATTCGAATTGTGCAACGAAACTTTGCAGACAGTCGCGGAGACACATGTTCTCCTGAAGTAGCAAGTTTTAGAAGTGCAGCTCTTGTACTGCCGGAGATATGTCGATACAAACTGAATACGCAAAACATCAACAAAATTTAGCGCGTTTTAAAGTTGATATCGCTTTTGTTTATAACTTCCACATTTATTCGAATTGTGCAACGAAACTTTGCAGACAGTCTGGAACAGGCCTATTCTACTGAAGTACCAAGTTTCAGAAGTGCAGCTCTTGTACTGCCGGAGATATGTCGATACAAACTGAATACGCAAAACATCAACAAAATTTAGCGCGTTTTAAAGTTGATATCGCTTTTGTTTATAACTTCCACATTTATTCGAATTGTGCAACGAAACTTTGCAGACAGTCTCGAATAGGCCTTTATAACTGAAGTACCAAGTTTAAGAAGTGCGGTTCTTGTACTGACGGAGATATGTCGATACAAACTGAATACGCAAAACATCAACAAAATTTAGCGCGTTTTAAAGTTGATATCGCTTTTGTTTATAACTTCCACATTTATTCGAATTGTGCAACGAAACTTTGCAGACAGTCTTGAGTAAGCTTTTTCTACTGAAGTACCAAGTTTCAGATGTGCAGCTCTTGTACTGCCGGAGATATGTCGGTACAAACTGAATACGTTAAACATCAACAAAATTTAGCGCGTTTTAAAGTTCATATCGCTTTTGTTTATAACTTCCACATTTATTCGAATTGTGCAACGAAACTTTGCAGACAGTCTCGAATAGGCCTTTACTACTGAAGTACCAAGTTTCAGAAGTGCAGCTCTTGTACTGCCGGAGATATGTCGATACAAACTGAATACGCAAAACATCAACAACATTTAGCGCATTTTAAGGTTGATATCGCTTTTGTTTATAACTTCCACATTTATTCGAATTGTGCAACGAAACTTTGCAGACAGTCTCGAATAGGTCTTTACTACTGAAGTACCAAGTTTCAGAAGTGCAGATCTTGTACTGCCGGAGATATGTCGATACAAACTGAATACGCAAAACATCAACAAAATTTAGCGCGTTTTAAAGTTGATATCGCTTTTGTTTATAACTTCCACATTTATTCGAATTGTGCAACGAAACTTTGCAGACAGTCTCGAATAGGCCTTTACTACTGAAGTACCAAGTTTCAGAAGTGCAGCTCTTGTACTGCCGGAGATATGTCGATACAAACTGAATACGCAAAACATCAACAAAATTTAGCGCGTTTTAAAGTTGATATCGCTTTTGTTTATAACTTCCACATTTATTCGAATTGTGCAACGAAACTTTGCAGACAGTCTCGAATAGGCCTTTACTACTGAAGTACCAAGTTTCAGAAGTGCAGCCCTTGTACTGCCGGAGATATCTCGATACAAACTGAATACGCAAAACATCAACAAAATTTAGCGCGTTTTAAAGTTGATATCGCTTTTGTTTATAACTTCCACATTTATTCGAATTGTGCAACGAAACTTTGCAGACAGTCGCGGAGACACATGTTCTACTGAAGTACCAAGTTTCAGAAGTGCAGCTCTTGTACTGCCGGAGATATATGTCGATACACACTGAATACGCAAAACATCAACAAAATTTAGCGCGTTTTACAGTTGATATCGCTTTTGTTTATAACTTCCACATTTATTCGAATTGTGCAACGAAACTTTGCAGACAGTCGCGGAGACACATGTTCTACTGAAGTACCAAGTTTCAGAAGTGCAGCTCTTGTACTGCCGGAGATATGTCGATACAAACTGAATACGCAAAACATCAACAAAATTTAGCGCGTTTTAAAGTTGATATCGCTTTTGTTTATAACTTCCACATTTATTCGAATTGTGCAACGAAACTTTGCAGACAGTCTCGAATAGGCCTTTACTACTGAAGTACCAAGTTTCAGAAGTGCAGCTCTTGTACTGCCGGAGATATGTCGATACAAACTGAATACGCAAAACATCAACAACATTTAGCGCGTTTTAAAGTTGATATCGCTTTTGTTTATAACTTCCACATTTATTCGAATTGTGCAACGAAACTTTGCAGACAGTCGCGGAGACACATGTTCTACTGAAGTACCAAGTTTCAGAAGTGCAGCTCTTGTACTGCCGGAGATATGTCGATACAAACTGAATACGCAAAACATCAACAAAATTTAGCGTGTTCTAAAGTTGATATCGCTTTTGTTTATAACTTCCACATTTATTCGAATTGTGCAACGAAACTTTGCAGACAGTCTCGAATAGGCCTTTACTACTGAAGTACCAAGTTTCAGAAGTGCGGCTCTTGTACTGCCGGAGATATGTCGATACAAACTGAATACGCAAAACATCAACAAAATTTAGCGCGTTTTAAAGTTGATATCGCTTTTGTTTATAACTTCCACATTTATTCGAATTGTGCAACGAAACTTTGCAGACAGTCTCGAATAGGCCTTTATAACTGAAGTACCAAGTTTCTGAAGTGCGGCTCTTGTACTGCGGAGATATGTCGATACAAACTGAATACGCAAAACATCAACAACATTTAGCGCGTTTTAAAGTTGATATCGCTTTTGTTTATAACTTCTACATTTATTCGAATTGTGCAACGAAACTTTGCAGACAGTCTCGAATAGGCCTTTACTACTGAAGTACCAAGTTTCAGAAGTGCAGCTCTTGTACTGCCGGAGATATGTCGATACAAACTGAATACGCAAAACATCAACAAAATTTAGCGCGTTTTAAAGTTGATATCGCTTTTGTTTATAACTTCCACATTTATTCGAATTGTGCAACGAAACTTTGCAGACAGTCTCGAATAGGCCTTTACTACTGAAGTACCAAGTTTCAGAAGTGCAGCTCTTGTACTGCCGGAGATATCTCGATACAAACTGAATACGCAAAACATCAACAAAATTTAGCGCGTTTTAAAGTTGATATCGCTTTTGTTTATAACTTCCACATTTATTCGAATTGTGCAACGAAACTTTGCAGACAGTCGCAGATAAGCCATTTCTACTGAAGTACCAAGTTTCAGAAGTGCAGCTCTTGTAATGCCGGAGATATATGTCGATACAAACTGAATACGCAAAACATCAACAAAATTTAGCGCGTTTTACAGTTGATATCGCTTTTGTTTATAACTTCCACATTTATTCGAATTGTGCAACGAAACTTTGCAGACAGTCGCGGAGACACATGTTCTACTGAAGTACCAAGTTTCAGAAGTGCAGCTCTTGTACTGCCGGAGATATGTCGATACAAACTGAATACGCAAAACATCAACAAAATTTAGCGCGTTTTAAAGTTGATATCGCTTTTGTTTATAACTTCCACATTTATTCGAATTGTGCAACGAAACTTTGCAGACAGTCTCGAATAGGCCTTTACTACTGAAGTACCAAGTTTCAGAAGTGCAGCTCTTGTACTGCCGGAGATATGTCGATACAAACTGAATACGCAAAACATCAACAAACTTTAGCGCGTTTTAAAGTTGATATCGCTTTTGTTTATAACTTCCACATTTATTCGAATTGTGCAACGAAACTTTCAGACAGTCGCGGAGACACATGTTCTACTGAAGTACCAAGTTTCAGAAGTGCAGCTCTTGTACTGCCGGAGATATGTCGATACAAACTGAATACGCAAAACATCAACAAAATTTAGCGCGTTTTAAAGTTGATATCGCTTTTGTTTATAACTTCCACATTTATTCGAATTGTGCAACGAAACTTTGCAGACAGTCTCGAATAAACCTTTACTACTGAAGTACTAAGTGTCAGAAGTGCGGCTCTTGTACTGCGGAGATATGTCGATACAAACTGAATACGCAAAACATCAACAAAATTTAGCGCGTTTTAAAGTTGATATCGCTTTTGTTTATAACTTCCACATTTATTCGAATTGTGCAACGAAACTTTGCAGACAGTCTTGAGTAGGCTTTTTCTACTGAAGTGCCAAGTTTCAGATGTGCAGCTCTTGTACTGCCGGAGATATGTCGGTACAAACTGAATACGCAAAACATCAACAAAATTTAGCGCGTTTTAAAGTTGATATCGCTTTTGTTTATATCTTCCACATTTATTTTAATTGTGCAACGAAACTTTGCAGACAGTCTTGAATAGGCCTTCACTACTGAAGTACCAAGTTTCAGAAGTGCAGCTCTTGTACTGCCGGAGATATGTCGATACAAACTGAATACGCAAAACATCAACAAAATTTAGCGCGTTTTAAAGTTGATATCGCTTTTGTTTATAACTTCCACATTTATTCGAATTGTGCAACGAAACTTTGCAGACAGTCGCGGAGACACATGTTCTCCTGAAGTAGCAAGTTTTAGAAGTGCAGCTCTTGTACTGCCGGAGATATGTCGATACAAACTGAATACGCAAAACATCAACAAAATTTAGCGCGTTTTAAAGTTGATATCGCTTTTGTTTATAACTTCCACATTTATTCGAATTGTGCAACGAAACTTTGCAGACAGTCTGGAACAGGCCTATTCTACTGAAGTAGCAAGTTTCAGAAGTGCAGCTCTTGTACTGCCGGAGATATGTCGATACAAACTGAATACGCAAAACATCAACAAAATTTAGCGCGTTTTAAAGTTGATATCGCTTTTGTTTATAACTTCCACATTTATTCGAATTGTGCAACGAAACTTTGCAGACAGTCTCGAATAGGCCTTTATAACTGAAGTACCAAGTTTAAGAAGTGCGGTTCTTGTACTGACGGAGATATGTCGATACAAACTGAATACGCAAAACATCAACAAAATTTAGCGCGTTTTAAAGTTGATATCGCTTTTGTTTATAACTTCCACATTTATTCGAATTGTGCAACGAAACTTTGCAGACAGTCTTGAGTAAGCTTTTTCTACTGAAGTACCAAGTTTCAGATGTGCAGCTCTTGTACTGCCGGAGATATGTCGGTACAAACTGAATACGTTAAACATCAACAAAATTTAGCGCGTTTTAAAGTTGATATCGCTTTTGTTTATAACTTCCACATTTATTCGAATTGTGCAACGAAACTTTGCAGACAGTCTCGAATAGGCCTTTACTACTGAAGTACCAAGTTTCAGAAGTGCAGCTCTTGTACTGCCGGAGATATGTCGATACAAACTGAATACGCAAAACATCAACAACATTTAGCGCATTTTAAGGTTGATATCGCTTTTGTTTATAACTTCCACATTTATTCGAATTGTGCAACGAAACTTTGCAGACAGTCTCGAATAGGTCTTTACTACTGAAGTACCAAGTTTCAGAAGTGCAGCTCTTGTACTGCCGGAGATATGTCGATACAAACTGAATACGCAAAACATCAACAAAATTTAGCGCGTTTTAAAGTTGATATCGCTTTTGTTTATAACTTCCACATTTATTCGAATTGTGCAACGAAACTTTGCAGACAGTCTCGAATAGGCCTTTACTACTGAAGTACCAAGTTTCAGAAGTGCAGCTCTTGTACTGCCGGAGATATCTCGATACAAACTGAATACGCAAAACATCAACAAAATTTAGCGCGTTTTAAAGTTGATATCGCTTTTGTTTATAACTTCCACATTTATTCGAATTGTGCAACGAAACTTTGCAGACAGTCGCGGAGACACATGTTCTACTGAAGTACCAAGTTTCAGAAGTGCAGCTCTTGTACTGCCGGAGATATATGTCGATACAAACTGAATACGCAAAACATCAACAAAATTTAGCGCGTTTTACAGTTGATATCGCTTTTGTTTATAACTTCCACATTTATTCGAATTGTGCAACGAAACTTTGCAGACAGTCGCGGAGACACATGTTCTACTGAAGTACCAAGTTTCAGAAGTGCAGCTCTTGTACTGCCGGAGATATGTCGATACAAACTGAATACGCAAAACATCAACAAAATTTAGCGCGTTTTAAAGTTGATATCGCTTTTGTTTATAACTTCCACATTTATTCGAATTGTGCAACGAGACTTTGCAGACAGTCTCGAATAGGCCTTTACTACTGAAGTACCAAGTTTCAGAAGTGCAGCTCTTGTACTGCCGGAGATATGTCGATACAAACTGAATACGCAAAACATCAACAAACTTTAGCGCGTTTTAAAGTTGATATCGCTTTTGTTTATAACTTCCACATTTATTCGAATTGTGCAACGAAACTTTGCAGACAGTCGCGGAGACACATGTTCTACTGAAGTACCAAGTTTCAGAAGTGCAGCTCTTGTACTGCCGGAGATATGTCGATACAAACTGAATACGCAAAACATCAACAAAATTTAGCGCGTTTTAAAGTTGATATCGCTTTTGTTTATAACTTCCACATTTATTCGAATTGTGCAACGAAACTTTGCAGACAGTCTCGAATAAACCTTTACTACTGAAGTACTAAGTGTCAGAAGTGCGGCTCTTGTACTGCGGAGATATGTCGATACAAACTGAATACGCAAAACATCAACAAAATTTAGCGCGTTTTAAAGTTGATATCGCTTTTGTTTATAACTTCCACATTTATTCGAATTGTGCAACGAAACTTTGCAGACAGTCTTGAGTAGGCTTTTTCTACTGAAGTGCCAAGTTTCAGATGTGCAGCTCTTGTACTGCCGGAGATATGTCGGTACAAACTGAATACGCAAAACATCAACAAAATTTAGCGCGTTTTAAAGTTGATATCGCTTTTGTTTATATCTTCCACATTTATTTTAATTGTGCAACGAAACTTTGCAGACAGTCTTGAATAGGCCTTTACTACTGAAGTACCAAGTTTCAGAAGTGCAGCTCTTGTACTGCCGGAGATATGTCGATACAAACTGAATACGCAAAACATCAACAAAATTTAGCGCGTTTTAAAGTTGATATCGCTTTTGTTTATAACTTCCACATTTATTCGAATTGTGCAACGAAACTTTGCAGACAGTCTCGAATAGGCCTTTATAAATGAAGTACCAAGTTTAAGAAGTGCGGTTCTTGTACTGACGGAGATATGTCGATACAAACTGAATACGCAAAACATCAACAAAATTTAGCGCGTTTTAAAGTTGATATCGCTTTTGTTTATAACTTCCACATTTATTCGAATTGTGCAACGAAACTTTGCAGACAGTCTTGAGTAAGCTTTTTCTACTGAAGTACCAAGTTTCAGATGTGCAGCTCTTGTACTGCCGGAGATATGTCGGTACAAACTGAATACGTTAAACATCAACAAAATTTAGCGCGTTTTAAAGTTGATATCGCTTTTGTTTATAACTTCCACATTTATTCGAATTGTGCAACGAAACTTTGCAGACAGTCTCGAATAGGCCTTTACTACTGAAGTACTAAGTTTCAGAAGTGCAGCTCTTGTACTGCCGGAGATATGTCGATACAAACTGAATACGCAAAACATCAACAACATTTAGCGCATTTTAAAGTTGATATCGCTTTTGTTTATAACTTCCACATTTATTCGAATTGTGCAACGAAACTTTGCAGACAGTCTCGAATAGGCCTTTACTACTGAAGTACCAAGTTTCAGAAGTGCAGCCCTTGTACTGCCGGAGATATGTCGATACAAACTGAATACGCAAAACATCAACAAAATTTAGCGCGTTTTAAAGTTGATATCGCTTTTGTTTATAACTTCCACATTTATTCGAATTGTGCAACGAAACTTTGCAGACAGTCGCGGAGACACATGTTCTACTGAAGTACCAAGTTTCAGAAGTGCAGCTCTTGTACTGCCGGAGATATATGTCGATACAAACTGAATACGCAAAACATCAACAAAATTTAGCGCGTTTTACAGTTGATATCGCTTTTGTTTATAACTTCCACATTTATTCGAATTGTGCAACGAAACTTTGCAGACAGTCGCGGAGACACATGTTCTACTGAAGTACCAAGTTTCAGAAGTGCAGCTCTTGTACTGCCGGAGATATGTCGATACAAACTGAATACGCAAAACATCAACAAAATTTAGCGCGTTTTAAAGTTGATATCGCTTTTGTTTATAACTTCCACATTTATTCGAATTGTGCAACGAAACTTTGCAGACAGTCTCGAATAGGCCTTTACTACTGAAGTACCAAGTTTCAGAAGTGCAGCTCTTGTACTGCCGGAGATATGTCGATACAAACTGAATACGCAAAACATCAACAAACTTTAGCGCGTTTTAAAGTTGATATCGCTTTTGTTTATAACTTCCACATTTATTCGAATTGTGCAACGAAACTTTGCAGACAGTCGCGGAGACACATGTTCTACTGAAGTACCAAGTTTCAGAAGTGCAGCTCTTGTACTGCCGGAGATATGTCGATACAAACTGAATACGCAAAACATCAACAAAATTTAGCGCGTTTTAAAGTTGATATCGCTTTTGTTTATAACTTCCACATTTATTCGAATTGTGCAACGAAACTTTGCAGACAGTCTCGAATAAACCTTTACTACTGAAGTACTAAGTGTCAGAAGTGCGGCTCTTGTACTGCGGAGATATGTCGATACAAACTGAATACGCAAAACATCAACAAAATTTAGCGCGTTTTAAAGTTGATATCGCTTTTGTTTATAACTTCCACATTTATTCGAATTGTGCAACGAAACTTTGCAGACAGTCTTGAGTAGGCTTTTTCTACTGAAGTGCCAAGTTTCAGATGTGCAGCTCTTGTACTGCCGGAGATATGTCGTTACAAACTGAATACGCAAAACATCAACAAAATTTAGCGCGTTTTAAAGTTGATATCGCTTTTGTTTATATCTTCCACATTTATTTTAATTGTGCAACGAAACTTTGCAGACAGTCTTGAATAGGCCTTTACTACTGAAGTACCAAGTTTCAGAAGTGCAGCTCTTGTACTGCCGGAGATATGTCGATACAAACTGAATACGCAAAACATCAACAAAATTTAGCGCGTTTTAAAGTTGATATCGCTTTTGTTTATAACTTCCACATTTATTCGAATTGTGCAACGAAACTTTGCAGACAGTCGCGGAGACACATGTTCTCCTGAAGTAGCAAGTTTTAGAAGTGCAGCTCTTGTACTGCCGGAGATATGTCGATACAAACTGAATACGCAAAACATCAACAAAATTTAGCGCGTTTTAAAGTTGATATCGCTTTTGTTTATAACTTCCACATTTATTCGAATTGTGCAACGAAACTTTGCAGACAGTCTGGAACAGGCCTATTCTACTGAAGTAGCAAGTTTCAGAAGTGCAGCTCTTGTACTGCCGGAGATATGTCGATACAAACTGAATACGCAAAACATCAACAAAATTTAGCGCGTTTTAAAGTTGATATCGCTTTTGTTTATAACTTCCACATTTATTCGAATTGTGCAACGAAACTTTGCAGACAGTCTCGAATAGGCCTTTATAACTGAAGTACCAAGTTTAAGAAGTGCGGTTCTTGTACTGACGGAGATATGTCGATACAAACTGAATACGCAAAACATCAACAAAATTTAGCGCGTTTTAAAGTTGATATCGCTTTTGTTTATAACTTCCACATTTATTCGAATTGTGCAACGAAACTTTGCAGACAGTCTTGAGTAAGCTTTTTCTACTGAAGTACCAAGTTTCAGATGTGCAGCTCTTGTACTGCCGGAGATATGTCGGTACAAACTGAATACGTTAAACATCAACAAAATTTAGCGCGTTTTAAAGTTGATATCGCTTTTGTTTATAACTTCCACATTTATTCGAATTGTGCAACGAAACTTTGCAGACAGTCTCGAATAGGCCTTTACTACTGAAGTACCAAGTTTCAGAAGTGCAGCTCTTGTACTGCCGGAGATATGTCGATACAAACTGAATACGCAAAACATCAACAACATTTAGCGCATTTTAAGGTTGATATCGCTTTTGTTTATAACTTCCACATTTATTCGAATTGTGCAACGAAACTTTGCAGACAGTCTCGAATAGGTCTTTACTACTGAAGTACCAAGTTTCAGAAGTGCAGCTCTTGTACTGCCGGAGATATGTCGATACAAACTGAATACGCAAAACATCAACAAAATTTAGCGCGTTTTAAAGTTGATATCGCTTTTGTTTATAACTTCCACATTTATTCGAATTGTGCAACGAAACTTTGCAGACAGTCGCGGAGACACATGTTCTACTGAAGTACGAAGTTTCAGAAGTGCAGCTCTTGTACTGCCGGAGATATGTCGATACAAACTGAATACGCAAAACATCAACAAAATTTAGCGCGTTTTAAAGTTGATATCGCTTTTGTTCCTAACTTCCACATTTATTCGAATTGTGCAACGAAACTTTGCAGACAGTTGCGGAGACACATGTTCTACTGAAGTACCAAGTTTCAGAAGTGCAGCTCTTGTACTGCCGGAGATATGTCGATACAAACTGAATACGCAAAACATCAACAAAATTTAGCGCGTTTTAAAGTTGATATCGCTTTTGTTTATAACTTCCACATTTATTCGAATTGTGCAACGAAACTTTGCAGACAGTCTCGAATAGGCCTTTACTACTGAAGTACCAAGTTTCAGAAGTGCGGCTCTTGTACTGCGGAGATATGTCGATACAAACTGAATACGCAAAACATCAACAAAATTTAGCGCGTTTTAAAGTTGATATCGCTTTTGTTTATAACTTCCACATTTATTCGAATTGTGCAACGAAACTTTGCAGACAGTCTTGAGTAGGCTTTTTCTACTGAAGTGCCAAGTTTCAGATGTGCAGCTCTTGTACTGCCGGAGATATGTCGGTACAAACTGAATACGCAAAACATCAACAAAATTTAGCGCGTTTTAAAGTTGATATCGCTTTTGTTTATAACTTCCACATTTATTCGAATTGTGCAACGAAACTTTGCAGACAGTCTCGAATAGGCCTTTACTACTGAAGTACGAAGTTTCAGAAGTGCAGCTCTTGTACTGCCGGAGATATGTCGATACAAACTGAATAGGCAAAACATCAACAAAATTTAGCGCGTTTTAAAGTTGATATCGCTTCTGTTTATAACTTCCACATTTATTCGAATTGTGCAACGAAACTTTGCAGACAGTCTCGAATAGGCCTTTACTACTGAAGTACCAAGTTTCAGAAGTGCAGCTCTTGTACTGCCGGAGATATGTCGATACAAACTGAATACGCAAAACATCAACAACATTTAGCGCATTTTAAGGTTGATATCGCTTTTGTTTATAACTTCCACATTTATTCGAATTGTGCAACGAAACTTTGCAGACAGTCTCGAATAGGTCTTTACTACTGAAGTACCAAGTTTCAGAAGTGCAGCTCTTGTACTGCCGGAGATATGTCGATACAAACTGAATACGCAAAACATCAACAAAATTTAGCGCGTTTTAAAGTTGATATCGCTTTTGTTTATAACTTCCACATTTATTCGAATTGTGCAACGAAACTTTGCAGACAGTCGCGGAGACACATGTTCTACTGAAGTACGAAGTTTCAGAAGTGCAGCTCTTGTACTGCCGGAGATATGTCGATACAAACTGAATACGCAAAACATCAACAAAATTTAGCGCGTTTTAAAGTTGATATCGCTTTTGTTCCTAACTTCCACATTTATTCGAATTGTGCAACGAAACTTTGCAGACAGTTGCGGAGACACATGTTCTACTGAAGTACCAAGTTTCAGAAGTGCAGCTCTTGTACTGCCGGAGATATGTCGATACAAACTGAATACGCAAAACATCAACAAAATTTAGCGCGTTTTAAAGTTGATATCGCTTTTGTTTATAACTTCCACATTTATTCGAATTGTGCAACGAAACTTTGCAGACAGTCTCGAATAGGCCTTTACTACTGAAGTACCAAGTTTCAGAAGTACGGCTCTTGTACTGCGGAGATATGTCGATACAAACTGAATACGCAAAACATCAACAAAATTTAGCGCGTTTTAAAGTTGATATCGCTTTTGTTTATAACTTCCACATTTATTCGAATTGTGCAACGAAACTTTGCAGACAGTCTTGAGTAGGCTTTTTCTACTGAAGTGCCAAGTTTCAGATGTGCAGCTCTTGTACTGCCGGAGATATGTCGGTACAAACTGAATACGCAAAACATCAACAAAATTTAGCGCGTTTTAAAGTTGATATCGCTTTTGTTTATAACTTCCACATTTATTCGAATTGTGCAACGAAACTTTGCAGACAGTCTCGAATAGGCCTTTACTACTGAAGTACGAAGTTTCAGAAGTGCAGCTCTTGTACTGCCGGAGATATGTCGATACAAACTGAATAGGCAAAACATCAACAAAATTTAGCGCGTTTTAAAGTTGATATCGCTTCTGTTTATAACTTCCACATTTATTCGAATTGTGCAACGAAACTTTGCAGACAGTCTCGAATAGGCCTTTACTACTGAAGTACCAAGTTTCAGATGTGCAGCTCTTGTACTGCCGTAGATATGTCGATACAAACTGAATACGCAAAACATCAACAAAATTTAGCGCGTTTTAAAGTTGATATCGCTTTTGTTTATAACTTCCACATTTATTCGAATTGTGCAACGAAACTTTGCAGACCCCCGCGGAGACACATTTTCTACTGAAGTACGAAGTTTCAGAAGTGCAGCTCTTGTACTGCCGGAGATATGTCGATACAAACTGAATACGCAAAACATCAACAAAATTTAGCGCGTTTTAAAGTTGATATCGCTTTTGTTTATAACTTCCACAGTTATTCGAATTGTGCAACGAAACTTTGCAGACAGTCTTGAGTAGGCTTTTTCTACTGAAGTACCAAGTTTCAGATGTGCAGCTCTTGTACTGCCGGAGATATGTCGGTACAAACTGAATACGTTAAACATCAACAAAATTTAGCGCGTTTTAAAGTTGATATCGCTTTTGTTTATAACTTCCACATTTATTCGAATTGTGCAACGAAACTTTGCAGAAAGTCACGAATAGGCCTTTACTACTGAAGTACCAAGTTTCAGAAGTGCAGCTCTTGTACTGCCGGAGATATGTCGATACAAACTGAATATGCAAAACATCAACAACATTTAGCGCGTTTTAAGGTTGATATCGCTTTTGTTTATAACTTCCACATTTATTCGAATTGTGCAACGAAACTTTGCAGACAGTCTCGAATAGGCCTTTACTACTGAAGTTACAAGTTTCAGAAGTGCAGCTCTTGTACTGCCGGAGATATGTCGATACAAACTGAATACGCAAAACATCAACAAAATTTAGCGCGTTTTAAAGTTGATATCGCTTTTGTTTATAACTTCCACATTTATTCGAATTGTGCAACGAAACTTTGCAGACAGTCGCGCAGACACATGTTCTACTGAAGTCCCAAGTTTCAGAAGTGCAGCTCTTGTACTGCCGGAGATATGTCGATACAAACTAAATACGCAAAACATCAACAAAATTTAGCGCGTTTTAAAGTTGATATCGCTTTTGTTTATAACTTCCACATTTATTCGAATTGTGCAACGAAACTTTGCAGACAGTCGCGGAGACACATGTTCTACTGAAGTACCAAGTTTCAGAAGTGCAGCTCTTGTACTGCCGGAGATATGTCGATACAAACTGAATACGCAAAACATCAACAAAATTTAGCGCGTTTTAAAGTTGATATCGCTTTTGTTTATAACTTCCACATGTATTGGAATTGTGCAACGAAACTTTGCAGACAGTCGCGGAGACACATTTTCTACTGAAGTACCAAGTTTCAGAAGTGCAGCTCTTGTACTGCCGGAGATATGTCGATACAAACTGAATACGCAAAACATCAACAAAATTTAGCGCGTTTTAAAGTTGATATCGCTTTTGTTTATAACTTCCACATTTATTCGAATTGTGCAACGAAACTTTGCAGACAGTCGCGGAGACACATGTTCTACTGAAGTAGCAAGTTTCAGAAGTGCAGCTCTTGTACTGCCGGAGATATGTCGATACAAACTGAATACGCAAAACATCAACAAAATTTAGCGCGTTTTAAAGTTGATATCGCTTTTGTTTATAACTTCCACATTTATTCGAGTTGTGCAACGAAACTTTGCAAACAGTCTGAAACATGCCTATACTACTGAAGTAGCAAGTTTCAGAAGTTCAGCTCTTGTACTGCCGGAGATATGTCGATACAAACTGAATACGCAAAACATCAACAAAATTTAGCGCGTTTTAAAGTTGATATCGCTTTTGTTTATAACTTCCACATTTATTCGAATTGTGCAACGAAACTTTGCAGACAGTCTCGAATATACCTTTATAACTGAAGTACCAAGTTTCTGAAGTGCGGCTCCGCTACTGCGGAGATATTTCGATACAAACTGAATACGCAAAACATCAACAAAATTTAGCGCGTTTTAAAGTTGATATCGCTTTTGTTTATAACTTCCACATTTATTCGAATTGTGCAACGAAACTTTGCAGACAGTCGCGGAGACACATGTTCTACTGAAGTACCAAGTTTCAGAAGTGCAGCTCTTGTACTGCCGGAGATATGTCGATACAAACTGAATACGCAAAACATCAACAAAATTTAGCGCGTTTTAAAGTTGATATCGCTTTTGTTTATAACTTCCACATTTATTCGAATTGTGCAACGAAACTTTGCAGACAGTCGCGGAGACACATGTTCTACTGAAGTAGCAAGTTTTAGAAGTGCAGCTCTTGTACTGCCGGAGATATGTCGATACAAACTGAATACGCAAAACATCAACAAAATTTAGCGCGTTTTAAAGTTGATATCGCTTTTTTTTATAACTTCCACATTTATTCGAATTGTGCAACGAAACTTTGCAGACAGTCGCGGAGACACATGTTCTACTGAAGTACCAAGTTTCAGAAGTGCAGCTCTTGTACTGCCGGAGATATGTCGATACAAACTGAATACGCAAAACATCAACAAAATTTAGCGCGTTTTAAAGTTGATATCGCTTTTGTTTATAACTTCCACATTTATTCGAATTGTGCAACGAAACTTTGCAGACAGTCGCGGAGACACATGTTCTACTGAAGTAGCAAGTTTTAGAAGTGCAGCTCTTGTACTGCCGGAGATATGTCGATACAAACTGAATACGCAAAACATCAACAAAATTTAGCGCGTTTTAAAGTTGATATCGCTTTTGTTTATAACTTCCACATTTATTCGAATTGTGCAACGAAACTTTGCAGACAGTCGCGGAGACACATGTTCTCCTGAAGTAGCAAGTTTCAGAAGTGCAGCTCTTGTACTGCCGGAGATATGTCGATACAAACTGAATACGCAAAACATCAACAAAATTTAGCGCGTTTTAAAGTTGATATCGCTTTTGTTTATAACTTCCACATTTATTCGAATTGTGCAACGAAACTTTGCAGACAGTCTGGAACAGGCCTATTCTACTGCAGTACCAAGTTTCAGAAGTGCAGCTCTTGTACTGCCGGAGATATGTCGATACAAACTGAATACGCAAAACATCAACAAAATTTAGCGCGTTTTAAAGTTGATATCGCTTTTGTTTATAACTTCCACATTTATTCGAATTGTGCAACGAAACTTTGCAGACAGTCTCGGATAGGCCTTTACTACTGAAGTACCAAGTTTCAGAAGTGCAGCTCTTGTACTGCCGGAGATATGTCGATACAAACTGAATACGCAAAACATCAACAAAATTTAGCGCGTTTTAAAGTTGATATCGCTTTTGTTTATAACTTCCACATTTATTCGAATTGTGCAACGAAACTTTGCAGACCCCCGCGGAGACACATTTTCTACTGAAGTACCAAGTTTCAGAAGTGCAGCTCTTGTACTGCCGGAGATATGTCGATACAAACTTAATACGCAAAACATCAACAAAATTTAGCGCGTTTTAAAGTTGATATCGCTTTTGTTTATAACTTCCACATTTATTCGAATTGTGCAACGAAACTTTGCAGACAGTCTGGAACAGGCCTATTCTACTGAAGTACAAAGTTTCAGAAGTGCAGCTCTTGTACTGCCGGAGATATGTCGATAAAAACTGAATACGCAAAACATCAACAAAATTTAGCGCGTTTTAAAGTTGATATCGCTTTTGTTTATAACTTCCACATTTATTCGAATTGTGCAACGAAACTTTGCAGACAGTCTCGAATAGGCCTTTACTACTGAAGTACCAAGTTTCAGAAGTGCAGCTCTTGTACTGCCGGAGATATGTCGATACAAACTGAATACGCAAAACATCAACAACATTTAGCGCGTTTTAAGTTGATATCGCTTTTGTTTATAACTTCCACATTTATTCGAATTGTGCAACGAAACTTTGCAGACAGTCTCGAATAGGCCTGTACTACTGAAGTACCAAGTTTCAGAAGTGCAGCTCTTGTACTGCCGGAGATATGTCGATACAAACTGAATACGCAAAACATCAACAAAATTTAGCGCGTTTTAAAGTTGATATCGCTTTTGTTTATAACTTCCACATTTATTCGAATTGTGCAACGAAACTTTGCAGACAGTCGCGGAGACACATGTTCTACTGAAGTAGCAAGTTTTAGAAGTGCAGCTCTTGTACTGCCGGAGATATGTCGATACAAACTGAATACGCAAAACATCAACAAAATTTAGCGCGTTTTAAAGTTGATATCGCTTTTGTTTATAACTTCCACATTTATTCGAATTGTGCAACGAAACTTTGCAGACCCCCGCGGAGACACATTTTCTACTGAAGTACGAAGTTTCAGAAGTGCAGCTCTTGTACTGCCGGAGATATGTCGATACAAACTGAATACGCAAAACATCAACAAAATTTAGCGCGTTTTAAAGTTGATATCGCTTTTGTTTATAACTTCCACAGTTATTCGAATTGTGCAACGAAACTTTGCAGACAGTCTTGAGTAGGCTTTTTCTACTGAAGTACCAAGTTTCAGATGTGCAGCTCTTGTACTGCCGGAGATATGTCGATACAAACTGAATACGCAAAACATCAACAAAATTTAGCGCGTTTTAAAGTTGATATCGCTTTTGTTTATAACTTCCACATTTATTCGAATTGTGCAACGAAACTTTGCAGACAGTCTGGAACAGGCCTATTCTACTGAAGTACAAAGTTTCAGAAGTGCAGCTCTTGTACTGCCGGAGATATGTCGATACAAACTGAATACGCAAAACATCAACAAAATTTAGCGCGTTTTAAAGTTGATATCGCTTTTGTTTATAACTTCCACATTTATTCGAATTGTGCAACGAAACTTTGCAGACAGTCTCGAATAGGCCTTTACTACTGAAGTACCAAGTTTCAGAAGTGCAGCTCTTGTACTGCCGGAGATATGTCGATACAAACTGAATACGCAAAACATCAACAAAATTTAGCGCGTTTTAAAGTTGATATCGCTTTTGTTTATAACTTCCACATTTATTCGAATTCTGCAACGAAACTTTGCAGACCCCCGCGGAGACACATTTTCTACTGAAGTACCAAGTTTCAGAAGTGCAGCTCTTGTACTGCCGGAGATATGTCGATACAAACTTAATACGCAAAACATCAACAAAATTTAGCGCGTTTTAAAGTTGATATCGCTTTTGTTTATAACTTCCACATTTATTCGAATTGTGCAACGAAACTTTGCAGACAGTCTGGAACAGGCCTATTCTACTGAAGTACCAAGTTTCAGAAGTGCAGCTCTTGTACTGCCGGAGATATGTCGATACAAACTGAATACGCAAAACATCAACAAAATTTAGCGCGTTTTAAAGTTGATATCGCTTTTGTTTATAACTTCCACATTTATTCGAATTGTGCAACGAAACTTTGCAGACAGTCTCGAATAGGCCTTTACTACTGAAGTACCAAGTTTCAGAAGTGCAGCTCTTGTACTGCCGGAGATATGTCGATACAAACTGAATACGCAAAACATCAACAACATTTAGCGCGTTTTAAGTTGATATCGCTTTTGTTTATAACTTCCACATTTATTCGAATTGTGCAACGAAACTTTGCAGACAGTCTCGAATAGGCCTGTACTACTGAAGTACCAAGTTTCAGAAGTGCAGCTCTTGTACTGCCGGAGATATGTCGATACAAACTGAATACGCAAAACATCAACAAAATTTAGCGCGTTTTAAAGTTGATATCGCTTTTGTTTATAACTTCCACATTTATTCGAATTGTGCAACGAAACTTTGCAGACAGTCGCGGAGACACATGTTCTACTGAAGTAGCAAGTTTTAGAAGTGCAGCTCTTGTACTGCCGGAGATATGTCGATACAAACTGAATACGCAAAACATCAACAAAATTTAGCGCGTTTTAAAGTTGATATCGCTTTTGTTTATAACTTCCACATTTATTCGAATTGTGCAACGAAACTTTGCAGACAGTCGCGGAGACACATGTTCTCCTGAAGTAGCAAGTTTCAGAAGTGCAGCTCTTTTACTGCCGGAGATATGTCGATACAAACTGAATACGCAAAACATCAACAAAATTTAGCGCGTTTTAAAGTTGATATCGCTTTTGTTTATAACTTCCACATTTATTCGAATTGTGCAACGAAACTTTGCAGACAGTCTGGAACAGGCCTATTCTACTGAAGTACCAAGTTTCAGAAGTGCAGCTCTTGTACTGCCGGAGATATGTCGATACAAACTGAATACGCAAAACATCAACAAAATTTAGCGCGTTTTAAAGTTGATATCGCTTTTGTTTATAACTTCCACATTTATTCGAATTGTGCAACGAAACTTTGCAGACAGTCTGGAACAGGCCTATTCTACTGAAGTACAAAGTTTCAGAAGTGCAGCTCTTGTACTGCCGGAGATATGTCGATACAAACTGAATACGCAAAACATCAACAAAATTTAGCGCGTTTTAAAGTTGATATCGCTTTTGTTTATAACTTCCACATTTATTCGAATTGTGCAACGAAACTTTGCAGACAGTCTCGAATAGGCCTTTACTACTGAAGTACCAAGTTTCAGAAGTGCAGCTCTTGTACTGCCGGAGATATGTCGATACAAACTGAATACGCAAAACATCAACAAAATTTAGCGCGTTTTAAAGTTGATATCGCTTTTGTTTATAACTTCCACATTTATTCGAATTGTGCAACGAAACTTTGCAGACAGTCGCGGAGACACATGTTCTACTGAAGTAGCAAGTTTCAGAAGTGCAGCTCTTGTACTGCCGGAGATATGTCGATACAAACTGAATACGCAAAACATCAACAAAATTTAGCGCGTTTTAAAGTTGATATCGCTTTTGTTTATAACTTCCACATGTATTGGAATTGTGCAACGAAACTTTGCAGACAGTCGCGGAGACACATTTTCTACTGAAGTACCAAGTTTCAGAAGTGCAGCTCTTGTACTGCCGGAGATATGTCGATACAAACTGAATACGCAAAACATCAACAAAATTTAGCGCGTTTTAAAGTTGATATCGCTTTTGTTTATAACTTCCACATTTATTCGAATTGTGCAACGAAACTTTGCAGACAGTCGCGGAGACACATGTTCTACTGAAGTAGCAAGTTTCAGAAGTGCAGCTCTTGTACTGCCGGAGATATGTCGATACAAACTGAATACGCAAAACATCAACAAAATTTAGCGCGTTTTAAAGTTGATATCGCTTTTGTTTATAACTTCCACATTTATTCGAGTTGTGCAACGAAACTTTGCAAACAGTCTGAAACATGCCTATACTACTGAAGTACCAAGTTTCAGAAGTTCAGCTCTTGTACTGCCGGAGATATGTCGATACAAACTGAATACGCAAAACATCAACAAAATTTAGCGCGTTTTAAAGTTGATATCGCTTTTGTTTATAACTTCCACATTTATTCGAATTGTGCAACGAAACTTTGCAGACAGTCTCGAATAGGCCTTTATAACTGAAGTACCAAGTTTCTGAAGTGCGGCTCCGCTACTGCGGAGATATTTCGATACAAACTGAATACGCAAAACATCAACAACATTTAGCGCGTTTTAAAGTTGATATCGCTTTTGTTTATAACTTCTACATTTATTCGAATTGTGCAACGAAACTTTGCAGACAGTCTCGAATAGGCCTTTACTACTGAAGTACCAAGTTTCAGAAGTGCAGCTCTTGTACTGCCGGAGATATGTCGATACAAACTGAATACGCAAAACATCAACAACATTTAGCGCGTTTTAAAGTTGATATCGCTTTTGTTTATAACTTCCACATTTATTCGAATTGTGCAACGAAACTTTGCAGACAGTCTCGAATAGGCCTTTACTACTGAAGTAGCAAGTTTCAGAAGTGCAGCTCTTGTACTGCCGGAGATATCTCGATACAAACTGAATACGCAAAACATCAACAAAATTTAGCGCGTTTTAAAGTTGATATCGCTTTTGTTTATAACTTCCACATTTATTCGAATTGTGCAACGAAACTTTGCAGACAGTCGCGGAGACACATGTTCTACTGAAGTACCAAGTTTCAGAAGTGCAGCTCTTGTACTGCCGGAGATATGTCGATACAAACTGAATACGCAAAACATCAACAAAATTTAGCGCGTTTTAAAGTTGATATCGCTTTTGTTTATAACTTCCACATTTATTCGAATTGTGCAACGAAACTTTGCAGACAGTCGCGGAGACACATGTTCTACTGAAGTAGCAAGTTTTAGAAGTGCAGCTCTTGTACTGCCGGAGATATGTCGATACAAACTGAATACGCAAAACATCAACAAAATTTAGCGCGTTTTAAAGTTGATATCGCTTTTGTTTATAACTTCCACATTTATTCGAATTGTGCAACGAAACTTTGCAGACAGTCGCGGAGACACATGTTCTCCTGAAGTAGCAAGTTTCAGAAGTGCAGCTCTTGTACTGCCGGAGATATGTCGATACAAACTGAATACGCAAAACATCAACAAAATTTAGCGCGTTTTAAAGTTGATATCGCTTTTGTTTATAACTTCCACATTTATTCGAATTGTGCAACGAAACTTTGCAGACAGTCTGGAACAGGCCTATTCTACTGAAGTACCAAGTTTCAGAAGTGCAGCTCTTGTACTGCCGGAGATATGTCGATACAAACTGAATACGCAAAACATCAACAAAATTTAGCGCGTTATAAAGTTGATATCGCTTTTGTTTATAACTTCCACATTTATTCGAATTGTGCAACGAAACTTTGCAGACAGTCTTGAATAGGCCTTTATAACTGAAGTACCAAGTTTCAGAAGTGCGGCTCTTGTACTGCGGAGATATGTCGATACAAACTGAATACGCAAAACATCAACAACATTTAGCGCGTTTTAAAGTTGATATCGCTTTTGTTTATAACTTCTACATTTATTCGAATTGTGCAACGAAACTTTGCAGACAGTCTCGGATAGGCCTTTACTACTGAAGTACCAAGTTTCAGAAGTGCAGCTCTTGTACTGCCGGAGATATGTCGATACAAACTGAATACGCAAAACATCAACAAAATTTAGCGCGTTTTAAAGTTGATATCGCTTTTGTTTATAACTTCCACATTTATTCGAATTGTGCAACGAAACTTTGCAGATAGTCGCGGAGACACATGTTCTACTTAAGTACCAAGTTTCAGAAGTGCAGCTCTTGTACTGCCGGAGATATGTCGATACAAACTGAATACGCAAAACATCAACAAAATTTAGCGCGTTTTAAAGTTGATATCGCTTTTGTTTATAACTTCCACATTTATTCGAATTGTGCAACGAAACTTTGCAGACCCCCGCGGAGACACATTTTCTACTGAAGTACCAAGTTTCAGAAGTGCAGCTCTTGTACTGCCGGAGATATGTCGATACAAACTTAATACGCAAAACATCAACAAAATTTAGCGCGTTTTAAAGTTGATATCGCTTTTGTTTATAACTTCCACATTTATTCGAATTGTGCAACGAAACTTTGCAGACAGTCTGGAACAGGCCTATTCTACTGAAGTACAAAGTTTCAGAAGTGCAGCTCTTGTACTGCCGGAGATATGTCGATACAAACTGAATACGCAAAACATCAACAAAATTTAGCGCGTTTTAAAGTTGATATCGCTTTTGTTTATTACTTCCACATTTATTCGAATTGTGCAACGAAACTTTGCAGACAGTCTCGAATAGGCCTTTACTACTGAAGTACCAAGTTTCAGAAGTGCAGCTCTTGTACTGCCGGAGATATGTCGATACAAACTGAATACGCAAAACATCAACAAAATTTAGCGCGTTTTAAAGTTTATATCGCTTTTGTTTATAACTTCCACATTTATTCGAATTGTGCAACGAAACTTTGCAGACAGTCGCGGAGACACATGTTCTACTGAAGTAGCAAGTTTCAGAAGTGCAGCTCTTGTACTGCCGGAGATATGTCGATACAAACTGAATACGCAAAACATCAACAAAATTTAGCGCGTTTTAAAGTTGATATCGCTTTTGTTTATAACTTCCACATGTATTGGAATTGTGCAACGAAACTTTGCAGACAGTCGCGGAGACACATTTTCTACTGAAGTACCAAGTTTCAGAAGTGCAGCTCTTGTACTGCCGGAGATATGTCGATACAAACTGAATACGCAAAACATCAACAAAATTTAGCGCGTTTTAAAGTTGATATCGCTTTTGTTTATAACTTCCACATTTATTCGAATTGTGCAACGAAACTTTGCAGACAGTCGCGGAGACACATGTTCTCCTGAAGTAGCAAGTTTCAGAAGTGCAGCTCTTGTACTGCCGGAGATATGTCGATACAAACTGAATACGCAAAACATCAACAAAATTTAGCGCGTTTTAAAGTTGATATCGCTTTTGTTTATAACTTCCACATTTATTCGAGTTGTGCAACGAAACTTTGCAAACAGTCTGAAACAGGCCTATTCTACTGAAGTACCAAGTTTCAGAAGTTCAGCTCTTGTACTGCCGGAGATATGTCGATACAAACTGAATACGCAAAACATCAACAAAATTTAGCGCGTTTTAAAGTTGATATCGCTTTTGTTTATAACTTCCACATTTATTCGAATTGTGCAACGAAACTTTGCAGACAGTCTCGAATAGGCCTTTATAACTGAAGTACCAAGTTTCTGAAGTGCGGCTCTTGTACTGCGGAGATATTTCGATACAAACTGAATACGCAAAACATCAACAACATTTAGCGCGTTTTAAAGTTGATATCGCTTTTGTTTATAACTTCTACATTTATTCGAATTGTGCAACGAAACTTTGCAGACAGTCTCGAATAGGCCTTTACTACTGAAGTACCAAGTGTCAGAAGTGCAGCTCTTGTACTGCCGGAGATATGTCGATACAAACTGAATACGCAAAACATCAACAAAATTTAGCGCGTTTTAAAGTTGATATCGCTTTTGTTTATAACTTCCACATTTATTCGAATTGTGCAACGAAACTTTGCAGACAGTTTCGAATAGGCCTTTACTACTGAAGTACCAAGTTTCAGAAGTGCAGCTCTTGTACTGCCGGAGATATCTCGATACAAACTGAATACGCAAAACATCAACAAAATTTAGCGCGTTTTAAAGTTGATATCGCTTTTGTTTATAACTTCCACATTTATTCGAATTGTGCAACGAAACTTTGCAGACAGTCGCGGAGACACATGTTCTACTGAAGTACCAAGTTTCAGAAGTGCAGCTCTTGTACTGCCGGAGATATATGTCGATACAAACTGAATACGCAAAACATCAACAAAATTTAGCGCGTTTTACAGTTGATATCGCTTTTGTTTATAACTTCCACATTTATTCGAATTGTGCAACGAAACTTTGCAGACAGTCGCGGAGACACATGTTCTACTGAAGTACCAAGTTTCAGAAGTGCATCTCTTGTACTGCCGGAGATATGTCGATACAAACTGAATACGCAAAACATCAACAAAATTTAGCGCGTTTTAAAGTTGATATCGCTTTTGTTTATAACTTCCACATTTATTCGAATTGTGCAACGAAACTTTGCAGACAGTCGCGGAGACACATGTTCTACTGAAGTACCAAGTTTCAGAAGTGCAGCTCTTGTACTGCCGGAGATATGTCGATACAAACTGAATACGCAAAACATCAACAAAATTTAGCGCGTTTTAAAGTTGATATCGCTTTTGTTTATAACTTCCACATTTATTCGAATTGTGCAACGAAACTTTGCAGACAGTCGCGGAGACACATGTTCTACTGAAGTAGCAAGTTTTAGAAGTGCAGCTCTTGTACTGCCGGAGATATGTCGATACAAACTGAATACGCAAAACATCAACAAAATTTAGCGCGTTTTAAAGTTGATATCGCTTTTGTTTATAACTTCCACATTTATTCGAATTGTGCAACGAAACTTTGCAGACAGTCGCGGAGACACATGTTCTCCTGAAGTAGCAAGTTTCAGAAGTGCAGCTCTTGTACTGCCGGAGATATGTCGATACAAACTGAATACGCAAAACATCAACAAAATTTAACGCGTTTTAAAGTTGATATCGCTTTTGTTTATAACTTCCACATTTATTCGAATTGTGCAACGAAACTTTGCAGACAGTCTGGAACAGGCCTATTCTACTGAAGTAGCAAGTTTCAGAAGTGCAGCTCTTGTACTGCCGGAGATATGTCGATACAAACTGAATACGCAAAACATCAACAAAATTTAGCGCGTTTTAAAGTTGATATCGCTTTTGTTTATAACTTCCACATTTATTCGAATTGTGCAACGAAACTTTGCAGACAGTCTGGAATAGGCCTTTATAACTTAAGTACCAAGTTTCAGAAGTGCGGCTCTTGTACTGCGGAGATATGTCGATACAAACTTAATACGCAAAACATCAACAACATTTAGCGCGTTTTAAAGTTGATATCGCTTTTGTTTATAACTTCTACATTTATTCGAATTGTGCAACGAAACTTTGCAGACAGTCTCGGATAGGCCTTTACTACTGAAGTACCAAGTTTCAGAAGTGCAGCTCTTGTACTGCCGGAGATATGTCGATACAAACTGAATACGCAAAACATCAACAAAATTTAGCGCGTTTTAAAGTTGATATCGCTTTTGTTTATAACTTCCACATTTATTCGAATTGTGCAACGAAACTTTGCAGACCCCCGCGGAGACACATTTTCTACTGAAGTACCAAGTTTCAGAAGTGCAGCTCTTGTACTGCCGGAGATATGTCGATACAAACTTAATACGCAAAACATCAACAAAATTTAGCGCGTTTTAAAGTTGATATCGCTTTTGTTTATAACTTCCACATTTATTCGAATTGTGCAACGAAACTTTGCAGACAGTCTGGAACAGGCCTATTCTACTGAAGTACAAAGTTTCAGAAGTGCAGCTCTTGTACTGCCGGAGATATTTCGATACAAACTGAATACGCAAAACATCAACAAAATTTAGCGCGTTTTAAAGTTGATATCGCTTTTGTTTATAACTTCCACATTTATTCGAATTGTGCAACGAAACTTTGCAGACAGTCTCGAATAGGCCTTTACTACTGAAGTACCAAGTTTCAGAAGTGCAGCTCTTGTACTGCCGGAGATATGTCGATACAAACTGAATACGCAAAACATCAACAAAATTTAGCGCGTTTTAAAGTTTATATCGCTTTTGTTTATAACTTCCACATTTATTCGAATTGTGCAACGAAACTTTGCAGACAGTCGCGGAGACACATGTTCTACTGAAGTAGCAAGTTTCAGAAGTGCAGCTCTTGTACTGCCGGAGATATGTCGATACAAACTGAATACGCAAAACATCAACAAAATTTAGCGCGTTTTAAAGTTGATATCGCTTTTGTTTATAACTTCCACATGTATTGGAATTGTGCAACGAAACTTTGCAGACAGTCGCGGAGACACATTTTCTACTGAAGTACCAAGTTTCAGAAGTGCAGCTCTTGTACTGCCGGAGATATGTCGATACAAACTGAATACGCAAAACATCAACAAAATTTAGCGCGTTTTAAAGTTGATATCGCTTTTGTTTATAACTTCCACATTTATTCGAATTGTGCAACGAAACTTTGCAGACAGTCGCGGAGACACATGTTCTCCTGAAGTAGCAAGTTTCAGAAGTGCAGCTCTTGTACTGCCGGAGATATGTCGATACAAACTGAATACGCAAAACATCAACAAAATTTAGCGCGTTTTAAAGTTGATATCGCTTTTGTTTATAACTTCCACATTTATTCGAGTTGTGCAACGAAACTTTGCAAACAGTCTGAAACAGGCCTATTCTACTGAAGTACCAAGTTTCAGAAGTTCAGCTCTTGTACTGCCGGAGATATGTCGATACAAACTGAATACGCAAAACATCAACAAAATTTAGCGCGTTTTAAAGTTGATATCGCTTTTGTTTATAACTTCCACATTTATTCGAATTGTGCAACGAAACTTTGCAGACAGTCTCGAATAGGCCTTTATAACTGAAGTACCAAGTTTCTGAAGTGCGGCTCTTGTACTGCGGAGATATTTCGATACAAACTGAATACGCAAAACATCAACAACATTTAGCGCGTTTTAAAGTTGATATCGCTTTTGTTTATAACTTCTACATTTATTCGAATTGTGCAACGAAACTTTGCAGACAGTCTCGAATAGGCCTTTACTACTGAAGTACCAAGTTTCAGAAGTGCAGCTCTTGTACTGCCGGAGATATGTCGATACAAACTGAATACGCAAAACATCAACAAAATTTAGCGCGTTTTAAAGTTGATATCGCTTTTGTTTATAACTTCCACATTTATTCGAATTGTGCAACGAAACTTTGCAGACAGTCTCGAATAGGCCTTTACTACTGAAGTACCAAGTTTCAGAAGTGCAGCTCTTGTACTCCCGGAGATATCTCGATACAAACTGAATACGCAAAACATCAACAAAATTTAGCGCGTTTTAAAGTTGATATCGCTTTTGTTTATAACTTCCACATTTATTCGAATTGTGCAACGAAACTTTGCAGACAGTCGCGGAGACACATGTTCTCCTGAAGTACCAAGTTTCAGAAGTGCAGCTCTTGTACTGCCGGAGATATATGTCGATACAAACTGAATACGCAAAACATCAACAAAATTTAGCGCGTTTTACAGTTGATATCGCTTTTGTTTATAACTTCCACATTTATTCGAATTGTGCAACGAAACTTTGCAGACCCCCGCGGAGACACATTTTCTACTGAAGTACCAAGTTTCAGAAGTGCAGCTCTTGTACTGCCGGAGATATATCGATACAAACTGAATACGCAAAACATCAACAAAATTTAGCGCGTTTTAAAGTTGATATTGCTTTTGTTTATAACTTCCACATTTATTCGAATTGTGCAACGAAACTTTGCAGACAGTCTTGAGTAGGCTTTTTCTACTGAAGTACCAAGTTTCAGATGTGCAGCTCTTGTACTGCCGGAGATATGTCGGTACAAACTGAATACGCAAAACATCAACAAAATTTAGCGCGTTTTAAAGTTGATATCGCTTTTGTTTATAACTTCCACATTTATTCGAATTGTGCAACGAAACTTTGCAGACAGTCTCGAATAGGCCTTTACTACGGAAGTACCAAGTTTCAGAAGTGCAGCTCTTGTACTGCCGGAGATATATGTCGATACAAACTGAATACGCAAAACATCAACAAAATTTAGCGCGTTTTACAGTTGATATCGCTTTTGTTTATAACTTCCACATTTATTCGAATTGTGCAACGAAACTTTGCAGACCCCCGCGGAGACACATTTTCTACTGAAGTACCAAGTTTCAGAAGTGCAGCTCTTGTACTGCCGGAGATATATCGATACAAACTGAATACGCAAAACATCAACAAAATTTAGCGCGTTTTAAAGTTGATATCGCTTTTGTTTATAACTTCCACATTTATTCGAATTGTGCAACGAAACTTTGCAGACAGTCTCGAATAGGCCTTTACTACGGAAGTACCAAGTTTCAGAAGTGCAGCTCTTGTACTGCCGGAGATATGTCGATACAAACTGAATACGCAAAACATCAACAAAATTTAGCGCGTTTTAAAGTTTATATCGCTTTTGTTTATAACTTCCACATTTATTCGAATTGTGCAACGAAACTTTGCAGACAGTCGCGGAGACACATGTTCGACTGAAGTAGCAAGTTTCAGATGTGCAGCTCTTGTACTGCCGGAGATATGTCGATACAAACTGAATACGCAAAACATCAACAAAATTTAGCGCGTTTTAAAGTTGATATCGCTTTTGTTTATAACTTCCACATTTATTTGAATTGTGCAACGAAACTTTGCAGACAGTCTGGAACAGGCCTATTCTACTGAAGTACAAAGTTTCAGAAGTGCAGCTCTTGTACTGCCGGAGATATGTCGATACAAACTGAATACGCAAAACATCAACAAAATTTAGCGCGTTTTAAAGTTGATATCGCTTTTGTTTATAACTTCCACATTTATTCGAATTGTGCAACGAAACTTTGCAGACAGTCTGGAATAGGCCTTTATAACTTAAGTACCAAGTTTCAGAAGTGCGGCTCTTGTACTGCGGAGATATGTCGATACAAACTTAATACGCAAAACATCAACAACATTTAGCGCGTTTTAAAGTTGATATCGCTTTTGTTTATAACTTCTACATTTATTCGAATTGTGCAACGAAACTTTGCAGACAGTCTCGGATAGGCCTTTACTACTGAAGTACCAAGTTTCAGAAGTGCAGCTCTTGTACTGCCGGAGATATGTCGATACAAACTGAATACGCAAAACATCAACAAAATTTAGCGCGTTTTAAAGTTGATATCGCTTTTGTTTATAACTTCCACATTTATTCGAATTGTGCAACGAAACTTTGCAGACCCCCGCGGAGACACATTTTCTACTGAAGTACCAAGTTTCAGAAGTGCAGCTCTTGTACTGCCGGAGATATGTCGATACAAACTTAATACGCAAAACATCAACAAAATTTAGCGCGTTTTAAAGTTGATATCGCTTTTGTTTATAACTTCCACATTTATTCGAATTGTGCAACGAAACTTTGCAGACAGTCTGGAACAGGCCTATTCTACTGAAGTACAAAGTTTCAGAAGTGCAGCTCTTGTACTGCCGGAGATATTTCGATACAAACTGAATACGCAAAACATCAACAAAATTTAGCGCGTTTTAAAGTTGATATCGCTTTTGTTTATAACTTCCACATTTATTCGAATTGTGCAACGAAACTTTGCAGACAGTCTCGAATAGGCCTTTACTACTGAAGTACCAAGTTTCAGAAGTGCAGCTCTTGTACTGCCGGAGATATGTCGATACAAACTGAATACGCAAAACATCAACAAAATTTAGCGCGTTTTAAAGTTGATATCGCTTTTGTTTATAACTTCCACATTTATTCGAATTGTGCAACGAAACTTTGCAGACAGTCGCGGAGACACATGTTCTCCTGAAGTAGCAAGTTTCAGAAGTGCAGCTCTTGTACTGCCGGAGATATGTCGATACAAACTGAATACGCAAAACATCAACAAAATTTAACGCGTTTTAAAGTTGATATCGCTTTTGTTTATAACTTCCACATTTATTCGAATTGTGCAACGAAACTTTGCAGACAGTCTGGAACAGGCCTATTCTACTGAAGTAGCAAGTTTCAGAAGTGCAGCTCTTGTACTGCCGGAGATATGTCGATACAAACTGAATACGCAAAACATCAACAAAATTTAGCGCGTTTTAAAGTTGATATCGCTTTTGTTTATAACTTCCACATTTATTCGAATTGTGCAACGAAACTTTGCAGACAGTCTGGAATAGGCCTTTATAACTTAAGTACCAAGTTTCAGAAGTGCGGCTCTTGTACTGCGGAGATATGTCGATACAAACTTAATACGCAAAACATCAACAACATTTAGCGCGTTTTAAAGTTGATATCGCTTTTGTTTATAACTTCTACATTTATTCGAATTGTGCAACGAAACTTTGCAGACAGTCTCGGATAGGCCTTTACTACTGAAGTACCAAGTTTCAGAAGTGCAGCTCTTGTACTGCCGGAGATATGTCGATACAAACTGAATACGCAAAACATCAACAAAATTTAGCGCGTTTTAAAGTTGATATCGCTTTTGTTTATAACTTCCACATTTATTCGAATTGTGCAACGAAACTTTGCAGACCCCCGCGGAGACACATTTTCTACTGAAGTACCAAGTTTCAGAAGTGCAGCTCTTGTACTGCCGGAGATATGTCGATACAAACTTAATACGCAAAACATCAACAAAATTTAGCGCGTTTTAAAGTTGATATCGCTTTTGTTTATAACTTCCACATTTATTCGAATTGTGCAACGAAACTTTGCAGACAGTCTGGAACAGGCCTATTCTACTGAAGTACAAAGTTTCAGAAGTGCAGCTCTTGTACTGCCGGAGATATTTCGATACAAACTGAATACGCAAAACATCAACAAAATTTAGCGCGTTTTAAAGTTGATATCGCTTTTGTTTATAACTTCCACATTTATTCGAATTGTGCAACGAAACTTTGCAGACAGTCTCGAATAGGCCTTTACTACTGAAGTACCAAGTTTCAGAAGTGCAGCTCTTGTACTGCCGGAGATATGTCGATACAAACTGAATACGCAAAACATCAACAAAATTTAGCGCGTTTTAAAGTTTATATCGCTTTTGTTTATAACTTCCACATTTATTCGAATTGTGCAACGAAACTTTGCAGACAGTCGCGGAGACACATGTTCTACTGAAGTAGCAAGTTTCAGAAGTGCAGCTCTTGTACTGCCGGAGATATGTCGATACAAACTGAATACGCAAAACATCAACAAAATTTAGCGCGTTTTAAAGTTGATATCGCTTTTGTTTATAACTTCCACATGTATTGGAATTGTGCAACGAAACTTTGCAGACAGTCGCGGAGACACATTTTCTACTGAAGTACCAAGTTTCAGAAGTGCAGCTCTTGTACTGCCGGAGATATGTCGATACAAACTGAATACGCAAAACATCAACAAAATTTAGCGCGTTTTAAAGTTGATATCGCTTTTGTTTATAACTTCCACATTTATTCGAATTGTGCAACGAAACTTTGCAGACAGTCGCGGAGACACATGTTCTCCTGAAGTAGCAAGTTTCAGAAGTGCAGCTCTTGTACTGCCGGAGATATGTCGATACAAACTGAATACGCAAAACATCAACAAAATTTAGCGCGTTTTAAAGTTGATATCGCTTTTGTTTATAACTTCCACATTTATTCGAGTTGTGCAACGAAACTTTGCAAACAGTCTGAAACAGGCCTATTCTACTGAAGTACCAAGTTTCAGAAGTTCAGCTCTTGTACTGCCGGAGATATGTCGATACAAACTGAATACGCAAAACATCAACAAAATTGAGCGCGTTTTAAAGTTGATATCGCTTTTGTTTATAACTTCCACATTTATTCGAATTGTGCAACGAAACTTTGCAGACAGTCTCGAATAGGCCTTTATAACTGAAGTACCAAGTTTCTGAAGTGCGGCTCTTGTACTGCGGAGATATTTCGATACAAACTGAATACGCAAAACATCAACAACATTTAGCGCGTTTTAAAGTTGATATCGCTTTTGTTTATAACTTCTACATTTATTCGAATTGTGCAACGAAACTTTGCAGACAGTCTCGAATAGGCCTTTACTACTGAAGTACCAAGTTTCAGAAGTGCAGCTCTTGTACTGCCGGAGATATGTCGATACAAACTGAATACGCAAAACATCAACAAAATTTAGCGCGTTTTAAAGTTGATATCGCTTTTGTTTATAACTTCCACATTTATTCGAATTGTGCAACGAAACTTTGCAGACAGTCTCGAATAGGCCTTTACTACTGAAGTACCAAGTTTCAGAAGTGCAGCTCTTGTACTCCCGGAGATATCTCGATACAAACTGAATACGCAAAACATCAACAAAATTTAGCGCGTTTTAAAGTTGATATCGCTTTTGTTTATAACTTCCACATTTATTCGAATTGTGCAACGAAACTTTGCAGACAGTCGCGGAGACACATGTTCTCCTGAAGTACCAAGTTTCAGAAGTGCAGCTCTTGTACTGCCGGAGATATATGTCGATACAAACTGAATACGCAAAACATCAACAAAATTTAGCGCGTTTTACAGTTGATATCGCTTTTGTTTATAACTTCCACATTTATTCGAATTGTGCAACGAAACTTTGCAGACCCCCGCGGAGACACATTTTCTACTGAAGTACCAAGTTTCAGAAGTGCAGCTCTTGTACTGCCGGAGATATATCGATACAAACTGAATACGCAAAACATCAACAAAATTTAGCGCGTTTTAAAGTTGATATTGCTTTTGTTTATAACTTCCACATTTATTCGAATTGTGCAACGAAACTTTGCAGACAGTCTTGAGTAGGCTTTTTCTACTGAAGTACCAAGTTTCAGATGTGCAGCTCTTGTACTGCCGGAGATATGTCGGTACAAACTGAATACGCAAAACATCAACAAAATTTAGCGCGTTTTAAAGTTGATATCGCTTTTGTTTATAACTTCCACATTTATTCGAATTGTGCAACGAAACTTTGCAGACAGTCTCGAATAGGCCTTTACTACGGAAGTACCAAGTTTCAGAAGTGCAGCTCTTGTACTGCCGGAGATATATGTCGATACAAACTGAATACGCAAAACATCAACAAAATTTAGCGCGTTTTACAGTTGATATCGCTTTTGTTTATAACTTCCACATTTATTCGAATTGTGCAACGAAACTTTGCAGACCCCCGCGGAGACACATTTTCTACTGAAGTACCAAGTTTCAGAAGTGCAGCTCTTGTACTGCCGGAGATATATCGATACAAACTGAATACGCAAAACATCAACAAAATTTAGCGCGTTTTAAAGGTGATATTGCTTTTGTTTATAACTTCCACATTTATTCGAATTGTGCAACGAAACTTTGCAGACAGTCTTGAGTAGGCTTTTTCTACTGAAGTACCAAGTTTCAGATGTGCAGCTCTTGTACTGCCGGAGATATGTCGGTACAAACTGAATACGCAAAACATCAACAAAATTTAGCGCGTTTTAAAGTTGATATCGCTTTTGTTTATAACTTCCACATTTATTCGAATTGTGCAACGAAACTTTGCAGACAGTCTCGAATAGGCCTTTACTACGGAAGTACCAAGTTTCAGAAGTGCAGCTCTTGTACTGCCGGAGATATGTCGATACAAACTGAATACGCAAAACATCAACAAAATTTAGCGCGTTTTAAAGTTTATATCGCTTTTGTTTATAACTTCCACATTTATTCGAATTGTGCAACGAAACTTTGCAGACAGTCGCGGAGACACATGTTCGACTGAAGTAGCAAGTTTCAGATGTGCAGCTCTTGTACTGCCGGAGATATGTCGATACAAACTGAATACGCAAAACATCAACAAAATTTAGCGCGTTTTAAAGTTGATATCGCTTTTGTTTATAACTTCCACATTTATTTGAATTGTGCAACGAAACTTTGCAGACAGTCTGGAACAGGCCTATTCTACTGAAGTACAAAGTTTCAGAAGTGCAGCTCTTGTACTGCCGGAGATATGTCGATACAAACTGAATACGCAAAACATCAACAAAATTTAGCGGGTTTTACAGTTGATATCGCTTTTGTTTATAACTTCCACATTTATTCGAATTGTGCAACGAAACTTTGCAGACAGTCTCGAATAGGCCTTTACTACTGAAGTACCAAGTTTCAGAAGTGCGGCTCTTGTACTGCGGAGATATGTCGATACAAACTGAATACGCAAAACATCAACAAAATTTAGCGCGTTTTAAAGTTGATATCGCTTTTGTTTATAACTTCCACATTTATTCGAATAGTGCAACGAAATTTTGCAGACAGTCTGGAACAGGCCTTTTCTACTGAAGTACCAAGTTTCAGAAGTGCAGCTCTTGTACTGCCGGAGATATGTCGATAAAACTGAATACGCAAAACATCAACAAAATTTAGCGCGTTTTAAAGTTGATATCGCTTTTGTTTATAACTTCCACATTTATTCGAATTGTGCAACGAAACTTTGCAGACAGTCTCGAATAGGCCTTTACTACTGAAGTAGCAAGTTTCAGAAGTGCAGCTCTTGTACTGCCGGAGATATGTCGATACAAACTGAATACGCAACACATCAACAAAATTTAGCGCGTTTTAAAGTTGATAACGCTTTTGTTTACACCTTCCACATTTATGTGAATTGTGCAACGAAACTTTGCAGACAGTCGCGGAGACACATGTTCTACTGAAGTAGCAAGTTTCAGAAGTGCAGCTCTTGTACTGCCGGAGATATGTCGATACAAACTGAATACGCAAAACATCAACAAAATTTAGCGCGTTTTAAGGTTGATATCGCTTTTGTTTATACCTTCCACATTTATTCGAATTGTGCAACGAAACTTTGCAGACAGTCGCGGAGACACATGTTCTACTGAAGTACGAAGTTTCAGAAGTGCAGCTCTTGTACTGCCGGAGATATGTCGATACAAACTGAATACGCAAAACATCAACAAAATTTAGCGCGTTTTAAAGTTGATATCGCTTTTGTTTATAACTTCCACATTTATTCGAATTGTGCAACGAAACTTTGCAGACAGTCTCGAATAGGCCTTTACTACTGAAGTACGAAGTTTCAGAAGTGCAGCTCTTGTACTGCCGGAGATATGTCGATACAAACTGAATACGCAAAACATCAACAACATTTAGCGCGTTTTAAAGTTGATATCGCTTTTGTTTATAACTTCTACATTTATTCGAATAGTGCAACGAAACTTTGCAGGCAGTCTCGAATAGGCCTTTACTACTGAAGTACCAAGTTTCAGAAGTGCAGCTCTCGTACTGCCGGAGATATGTCGATACAAACTGAATACGCAAAACATCAACAAAATTTAGCGCGTTTTAAAGTTTATATCGCTTTTGTTTATAACTTCCACATTTATTCGAATTGTGCAACGAAACTTTGCAGACAGTCGCGGAGACACATGTTCGACTGAAGTAGCAAGTTTCAGAAGTGCAGCTCTTGTACTGCCGGAGATATGTCGATACAAACTGAATACGCAAAACATCAACAAAATTTAGCGCGTTTTAAAGTTGATATCGCTTTTGTTTATAACTTCCACATTTATTTGAATTGTGCAACGAAACTTTGCAGACAGTCTGGAACAGGCCTATTCTACTGAAGTACCAAGTTTCAGAAGTGCAGCTCTTGTACTGCCGGAGATATGTCGATACAAACTGAATACGCAAAACATCAACAAAATTTAGCGGGTTTTACAGTTGATATCGCTTTTGTTTATAACTTCCACATTTATTCGAATTGTGCAACGAAACTTTGCAGACAGTCTCGAATAGGCCTTTACTACTGAAGTACCAAGTTTCAGAAGTGCGGCTCTTGTACTGCGGAGATATGTCGATACAAACTGAATACGCAAAACATCAACAAAATTTAGCGCGTTTTAAAGTTGATAACGCTTTTGTTTATAACTTCCACATTTATGTGAATTGTGCAACGGAACTTTGCAGACAGTCGCGGAGACACATGTTCTACTGAAGTAGCAAGTTTCAGAAGTGCAGCTCTTGTACTGCCGGAGATATGTCGATACAAACTGAATACGCAAAACATCAACAAAATTTAGCGCGTTTTAAGGTTGATATCGCTTTTGTTTATACCTTCAACATTTATTCGAATTGTGCAACGAAACTTTGCAGACAGTCGCGGAGACACATGTTCTACTGAAGTAGCAAGTTTCAGAAGTGCAGCTCTTGTACTGCCGGAGATATGTCGATAGAAACTGAATACGCAAAACATCAACAAAATTTAGCGCGTTTTAAAGTTGATATCGCTTTTGTTTATAACTTCCACATTTATTCGAATTGTGCAACGAAACTTTGCAGACAGTCGCGGAGACACATTTTCTACTGAAGTACCAAGTTTCAGAAGTGCAGCTCTTGTACTGCCGGAGATATGTCGATACAAACTGAATACGCAAAACATCAACAACATTTAGCGCGTTTTAAAGTTGATATCGCTTTTGTTTATAACTTCTACATTTATTCGAATAGTGCAACGAAACTTTGCAGGCAGTCTCGAATAGGCCTTTACTACTGAAGTACCAAGTTTCAGAAGTGCAGCTCTTGTACTGCCGGAGATATGTCGATACAAACTGAATACGCAAAACATCAACAAAATTTAGCGCGTTTTAAAGTTGATATCGCTTTTGTTTATAACTTCCACATTTATTCGAATTGTGCAACGAAACTTTGCAGACAGTCTCGAATAGGCCTTTACTACTGAAGTACCAAGTTTCAGAAGTGCAGCTCTTGTACTGCCGGAGATATGTCGATACAAACTGAATACGCAAATCATCAACAAAATTTAGCGCGTTTTAAAGTTGATATCGCTTTTGTTTATAACTTCCACATTTATTCGAATTGTGCAACGAAACTTTGCAGACAGTCTCGAATAGGCCTTTACTACTGAAGTACCAAGTTTAAGAAGCAGCTCTTGTACTGCCGGAGATATGTCGATACAAACTCAATACGCAAAACATCAACAAAATTTAGCGCGTTTTAAAGTTGATATCGCTTTTGTTTATAACTTCCACATTTATTGGAATTGTGCAACGAAACTTTGCAGACAGTCGCGGAGACACATGTTCTACTGAAGTACCAAGTTTCAGAAGTGCAGCTCTTGTACTGCCGGAGATATGTCGATACAAACTGAATACGCAAAACATCAACAAAATTTAGCGCGTTTTAAAGTTGATATCGCTTTTGTTTATAACTTCCACATTTATTCGAATTGTGCAACGAAACTTTGCAGACAGTCGCGGAGACACATGTTCTACTGAAGTACCAAGTTTCAGAAGTGCAGCTCTTGTACTGCCGGAGATATGTCGATACAAACTGAATACGCAAAACATCAACAAAATTTAGCGCGTTTTAAAGTTGATATCGCTTTTGTTTATAACTTCCACATTTATTCGAATTGTGCAACGAAACTTTGCAGACAGTCGCGGAGACACATGTTCTACTGAAGTACAAAGTTTCAGATGTGCAGCTCTTGTACTGCCGGAGATATGTCGATACAAACTGAATACGCAAAACATCAACAAAATTTAGCGCGTTTTAAAGTTGATATCGCTTTTGTTTATAACTTCCACATTTATTCGAATTGTGCAACGAAACTTTGCAGACAGTCTGGAACAGGCCTATTCTACTGAAGTACAAAGTTTCAGATGTGCAGCTCTTGTACTGCCGGAGATATGTCGATACAAACTGAATACGCAAAACATCAACAAAATTTAGCGCGTTTTAAAGTTGATGTCGCTTTTGTTTATAACTTCCACATTTATTCGAATTGTGCAACGAAACTTTGCAGACAGTCTCGAATAGGCCTTTACTACTGAAGTACAAATTTTCAGAAGTGCAGCTCTTGTACTGCCGGAGATATGTCGATACAAACTGAATACGCAAAACATCAACAACATTTAGCGCGTTTTAAAGTTGATATCGCTTTTGTTTATAACTTCCACATGTATTGGAATTGTGCAACGAAACTTTGGAGACAGTCGCGGAGACACATGTTCTACTGAAGTACCAAGTTTCAGAAGTGCAGCTCTTGTACTGCCGGAGATATGTCGATACAAACTGAATACGCAAAACATCAACAAAATTTAGCGCGTTTTAAAGTTGATATCGCTTTTGTTTATAACTTCCACATTTATTCGAATTGTGATACGAAACTTTGCAGACAGTCTCGAATAGGCCTTTACTACTGAAGTACCAAGTTTCAGAAGTGCAGCTCTTGTACTGCCGGAGATATGTCGATACAAACTGAATACGCAAAACATCAACAATATTTAGCGCGTTTTAAAGTTGATATCGCTTTTGTTTATAACTTCCACATTTATTCGAATTGTGCAACGAAACTTTGCAGACAGTCGCGGAGACACATGTTCTACTGAAGTACCAAGTTTCAGAAGTGCAGCTCTTGTACTGCCGGAGATATGTCGATACAAACTGAATACGCAAAACATCAACAAAATTTAGCGCGTTTTAAAGTTGATATCGCTTTTGTTTATAACTTCCACATTTATTCGAATGGTGCAACGAAACTTTGCAGACAGTCGCGGAGACACATGTTCTACTGAAGTACCAAGTTTCAGAAGTGCAGCTCTTATACTGCCGGAGATATGTCGATACAAACTGAATACGCAAAACATCAACAACATTTAGCGCGTTTTAAAGTTGATATCGCTTTTGTTTATAACTTCTACATTTATTCGAATTGTGCAACGAAACTTTGCAGACAGTCTCGAATAGGCCTTTTCTACTGAAGTACCCAGTTTCAGAAGTGCAGCTCTTGTACTGCCGGAGATATGTCGATACAAACTGAATACGCAAAACATCAACAAAATTTAGCGCGTTTTAAAGTTGATATCGCTTTTGTTTATAACTTCTACATTTATTCGAATTGTGCAACGAAACTTTGCAGACAGTCGCGGAGACACATGTTCTACTGAAGTACCAAGTTTCAGAAGTGCAGCTCTTGTACTGCCGGAGATATGTCGATACAAACTGAATACGCAAAACATCAACAAAATTTAGCGCGTTTTAAAGTTGATATCGCTTTTGTTTATAACTTCCACATTTATTCGAATTGTGCAACGAAACTTTGCAGACAGTCGCGGAGACACATGTTCTACTGAAGTAGCAAGTTTTAGAAGTGCAGCTCTTGTACTGCCGGAGATATGTCGATACAAACTGAATACGCAAAACATCAACAAAATTTAGCGCGTTTTAAAGTTGATATCGCTTTTGTTTATAACTTCCACATTTATTCGAATTGTGCAACGAAACTTTGCAGACAGTCGCGGAGACACATGTTCTACTGAAGTACCAAGTTTCAGAAGTGCAGCTCTTGTACTGCCGGAGATATGTCGATACAAACTGAATACGCAAAACATCAACAAAATTTAGCGCGTTTTAAAGTTGATATCGCTTTTGTTTATAACTTCCACATTTATTCGAATTGTGCAACGAAACTTTGCAGACAGTCGCGGAGACACATGTTCTACTGAAGTACCAAGTTTCAGAAGTGCAGCTCTTGTACTGCCGGAGATATGTCGATACAAACTGAATACGCAAAACATCAACAAAATTTAGCGCGTTTTAAAGTTGATATCGCTTTTGTTTATAACTACCACATTTATTCGAATTGTGCAACGAAACTTTGCAGACAGTCTCGAATAGGCCTTTACTACTGAAGTACGAAGTTTCAGAAGTGCAGCTCTTGTACTGCCGGAGATATGTCGATACAAACTGAATACGCAAAACATCAACAAAATTTAGCGCGTTTTAAAGTTGATATCGCTTTTGTTTATAACTTCTACATTTATTCGAATTGTGCAACGAAACTTTGCAGACAGTCGCGGAGACACATGTTCTACTGAAGTACCAAGTTTCAGAAGTGCAGCTCTTGTACTGCCGGAGATATGTCGATACAAACTGAATACGCAAAACATCAACAAAATTTAGCGCGTTTTAAAGTTGATATCGCTTTTGTTTATAACGTCCACATTTATTCGAATTGTGCAACGAAACTTTGCAGACAGTCGCGGAGACACATGTTCTACTGAAGTACCAAGTTTCAGAAGTGCAGCTCTTGTACTGCCGGAGATATGTCGATACAAACTGAATACGCAAAACATCAACAAAATTTAGCGCGTTTTAAAGTTGATATCGCTTTTGTTTATAACTTCCACATTTATTCGAATTGTGCAACGAAACTTTGCAGACAGTCGCGGAGACACATGTTCTACTGAAGTACCAAGTTTCAGAAGTGCAGCTCTTGTACTGCCGGAGATATGTCGATACAAACTGAATACGCAAAACATCAACAAAATTTAGCGCGTTTTAAAGTTGATATCGCTTTTGTTTATAACTTCCACATTTATTCGAATTGTGCAACGAAACTTTGCAGACAGTCGCGGAGACACATTTTCTACTGAAGTACCAAGTTTCAGAAGTGCAGCTCTTGTACTGCCGGAGATATGTCGATACAAACTGAATACGCAAAACATCAACAAAATTTAGCGCGTTTTAAAGTTGATATCGCTTTTGTTTATAACTTCCACATTTATTCGAATTGTGCAACGAAACTTTGCAGACAGTCGCGGAGACACATGTTCTACTGAAGTAGCAAGTTTCAGAAGTGCAGCTCTTGTACTGCCGGAGATATGTCGATACAAACTGAATACGCAAAACATCAACAAAATTTAGCGCGTTTTAAAGTTGATATCGCTTTTGTTTATAACTTCCACATTTATTCGAATTGTGCAACGAAACTTTGCAGACAGTCGCGGAGACACATGTTCTACTGAAGTACCAAGTTTCAGAAGTGCAGCTCTTGTACTGCCGGAGATATGTCGATACAAACTGAATACGCAAAACATCAACAAAATTTAGCGCGTTTTAAAGTTGATATCGCTTTTGTTTATAACTTCCACATTTATTCGAATTGTGCAACGAAACTTTGCAGACAGTCTTGAATAGGCTTTTTCTACTGAAGTAGCAAGTTTCAGATGTGCAGCTCTTGTACTGCCGGAGATATGTCGATACAAACTGAATACGCAAAACATCAACAAAATTTAGCGCGTTTTAAAGTTGATATCGCTTTTGTTTATAACTTCCACATTTATTCGAATTGTGCAACGAAACTTTGCAGACAGTCTCAAATAGGCCTTTACTACTGAAGTACCAAGTTTCAGAAGTGCAGCTCTTGTACTGCCGGAGATATGTCGATACAAACTGAATACGCAAAACATCAACAAAATTTAGCGCGTTTTAAAGTTGATATCGCTTTTGTTTATAACTTCCACATTTATTCGAATTGTGCAACGAAACTTTGCAGACAGTCTTGAATAGGCTTTTTCTACTGAAGTACCAAGTTTCAGATGTGCAGCTCTTGTACTGCCGGAGATATGTCGATACAAACTGAATACGCAAAACATCAACAAAATTTAGCGCGTTTTAAAGTTGATATCGCTTTTGTTTATAACTTCCACATTTATTCGAATTGTGATACGAAACTTTGCAGACAGTCTCGAATAGGCCTTTACTACTGAAGTACCAAGTTTCAGAAGTGCAGCTCTTGTACTGCCGGAGATATGTCGATACAAACTGAATACGCAAAACATCAACAAAATTTAGCGCGTTTTAAAGTTGATATCGCTTTTGTTTATAACTTCCACATTTATTCGAATTGTGCAACGAAACTTTGCAGACAGTCGCGGAGACACATGTTCTACTGAAGTACCAAGTTTCAGAAGTGCAGCTCTTGTACTGCCGGAGATATGTCGATACAAACTGAATACGCAAAACATCAACAAAATTTAGCGCGTTTTAAAGTTGATATCGCTTTTGTTTATAACTTCCACATTTATTCGAATTGTGCAACGAAACTTTGCAGACAGTCGCGGAGACACATGTTCTACTGAAGTACCAAGTTTCAGAAGTGCAGCTCTTATACTGCCGGAGATATGTCGATACAAACTGAATACGCAAAACATCAACAACATTTAGCGCGTTTTAAAGTTGATATCGCTTTTGTTTATAACTTCTACATTTATTCGAATTGTGCAACGAAACTTTGCAGACAGTCTCGAATAGGCCTTTTCTACTGAAGTACCCAGTTTCAGAAGTGCAGCTCTTGTACTGCCGGAGATATGTCGATACAAACTGAATACGCAAAACATCAACAAAATTTAGCGCGTTTTAAAGTTGATATCGCTTTTGTTTATAACTTCCACATTTATTCGAATTGTGCAACGAAACTTTGCAGACAGTCGCGGAGACACATGTTCTACTGAAGTAGCAAGTTTCAGAAGTGCAGCTCTTGTACTGCCGGAGATATGTCGATACAAACTGAATACGCAAAACATCAACAAAATTTAGCGCGTTTTAAAGTTGATATCGCTTTTGTTTATAACTTCCACATTTATTCGAATTGTGCAACGAAACTTTGCAGACAGTCGCGGAGACACATGTTCTACTGAAGTACCAAGTTTCAGAAGTGCAGCTCTTGTACTGCCGGAGATATGTCGATACAAACTGAATACGCAAAACATCAACAAAATTTAGCGCGTTTTAAAGTTGATATCGCTTTTGTTTATAACTTCCACATTTATTCGAATTGTGCAACGAAACTTTGCAGACAGTCTTGAATAGGCTTTTTCTACTGAAGTAGCAAGTTTCAGATGTGCAGCTCTTGTACTGCCGGAGATATGTCGATACAAACTGAATACGCAAAACATCAACAAAATTTAGCGCGTTTTAAAGTTGATATCGCTTTTGTTTATAACTTCCACATTTATTCGAATTGTGCAACGAAACTTTGCAGACAGTCTCAAATAGGCCTTTACTACTGAAGTACCAAGTTTCAGAAGTGCAGCTCTTGTACTGCCGGAGATATGTCGATACAAACTGAATACGCAAAACATCAACAAAATTTAGCGCGTTTTAAAGTTGATATCGCTTTTGTTTATAACTTCCACATTTATTCGAATTGTGCAACGAAACTTTGCAGACAGTCTTGAATAGGCTTTTTCTACTGAAGTACCAAGTTTCAGATGTGCAGCTCTTGTACTGCCGGAGATATGTCGATACAAACTGAATACGCAAAACATCAACAAAATTTAGCGCGTTTTAAAGTTGATATCGCTTTTGTTTATAACTTCCACATTTATTCGAATTGTGATACGAAACTTTGCAGACAGTCTCGAATAGGCCTTTACTACTGAAGTACCAAGTTTCAGAAGTGCAGCTCTTGTACTGCCGGAGATATGTCGATACAAACTGAATACGCAAAACATCAACAAAATTTAGCGCGTTTTAAAGTTGATATCGCTTTTGTTTATAACTTCCACATTTATTCGAATTGTGCAACGAAACTTTGCAGACAGTCGCGGAGACACATGTTCTACTGAAGTACCAAGTTTCAGAAGTGCAGCTCTTGTACTGCCGGAGATATGTCGATACAAACTGAATACGCAAAACATCAACAAAATTTAGCGCGTTTTAAAGTTGATATCGCTTTTGTTTATAACTTCCACATTTATTCGAATTGTGCAACGAAACTTTGCAGACAGTCGCGGAGACACATGTTCTACTGAAGTACCAAGTTTCAGAAGTGCAGCTCTTATACTGCCGGAGATATGTCGATACAAACTGAATACGCAAAACATCAACAACATTTAGCGCGTTTTAAAGTTGATATCGCTTTTGTTTATAACTTCTACATTTATTCGAATTGTGCAACGAAACTTTGCAGACAGTCTCGAATAGGCCTTTTCTACTGAAGTACCCAGTTTCAGAAGTGCAGCTCTTGTACTGCCGGAGATATGTCGATACAAACTGAATACGCAAAACATCAACAAAATTTAGCGCGTTTTAAAGTTGATATCGCTTTTGTTTATAACTTCCACATTTATTCGAATTGTGCAACGAAACTTTGCAGACAGTCGCGGAGACACATGTTCTACTGAAGTAGCAAGTTTCAGAAGTGCAGCTCTTGTACTGCCGGAGATATGTCGATACAAACTGAATACGCAAAACAACAACAAAATTTAGCGCGTTTTAAAGTTGATATCGCTTTTGTTTATAACTTCCACATTTATTCGAATTGTGCAACGAAACTTTTCAGACAGTCGCGGAGACACATGTTCTACTGAAGTACCAAGTTTCAGAAGTGCAGCTCTTGTACTGCCGGAGATATGTCGATACAAACTGAATACGCAAAACATCAACAACATTTAGCGCGTTTTAAAGTTGATATCGCTTTTGTTTATAACTTCCACATTTATTCGAATTGTGCAACGAAACTTTGCAGACAGTCTCGAATAGGCCTTTACTACTGAAGTACCAAGTTTCAGAAGTGCAGCTCTTGTACTGCCGGAGATATGTCGATACAAACTGAATACGCAAAACATCAACAAAATTTAGCGCGTTTTAAAGTTGATAACGCTTTTGTTTATAACTTCCACATTTATTCGAATTGTGCAACGAAACTTTGCAGACAGTCGCGGAGACACATGTTCTACTGAAGTACCAAGTTTCAGAAGTGCAGCTCTTGTACTGCCGGAGATATGTCGATACAAACTGAATACGCAAAACATCAACAAAATTTAGCGCGTTTTAAGGTTGATATCGCTTTTGTTTATAACTTCCACATTTATTCGAATTGTGCAACGAAACTTTGCAGACAGTCGCGGAGACACATGTTCTACTGAAGTAGCAAGTTTCAGAAGTGCAGCTCTTGTACTGCCGGAGATATGTCGATACAAACTGAATACGCAAAACATCAACAAAATTTAGCGCGTTTTAAAGTTGATATCGCTTTTGTTTATAACTTCCACATTTATTCGAATTGTGCAACGAAACTTTGCAGACAGTCGCGGAGACACATTTTTTACTGAAGTACCAAGTTTCAGAAGTGCAGCTCTTGTACTGCCGGAGATATGTCGATACAAACTGAATACGCAAAACATCAACAAAATTTAGCGCGTTTTAAAGTTGATATCGCTTTTGTGTATAACTTCCACATTTATTCGAATAGTGCAACGAAACTTTGCAGACAGTCTGGAACAGGCCTTTACTACTGAAGTAGCAAGTTTCAGAAGTGCAGCTCTTGTACTGCCGGAGCTATGTCGATAAAACTGAATACACAAAACATCAACAACATTTAGCGCGTTTTAAAGTTGATATCGCTTTTGTTTATAACTTCCACATTTATTCGAATTGTGCAACGAAACTTTGCAGACAGTCTCGAATAGGCCTTTACTACTTAAGTAATAAGTTTCAGAAGTGCAGCTCTTGTACTGCCGGAGATATGTCGATACAAACTGAATACGCAAAACATCAACAAAATTTAGCGCGTTTTAAAGTTGATAACGCTTTTGTTTATAGCTTCCACATTTATTCGAATTGTGCAACGAAACTTTGCAGACAGTCGCGGAGACACATGTTCTACTGAAGTACCAAGTTTCAGAAGTGCAGCTCTTGTACTGCCGGAGATATGTCGATACAAACTGAATACGCAAAACATCAACAAAATTTAGCGCGTTTTAAGGTTGATATCGCTTTTGTTTATAACTTCCACATTTATTCGAATTGTGCAACGAAACTTTGCAGACAGTCGCGGAGACACATGTTCTACTGAAGTAGCAAGTTTCAGAAGTGCAGCTCTTGTACTGCCGGAGATATGTCGATACAAACTGAATACGCAAAACATCAACAAAATTTAGCGCGTTTTAAAGTTGATATCGCTTTTGTTTATAACTTCCACATTTATTCGAATTGTGCAACGAAACTTTGCAGACAGTCGCGGAGACACATTTTTTACTGAAGTACCAAGTTTCAGAAGTGCAGCTCTTGTACTGCCGGAGATATGTCGATACAAACTGAATACGCAAAACATCAACAACATTTAGCGCGTTTTAAAGTTGATATCGCTTTTGTTTATAACTTCTACATTTATTCGAATTGTGCAACGAAACTTTGCAGACAGTCTCGAATAGGCCTTTACTACTGATGTACCAAGTTTCAGAAGTGCAGCTCTTGTACTGCCGGAGATATGTCGATACAAACTGAATACGCAAAACATCAACAAAATTTAGCGCGTTTTAAAGTTGATATCGCTTTTGTTTATAACTTCCACATTTATTCGAATTGTGCAACGAAACTTTGCAGACAGTCTTGAGTAGGCTTTTTCTACTGAAGTACCAAGTTTCAGATGTGCAGCTCTTGTACTGCCGGAGATATGTCGATACAAACTGAATACGCAAAACATCAACAAAATTTAGCGCGTTTTAAAGTTGATATCGCTTTTGTTTATAACTTCCACATTTATTCGAATTGTGCAACGAAACTTTGCAGACAGTCTCGAATAGGCCTTTACTACTGAAGTACCAAGTTTCAGAAGTGCAGCTCTTGTACTGCCGGAGATATGTCGATACAAACTGAATACGCAAAACATCAACAACATTTATCGCGTTTTAAAGTTGATATCGCTTTTGTTTATAACTTCCACATTTATTCGAATTGTGCAACGAAACTTTGCAGACAGTCGCGGAGACACATTTTCTACTGAAGTACCAAGTTTCAGAAGTGCAGCTCTTGTACTGCCGGAGATATGTCGATACAAACTGAATACGCAAAACATCAACAACATTTAGCGCGTTTTAAAGTTGATATCGCTTTTGTTTATAACTTCTACATTTATTCGAATTGTGCAACGAAACTTTGAAGACAGTCTCGAATAGGCCTTTTCTACTGAAGTACCCAGTTTCAGAAGTGCAGCTCTTGTACTGCCGGAGATATGTCGATACAAACTGAATACGCAAAACATCAACAAAATTTAGCGCGTTTTAAAGTTGATATCGCTTTTGTTTATAACTTCCACATTTATTCGAATTGTGCAACGAAACTTTGCAGACAGTCGCGGAGACACATGTTCTACTGAAGTAGCAAGTTTCAGAAGTGCAGCTCTTGTACTGCCGGAGATATGTCGATACAAACTGAATACGCAAAACAACAACAAAATTTAGCGCGTTTTAAAGTTGATATCGCTTTTGTTTATAACTTCCACATTTATTCGAATTGTGCAACGAAACTTTTCAGACAGTCGCGGAGACACATGTTCTACTGAAGTACCAAGTTTCAGAAGTGCAGCTCTTGTACTGCCGGAGATATGTCGATACAAACTGAATACGCAAAACATCAACAACATTTAGCGCGTTTTAAAGTTGATATCGCTTTTGTTTATAACTTCCACATTTATTCGAATTGTGCAACGAAACTTTGCAGACAGTCTCGAATAGGCCTTTACTACTGAAGTACCAAGTTTCAGAAGTGCAGCTCTTGTACTGCCGGAGATATGTCGATACAAACTGAATACGCAAAACATCAACAAAATTTAGCGCGTTTTAAAGTTGATAACGCTTTTGTTTATAACTTCCACATTTATTCGAATTGTGCAACGAAACTTTGCAGACAGTCGCGGAGACACATGTTCTACTGAAGTACCAAGTTTCAGAAGTGCAGCTCTTGTACTGCCGGAGATATGTCGATACAAACTGAATACGCAAAACATCAACAAAATTTAGCGCGTTTTAAGGTTGATATCGCTTTTGTTTATAACTTCCACATTTATTCGAATTCTGCAACGAAACTTTGCAGACAGTCGCGGAGACACATGTTCTACTGAAGTAGCAAGTTTCAGAAGTGCAGCTCTTGTACTGCCGGAGATATGTCGATACAAACTGAATACGCAAAACATCAACAAAATTTAGCGCGTTTTAAAGTTGATATCGCTTTTGTTTATAACTTCCACATTTATTCGAATTGTGCAACGAAACTTTGCAGACAGTCGCGGAGACACATTTTTTACTGAAGTACCAAGTTTCAGAAGTGCAGCTCTTGTACTGCCGGAGATATGTCGATACAAACTGAATACGCAAAACATCAACAAAATTTAGCGCGTTTTAAAGTTGATATCGCTTTTGTGTATAACTTCCACATTTATTCGAATAGTGCAACGAAACTTTGCAGACAGTCTGGAACAGGCCTTTACTACTGAAGTAGCAAGTTTCAGAAGTGCAGCTCTTGTACTGCCGGAGATATGTCGATAAAACTGAATACACAAAACATCAACAACATTTAGCGCGTTTTAAAGTTGATATCGCTTTTGTTTATAACTTCCACATTTATTCGAATTGTGCAACGAAACTTTGCAGACAGTCTCGAATAGGCCTTTACTACTGAAGTACCAAGTTTCAGAAGTGCAGCTCTTGTACTGCCGGAGATATGTCGATACAAACTGAATACGCAAAACATCAACAAAATTTAGCGCGTTTTAAAGTTGATAACGCTTTTGTTTATAACTTCCACATTTATTCGAATTGTGCAACGAAACTTTGCAGACAGTCGCGGAGACACATGTTCTACTGAAGTACCAAGTTTCAGAAGTGCAGCTCTTGTACTGCCGGAGATATGTCGATACAAACTGAATACGCAAAACATCAACAAAATTTAGCGCGTTTTAAGGTTGATATCGCTTTTGTTTATAACTTCCACATTTATTCGAATTGTGCAACGAAACTTTGCAGACAGTCGCGGAGACACATGTTCTACTGAAGTAGCAAGTTTCAGAAGTGCAGCTCTTGTACTGCCGGAGATATGTCGATACAAACTGAATACGCAAAACATCAACAAAATTTAGCGCGTTTTAAAGTTGATATCGCTTTTGTTTATAACTTCCACATTTATTCGAATTGTGCAACGAAACTTTGCAGACAGTCGCGGAGACACATTTTTTACTGAAGTACCAAGTTTCAGAAGTGCAGCTCTTGTACTGCCGGAGATATGTCGATACAAACTGAATACGCAAAACATCAACAACATTTAGCGCGTTTTAAAGTTGATATCGCTTTTGTTTATAACTTCTACATTTATTCGAATTGTGCAACGAAACTTTGCAGACAGTCTCGAATAGGCCTTTACTACTGATGTACCAAGTTTCAGAAGTGCAGCTCTTGTACTGCCGGAGATATGTCGATACAAACTGAATACGCAAAACATCAACAAAATTTAGCGCGTTTTAAAGTTGATATCGCTTTTGTTTATAACTTCCACATTTATTCGAATTGTGCAACGAAACTTTGCAGACAGTCTTGAGTAGGCTTTTTCTACTGAAGTACCAAGTTTCAGATGTGCAGCTCTTGTACTGCCGGAGATATGTCGATACAAACTGAATACGCAAAACATCAACAAAATTTAGCGCGTTTTAAAGTTGATATCGCTTTTGTTTATAACTTCCACATTTATTCGAATTGTGCAACGAAACTTTGCAGACAGTCTCGAATAGGCCTTTACTACTGAAGTACCAAGTTTCAGAAGTGCAGCTCTTGTACTGCCGGAGATATGTCGATACAAACTGAATACGCAAAACATCAACAACATTTATCGCGTTTTAAAGTTGATATCGCTTTTGTTTATAACTTCCACATTTATTCGAATTGTGCAACGAAACTTTGCAGACAGTCGCGGAGACACATGTTCTACTGAAGTACCAAGTTTCAGAAGTGCAGCTCTTGTACTGCCGGACATATGTTGATACAAACTGAATACGCAAAACATCAACAAAATTTAGCGCGTTTTAAAGTTGATATCGCTTTTGTTTATAACTTCCACATTTATTCGAATTGTGCAACGAAACTTTGCAGACAGTCGCGGAGACACATGTTCTACTGAAGTAGCAAGTTTCAGAAGTGCAGCTCTTGTACTGCCGGAGATATGTCGATACAAACTGAATACGCAAAACAACAACAAAATTTAGCGCGTTTTAAAGTTGATATCGCTTTTGTTTATAACTTCCACATTTATTCGAATTGTGCAACGAAACTTTGCAGACAGTCTCGAATAGGCCTTTACTACTGAAGTACCAAGTTTCAGAAGTGCAGCTCTTGTACTGCCGGAGATATGTCGATACAAACTGAATACGCAAAACATCAACAAAATTTAGCGCGTTTTAAAGTTGATAACGCTTTTGTTTATAACTTCCACATTTATTCGAATTGTGCAACGAAACTTTGCAGACAGTCGCGGAGACACATGTTCTACTGAAGTACCAAGTTTCAGAAGTGCAGCTCTTGTACTGCCGGAGATATGTCGATACAAACTGAATACGCAAAACATCAACAAAATTTAGCGCGTTTTAAGGTTGATATCGCTTTTGTTTATAACTTCCACATTTATTCGAATTGTGCAACGAAACTTTGCAGACAGTCGCGGAGACACATGTTCTACTGAAGTAGCAAGTTTCAGAAGTGCAGCTCTTGTACTGCCGGAGATATGTCGATACAAACTGAATACGCAAAACATCAACAAAATTTAGCGCGTTTTAAAGTTGATATCGCTTTTGTTTATAACTTCCACATTTATTCGAATTGTGCAACGAAACTTTGCAGACAGTCGCGGAGACACATTTTTTACTGAAGTACCAAGTTTCAGAAGTGCAGCTCTTGTACTGCCGGAGATATGTCGATACAAACTGAATACGCAAAACATCAACAAAATTTAGCGCGTTTTAAAGTTGATATCGCTTTTGTGTATAACTTCCACATTTATTCGAATAGTGCAACGAAACTTTGCAGACAGTCTGGAACAGGCCTTTACTACTGAAGTAGCAAGTTTCAGAAGTGCAGCTCTTGTACTGCCGGAGCTATGTCGATAAAACTGAATACACAAAACATCAACAACATTTAGCGCGTTTTAAAGTTGATATCGCTTTTGTTTATAACTTCCACATTTATTCGAATTGTGCAACGAAACTTTGCAGACAGTCTCGAATAGGCCTTTACTACTGAAGTACCAAGTTTCAGAAGTGCAGCTCTTGTACTGCCGGAGATATGTCGATACAAACTGAATACGCAAAACATCAACAAAATTTAGCGCGTTTTAAAGTTGATAACGCTTTTGTTTATAGCTTCCACATTTATTCGAATTGTGCAACGAAACTTTGCAGACAGTCGCGGAGACACATGTTCTACTGAAGTACCAAGTTTCAGAAGTGCAGCTCTTGTACTGCCGGAGATATGTCGATACAAACTGAATACGCAAAACATCAACAAAATTTAGCGCGTTTTAAGGTTGATATCGCTTTTGTTTATAACTTCCACATTTATTCGAATTGTGCAACGAAACTTTGCAGACAGTCGCGGAGACACATGTTCTACTGAAGTAGCAAGTTTCAGAAGTGCAGCTCTTGTACTGCCGGAGATATGTCGATACAAACTGAATACGCAAAACATCAACAAAATTTAGCGCGTTTTAAAGTTGATATCGCTTTTGTTTATAACTTCCACATTTATTCGAATTGTGCAACGAAACTTTGCAGACAGTCGCGGAGACACATTTTTTACTGAAGTACCAAGTTTCAGAAGTGCAGCTCTTGTACTGCCGGAGATATGTCGATACAAACTGAATACGCAAAACATCAACAACATTTAGCGCGTTTTAAAGTTGATATCGCTTTTGTTTATAACTTCTACATTTATTCGAATTGTGCAACGAAACTTTGCAGACAGTCTCGAATAGGCCTTTACTACTGATGTACCAAGTTTCAGAAGTGCAGCTCTTGTACTGCCGGAGATATGTCGATACAAACTGAATACGCAAAACATCAACAAAATTTAGCGCGTTTTAAAGTTGATATCGCTTTTGTTTATAACTTCCACATTTATTCGAATTGTGCAACGAAACTTTGCAGACAGTCTTGAGTAGGCTTTTTCTACTGAAGTACCAAGTTTCAGATGTGCAGCTCTTGTACTGCCGGAGATATGTCGATACAAACTGAATACGCAAAACATCAACAAAATTTAGCGCGTTTTAAAGTTGATATCGCTTTTGTTTATAACTTCCACATTTATTCGAATTGTGCAACGAAACTTTGCAGACAGTCTCGAATAGGCCTTTACTACTGAAGTACCAAGTTTCAGAAGTGCAGCTCTTGTACTGCCGGAGATATGTCGATACAAACTGAATACGCAAAACATCAACAACATTTATCGCGTTTTAAAGTTGATATCGCTTTTGTTTATAACTTCCACATTTATTCGAATTGTGCAACGAAACTTTGCAGACAGTCGCGGAGACACATTTTCTACTGAAGTACCAAGTTTCAGAAGTGCAGCTCTTGTACTGCCGGAGATATGTCGATACAAACTGAATACGCAAAACATCAACAACATTTAGCGCGTTTTAAAGTTGATATCGCTTTTGTTTATAACTTCTACATTTATTCGAATTGTGCAACGAAACTTTGCAGACAGTCTCGAATAGGCCTTTTCTACTGAAGTACCCAGTTTCAGAAGTGCAGCTCTTGTACTGCCGGAGATATGTCGATACAAACTGAATACGCAAAACATCAACAAAATTTAGCGCGTTTTAAAGTTGATATCGCTTTTGTTTATAACTTCCACATTTATTCGAATTGTGCAACGAAACTTTGCAGACAGTCGCGGAGACACATGTTCTACTGAAGTAGCAAGTTTCAGAAGTGCAGCTCTTGTACTGCCGGAGATATGTCGATACAAACTGAATACGCAAAACAACAACAAAATTTAGCGCGTTTTAAAGTTGATATCGCTTTTGTTTATAACTTCCACATTTATTCGAATTGTGCAACGAAACTTTTCAGACAGTCGCGGAGACACATGTTCTACTGAAGTACCAAGTTTCAGAAGTGCAGCTCTTGTACTGCCGGAGATATGTCGATACAAACTGAATACGCAAAACATCAACAACATTTAGCGCGTTTTAAAGTTGATATCGCTTTTGTTTATAACTTCCACATTTATTCGAATTGTGCAACGAAACTTTGCAGACAGTCTCGAATAGGCCTTTACTACTGAAGTACCAAGTTTCAGAAGTGCAGCTCTTGTACTGCCGGAGATATGTCGATACAAACTGAATACGCAAAACATCAACAAAATTTAGCGCGTTTTAAAGTTGATAACGCTTTTGTTTATAACTTCCACATTTATTCGAATTGTGCAACGAAACTTTGCAGACAGTCGCGGAGACACATGTTCTACTGAAGTACCAAGTTTCAGAAGTGCAGCTCTTGTACTGCCGGAGATATGTCGATACAAACTGAATACGCAAAACATCAACAAAATTTAGCGCGTTTTAAGGTTGATATCGCTTTTGTTTATAACTTCCACATTTATTCGAATTCTGCAACGAAACTTTGCAGACAGTCGCGGAGACACATGTTCTACTGAAGTAGCAAGTTTCAGAAGTGCAGCTCTTGTACTGCCGGAGATATGTCGATACAAACTGAATACGCAAAACATCAACAAAATTTAGCGCGTTTTAAAGTTGATATCGCTTTTGTTTATAACTTCCACATTTATTCGAATTGTGCAACGAAACTTTGCAGACAGTCGCGGAGACACATTTTTTACTGAAGTACCAAGTTTCAGAAGTGCAGCTCTTGTACTGCCGGAGATATGTCGATACAAACTGAATACGCAAAACATCAACAAAATTTAGCGCGTTTTAAAGTTGATATCGCTTTTGTGTATAACTTCCACATTTATTCGAATAGTGCAACGAAACTTTGCAGACAGTCTGGAACAGGCCTTTACTACTGAAGTAGCAAGTTTCAGAAGTGCAGCTCTTGTACTGCCGGAGATATGTCGATAAAACTGAATACACAAAACATCAACAACATTTAGCGCGTTTTAAAGTTGATATCGCTTTTGTTTATAACTTCCACATTTATTCGAATTGTGCAACGAAACTTTGCAGACAGTCTCGAATAGGCCTTTACTACTGAAGTACCAAGTTTCAGAAGTGCAGCTCTTGTACTGCCGGAGATATGTCGATACAAACTGAATACGCAAAACATCAACAAAATTTAGCGCGTTTTAAAGTTGATAACGCTTTTGTTTATAACTTCCACATTTATTCGAATTGTGCAACGAAACTTTGCAGACAGTCGCGGAGACACATGTTCTACTGAAGTACCAAGTTTCAGAAGTGCAGCTCTTGTACTGCCGGAGATATGTCGATACAAACTGAATACGCAAAACATCAACAAAATTTAGCGCGTTTTAAGGTTGATATCGCTTTTGTTTATAACTTCCACATTTATTCGAATTGTGCAACGAAACTTTGCAGACAGTCGCGGAGACACATGTTCTACTGAAGTAGCAAGTTTCAGAAGTGCAGCTCTTGTACTGCCGGAGATATGTCGATACAAACTGAATACGCAAAACATCAACAAAATTTAGCGCGTTTTAAAGTTGATATCGCTTTTGTTTATAACTTCCACATTTATTCGAATTGTGCAACGAAACTTTGCAGACAGTCGCGGAGACACATTTTTTACTGAAGTACCAAGTTTCAGAAGTGCAGCTCTTGTACTGCCGGAGATATGTCGATACAAACTGAATACGCAAAACATCAACAACATTTAGCGCGTTTTAAAGTTGATATCGCTTTTGTTTATAACTTCTACATTTATTCGAATTGTGCAACGAAACTTTGCAGACAGTCTCGAATAGGCCTTTACTACTGATGTACCAAGTTTCAGAAGTGCAGCTCTTGTACTGCCGGAGATATGTCGATACAAACTGAATACGCAAAACATCAACAAAATTTAGCGCGTTTTAAAGTTGATATCGCTTTTGTTTATAACTTCCACATTTATTCGAATTGTGCAACGAAACTTTGCAGACAGTCTTGAGTAGGCTTTTTCTACTGAAGTACCAAGTTTCAGATGTGCAGCTCTTGTACTGCCGGAGATATGTCGATACAAACTGAATACGCAAAACATCAACAAAATTTAGCGCGTTTTAAAGTTGATATCGCTTTTGTTTATAACTTCCACATTTATTCGAATTGTGCAACGAAACTTTGCAGACAGTCTCGAATAGGCCTTTACTACTGAAGTAGCAAGTTTCAGAAGTGCAGCTCTTGTACTGCCGGAGATATGTCGATACAAACTGAATACGCAAAACATCAACAACATTTATCGCGTTTTAAAGTTGATATCGCTTTTGTTTATAACTTCCACATTTATTCGAATTGTGCAACGAAACTTTGCAGACAGTCGCGGAGACACATGTTCTACTGAAGTACCAAGTTTCAGAAGTGCAGCTCTTGTACTGCCGGACATATGTTGATACAAACTGAATACGCAAAACATCAACAAAATTTAGCGCGTTTTAAAGTTGATATCGCTTTTGTTTATAACTTCCACATTTATTCGAATTGTGCAACGAAACTTTGCAGACAGTCTCGAATAGGCCTTTACTACTGAAGTACCAAGTTTCAGAAGTGCAGCTCTTGTACTGCCGGAGATATGTCGATACAAACTGAATACGCAAAACATCAACAAAATTTAGCGCGTTTTAAAGTTGATATCGCTTTTGTTTATAACTTCCACATTTATTCGAATTGTGCAACGAAACTTTGCAGACAGTCGCGGAGACACATGTTCTACTGAAGTAGCAAGTTTCAGAAGTGCAGCTCTTGTACTGCCGGAGATATGTCGATACAAACTGAATACGCAAAACATCAACAAAATTTAGCGCGTTTTAAAGTTGATATCGCTTTTGTTTATAACTTCCACATTTATTCGAATTGGGCAACGAAACTTTGCAGACAGTCGCGGAGACAGATGTTCTACTGAAGTACCACGTTTCAGAAGTGCAGCTCTTGTACTGCCGGAGATATGTCGATACAAACTGAATACGCAAAACATCAACAAAATTTAGCGCGTTTTAAAGTTGATATCGCTTTTGTTTATAACTTCCACATTTATTCGAATTGTGCAACGAAACTTTGCAGACAGTCGCGGAGACACATGTTCTACTGAAGTAGCAAGTTTCAGAAGTGCAGCTCTTGTACTGCCGGAGATATGTCGATACAAACTGAATACGCAAAACATCAACAAAATTTAGCGCGTTTTAAAGTTGATATCGCTTTTGTTTATAACTTCCACATTTATTGGAATGGTGATCGAAACTTTGCAGACAGTCGCGGAGACACATGTTCTACTGAAGTAGCAAGTTTCAGAAGTGCAGCTCTTGTACTGCCGGAGATATGTCGATACAAACTGAATACGCAAAACATCAACAAAATTTAGCGCGTTTTAAAGTTGATATCGCTTTTGTTTATAGCTTCCACATTTATTCGAATTGTGCAACGAAACTTTGCAGACAGTCTCGAATAGGCCTTTTCTACTGAAGTACCATGTTTCAAAAGTGCAGCTCTTGTACTGTCGGAGATATGTCGATACAAACTGAATACGCTAACATCAACATCATTTAGCGCGTTTTAAAGTTGATATCGCTTTTGTTTATAACTTCTACATTTATTCGAATTGTGCAACGAAACTTTGCAGACAGTCGCGGAGACAAATTTTCTACTGAAGTACCAAGTTTCAGAAGTGCAGCTCTTGTACTGCCGGAGATATGTCGATACAAACTGAATACGCAAAACATCAACAAAATTTAGCGCGTTTTAAAGTTGATATCGCTTTTGTTTATAACTTCCACATTTATTGGAATGGTGATCGAAACTTTGCAGACAGTCGCGGAGACACATGTTCTACTGAAGTACCAAGTTTCAGAAGTGCAGCTCTTGTACTGCCGGAGATATGTCGATACAAACTGAATACGCAAAACATCAACAAAATTTAGCGCGTTTTAAAGTTGATATCGCTTTTGTTTATAACTTCCACATTTATTCGAATTGTGCAACGGAACTTTGCAGACAGTCGCGGAGACACATGTTCTACTGAAGTAGCAAGTTTTAGAAGTGCAGCTCTTGTACTGCCGGAGATATGTCGATACAAACTGAATACGCAAAACATCAACAACATTTAGCGCGTTTTAAGGTTGATATCGCTTTTGTTTATAACTTCCACATTTATTCGAATTGTGCAACGAAACTTTGCAGACAGTCTCGAATAGGCCTTTACTACTGAAGTACCAAGTTTCAGAAGTGCAGCTCTTGTACTGCCGGAGATATGTCGATACAAACTGAATACGCAAAACATCAACAAAATTTAGCGCGTTTTAAAGTTGATATGTCTTTTGTTTATAACTTCCACATTTATTCGAATTGTGCAACGAAACTTTGCAGACAGTCTTGAGTAGGCCTTTACTACTGAAGTACCAAGTTTCAGATGTGCAGCTCTTGTACTGCCGGAGATATGTCGATACAAACTGAATACGCAAAACATCAACAAAATTTAGCGCGTTTTAAAGTTGATATCGCTTTTATTTATAACTTCCACATTTATTCGAATTGTGCAACGAAACTTTGCAGACAGTCTCGAATAGGCCATTACTACTGAAGTACCAAGTTTCAGAAGTGTAGCTCTTGTACTGCCGGAGATATGTCGATACAAACTGAATACGCAAAACATCAACAAAATTTAGCGCGTTTTAAAGTTGATATCGCTTTTGTTTATAACTTCCACATTTATTCGAATTGTGCAACGAAACTTTGCAGACAGTCGCGGAGACACATGTTCTACTGAAGTACCAAGTTTCAGAAGTGCAGCTCTTGTAATGCCGGAGATATGTCGATACAAACTGAATACGCAAAACATCAACAAAATTTAGCGCGTTTTAAAGTTGATATCGCTTTTGTTTATAACTTCCACATTTATTCGAATTGTGCAACGAAACTTTGCAGACAGTCGCGGAGACACATGTTCTACTGAAGTAGCAAGTTTCAGAAGTGCAGCTATTGTACTGCCGGAGATATATCGATACAAACTGAATACGCAAAACATCAACAAAATTTAGCGCGTTTTAAAGTTGATATCGCTTTTGTTTATAACTTCCACAGTTATTCGAATTGTGCAACGAAACTTTGCAGAAAGTCGCGGAGACACATTTTCTACTGAAGTACCAAGTTTCAGAAGTGCAGCTCTTGTACTGCCGGAGATATGTCGATACAAACTGAATACGCAAAACATCAACAAAATTTAGCGCGTTTTAAAGTTGATATCGCTTTTGTTTATAGCTTCCACATTTATTCGAATTGTGCAACGAAACTTTGCAGACAGTCTCGAATAGGCCTTTTCTACTGAAGTACCAAGTTTCAGAAGTGCAGCTCTTGTACTGTCGGAGATATGTCGATACAAACTGAATACGCTAAACATCAACATCATTTAGCGCGTTTTAAAGTTGATATCGCTTTTGTTTATAACTTCTACATTTATTCGAATTGTCCAACGAAACTTTGCAGACAGTCGCGGAGACACATTTTCTACTGAAGTACCAAGTTTCAGAAGTGCAGCTCTTGTACTGCCGGAGATATGTCGATACAAACTGAATACGCAAAACATCAACAAAATTTAGCGCGTTTTAAAGTTGATATCGCTTTTGTTTATAACTTCCACATTTATTGGAATGGTGATCGAAACTTTGCAGACAGTCGCGGAGACACATTTTCTACTGAAGTACCAAGTTTCAGAAGTGCAGCTCTTGTACTGCCGGAGATATGTCGATACAAACTGAATACGCAAAACATCAACAAAATTTAGCGCGTTTTAAAGTTGATATCGCTTTTGTTTATAACTTCTACATTTATTGGAATTGTGCAACGAAACTTTGCAGACAGTCGCGGAGACACATGTTCTACTGAAGTAGCAAGTTTCAGAATTGCAGCTCTTGTACTGCCGGAGATATGTCGATACAAACTGAATACGCAAAACATCAACAAAATTTAGTGCGTTTTAAAGTTGATATCGCTTTTGTTTATAACTTCCACATTTATTCGAATTGTGCAACGAAACTTTGCAGACAGTCGCGGAGACACATGTTCTACTTAAGTAGCAAGTTTCAGAAGTGCAGCTCTTGTACTGCCGGAGATATGTCGATACAAACTGAATACGCAAAACATCAACAAAATTTAGCGCCTTTTAAAGTTGATATCGCTTTTGTTTATAACTTCCACATTTATTCGAATTGTGCAACGAAACTTTGCAGACAGTCGCGGAGACACATGTTCTACTGAAGTAGCAAGTTTCAGAAGTGCAGCTCTTGTACTGCCGGAGATATGTCGATACAAACTGAATACGCAAAACATCAACAACATTTAGCGCGTTTTAAAGTTGATATCGCTTTTGTTTATAGCTTCCACATTTATTCGAATTGTGCAACGAAACTTTGCAGACAGTCTCGAATAGGCCTTTTCTACTGAAGTACCAAGTTTCAGAAGTGCAGCTCTTGTTCTGTCGGAGATATGTCGATACAAACTGAATACGCTAAACATCAACATCATTTAGCGCGTTTTAAAGTTGATATCGCTTTTGTTTATAACTTCTACATTTATTCGAATTGTCCAACGAAACTTTGCAGACAGTCGCGGAGACAAATTTTCTACTGAAGTACCAAGTTTTAGAAGTGCAGCTCTTGTACTGCCGGAGATATGTCGATACAAACTGAATACGCAAAACATCAACAAAATTTAGCGCGTTTTAAAGTTGATATCGCTTTTGTTTATAACTTCCACATTTATTGGAATGGTGATCGAAACTTTGCAGACAGTCGCGGAGACACATGTTCTACTGAAGTACCAAGTTTCAGAAGTGCAGCTCTTGTACTGCCGGAGATATGTCGATACAAACTGAATACGCAAAACATCAACAAAATTTAGCGCGTTTTAAAGTTGATATCGCTTTTGTTTATAACTTCTACATTTATTGGAATTGTGCAACGAAACTTTGCAGACAGTCGCGGAGACACATGTTCTACTGAAGTAGCAAGTTTCAGAATTGCAGCTCTTGTACTGCCGGAGATATGTCGATACAAACTGAATACGCAAAACATCAACAAAATTTAGCGCGTTTTAAAGTTGATATCGCTTTTGTTTATAACTTCCACATTTATTCGAATTGTGCAACGAAACTTTGCAGACAGTCGCGGAGACACATGTTCTACTTAAGTAGCAAGTTTCTGAAGTGCAGCTCTTGTACTGCCGGAGATATGTCGATACAAACTGAATACGCAAAACATCAACAAAATTTAGCGCCTTTTAAAGTTGATATCGCTTTTGTTTATAACTTCCACATTTATTCGAATTGTGCAACGAAACTTTGCAGACAGTCGCGGAGACACATGTTCTACTTAAGTAGCAAGTTTCTGAAGTGCAGCTCTTGTACTGCCGGAGATATGTCGATACAAACTGAATACGCAAAACATCAACAACATTTAGCGCGTTTTAAAGTTGATATCGCTTTTGTTTATAACTTCTACATTTAATCGAATTGTGCAACGAAACTTTGCAGACAGTCTCGAATAGGCCTTTACTACTGAAGTACCAAGTTTCAGAAGTGCAGCTCTTGTACTGCCGGAGATATGTCGATACAAACTGAATACGCAAAACATCAACAAAATTTAGCGCGTTTTAAAGTTGATATCGCTTTTGTTTATAACTTCCACATTTATTGGAATTGTGCAACGAAACTTTGCAGACAGTCGCGGAGACACATTTTCTACTGAAGTACGAAGTTTCAGAAGTGCAGCTCTTGTACTGCCGGAGATATGTCGATACAAACTGAATACGCAAAACATCAACAAAATTTAGCGCGTTTTAAAGTTGATATCGCTTTTGTTTATAACTTCCACGTTTATTCCAATTGTGCAACGAGACTTTGCAGACAGTCGCGGAGACACATGTTCTACTGAAGTAGCAAGTTTCAGAAGTGCAGCTCTTGTACTGCCGGAGATATGTCGATACAAACTGAATACGCAAAACATCAACAAAATTTAGCGCGTTTTAAAGTTGATATCGCTTTTGTTTATAACTTCCACATTTATTCGAATTGTGCAACGAAACTTTGCAGACAGTCTCAGATAAGCCTTTACTACTGAAGTACCAAGTTTCAGAAGTGCAGCTCTTGTACTGCCGTAGATATGTCGATACAAACTGAATACGCAAAACATCAACAAAATTTAGCGCGTTTTAAAGTTGATATCGCTTTTGTTTATAACTTCCACATTTATTCGAATTGTGCAACGAAACTTTGCAGACAGTCGCGGAGACACATGTTCTACTGAAGTAGCAAGTTTCAGAAGTGCAGCTCTTGTACTGCCGGAGATATGTCGATACAAACTGAATACGCAAAACATCAACAAAATTTAGCGCGTTTTAAAGTTGATATCGCTTTTGTTTATAACTTCCACATTTATTCGAATTGTGCAACGAAACTTTGCAGACAGTCTCGAATAGGCCTTTACTACTGAAGTACGAAGTTTCAGATGTGCAGCTCTTGTACTGCCGGAGATATGTCGATACAAACTGAATACGCAAAACATCAACAAAATTTAGCGCGTTTTAAAGTTGATATCGCTTTTGTTTATAACTTCCACATTTATTCGAATTGTGCAACGAAACTTTGCAGACAGTCGCGGAGACACATGTTCTACTGAAGTACCAAGTTTCAGAAGTGCAGCTCTTGTACTGCCGGTGATATGTCGATACAAACTGAATACGCAAAACATCAACAAAATTTAGCGCGTTTTAAAGTTGATATCGCTTTTGTTTATAACTTCCACATTTATTGGAATTGTGATCGAAACTTTGCAGACAGTCGCGGAGACACATGTTCTACTGAAGTACCAAGTTTCAGAAGTGCAGCTCTTGTACTGCCGGAGATATGTCGATACAAACTGAATACGCAAAACATCAACAAAATTTAGCGCGTTTTAAAGTTGATATCGCTTTTGTTTATAACTTCTACATTTATTGGAATTGTGCAACGAAACTTTGCAGACAGTCGCGGAGACACATGTTCTACTGAAGTAGCAAGTTTCAGAATTGCAGCTCTTGTACTGCCGGAGATATGTCGATACAAACTGAATACGCAAAACATCAACAAAATTTAGCGCGTTTTAAAGTTGATATCGCTTTTGTTTATAACTTCCACATTTATTCGAATTGTGCAACGAAACTTTGCAGACAGTCGCGGAGACACATGTTCTACTTAAGTAGCAAGTTTCTGAAGTGCAGCTCTTGTACTGCCGGAGATATGTCGATACAAACTGAATACGCAAAACATCAACAAAATTTAGCGCCTTTTAAAGTTGATATCGCTTTTGTTTATAACTTCCACATTTATTCGAATTGTGCAACGAAACTTTGCAGACAGTCGCGGAGACACATGTTCTACTTAAGTAGCAAGTTTCTGAAGTGCAGCTCTTGTACTGCCGGAGATATGTCGATACAAACTGAATACGCAAAACATCAACAACATTTAGCGCGTTTTAAAGTTGATATCGCTTTTGTTTATAACTTCTACATTTAATCGAATTGTGCAACGAAACTTTGCAGACAGTCTCGAATAGGCCTTTACTACTGAAGTACCAAGTTTCAGAAGTGCAGCTCTTGTACTGCCGGAGATATGTCGATACAAACTGAATACGCAAAACATCAACAAAATTTAGCGCGTTTTAAAGTTGATATCGCTTTTGTTTATAACTTCCACATTTATTGGAATTGTGCAACGAAACTTTGCAGACAGTCGCGGAGACACATTTTCTACTGAAGTACGAAGTTTCAGAAGTGCAGCTCTTGTACTGCCGGAGATATGTCGATACAAACTGAATACGCAAAACATCAACAAAATTTAGCGCGTTTTAAAGTTGATATCGCTTTTGTTTATAACTTCCACGTTTATTCCAATTGTGCAACGAGACTTTGCAGACAGTCGCGGAGACACATGTTCTACTGAAGTAGCAAGTTTCAGAAGTGCAGCTCTTGTACTGCCGGAGATATGTCGATACAAACTGAATACGCAAAACATCAACAAAATTTAGCGCGTTTTAAAGTTGATATCGCTTTTGTTTATAACTTCCACATTTATTCGAATTGTGCAACGAAACTTTGCAGACAGTCTCAAATAAGCCTTTACTACTGAAGTACCAAGTTTCAGAAGTGCAGCTCTTGTACTGCCGTAGATATGTCGATACAAACTGAATACGCAAAACATCAACAAAATTTAGCGCGTTTTAAAGTTGATATCGCTTTTGTTTATAACTTCCACATTTATTCGAATTGTGCAACGAAACTTTGCAGACAGTCGCGGAGACACATGTTCTACTGAAGTAGCAAGTTTCAGATGTGCAGCTCTTGTACTGCCGGAGATATGTCGATACAAACTGAATACGCAAAACATCAACAAAATTTAGCGCGTTTTAAAGTTGATATCGCTTTTGTTTATAACTTCCACATTTATTCGAATTGTGCAACGAAACTTTGCAGACAGTCTCGAATAGGCCTTTACTACTGAAGTACGAAGTTTCAGATGTGCAGCTCTTGTACTGCCGGAGATATGTCGATACAAACTGAATACGCAAAACATCAACAAAATTTAGCGCGTTTTAAAGTTGATATCGCTTTTGTTTATAACTTCCACATTTATTCGAATTGTGCAACGAAACTTTGCAGACAGTCGCGGAGACACATGTTCTACTGAAGTACCAAGTTTCAGAAGTGCAGCTCTTGTACTGCCGGTGATATGTCGATACAAACTGAATACGCAAAACATCAACAAAATTTAGCGCGTTTTAAAGTTGATATCGCTTTTGTTTATAACTTCCACATTTATTGGAATTGTGATCGAAACTTTGCAGACAGTCGCGGAGACACATGTTCTACTGAAGTACCAAGTTTCAGAAGTGCAGCTCTTGTACTGCCGGAGATATGTCGATACAAACTGAATACGCAAAACATCAACAAAATTTAGCGCGTTTTAAAGTTGATATCGCTTTTGTTTATAACTTCCACATTTATTCGAATTGTGCAACGAAACTTTGCAGACAGTCTCAGATAAGCCTTTACTACTGAAGTACCAAGTTTCAGAAGTGCAGCTCTTGTACTGCCGTAGATATGTCGATACAAACTGAATACGCAAAACATCAACAAAATTTAGCGCGTTTTAAAGTTGATATCGCTTTTGTTTATAACTTCCACATTTATTCGAATTGTGCAACGAAACTTTGCAGACAGTCGCGGAGACACATGTTCTACTGAAGTAGCAAGTTTCAGAAGTGCAGCTCTTGTACTGCCGGAGATATGTCGATACAAACTGAATACGCAAAACATCAACAAAATTTAGCGCGTTTTAAAGTTGATATCGCTTTTGTTTATAACTTCCACATTTATTCGAATTGTGCAACGAAACTTTGCAGACAGTCGCGGAGACACATTTTCTACTGAAGTACCAAGTTTCAGAAGTGCAGCTCTTGTACTGCCGGAGATATGTCGATACAAACTGAATACGCAAAACATCAACAAAATTTAGCGCGTTTTAAAGTTGATATCGCTTTTGTTTATAACTTCCACAGTTATTCGAATTGTGCAACGAAACTTTACAGACAGTCTTGAGTAGGCTTTTTCTACTGAAGTACCAAGTTTTAGATGTGCAGCCCTTATACTGCCGGAGATATGTCGATACAAACTGAATACGCAAAACATCAACAACATTTAGCGCGTTTTAAAGTTGATATCGCTTTTGTTTATAACTACTACATTTATTCGAATTGTGCAACGAAACTTTGCAGACAGTGTCGAATAGGCCTTTACTACTGAAGTACCAAGTTTCAGAAGTGCAGCTCTTGTACTGCCGTAGATATGTCGATACAAACTGAATACGCAAAACATCAACAAAATTTAGCGCGTTTTAAAGTTGATATCGCTTTTGTTTATAACTTCCACATTTATTCGAATTGTGCAACGAAACTTTGCAGACAGTCGCGGAGACACATGTTCTACTGAAGTACCACGTTTCAGAAGTGCAGCTCTTGTACTGCCGGAGATATGTCGATACAAACTGAATACGCAAAACATCAACAAAATTTAGCGCGTTTTAAAGTTGATATCGCTTTTGTTTATAACTTCCACATTTATTCGAATTGTGCAACGAAACTTTGCAGACAGTCGCGGAGACACATGTTCTACTGAAGTAGCAAGTTTCAGAAGTGCAGCTCTTGTACTGCCGGAGATATGTCGATACAAACTGAATACGCAAAACATCAACAAAATTTAGCGCGTTTTAAAGTTGATATCGCTTTTGTTTATAACTTCCACATTTATTCGAATTGTGATCGAAACTTTGCAGACAGTCGCGGAGACACATGTTCTACTGAAGTAGCAAGTTTCAGAAGTGCAGCTCTTGTACTGCCGGAGATATGTCGATACAAACTGAATACGCAAAACATCAACAAAATTTAGCGCGTTTTAAAGTTGATATCGCTTTTGTTTATAACTTCCACATTTATTGGAATTGTGCAACGAAACTTTGCAGACAGTCGCGGAGACACATGTTCTACTGAAGTAGCAAGTTTCAGAAGTGCAGCTCTTGTACTGCCGGAGATATGTCGATACAAACTGAATACGCAAAACATCAACAAAATTTAGCGCGTTTTAAAGTTGATATCGCTTTTGTTTATAACTTCCACATTTATGTGAATTGTGCAACGAAACTTTGCAGACAGTCTCGAATAGGCCTTTACTACTGAAGTACGAAGTTTCAGAAGTGCAGCTCTTGTACTGCCGGAGATATGTCGATACAAACTGAATACGCAAAACATCAACAAAATTTAGCGCGTTTTAAAACTGATATCGCTTTTGTTTATAACTTCCACATTTATTGGAATTGTGCAACGAAACTTTGCAGACAGTCGCGGAGACACATGTTCTACTGAAGTAGCAAGTTTCAGAAGTGCAGCTCTTGTACTGCCGGAGATATGTCGATACAAACTGAATACGCAAAACATCAACAAAATTTAGCGCGTTTTAAAGTTGATATCGCTTTTGTTTATAACTTCCACATTTATGTGAATTGTGCAACGAAACTTTGCAGACAGTCTCGAATAGGCCTTTACTACTGAAGTACGAAGTTTCAGAAGTGCAGCTCTTGTACTGCCGGAGATATGTCGATACAAACTGAATACGCAAAACATCAACAAAATTTAGCGCGTTTTAAAGTTGATATCGCTTTTGTTTATAACTTCCACATTTATTCGAATTGTGCTACGAAACTTTGCAGACAGTCGCGGAGACACATGTTCTACTGAAGTAGCAAGTTTCAGAAGTGCAGCTCTTGTACTGCCGGAGATATGTCGATACAAACTGAATACGCAAAACATCAACAAAATTTAGCGCGTTTTAAAGTTGATATCGCTTTTGTTTATAACTTCCACATTTATTCGAATTGTGCAACGAAACGTTGCAGACAGTCGCGGGGACACATTTTCTACTGAAGTACCAAGTTTCAGAAGTGCAGCTCTTGTACTGCCGGAGATATGTCGATACAAACTGAATACGCAAAACATCAACAAAATGTAGCGCGTTTTAAAGTTGATATCGCTTTTGTTTATAACTTCCACATTTATTCGAATTGTGCAACGAAACTTTGCAGACAGTCTCGAATAGGCCTTTTCTACTGAAGTACCAAGTTTCAGAAGTGCAGCTCTTGTACTGCCGGAGATATGTCGATACAAACTGAATACGCAAAACATCAACAACATTTAGCGCGTTTTAAAGTTGATATCGCTTTTGTTTATAACTTCCACATTTATTCGAATTGTGCAACGAAACTTTGCAGACAGTCGCGGAGACACATTTTCAACTGAAGTACCAAGTTTCAGAAGTGCAGCTCTTGTACTGCCGGAGATATGTCGATACAAACTGAATACGCAAAACATCAACAAAATTTAGCGCGTTTTAAAGTTGATATCGCTTTTGTTTGTAACTTCCACATTTATTGGAATTGTGATCGAAACTTTGCAGACAGTCGCGGAGACACATGTTCTACTGAAGTAGCAAGTTTCAGAAGTGCAGCTCTTGTACTGCCGGAGATATGTCGATACAAACTGAATACGCAAAACATCAACAAAATTTAGCGCGTTTTAAAGTTGATATCGCTTTTGTTTATAACTTCCACATTTATTGGAATTGTGCAACGAAACTTTGCAGACAGTCGCGGAGACACATGTTCTACTGAAGTAGCAAGTTTCAGAAGTGCAGCTCTTGTACTGCCGGATTTATATGTCGATACAAACTGAATACGCAAAACATCAACAAAATTTAGCGCGTGTTAAAGTTGATATCGCTTTTGTTTAGACCTTTCACATTTATTGGAATTGTGCAACGAAACTTTGCAGACAGTCGCGGAGACACATGTTCTACTGAAGTAGCAAGTTTCAGAAGTGCAGCTCTTGTACTGCCGGAGATATGTCGATACAAACTAAATACGCAAAACATCAACAAAATTTAGCGCGTTTTAAAGTTGATATCGCTTTTGTTTATAACTTCCACATTTATTCGAATTGTGCAACGAAACTTTGCAGACAGTCGCGGAGACACATGTTCTACTGAAGTAGCAAGTTTCAGAAGTGCAGCTGTTGTACTGCCGGAGATATGTCGATACAAACTGAATACGCAAAACATCAACAAAATTTAGCGCGTTTTAAAGTTGATATCGCTTTTGTTTATAACTTCCACATTTATTCAAATTGTGCAACGAAACTTTGCAGACAGTCTTGAATAGGCTTTTTCTACTGAAGTAGCAAGTTTCAGAAGTGCAGCTATTGTACTGCCGGAGATATGTCGATACAAACTGAATACGCAAAACATCAACAAAATTTAGCGCGTTTTAAAGTTGATATCGCTTTTGTTTATAACTTCCACATTTATGTGAATTGTGCAACGAAACTTTGCAGACAGTCTCGAATAGGCCTTTACTACTGAAGTACGAAGTTTCAGAAGTGCAGCTCTTGTACTGCCGGAGATATGTCGATACAAACTGAATACGCAAAACATCAACAAAATTTAGCGCGTTTTAAAGTTGATATCGCTTTTGTTTATAACTTCCACATTTATTGGAATTGTGCAACGAAACTTTGCAGACAGTCGCGGAGACACATGTTCTACTGAAGTAGCAAGTTTCAGAAGTGCAGCTCTTGTACTGCCGGAGATATGTCGATACAAACTGAATACGCAAAACATCAACAAAATTTAGCGCGTTTTAAAGTTGATATCGCTTTTGTTTATAACTTCCACATTTATTGGAATTGTGCAACGAAACTTTGCAGACAGTCGCGGAGACACATGTTCTACTGAAGTAGCAAGTTTCAGAAGTGCAGCTCTTGTACTGCCGGAGATATGTCGATACAAACTGAATACGCAAAACATCAACAAAATTTAGCGCGTTTTAAAGTTGATATCGCTTTTGTTTATAACTTCCACATTTATTCGAATTGTGCAACGAAACTTTGCAGACAGTCTTGAATAGGCTTTTTCTACTGAAGTACTAAGTTTCAGATGTGCAGCTCTTGTACTGCCGGAGATATGTCGATACAAACTGAATACGCAAAACATCAACAAAATTTAGCGCGTTTTAAAGTTGATATCGCTTTTGTTTATAACTTCCACATTTATTCGAATTGTGCAACGAAACTTTGCAGACAGTCTCGAATAGGCCTTTACTACTGCAGTACGAAGTTTCAGAAGTGCAGCTCTTGTACTGCAGGAGATATGTCGATACAAACTGAATACGCAAAACATCAACAAAATTTAGCGCGTTTTAAAGTTGATATCGCTTTTGTTTATAACTTCCACATTTATTGGAATTGTGCAACGAAACTTTGCAGACAGTCGCGGAGACACATGTTCTACTGAAGTAGCAAGTTTCAGAAGTGCAGCTCTTGTACTGCCGGAGATATGTCGATACAAACTGAATACGCAAAACATCAACAAAATTTAGCGCGTTTTAAAGTTGATATCGCTTTTGTTTATAACTTCCACATTTATTCGAATTGTGCAACGAAACTTTGCAGACAGTCGCGGAGACACATGTTCTACTGAAGTAGCAAGTTTCAGAAGTGCAACTCTTGTACTGCCGGAGATATGTCGATACAAACTGAATACGCAAAACATCAACAAAATTTAGCGCGTTTTAAAGTTGATATCGCTTTTGTTTATAACTTCCACATTTATTCGAATTGTGCAACGAAACGTTGCAGACAGTCGCGGGGACACATTTTCTACTGAAGTAGCAAGTTTCAGAAGTGCAGCTCTTGTACTGCCGGAGATATGTCGATACAAACTGAATACGCAAAACATCAACAAAATTTAGCGCGTTTTAAAGTTGATATCGCTTTTGTTTATAACTTCCACATTTATTCGAATTGTGCAACGAAACTTTGCAGACAGTCTCGAATAGGCCTTTTCTACTGAAGTACCAAGTTTCAGAAGTGCAGCTCTTGTACTGCCGGAGATATGTCGATACAAACTGAATACGCAAAACATCAACAACATTTAGCGCGTTTTAAAGTTGATATCGCTTTTGTTTATAACTTCCACATTTATTCGAATTGTGCAACGAAACTTTGCAGACAGTCGCGGAGACACATTTTCTACTGAAGTACCAAGTTTCAGAAGTGCAGCTCTTGTACTGCCGGAGATATGTCGATACAAACTGAATACGCAAAACATCAACAAAATTTAGCGCGTTTTAAAGTTGATATCGCTTTTGTTTATAACTTCCACATTTATTGGAATTGTGCAACGAAACTTTGCAGACAGTCGCGGAGACACATGTTCTACTGAAGTAGCAAGTTTCAGAAGTGCAGCTCTTGTACTGCCGGAGATATGTCGATACAAACTGAATACGCAAAACATCAACAAAATTTAGCGCGTTTTAAAGTTGATATCGCTTTTGTTTATAACTTCCACATTTATTCGAATTGTGCAACGAAACTTTGCAGACAGTCGCGGAGACACATGTTCTACTGAAGTAGCAAGTTTCAGAAGTGCAACTCTTGTACTGCCGGAGATATGTCGATACAAACTGAATACGCAAAACATCAACAAAATTTAGCGCGTTTTAAAGTTGATATCGCTTTTGTTTATAACTTCCACATTTATTCGAATTGTGCAACGAAACGTTGCAGACAGTCGCGGGGACACATTTTCTACTGAAGTAGCAAGTTTCAGAAGTGCAGCTCTTGTACTGCCGGAGATATGTCGATACAAACTGAATACGCAAAACATCAACAAAATTTAGCGCGTTTTAAAGTTGATATCGCTTTTGTTTATAACTTCCACATTTATTCGAATTGTGCAACGAAACTTTGCAGACAGTCTCGAATAGGCCTTTTCTACTGAAGTACCAAGTTTCAGAAGTGCAGCTATTGTACTGCCGGAGATATGTCGATACAAACTGAATACGCAAAACATCAACAACATTTAGCGCGTTTTAAAGTTGATATCGCTTTTGTTTATAACTTCCACATTTATTCGAATTGTGCAACGAAACTTTGCAGACAGTCGCGGAGACACATTTTCTACTGAAGTACCAAGTTTCAGAAGTGCAGCTCTTGTACTGCCGGAGATATGTCGATACAAACTGAATACGCAAAACATCAACAAAATTTAGCGCGTTTTAAAGTTGATATCGCTTTTGTTTATAACTTCCACATTTATTGGAATTGTGATCGAAACTTTGCAGACAGTCGCGGAGACACATGTTCTACTGAAGTACCAAGTTTCAGAAGTGCAGCTCTTGTACTGCCGGAGATATGTCGATACAAACTGAATACGCAAAACATCAACAAAATTTAGCGCGTTTTAAAGTTGATATCGCTTTTGTTTATAACTTCCACATTTATTGGAATTGTGCAACGAAACTTTGCAGACAGTCGCGGAGACACATGTTCTACTGAATTAGCAAGTTTCAGAAGTGCAGCTCTTGTACTGCCGGAGATATGTCGATACAAACTGAATACGCAAAACACCAACAAAATTTAGCGCGTGTTAAAGTTGATATCGCTTTTGTTTATAACTTCCACATTTATTCGAATTGTGCAACGAAACTTTGCAGACAGTCGCGGAGACACATGTTCTACTGAAGTAGCAAGTTTCAGAAGTGCAGCTCTTGTACTGCCGGAGATATGTCGATACAAACTGAATACGCAAAACATCAACAAAATTTAGCGCGTTTTAAAGTTGATATCGCTTTTGTTTATAACTTCCACATTTATTGGAATTGTGCAACGAAACTTTGCAGACAGTGTCGAATAGGCCTTTACTACTGAAGTACCACGTTTCAGAAGTGCAGCTCTGGTACTGCCGGAGATATGTCGATACAAACTGAATACGCAAAACATCAACAAAATTTAGCGCGTTTTAAAGTTGATATCGCTTTTGTTTATAACTTCCACATTTATTGGAATTGTGCAACGAAACTTTGCAGACAGTCGCGGAGACATATGTTCTACTGAAGTACCAAGTTTCAGAAGTGCAGCTCTTGTACTGCCAGAGATATGTCTATACAAACTGAATACGCAAAACATCAACAAAATTTAGCGCGTTTTAAAGTTGATATCGCTTTTGTTTATAACTTCCACGTTTATTCCAATTGTGCAACGAGACTTTGCAGACAGTCGCGGAGACACATGTTCTACTGAAGTAGCAAGTTTCAGAAGTGCAGCTCTTGTACTGCCGGAGATATGTCGATACAAACTGAATACGCAAAACATCAACAAAATTTAGCGCGTTTTAAAGTTGATATCGCTTTTGTTTATAACTTCCACATTTATTGGAATTGTGCAACGAAACTTTGCAGACAGTCGCGGAGACACATGTTCTACTGAAGTAGCAAGTTTCAGAAGTGCAGCTCTTGTACTGCCGGAGATATGTCGATACAAACTGAATACGCAAAACATCAACAAAATTTAGCGCGTTTTAAAGTTGATATCGCTTTTGTTTATAACTTCCACATTTATTCGAATTGTGCAACGAAACTTTGCAGACAGTCGCGGAGACACATTTTCTACTGAAGTACCAAGTTTCAGAAGTGCAGCTTATGTACTGCCGGAGATATGTCGATACAAACTGAATACGACAAACATCAACAACATTTAGCGCGTTTTAAAGTTGATATCGCTTTTGTTTATAACTTCTACATTTATTCGAATTGTGCAACGAAACTTTGCAGACAGTGTCGAATAGGCCTTTACTACTGAAGTACCACGTTTCAGAAGTGCAGCTCTTGTACTGCCGGAGATATGTCGATACAAACTGAATACGCAAAACATCAACAAAATTTAGCGCGTTTTAAAGTTGATATCGCTTTTGTTTATAACTTCCACATTTATTGGAATTGTGCAACGAAACTTTGCAGACAGTCGCGGAGACATATGTTCTACTGAAGTACCAAGTTTCAGAAGTGCAGCTCTTGTACTGCCGGAGATATGTCTATACAAACTGAATACGCAAAACATCAACAAAATTTAGCGCGTTTTAAAGTTGATATCGCTTTTGTTTATAACTTCCACGTTTATTCCAATTGTGCAACGAGACTTTGCAGACAGTCGCGGAGACACATGTTCTACTGAAGTACCAAGTTTCAGAAGTGCAGCTCTTGTACTGCCGGAGATATGTCGATACAAACTGAATACGCAAAACATCAACAAAATTTAGCGCGTTTTAAAGTTGATATCGCTTTTCTTTATAACTTCCACATTTATTCGAATTGTGCAACGAAACTTTGCAGACAGTCTCAGATAGGCCTTTACTACTGAAGTACCAAGTTTCAGAAGTGCAGCTCTTGTACTGCCGGAGATATGTCGATACAAACTGAATACGCAAAACATCAACAAAATTTAGCGCGTTTTAAAGTTGATATCGCTTTTCTTTATAACTTCCACATTTATTCGAATTGTGCAACGAAACTTTGCAGACAGTCGCGGAGACACATGTTCTACTGAAGTAGCAAGTTTCAGAAGTGCAGCACTTGTACTGCCGGAGATATGTCGATACAAACTGAATACGCAAAACATCAACAAAATTTAGCGCGTTTTAAAGTTGATATCGCTTTTGTTTATAACTTCCACATTTATTCGAATTGTGCAACGAAACTTTGCAGACAGTCGCGGAGACACATTTTCTACTGAAGTACCAAGTTTCAGAAGTGCAGCTCTTGTACTGCCGGAGATATGTCGATACAAACTGAATACGCAAAACATCAACAAAATTTAGCGCGTTTTAAAGTTGATATCGCTTTTGTTTATAACTTCCACAGTTATTCGAATTGTGCAACGAAACTTTGCAGACAGTCTTGAGTAGGCTTTTTCTACTGAAGTACTAAGTTTTTGATTTGCAGCTCTTGTACTGCCGGAGATATGTCGATACAAACTGAATACGCAAAACATCAACAACATTTAGCGCGTTTTAAAGTTGATATCGCTTTTGTTTATAACTTCTACATTTATTCGAATTGTGCAACGAAACTTTGCAGACAGTCTCGAATAGGCCTTTACTACTGAAGTACCAAGTTTCAGAAGTGCAGCTCTTGTACTGCCGGAGATATGTCGATACAAACTGAATACGCAAAACATCAACAAAATTTAGCGCGTTTTAAAGTTGATATCGCTTTTGTTTATAACTTCCACATTTATTGGAATTGTGCAACGAAACTTTGCAGACAGTCGCGGAGACACATGTTCTACTGAAGTAGCAAGTTTCAGAAGTGCAGCTCTTGTACTGCCGGAGATATGTCGATACAAACTGAATACGCAAAACATCAACAAAATTTAGCGCGTTTTAAAGTTGATATCGCTTTTGTTTATAACTTCCACATTTATTCGAATTGTGCAACGAAACTTTGCAGACAGTCGCGGAGACACATGTTCTACTGAAGTAGCAAGTTTCAGAAGTGCAGCTCTTGTACTGCCGGAGATATGTCGATACAAACTGAATACGCAAAACATCAACAACATTTAGCGCGTTTTAAAGTTGATATCGCTTTTGTTTATAACTTCTACATTTATTCGAATTGTGCAACGAAACTTTGCAGACAGTCGCGGAGACACATTTTCTACTGAAGTACCAAGTTTCAGAAGTGCAGCTTATGTACTGCCGGAGATATGTCGATACAAACTGAATACGCAAAACATCAACAACATTTAGCGCGTTTTAAAGTTGATATCGCTTTTGTTTATAACTTCTACATTTATTCGAATTGTGCAACGAAACTTTGCAGACAGTGTACAATAGGCCTTTACTACTGAAGTACCACGTTTCAGAAGTGCAGCTCTTGTACTGCGGGAGATATGTCGATACAAACTGAATACGCAAAACATCAACAACATTTAGCGCGTTTTAAAGTTGATATCGCTTTTGTTTATAACTTCCACATTTATTGGAATTGTGCAACGAAACTTTGCAGACAGTCGCGGAGACATATGTTCTACTGAAGTACCAAGTTTCAGAAGTGCAGCTCTTGTACTGCCGGAGATATGTCTATACAAACTGAATACGCAAAACATCAACAAAATTTGGCGCGTTTTAAAGTTGATATCGCTTTTGTTTATAACTTCCACGTTTATTCCAATTGTGCAACGAAACTTTGCAGACAGTCGCGGAGACACATGTTCTACTGAAGTACCAAGTTTCAGAAGTGCAGCTCTTGTACTGCCGGAGATATGTCGATACAAACTGAATACGCAAAACATCAACAAAATTTAGCGCGTTTTAAAGTTGATATCGCTTTTGTTTATAACTTCCACATTTATTCGAATTGTGCAACGAAACTTTGCAGACAGTCTCAGATAGGCCTTTACTACTGAAGTACCAAGTTTCAGAAGTGCAGCTCTTGTACTGCCGGAGATATGTCGATACAAACTGAATACGCAAAACATCAACAAAATTTAGCGCGTTTTAAAGTTGATATCGCTTTTCTTTATAACTTCCACATTTATTGGAATTGTGCAACGAAACTTTGCAGACAGTCGCGGAGACACATGTTCTACTGAAGTAGATGGTTTCAGAAGTGCAGCTCTTGTACTGCCGGAGATATGTCGATACAAACTGAATACGCAAAACATCAACAAAATTTAGCGCGTTTTGAAGTTGATATCGCTTTTGTTTATAACTTCCACATTTATTCGAATTGTGCAACGAAACTTTGCAGACAGTCGCGGAGACACATTTTCTACTGAAGTACCAAGTTTCAGAAGTGCAGCTCTTGTACTGCCGGAGATATGTCGATACAAACTGAATACGCAAAACATCAACAAAATTTAGCGCGTTTTAAAGTTGATATCGCTTTTGTTTATAACTTCCACAGTTATTCGAATTGTGCAACGACACTTTGCAGATAGTCTTGAGTAGGCTTTTTCTACTGAAGTACTAAGTTTTAGATTTGCAGCTCTTGTACTGCCGGAGATATGTCGATACAAACTGAATACGCAAAACATCAACAACATTTAGCGCGTTTTAAAGTTGATATCGCTTTTGTTTATAACTTCTACATTTATTCGAATTGTGCAACGAAACTTTGCAGACAGTCTCGAATAGGCCTTTACTACTGAAGTACCAAGTTTCAGAAGTGCAGCTCTTGTACTGCCGGAGATATGTCGATACAAACTGAATACGCAAAACATCAACAAAATTTAGCGCGTTTTAAAGTTGATATCGCTTTTGTTTATAACTTCCACATTTATTCGAATTGTGCAACGAAACTTTGCAGACAGTCGCGGAGACACATGTTCTATTGAAGTACCAAGTTTCAGAAGTGCAGCTCTTGTACTGCCGGAGATATGTCGATACAAACTGAATACGCAAAACATCAACAAAATTTAGCGCGTTTTAAAGTTGATATCGCTTTTGTTTATAACTTCCACATTTATTCGAATTGTGCAACGAAACTTTGCAGACAGTCGCGGAGACACATGTTCTACTAAAGTACCAAGTTTCAGAAGTGCAGCTCTTGTACTGCCGGAGATATGTCGATACAAACTGAATACGCAAAACATCAACAAAATTTAGCGCGTTTTAAAGTTGATATCGCTTTTGTTTATAACTTCTACATTTATTCGAATTGTGCAACGAAACTTTGCAGACAGTCTTGAATAGGCTTTTTCTACTGAAGTACCAAGTTTCAGATGTGCAGTCTTGTACTGCCGGAGATATGTCGATACAAACTGAATACGCAAAACATCAACAAAATTTAGCGCGTTTTAAAGTTGATATCGCTTTTGTTTATAACTTCCACATTTATTCGAATTGTGCAACGAAACTTTGCAGACAGTCGCGGAGACACATGTTCTACTGAAGTACCAAGTTTCAGAAGTGCAGCTCTTGTACTGCCGGAGATATGTCGATACAAACTGAATACGCAAAACATCAACAAAATTTAGCGCGTTTTAAAGTTGATATCGCTTTTGTTTATAACTTCCACATTTATTCGAATTGTGCAACGAAACTTTGCAGACAGTCGCGGAGACACATGTTCTACTAAAGTACCAAGTTTCAGAAGTGCAGCTCTTGTACTGCCGGAGATATGTCGATACAAACTGAATACGCAAAACATCAACAAAATTTAGCGCGTTTTAAAGTTGATATCGCTTTTGTTTATAACTTCTACATTTATTCGAATTGTGCAACGAAACTTTGCAGACAGTCTTGAATAGGCTTTTTCTACTGAAGTACCAAGTTTCAGATGTGCAGTCTTGTACTGCCGGAGATATGTCGATACAAACTGAATACGCAAAACATCAACAAAATTTAGCGCGTTTTAAAGTTGATATCGCTTTTGTTTATAACTTCCACATTTATTCGAATTGTGCAACGAAACTTTGCAGACAGTCGCGGAGACACATGTTCTACTGAAGTACCAAGTTTCAGAAGTGCAGCTCTTGTACTGCCGGAGATATGTCGATACAAACTGAATACGCAAAACATCAACAAAATTTAGCGCGTTTTAAAGTTGATATCGCTTTTGTTTATAACTTCCACATTTATTCGAATTGTGCAACGAAACTTTGCAGACAGTCGCGGAGACACATGTTCTACTAAAGTACCAAGTTTCAGAAGTGCAGCTCTTGTACTGCCGGAGATATGTCGATACAAACTGAATACGCAAAACATCAACAAAATTTAGCGCGTTTTAAAGTTGATATCGCTTTTGTTTATAACTTCTACATTTATTCGAATTGTGCAACGAAATTTTGCAGACAGTCTTGAATAGGCTTTTTCTACTGAAGTACCAAGTTTCAGATGTGCAGTCTTGTACTGCCGGAGATATGTCGATACAAACTGAATACGCAAAACATCAACAAAATTTAGCGCGTTTTAAAGTTGATATCGCTTTTGTTTATAACTTCCACATTTATTCGAATTGTGCAACGAAACTTTGCAGACAGTCGCGGAGACACATGTTCTACTGAAGTAGCAAGTTTCAGAAGTGCAGCTCTTGTACTGCCGGAGATATGTCGATACAAACTGAATACGCAAAACATCAACAAAATTTAGCGCGTTTTAAAGTTGATATCGCTTTTGTTTATAACTTCCACATTTATTCGAATTGTGCAACGAAACTTTGCAGACAGTCGCGGAGACACATTTTCTACTGAAGTACCAAGTTTCAGAAGTGCAGCTCTTGTACTGCCGGAGATATGTCGATACAAACTGAATACGCAAAACATCAACAAAATTTAGCGCGTTTTAAAGTTGATATCGCTTTTGTTTATAACTTCCACATTTATTGGAATTGTGCAACGAAACTTTGCAGACAGTCGCGGAGACACATGTTCTACTGAAGTAGCAAGTTTCAGAAGTGCAGCTCTTGTACTGCCGGAGATATGTCGATACAAACTGAATACGCAAAACATCAACAAAATTTAGCGCGTTTTAAAGTTGATATCGCTTTTGTTTATAACTTCAACATTTATTGGAATTGTGCAACGAAACTTTGCAGACAGTCGCGGGGACACATTTTGTACAGAAGTACCAAGTTTCAGAAGTGCAGCTCTTGTACTGCCGGAGATATGTCGATACAAACTGAATACGCAAAACATCAACATTATTTAGCGCGTTTTAAAGTTGATATCGCTTTTGTTTATAACTTCCACATTTATTCGAATTGTGCAACGAAACTTTGCAGACAGTCTCGAATAGGCCTTTTTTACTGAAGTACCAAGTTTCAGAAGTGCAGCTCTTGTACTGCCGGAGATATGTCGATACAAACTGAATACGCTACACATCAACAACATTTAGCGCGTTTTAAAGTTGATATCGCTTTTGTTTATAACTTCCACATTTATTCGAATTGTGCAACGAAACTTTGCAGACAGTCGCGGAGACACATTTTCTACTAAAGTACCAAGTTTCAGAAGTGCAGCTCTTGTACTGCCGGAGATATGTCGATACAAACTGAATACGCAAAACATCAACAAAATTTAGCGCGTGTTAAAGTTGATATCGCTTTTGTTTATAACTTCCACATTTATTCGAATTGTGCAACGAAACTTTGCAGACTGTCGCGGAGACACAGGTTCTACTGAAGTAGCAAGTTTCAGAAGTGCAGCTCTTGTACTGCCGGAGATATGTCGATACAAACTAAATACGCAAAACATCAACAAAATTTAGCGCGTTTTAAAGTTGATATCGCTTTTGTTTATAACTTCCACAGTTATTCGAATTGTGCAACGAAACTTTGCAGACAGTCGCGGAGACACATTTTCTACTGAAGTACCAAGTTTCAGAAGTGCAGCTCTTGTACTGCCGGAGATATGTCGATACAAACTGAATACGCAAAACATCAAAAACATTTAGCGCGTTTTAAAGTTGATATCGCTTTTGTTTATAACTTCTACATTTATTCGAATTGTGCAACGAAACTTTGCAGACAGTCTCACATAGGCCTTTACTACTGAAGTACCAAGTTTCAGAAGTGCAGCTCTTGTACTGCCGGGGATATGTCGATACAAACTGAATACGCAAAACATCAACAAAATTTAGCGCGTTTTAAAGTTGATATCGCTTTTGTTTATAACTTCCACATTTATTCGAATTGTGCAACGAAACTTTGCAGACAGTCGCGGAGACACATGTTCTACTGAAGTAGCAAGTTTCAGAAGTGCAGCTCTTGTACTGCCGGAGATATGTCGATACAAACTGAATACGCAAAACATCAACAAAATTTAGCGCGTTTTAAAGTTGATATCGCTTTTGTTTATAACTTCCACATTTATTCGAATTGTGCAACGAAACTTTGCAGACAGTCGCGGGGACACATTTTGTACTGAAGTACCAAGTTTCAGAAGTGCAGCTCTTGTACTGCCGGAGATATGTCGATACAAACTGAATACGCAAAACATCAACAAAATTTAGCGCGTTTTAAAGTTGATATCGCTTTTGTTTATAACTTCCACATTTATTCGAATTGTGCAACGAAACTTTGCAGACAGTCGCGGAGACACATTTTCTACTGAAGTACCAAGTTTCAGAAGTGCAGCTCTTGTACTGCCGGAGATATGTCGATACAAACTGAATACGCAAAACATCAACAAAATTTAGCGCGTTTTAAAGTTGATATCGCTTTTGTTTATAACTTCCACATTTATTGGAATTGTGATCAAAACTTTGCAGACAGTCGCGGAGACACATGTTCTACTGAAGTAGCAAGTTTCAGAAGTGCAGCTCTTGTACTGCCGGAGATATGTCGATACAAACTGAATACGCAAAACATCAACAAAATTTAGCGCGTTTTAAAGTTGATATCGCTTTTGTTTATAACTTCCACATTTATTGGAATTGTGCAACGAAACTTTGCAGACAGTCGCGGAGACACATGTTCTACTGAAGTAGCAAGTTTCAGAAGATCAGCTCTTGTACTGCCGGAGATATGTCGATACAAACTGAATACGTAAAACATCAACAAAATTTAGCGCGTGTTAAAGTTGATATCGCTTTTGTTTATAACTTCAACATTTATTCGAATTGTGCAACGAAACTTTGCAGACTGTCGCGGAGACACATGTTCTACTGAAGTAGCAAGTTTCAGAAGTGCAGCTCTTGTACTGCCGGAGATATGTCGATACAAACTGAATACGCAAAACATCAACAAAATTTAGCGCGTTTTAAAGTTGATATCGCTTTTGTTTATAACTTCCACATTTATTCGAATTGTGCAACGAAACTTTGCAGACAGTCGCGGAGACACATTTTCTACTGAAGTACCAAGTTTCAGAAGTGCAGCTCTTGTACTGCCGGAGATATGTCGATACAAACTGAATACGCAAAACATCAACAAAATTTAGCGCGTTTTAAAGTTGATATCGCTTTTGTTTATAACTTCCACATTTATTGGAATTGTGCAACGAAACTTTGCAGACAGTCGCGGAGACACATGTTCTACTGAAGTAGCAAGTTTCAGAAGTGCAGCTCTTGTACTGCCGGAGATATGTCGATACAAACTGAATACGCAAAACATCAACAAAATTTAGCGCGTTTTAAAGTTGATATCGCTTTTGTTTATAACTTCAACATTTATTGGAATTGTGCAACGAAACTTTGCAGACAGTCGCGGGGACACATTTTGTACAGAAGTACCAAGTTTCAGAAGTGCAGCTCTTGTACTGCCGGAGATATGTCGATACAAACTGAATACGCAAAACATCAACATTATTTAGCGCGTTTTAAAGTTGATATCGCTTTTGTTTATAACTTCCACATTTATTCGAATTGTGCAACGAAACTTTGCAGACAGTCTCGAATAGGCCTTTTTTACTGAAGTACCAAGTTTCAGAAGTGCAGCTCTTGTACTGCCGGAGATATGTCGATACAAACTGAATACGCTACACATCAACAACATTTAGCGCGTTTTAAAGTTGATATCGCTTTTGTTTATAACTTCCACATTTATTCGAATTGTGCAACGAAACTTTGCAGACAGTCGCGGAGACACATTTTCTACTAAAGTACCAAGTTTCAGAAGTGCAGCTCTTGTACTGCCGGAGATATGTCGATACAAACTGAATACGCAAAACATCAACAAAATTTAGCGCGTGTTAAAGTTGATATCGCTTTTGTTTATAACTTCCACATTTATTCGAATTGTGCAACGAAACTTTGCAGACTGTCGCGGAGACACAGGTTCTACTGAAGTAGCAAGTTTCAGAAGTGCAGCTCTTGTACTGCCGGAGATATGTCGATACAAACTAAATACGCAAAACATCAACAAAATTTAGCGCGTTTTAAAGTTGATATCGCTTTTGTTTATAACTTCCACAGTTATTCGAATTGTGCAACGAAACTTTGCAGACAGTCGCGGAGACACATTTTCTACTGAAGTACCAAGTTTCAGAAGTGCAGCTCTTGTACTGCCGGAGATATGTCGATACAAACTGAATACGCAAAACATCAAAAACATTTAGCGCGTTTTAAAGTTGATATCGCTTTTGTTTATAACTTCTACATTTATTCGAATTGTGCAACGAAACTTTGCAGACAGTCTCACATAGGCCTTTACTACTGAAGTACCAAGTTTCAGAAGTGCAGCTCTTGTACTGCCGGGGATATGTCGATACAAACTGAATACGCAAAACATCAACAAAATTTAGCGCGTTTTAAAGTTGATATCGCTTTTGTTTATAACTTCCACATTTATTCGAATTGTGCAACGAAACTTTGCAGACAGTCGCGGAGACACATGTTCTACTGAAGTAGCAAGTTTCAGAAGTGCAGCTCTTGTACTGCCGGAGATATGTCGATACAAACTGAATACGCAAAACATCAACAAAATTTAGCGCGTTTTAAAGTTGATATCGCTTTTGTTTATAACTTCCACATTTATTCGAATTGTGCAACGAAACTTTGCAGACAGTCGCGGGGACACATTTTGTACTGAAGTACCAAGTTTCAGAAGTGCAGCTCTTGTACTGCCGGAGATATGTCGATACAAACTGAATACGCAAAACATCAACAAAATTTAGCGCGTTTTAAAGTTGATATCGCTTTTGTTTATAACTTCCACATTTATTCGAATTGTGCAACGAAACTTTGCAGACAGTCGCGGAGACACATTTTCTACTGAAGTACCAAGTTTCAGAAGTGCAGCTCTTGTACTGCCGGAGATATGTCGATACAAACTGAATACGCAAAACATCAACAAAATTTAGCGCGTTTTAAAGTTGATATCGCTTTTGTTTATAACTTCCACATTTATTGGAATTGTGATCAAAACTTTGCAGACAGTCGCGGAGACACATGTTCTACTGAAGTAGCAAGTTTCAGAAGTGCAGCTCTTGTACTGCCGGAGATATGTCGATACAAACTGAATACGCAAAACATCAACAAAATTTAGCGCGTTTTAAAGTTGATATCGCTTTTGTTTATAACTTCCACATTTATTGGAATTGTGCAACGAAACTTTGCAGACAGTCGCGGAGACACATGTTCTACTGAAGTAGCAAGTTTCAGAAGATCAGCTCTTGTACTGCCGGAGATATGTCGATACAAACTGAATACGTAAAACATCAACAAAATTTAGCGCGTGTTAAAGTTGATATCGCTTTTGTTTATAACTTCAACATTTATTCGAATTGTGCAACGAAACTTTGCAGACTGTCGCGGAGACACATGTTCTACTGAAGTAGCAAGTTTCAGAAGTGCAGCTATTGTACTGCCGGAGATATGTCGATACAAACTGAATACGCAAAACATCAACAAAATTTAGCGCGTTTTAAAGTTGATATCGCTTTTGTTTATAACTTCCACATTTATTCGAATTGTGCAACGAAACTTTGCAGACAGTCGCGGAGACACATTTTCTACTGAAGTACCAAGTTTCAGAAGTGCAGCTCTTGTACTGCCGGAGATATGTCGATACAAACTGAATACGACAACATCAACAACATTTAGCGCGTTTTAAAGTTGATATCGCTTTTGTTTATAACTTCTACATTTATTCGAATTGTGCAACGAAACTTTGCAGACAGTCTCACATAGGCCTTTACTACTGAAGTACCAAGTTTCAGAAGTGCAGCTCTTGTACTGCCGGAGATATGTCGATACAAACTGAATACGCAAAACATCAACAAAATTTAGCGCGTTTTAAAGTTGATATCGCTTTTGTTTATAACTTCCACATTTGTTGGAATTGTGCAACGAAACTTTGCCGACAGTCGCGGACACACATGTTCTACTGAAGTAGCAAGTTTCAGAAGTGCAGCTCTTGTACTGCCGGAGATATGTCGATACAAACTGAATAAGCAAAACATCAACAAAATTTAGCGCGTTTTAAAGTTGATATCGCTTTTGTTTATAACTTCCACATTTATTCGAATTGTGCAACGAAACTTTGCAGACAGTCTCAGATAGGCCTTTACTACTGAAGTACCAAGTTTCAGAAGTGCAGCTCTTGTACTGCCGGAGATATGTCGATACAAACTGAATACGCAAAACATCAACAAAATTTAGCGCGTTTTGAAGTTGATATCGCTTTTGTTTATAACTTCCACATTTATTCGAATTGTGCAACGAAACTTTGCAGACAGTCGCGGAGACACATGTTCTACTGAAGTAGCAAGTTTCAGAAGTGCAGCTCTTGTACTGCCGGAGATATGTCGATACAAACTGAATACGCAAAACATCAACAAAATTTAGCGCGTTTTAAAGTTGATATCGCTTTTGTTTATAACTTCCACATTTATTCGAATTGTGCAACGAAACTTTGCAGACAGTCTCGAGTAGGCTTTTTCTACTGAAGTACCAAGTTTTAGATGTGCAGCTCTTGTACTGCCGGAGATATGTCGATACAAACTGAATACGCAAAACATCAACAACATTTAGCGCGTTTTAAAGTTGATATCGCTTTTGTTTATACCTTCTACATTTATTCGAATTGTGCAACGAAACTTTGCAGACAGTCTCGAATAGGCCTTTCCTACTTAAGTACATAGTTTCAGAAGTGCAGCTGTTGTACTGCCGGAGATATGTCGATACAAACTGAATACGCAAAACATCAACAAAATTTAGCGCGTTTTAAAGTTGATATCGCTTTTGTTTATAACTTCCACATTTATTCGAATTGTGCAACGAAACTTTGCAGACAGTCGCGGAGACACATGTTCGACTGAAGTACCAAGTTTCAGAAGTGCGGCTCTTGTACTGCCGGAGATATGTCGATACAAACTGAATACGCAAAACATCAACAAAATTTAGCGCGTTTTAAAGTTGATATCGCTTTTGTTTATAACTTCCACATTTATGCGAATTGTGCAACGAAACTTTGCAGACAGTCGCGGAGACACATTTTCTACTGAAGTACCAAGTTTCAGAAGTGCAGCTCTTGTACTGCCGGAGATATGTCGATACAAACTGAATACGCAAAACATCAACAAAATTTAGCGCGTTTTAAAGTTGATATCGCTTTTGTTTATAACTTCCACATTTATTCGAATTGTGCAACGAAACTTTGCAGACAGTCGCGGAGACACATGTTCTACTGAAGTAGCAAGTTTCAGAAGTGCAGCTCTTGTACTGCCGGAGATATGTCGATACAAACTGAATACGCAAAAAATCAACAACATTTAGCGCGTTTTAAAGTTGATATCGCTTTTGTTTATAACTTCTACATTTATTCGAATTGTGCAACGAAACTTTGCAGACAGTCTTGAGTAGGCTTTTTCTACTGAAGTACTAAGTTTTAGATGTGCAGCTCTTGTACTGCCGGAGATATGTCGATACAAACTGAATACGCAAAACATCAACAACATTCAGCGCGTTTTAAAGTTGATATCGCTTTTGTTTATAACTTCCACATTTATTCGAATTGTGCAACGAAACTTTGCAGACAGTCTCGAATAGGCCTTTACTACTGAAGTACCAAGTTTCAGAAGTGCAGCTTTTGTACTGCCGGAGATATGTCGATACAAACTGAATACGCAAAACATCAACAAAATTTAGCGCGTTTTAAAGTTGATATCGCTTTTGTTTATAACTTCCACATTTATTCGAATTGTGCAACGAAACTTTGCAGACAGTCTCGAATAGGCCTTTTCTACTGAAGTAGCAAGTTTCAGAAGTGCAGCTCTTGTACTGCCGGAGATATGTCGATACAAACTGAATACGCAAAACATCAACAAAATTTAGCGCGTTTTAAAGTTGATATCGCTTTTGTTTATAACTTCCACATTTATTCGAATTGTGCAACGAAACTTTGCAGACAGTCGCGGAGACACATGTTCTACTGAAGTACCAAGTTTCAGAAGTGCAGCTCTTGTACTGCCGGAGATATGTCGATACAAACTGAATACGCAAAACATCAACAAAATTTAGCGCGTTTTAAAGTTGATATCGCTTTTGTTTATAACTTCCACATTTATTCGAATTGTGCAACGAAACTTTGCAGACAGTCGCGGAGACACATGTTCTATTGAAGTACCAAGTTTCAGAAGTGCAGCTCTTGTACTGCCGGAGATATGTCGATACAAACTGAATACGCAAAACATCAACAAAATTTAGCGCGTTTTAAAGTTGATATCGCTTTTGTTTATAACTTCCACATTTATTCGAATTGTGCAACGAAACTTTGCAGACAGTCGCGGAGACACATGTTCTACTGAAGTACCAAGTTTCAGAAGTGCAGCTCTTGTACTGCCGGAGATATATCGATACAAACTGAATACGCAAAACATCAACAAAATTTAGCGCGTTTTAAAGTTGATATCGCTTTTGTTTATAACTTCCACAGTTATTCGAATTGTGCAACGAAACTTTGCAGACAGTCTTGAGTAGGCCTTTACTACCGAAGTACCAAGTTTCAGATGTGCAGCTCTTGTACTGCCGGAGATATGTCGATACAAACTGAATACGCAAAACATCAACAACATTTAGCGCGTTTTAAAGTTGATATCGCTTTTGTTTATAACTTCCACATTTATTCGAATTGTGCAACGAAACTTTGCAGACAGTCGCGGAGACACATGTTCTACTGAAGTACCAAGTTTCAGAAGTGCAGCTCTTGTACTGCCGGAGATATGTCGATACAAACTGAATACGCAAAACATCAACAAAATTTAGCGCGTTTTAAAGTTGATATCGCTTTTGTTTATAACTTCCACATTTATTCGAATTGTGCAACGAAACTTTGCAGACAGTCTCGAATAGGCCTTTTCTACTGAAGTACCAAGTTTCAGAAGTGCAGCTCTTGTACTGCCGGAGATATGTCGATACAAACTGAATACGCAAAACATCAACAAAATTTAGCGCGTTTTGAAGTTGATATCGCTTTTGTTTATAACTTCCACATTTATTCGAATTGTGCAACGAAACTTTGCAGACAGTCTCGAATAGGCCTTTACTACTGAAGTACCCAGTTTCAGAAGTGCAGCTCTTGTACTGCCGGAGATATGTCGATACAAACTGAATACGCAAAACATCAACAAAATTTATCGCGTTTTAAAGTTGATATCGCTTTTGTTTATAACTTCCACATTTATTCGAATTGTGCAACGAAACTTTGCAGACAGTCGCGGAGACACATGTTCTACTGAAGTACCAAGTTTCAGAAGTGCAGCTCTTGTACTGCCGGAGATATGTCGATACAAACTGAATACGCAAAACATCAAGAAAATTTAGCGCGTTTTAAAGTTGATATCGCTTTTGTTTATAACTTCCACATTTATTGGAATTGTGCAACGAAACTTTGCAGACAGTCGCGGAGACACATGTTCTACTGAAGTAGCAAGTTTCAGAAGTGCAGCTCTTGTACTGCCGGAGATATGTCGATACAAACTGAATACGCAAAACATCAACAAAATTTAGCGCGTTTTAAAGTTGATATCGCTTTTGTTTATAACTTCCACATTTATTCGAATTGTGCAACGAAACTTTGCAGACAGTCGCGGAGACACATTTTCTACTGAAGTACCCAGTTTCAGAAGTGCAGCTCTTGTACTGCCGGAGATATGTCGATACAAACTGAATACGCAAAACATCAACAAAATTTAGCGCGTTTTAAAGTTGATATCGCTTTTGTTTATAACTTCCACAGTTATTCGAATTGTGCAACGAAACTTTGCAGACAGTCGCGGAGACACATGTTCTACTGAAGTACCAAGTTTCAGAAGTGCAGCTCTTGTACTGCCGGAGATATGTCGATACAAACTGAATACGCAAAACATCAACAAAATTTAGCGCGTTTTAAAGTTGATATCGCTTTTGTTTATAACTTCCACATTTATTCGAATTGTGCAACGAAACTTTGCAGACAGTCGCGGAGACACATGTTCTACTGAAGTACCAAGTTTCAGAAGTGCAGCTCTTGTACTGCCGGAGATATGTCGATACAAACTGAATACGCAAAACATCAACAAAATTTAGCGCGTTTTAAAGTTGATATCGCTTTTGTTTATAACTTCCACATTTATTCGAATTGTGCAACGAAACTTTGCAGACAGTCGCGGAGACACATGTTCTACTGAAGTAGCAAGTTTCAGAAGTGCAGCTCTTGTACTGCCGGAGATATGTCGATACAAACTGAATACGCAAAACATCAACAAAATTTAGCGCGTTTTAAAGTTGATATCGCTTTTGTTTATAACTTCCACAGTTATTCGAATTGTGCAACGAAACTTTGCAGACAGTCGCGGAGACACATGTTCTACTGAAGTAGCAAGTTTCAGAAGTGCAGCTCTTGTACTGCCGGAGATATGTCGATACAAACTGAATACGCAAAACATCAACAAAATTTAGCGCGTTTTAAAGTTGATATCGCTTTTGTTTATAACTTCCACATTTATTCGAATTGTGCAACGAAACTTTGCAGACAGTCGCGGAGACACATGTTCTACTGAAGTACCAAGTTTCAGAAGTGCAGCTCTTGTACTGCCGGAGATATGTCGATACAAACTGAATACGCAAAACATCAACAAAATTTATCGCGTTTTAAAGTTGATATCGCTTTTGTTTATAACTTCCACATTTATTCGAATTGTGCAACGAAACTTTGCAGACAGTCGCGGAGACACATGTTCTACTGAAGTACCAAGTTTCAGAAGTGCAGCTCTTGTACTGCCGGAGATATGTCGATACAAACTGAATACGCAAAACATCAACAAAATTTAGCGCGTTTTAAAGTTGATATCGCTTTTGTTTATAACTTCCACATTTATTGGAATTGTGCAACGAAACTTTGCAGACAGTCGCGGAGACACATGTTCTACTGAAGTACCAAGTTTCAGAAGTGCAGCTCTTGTACTGCCGGAGATATGTCGATACAAACTGAATACGCAAAACATCAACAAAATTTAGCGCGTTTTAAAGTTGATACCGCTTTTGTTTATAACTTCCACATTTATTCGAATTGTGCAACGAAACTTTGCAGACAGTCGCGGAGACACATGTTCTACTGAAGTACTAAGTTTCAGAAGTGCAGCTCTTGTACTGCCGGAGATATGTCGATACAAACTGAATACGCAAAACATCAACAAAATTTAGCGCGTTTTAAAGTTGATATCGCTTTTGTTTATAACTTCCACATTTATTCGAATTGTGCAACGAAACTTTGCAGACAGTCGCGGAGACACATTTTCTACTGAAGTACCCAGTTTCAGAAGTGCAGCTCTTGTACTGCCGGAGATATGTCGATACAAACTGAATACGCAAAACATCAACAAAATTTAGCGCGTTTTAAAGTTGATATCGCTTTTGTTTATAACTTCCACAGTTATTCGAATTGTGCAACGAAACTTTGCAGACAGTCGCGGAGACACATGTTCTACTGAAGTACCAAGTTTCAGAAGTGCAGCTCTTGTACTGCCGGAGATATGTCGATACAAACTGAATACGCAAAACATCAACAAAATTTAGCGCGTTTTAAAGTTGATATCGCTTTTGTTTATAACTTCCACATTTATTCGAATTGTGCAACGAAACTTTGCAGACAGTCGCGGAGACACATGTTCTACTGAAGTACCAAGTTTCAGAAGTGCAGCTCTTGTACTGCCGGAGATATGTCGATACAAACTGAATACGCAAAACATCAACAAAATTTAGCGCGTTTTAAAGTTGATATCGCTTTTGTTTATAACTTCCACATTTATTCGAATTGTGCAACGAAACTTTGCAGACAGTCGCGGAGACACATGTTCTACTGAAGTAGCAAGTTTCAGAAGTGCAGCTCTTGTACTGCCGGAGATATGTCGATACAAACTGAATACGCAAAACATCAACAAAATTTAGCGCGTTTTAAAGTTGATATCGCTTTTGTTTATAACTTCCACAGTTATTCGAATTGTGCAACGAAACTTTGCAGACAGTCGCGGAGACACATGTTCTACTGAAGTAGCAAGTTTCAGAAGTGCAGCTCTTGTACTGCCGGAGATATGTCGATACAAACTGAATACGCAAAACATCAACAAAATTTAGCGCGTTTTAAAGTTGATATCGCTTTTGTTTATAACTTCCACATTTATTCGAATTGTGCAACGAAACTTTGCAGACAGTCGCGGAGACACATGTTCTACTGAAGTACCAAGTTTCAGAAGTGCAGCTCTTGTACTGCCGGAGATATGTCGATACAAACTGAATACGCAAAACATCAACAAAATTTATCGCGTTTTAAAGTTGATATCGCTTTTGTTTATAACTTCCACATTTATTCGAATTGTGCAACGAAACTTTGCAGACAGTCGCGGAGACACATGTTCTACTGAAGTACCAAGTTTCAGAAGTGCAGCTCTTGTACTGCCGGAGATATGTCGATACAAACTGAATACGCAAAACATCAACAAAATTTAGCGCGTTTTAAAGTTGATATCGCTTTTGTTTATAACTTCCACATTTATTCGAATTGTGCAACGAAACTTTGCAGACAGTCGCGGAGACACATGTTCTACTGAAGTACCAAGTTTCAGAAGTGCAGCTCTTGTACTGCCGGAGATATGTCGATACAAACTGAATACGCAAAACATCAACAAAATTTAGCGCGTTTTAAAGTTGATATCGCTTTTGTTTATAACTTCCACATTTATTCGAATTGTGCAACGAAACTTTGCAGACAGTCTTGAGTAGGCCTTTACTACTGAAGTACCAAGTTTCAGATGTGCAGCTCTTGTACTGCCGGAGATATGTCGATAGAAAATGTTTACAATAAACTAATTGAAGTATACCTCTTACACAGGGCTCCTTTCTTGAGTGCCCTGCTTTCTTTCTGCTAAATAAAAACTCCAAAAAGGAGCAGTATAAATAGACGAGTTTAGGATTATGGTTAGGGTTACTTGAATCAAAATAAATGATATCTATCATGTTCTTATAAACGTTGACAGACACTTTACAGTGCTCTATTTGTTTTTGTTTTTTTGACAGAGCTTTGCATTACGTTAAATTAGTAGCAGGCGATATCATTTACGACAGTACCCCACCCGAGAACGGACTGTTTCGCTGTATCACAGCTATTCAGTGTGGCTAGATCAGCACATATCCCAAGCCAGGAATCGAACCAACAGCCATTTAGTCGATAGTCTGATCTCTACAGGAACAGACGTTGTTGGTAAATGATATCTATCATGCGACTCCACAAAATTGAACCCGGGTTTCTGAAATGGAAAACACAAAAAGAAAATAGAAAAAAACAAAAAAAACACGCAGATTTACTTAAAGTGTATTTTTTTTAAACAAATAAATTGCTGTTTTTTTTAATTTTATTGTTATACTTATTTTATTGTTATACTTATTTTCTCGTCTTATTTTCAACCTTTTTAGTGAACAAATACGATGCAACAATTGACAAAAGCAAATACGAAACTGTCCTCCACAGAATTGAAAGACAATTTTCGCTGAACCGTTTTCTAAGTTATAAGAGAAAGAGTCATTCGAGCAGAATAGGCAAGGGAGATAAAGAAAACATCCTTAACGAGAGTTATCTCCCCACTTTGTTCAAAAGTGCCAAAAAAACTAATTTAAATATTACGAGACAAGACACGGTAACTCTAATTCTTATTCACGGATTTATGTCCCTTAGGAAACCAGACTAAGAGATATGAATCAAAGAAACAGACAAGAAGAATACCTCATTGATTAAAGAATTTCTCTTCCATTTTCACAAATGCCGGAGAGCACCATCCAGAACGCCACTGATATTATCTTTGAGATAAATATCGGGTCCAAGGTCCAATGAATGTGAATTAAGGTCCAATGAATGTGAATACCATTCAGGATCACACCTGATGAGACGATCACCAAAGTGTCCCCGCATATCATTGAACAGCGATAATAATAAGAGTGTTAGACATTAGATTAAATAAAACACAAGAAAGAGACAAGAAAGAGAATGCTGTTTGACGACTGTTAAGATCGGAGCAGGAAGGGCAAAAAAGCAGTTATATTTGAAAAGTTCAAGTATAGTAGCATGCAGTTTACAAGATGCATGGTGAGGCGGCGGGATAGGGTAGTGTTTGTAAAACCAATGTAGGTATTAGCTTTATTATTATTATTATGTGAGTTACATTCTCCCAAAGGGCATTTAAACTTATAAATAACATTGGTTCTTTCTAGTGGTGTTTGAGTTGAGGAGGAATTGTTTGTTACTACAAGATTTTGGGTTTTAAATTTCTTATAGTAAATAATGTAAACTCTAGCTTAATTTACCAACATCTACAAAAACAGAACTGCCCTCCCTCCGATTTAAGACAAATTCTAGTTAATAACACTAAAAGTATACATTCCGAAACCAATTAAAAAAATTAAAAATACTCGAAGCTATCTACACAAAAACACAACAACCTAAAATTAACAACATCACATATGAAACCAGTGGTAACATTTTAAAATGATTTACGTAATGCGATTTTGTTCTGTGAGGCCATCCAGCGTTGCTTAATTTAAAATCGCCAACGATTTCCTGGAACAATACGAAAAATAGTTCTCTGACCGTTTCTCCGCTGTCTTTTTTAAAATTCTCTTCTTTCTCCAGCTAATAAGTTTTGCAAAACAATAACCTTTAATTTTGTACCGACCTGTACACATTTGACGTACGGAAACTGTTTTAAAGTTTTCATTTCAAAATAAGATTGGGTCAATAGCTCTCTTTCAAACACAGTAAAAAAAAATAAACATGGCTGTCTAGGTTAATTGTTAGATATCGAAGACGAACGAAAAATCTAGAAAGTCATGTTTAAATTTTTAGTGGGTGTGATATAGAGTATTAAACGAAATCTTTTTTTTTTTTGATAAATAAAACTTTTTAAAGTTTCAGAAAGTAAAAGTATACAGGTCGGTAGAAAATTAAATTTCAATGCGTTTGGTGACAGTTATTAGTCGTATTTTTTATTCGATTTCTCGGATGTTGACTATACTGCAACACTACCGCTAATATAAAAGTAATTAAGTTTTTCAGGCTATCTTACATGTAATCGCCTAAAAAATAGAATCTCAGTTTTATTTTTTAGTTAATTACTGAACAGATATTACACTTTGATATTTTTAAGTAGGATATTTTCAAAATCATCTCATTTACAGAGGCTGTTTTGTTTTTGTTTTTTTTTTGGAAAGAGCTCAATAATTTTAACTAATTTTCTAAGCTTGGAAGTTTTATTTCGCCCGTCGTCGATAAACGGAGGTTGCCAGACAGTAAGAGTTTACATGGCGACATGTTAATGTAGACATCAAAGGGTTGTAGCGTGTTAGATATCCGTTGCTCCTTTCGGCCCAGCTTAAAAGCTAACATTCAAATATAGACGAGCCGTGTTACCCGGCCCCGTTGGTCGGGTGGAGAGATACTACCGATTTGAACCGATTCGTTAAATACAATTAAATCCTTTGATTTTGTTTGTTGATAGGGATTTTTTAAAAATGTCCTTAAAATTGTGCGATTGTGCCGCATAGTAAACGAATATACAACAAATAACTGTTACCAAACGCAAGAAAATTCACTTTTCTACTTATCTATATAATTTTCCCTTGTCTTTACTGACTGTAAGATTTATTATCAATGCATTTGTTAGCGTCACTTTTACTTAGCCAAGCCAGCGTGCTTTTCAAGATGAGCGACAGTTTTGCCGGAATTTGCTCGCGTATTTCAGAATTTAAAGATAGCAATTTACTTGTAGGGGAAAGTATCCTCATGTCAGGTTGTTCTGCAAACCCCTTTACAGAGAGACCGAAGACACCCGAAAATGGTGCCTCTTGTAGGTAATTCAAACTTTCTCCACCTTTATATATATGTGTGTGTTTGTGTGTAATTATTATAAGTTTAACTGTTTAATGTTATCGTGTCTGTGATTCTCGCCTATACGTAACTTTTATAACGTTTGTTTTTACTAAAACATTATTTAGACAATTTATTTGATGACGACTTGTGTTTTTTCTTACGATATATGAGTTTCCATCCTTGTTTAAGACACGAGCTGGTCTAGCCGCACTGAAGAGGTGTGATATAGCGAAACAGTCTGTATGTGGGTTTTATTTTAAGTAATAATATTTATTGGATTGTGTGTGTTGGTTGGTGTTATCTGTTTAGTGGCGTAATAACATATTCTGGAGGTTATTTAATGGCGAATTTATTATATACGACTAATTAAACACAAGTTGGTAGTTTAGATATTAATAGCCGGTTTGTACAGCACCTACGCTACGTTGAAGTGACAACAAGTCTCCTTATTCTTACAGACGTCCACGTTAATTAATTGTCAATAATTTTTTTTAAATGTAGTATTAACACAGCTGTCATCGTTGCTTCAATGCAATGTTCTTTTTCAAAGTAGAACTCTTTACGTCAGCTGCCTTTAAGTAGGATTAATCTCTCGCTGATTCTCCCGAGTTATTGGCAACCGACGTGTGAGCAAAGACGTTGGAATTTGAGTTTGAAATATAAGTCGGGTTTTTAGTAAAAACTATTTTTAGACAAGATGGCCACCAGAGATAAACACACTCAATTACAGTTACAAAAAAAATAAATGAGAAATTTATTTCATGACAAGAAAACATTTTTTTTTAAATACATAAGGATTTTTTTAAGTACAATGGAAAGTATATATATATATATATATATATATATATATATATATATATATATATATATCGACTAATACGAAAAAATCACCCAATACGTTAGAGATCAAGTGATAGCAAGTCTATTATGTCGACAGTCAGCCAGTTTGATTTTATTTGTACTAATTTCAATATTCGATCATTTGTAATCAGTTATTTTGTACTTACGTTTTTCTTACAGACGTCTACACGCTAGATACTTAGTGAGACTTTCAAGGGAAAACCAACGATTGTTGCTAGCGAGAAATCAATGGTAAACGGTTGTTGCTATAAAGCAAAGATCATTTGCAGGGGTTATCGAAAGAGGTCGAGAGTGCTGGAGATCTGATGAGGCTTGCTGTCACTCAGATCCCAGAGAAGACTAACGGTTGTTGCTAGCGGGGAATCTATTGTAAACGGCTGTTGCGATAAAAAAATTCAATAAATAATATATATATGTCAGAGAGAGAGAGAGAGAGAGAGAGAGAGAGAGAAGGAGGGGAGTCTAGCTGTATTTACCTGCCCTTACCCAGGTTGGAGGTTTTTTTTTAGAGAAAGATAATTTTAAATATGTAGCTTACTTGCCATAAGTATACTCTAAGGAACTCGTTAGATTTCCCAACATTTTTAGTGTATCTTTTCTAAATTGAATATTGGCAAGACGCAAATATCTCAAGTCGTAAACACTGAAACCGATTCTAGTTGGGATTTGGGGTCACGCGAATGCCAACCAGAAAAGTAGAGGGGGAGGGGAGAGTGGAGCGATAGAGGGACTAGCTGTATTTACCAGGCCACGCAACGGGTGGGAATCGGATAGATCGCTGAAAACACGGGTCTATTATCTCAGCTAGTTTGTATATTATAAAAATGTTGAATCTCTCTATCTATCTATCTATATAATTATTATTATTATTTCATGTATCCACATAATATATCATGAGGAGCAGCCCATATCCAGGGGCTACTATGACAATTTTCTTACATTAAAAAATGTATAAAAAGCTTTAACAAGTTGGGTTTTTTTTTACTTTTTCAAGAAGATCAAAACCCAAGTATTATTTATTTGGGAAATACACTTTTTGCGCCACGAGAGTGACACAGTAGGAAGAAATGCCCCAAAGGGGAAGGGTGGTAGGAGTTTACACAGGATATGAATTAGTCCCCTTGCTGATTTTTTTCAAATTCAATTTAATACATTAGTAAAACATAGAACAAGCATGATTCAGTTGTCATGTAGGAAAGGGGTGGTAGAAGTTTAGACAGTTTATGGATTATTCCCCTTGCTGACTTTTTGGAAGTTCAATTCTATCAGTTTTGAAAAACAAAGCAAGCATGCTTCAGTCACCATGTAGGGAAAGGTGGTAGAAATTTATACAGAATATGAATTATTCCCTTCAAACGCTATTTGGTTAGATATTGGCCCAAAAATGGGTGATTATTTTACTAATTAAAAATATTGGTTCAATCCTATTTCAGTCACCCAAATTATTTAGACTGAAATCGGTTCCGGAATTACTTCCATACAAATTATTTTTTGTACTTAAACTATGTTTTACTAACAAGAAAATCATTAAAATCGATACTTTACAACAAGTTTCATGGTACACAAAAAATGCCGGAATGAAGACCAGAGATTTTTTTCACACAAAATACATGCTAAAATATTCCTCGGTTTTGGGATTGATGTTTGTAAAAAAAACTTCCATTTTCATCGTTATAATTGGCTGTAATTTGCAATTAACTGATGAAGTGACACACCCATCTCCTATTAAGGGTCTATCTATCATTCTTACCCTTCCCTGTATGTTGTTCGGAACACCGCTCTTATTTTATATGGTATCTATTGGAATAGTCCATTATAAACAAAAGGGTACCACAAATAGTAATATTATTTAAGCAGTAGCAGGAGAGGGAGAATGTGTGAGTGAGTGAGTGAGTGAGAGAGTGAGTGAGTGAGAGAGAGAGGCTTTAAGAAATTGACTTCCAAAATAACCTATCTCTGGCTAGATTTTTATTTATCCCTTAGCTCCATTTTTATCACTTCTTTCCATGTTTTCCCTGTGAACTGACCCTGCTACCTCAACTGCTCTACATCTACTAACCCAAGAACTCTCACGCATTATTCCAAAGTGGCCATACCATTCAAGTCTCCTGTTCTTCTGCACAAATCTCGCTATACTCTCCAGATTTAATCTTCCGCTTAGGTCATCACAACTAAGCTGAGAAATTATGTATCATCATCATCATCATCATCAGTTTAACGTCTGTTTTACATGCTGGCATGTGTTGGACGGCTTTTAGTACCTGACTTCCAAACTAATCTAACCCTATTTCTCTCAGGACCATATTTTTCTTGGCCTGCTCCTATGAACTGACCATGTTATCTCAACTGTTCTACATTTACTAATCCAAGCACTCATGCATTCTTTCATAGTCTTCTATTCTGCAGACATCTCTCTATACTGTCCATACTGTAATCTTTAAAAGAATGCAGTATTTACAAAGTAAAATCTTTAAACGTGAAATTTAAAAAAAAATGTTGTTAAGAAATAAAAATTACAAAGAGTTATTGATAATTGTACAAAAAAATATGATTTTTTTTTATTTAAAAAAATTAATTTATTTTTACGTGTTTAAATTATTTGGGTTGGCTTTTGTCCGCACAGCTTATGTGGATACATTTAATAATAATAATTATAGATAGATAGATAGATTCAAACTGTTTATAATGTACAAACTAGTTGAGATAATAGACGGCTTTTTTAAGCGGCGATCTCTCCAATTTCCACCCTTCGCGTTGCCGTCTAAATCTCTATCTCTCCCCTTTCCACTCTCTCTTTCTGATTGGCATTCGCGTGACCCCGACGCCCAAATCTCCACTAGAATCGGTTTCACTTTTTACGACTCTAGACATTTCTTTGTCAAGGACGAAAAGGCGACGATATTCTTTGATCTGTCGCATTTCCCGTGTTTGTCTTGCTTCTTCCGAATATTCAATTTAAAAAAGATACATTCAAAATGTTGGGAAATCTAATGATTTTTTTTTAGCTTGGAGTAATATAAAATATACAAGTCTGATCGGATGTCCAGAACTCCGACACCCTGCAAATCATTTTTGCCTCATCGCAACAGCCGTTTATTATTGATTTCTCGCTAGCATCGATCGTTGGACTTCCCTTGAATCTGAGTGACAACAAGTTTCATCAGATGTTCAGCACTCTCCACCTCTTTCGATAATCCATGCAAATCATTTTTTGGCTCATAGCAACAGTCGTTTACCATTGAGTTCTCGCTAGCAACGACCGTAGGTCTACCCTTTAATCTGAGTGACAATAAGTCTCATCAGATGTCCAGCACTTCACCTCTTAAGATAACCTCTGGAAATGATTTTTGCTTCATCGCAACAGCCGCTTACTACTGATTTTTTCAATTTTCAGTTGATGATGGACCCTCATCTAAATCACGCCCACCCTACAAAAAAGTGAGATTATTCGTTTGTCTCGGCCATAAAGTATGAACACTCTGAAAAACCTTGGTATGAAAAAAAAAATATTATTTTAGAATCTGGATTCTTATACCCCATAAGAAATAGTTCAGAAAGGGAAAAGAATGAGTGATTCACCCCCCCCCCCCTCTCGTTAACGACACCATTGTGTCGCGTCGTGTAGCAGTCACCTGTCAACATCATTTTACAGCTTGATATCAGGTGGTTCGCAATTTCCACTTCACTATGGCAAAATCTGCCATTTTTTTTTTAATACATCTGTCATAAGGCCCTGGTCATAGGGTTAGGAATTTTACTTATCGATGTAATCTTTTGAAAATCTTCTCAAAAAAAGTGAGAGACATTTTTTTCTGCCCACTCTTTAAAGATCATATGCATTTTTAAGTAGTTATGTGGAGTTAGGGGCATCCAGCACCTTAAACGACTTCAGGGTCAGTTGCAAAAATAATTTGACATTCTGCTTAACATCCCTTACAAGACAGGAAATAAACCGATAGCTCTCGTCTTATGAGAATAACCTATGATACATAATTGAGGGGAAGGGGGGGGGCATTTTAAAGACATTCAGGAATATTATGTTTCAGAATTTTTTGGATGAAGAATGATAATTTGGATTATTCGAATTATTCGGACTACTGTTCTCATTGAGGATTTCGTTTGAAATTCCATACAGATTCGAAGCCAACAGCGAGTTTTTGTTTTCATTATTTAAAAAAAATAATTTTTTTACGATAAATCTTACTTGTCTTCAGTGTAACTTGATGGCTGAGTCCGTATAACATATCTCGGAAAAGAAGTCTTCTTCGAATGTCTGTTCAATTCTGACCTTAAAACATGCAAAATGGCAGTCATTGGGATATGCTATGCAGGAAATATTCTGTGGGATAGCTATTTCTTTTATAAATGTAATGTTGATAAACTTTTGCTTTAGTTATTTTTTTTTTTTTTTTATTTTTATTTGATTAATTTATTTTATTTCTATTAAATTTTTTTTCTTTCTTTAATTTTTTTTTTCATTAATCTATTTTATTTGTTTATTTTCCTTTTTACAAAATTTTAATTTATTTAAATTTGATTCAACGTGCGATATCGATATGAAACAATGTGGCACAAAGTAAGCAGAAGCGCTCCTTTTTGCGTAGCCTTGGGCCAAACGGAACTAAAGAGACCTCCCCCCCTCTAATAAAGGAACTACGTGTGGCAAAGAGTATGTAGCTGAGGACCCCCCCCCTCCTTCTGTACCGGATTGAAGCAGCAATCTATCATGTTTTAAAATATCAAGTGAAAGTGTATGACGGGATCAAAGGTTTAAAATCATTGAGCTGACAGCTGTCGGTCGAATGCAAGGATACCCTTTTTTCTTCTTTTTTATCATAGTTCACCCCAAACAAGGCAGGCCACCACTGTAGACGTAAGGGGCTACTGAGAAAAAAAGGGTGACAGTTTTGTGGGGGGGGGGGCCTAAATTAGGAGCTGGGCAGCGAGATGTCTGTTTACATTAGTTTTAAATTTCTGCATGTCAGTAACGTCAAGAAAGCAGGGAGGGGGTTCCAGAGTCCAGCAGCACGAGGAAAGAAGCTTTTGAAGTAGAAAGCTCCTCGGCATCTGGGGACCTCCACAGTGTATGGATGAGATTTGGCAGATTGTCGGATTGGTCTAGTGAATTGACGTTGTGGGGGGGGGGGTACCAGAGCAGCGAGCTCATCAGAGCACAATCCATTGAAATACTTGTTAAACAGGCACAAGGAAGCAACATTGCGGCAATGGGACAGTGGCTGGAGCTAGGTGGATAGTAAGGGACCTATCAAGTTGGCGACTCTTGTGAATTAACAGTGTGGTTGGATTCTTCCTTTCTGAGGTTCAATCCTTTTTTTTTTTTCCCCTCTGAATTCTTTCTTCCTTTTCTGTGTGAATAATTTTTTTTTCAATTCTGTACAACGGGTCAGGCAAGGTTGTTGTTCCTTGGTCGACTGATACACGATAAAATGGAATAGAGCTTTAAAAAAAAAAAAAAAAAAAAAAAAATTTCTATCTTTTATAAAAAAAAAAATGTTCATTTTTTTTTTTTATTTATCAAGTCATTCCATTTTTCAGCTGCAGAAATAAATGAGTCCTCATCTCCGAAGTCAAGAGAATTAATTATGCGACTGGCTTAAACCCCCCCCCCTCCTCTTCCAGTTGAAACATAGATGCAGAAAACCACAAGTTCCACAGATCTTCAACATGTGGGATGGAACGGTTTCATGGAGCAGTAAGTCGGAACGCATGCAATCTTCATGGCATCAGACGCCGAGCGACTCCCGGACAACGATAGCATCACATAAATACAGCTCGTTACTTTTCACTAAAATATGAAACTTTAGCCCCCACCCCACCCCCTTTTTTTCCACACACAATAACAAGTTATTTATCTCCCTAATATGTGACACAAGGTCGGGAAAGTAGGATTTGAAAAGCCAGCGCCCGAGAAGGTGAGCACTCTGGCCTACAAAAAATGCCTGGGCAGCCCCGTCGGCATTCCCCGGTAGGGGCGCTTCAGGCAGTAAGCGATAAAAAGAGGGGAGGCAAAGCCTGGGAGGGTGGACCTCCTATAGCTGCACAGAACAAACCCACAGAATCAAAACCTGAAGGTCAAGATGACACCGGTCTATAGGGTGTAGTATCCATCGGAACAGATACTACACTTCGATCCCAGCCAAAAGGACATAATAACAAGTTTAGCTGCGAAACACAAAAATTACAATCGTATTTGCTGCAGTTTCCCACGATTGTTATCTTTAAAAAAGAAAGAAAATATAAAAACAAACCAAAAAATAAAACAACAAAAGATCACTGAGTACAAATTGCTAGAATCATTTATTGAAGAGTATCATAATTATCATCATCATTTCCTAAAAGGTTTTGGAGTGATATATTACACCATATTATAATAATAATAATAATAATTATAGTAATAATAATAGGCAAGGAGGCCTGTATTTACTAATGTTCACTAATGTGATCATTATTTAGTAGTCATATTTGTATTGTTTTTTTATTTTTTATTTTTAAGTTATAATATCTAGAACAAGTGGACGAAAAAGAATATGCGGCCCAGCAAACAATCGGCTTATGTACACAGTCAGTATGAGTATGTATATAACTAAAAAAATTTTTTTTTTTCAAAAGTTATCCGTTCTGTAGCTTTTTTGAGCATGTATATAACTATACATGGTGAGGGGAGGGGGTAGGAGAATGGGGGGTGGTGACCCCCATCCCCGCCCGACATTACATTTGAGAGGAGTAGGTTGAAAGATGAGTTTGTGGTGAGTTTAAAACTGGACAGGTAGTCACGCCATTATTCCAAGGGAGAGGAAGACACGCACACACAGCACACACTTTTTTTTAAAAACTTTTGGTCAGTGTAGAAAAAGGGTGAGAGTGGAAGTATATAATATGTGGTGCTCCTTCACAATCACGCCATCATGAATAAATACAATTTTTTTTTTTTTTTGAAGAGACCAATTTTGGAGGTGGGAACTCATAGAATCATAAATTCTTAGAACCTGCACAATTAGATAAAAACAATTAGTTTTAATTTTAATTTTTTTTTTTAATTTTTATTTATGAGTGTGGCCATCTTGCTAGCTTCTGTAATGAACTACAGCAACACAAAAACTTCACTAATTTTATCTTTGGTTAAACGAACAAAAAAAAAAAAAAAAAATAATAATAAAAAAAAAAATAAAAGTTTCACAAAGCACTCGAACATTAATATCGTGAGAGTTTTGTGCTGCTATAATCTCATACAGAGGAAGGCAAGATGGTAATACCTGCAATAGCATTATCTAATAAAATTATAAATATATTTAAAAAAAAAAAAATAAAATAAAAATACCTGCAATAGCATTATCTAATAAAATTGTAAATATATTTAAAAAAAAAAAAAAAAATACCTGCAATAGCATTATCTAATAAAATTATAAATATTTAAAAAAAAAAAAAAATTTTTGGCTTGTGCTGTTCAGCAGCCGTATGAAAAAAATATTTTTTTATAAAAACAATATTATATACTTATTCAGCGTTATATTCTTACTCACTGTACAAAAAAGTAGCAACAATTATCCACTAGAACTTTAATTACAAGTATTTTTCTATACTGCGCATCATAACAGCGATTCGTTCACTAACCTCCATCTTCTTTAAGATTTTAATTATCTGCCCTTGAAATCTTCTTAAGAAAGAAGATGGAGGCTTAGTGAACAGATCACTGTTATGATACGAAGAATGGAAAAATACTTGTAATTAAAGTTCTAGTGGATAATTTTTCTATTTTTTTGTACAATGAGTAAGAATATAACGCTGAATAAGTATATATTGTTTTCATAAAAAAATATTTTTTTTAATACGGCCGCTTAACAGCACAAGCACCGTTAATTTTTATTAGAGTCCTCTCCCCTGAAAAAGAATTGTCTCATTTAAAATAAATTAAGAGCTGTGCTTAATTTCATGGCGTTGTGGTTGTAAAAAAAGTGCCACAATTCTTGTATGTCTGCGTGTAAATAATTGTGTGCAGTGCATGTGCAGCGTTTCTAAACACCCCCTCTCAGGCCAACTACTACCACTTGGTCACGATTGAAGTAGACAGATCAAACTGGCTGACCATTAACAACGCACCTACCTCGGACAAAACCACTCGAGTGGACAAAACCACTCGTACCATTCAGTCATTTGTGTCGATCACTTTTTTTTTTTTGTTTTTTTTTCTTTTTTGAATCTGTATCCGGGAAAAATTGAGGAAAAAAAAAAAAATCATTTCTTGATTAAAAAGTAAAACACCATTCATTTCATATAGGAGGATCTTGTGTGAAACACACACACACACACACACTTTTCAGTGATGGACGCCTGTAAATACGACGGATTGCACATCTGGGCAAACATGGACAATTTATGTTTTTTTTTTTGTTTTAGTTTTTAAAGTTTTTTTTTGTCATTTTTCCCTCATTTTTTTTTTTTTTGTTATTTTTTAAATTTTTTTTTTTTAATAGTTTTTCTTTTTCTTTACTTTTGCTCACACTGGCGCTATAAAGCTTGTTGCGTATTGTAGACAACATCATGCAAACACACACACACAGCCATCACACACACACGCGCACACAGTCTGTCAAATTGCATATTTGCTACTGGCTTGCTTATGTCATCAGTGGCTGGTTAGAAAAAAAAAAAAAAAAAAAAAAATTCACTTATAATAGAATTCCTGTGATTAGAAGAAGGGAGAGAAACCAAAGAATAGAAACACTGAAAAAGATTTGAGGTTATATTTCGCAATTTTTGAGATGAAGATTCCCGAATTCGACAAGACACACCTGAAGAAGGTCGGAGGTTACATAAACCGAAACGTTGTGAGAAATAAAATCCAAAATGAGAACAGTAGTTCAAATAATCCAAATTTAAAAAAAAAGAAAAGAAAAAGATATTTAAGTGACAAGGCTTTTGATTAATGAACTAACATTGTAAGGAAAGATGGGTGAGACTAAATTAAATTTGGAAAGTACAACAGAAAGTAAACATTTTTTTTTTATTAAATTGAAAGGTTCAAAAATGAGGGGGGGGGGGGAATCAAAAGTTTGTGGGGCTTAAATGAATGTCCGAGTTGAAGCACATGGATACCTGTCTCGCATGCCCCCCCCCCACCATTTGAGTTGAGAAAAAGGATTTAATGAGAATATAGTATTTAAAATACTTAAGACAATTCAATAATGGCTAAACAAATTTTGAGTCAAAGTTATGTTTATTTTACAACACGTAAGAATAAAATAAAACGGTTTGTTGGTGAGTTAATGCTGAAGAATTTGAACACAAGAATTTGAACGCAAGAATTTGAACACAAGAATTTGAACATGCGGACTATGTAAATGGATTCATTGTCAACAGGTTTCCAGATGTTTTTGCTGTGTGTCGGTATGTTTAAATTTGAAAATGAAATAGCATTTTTATCGGTCACAGGCATAATCTTCCATATCCAGAACATTAGGTCAAGCACTGTACTTGAGAAATTGGCCATCCCAAAACTTGATGTCCTAATAAGGGCAAACTGCCTTCGCTGGTTCGGGCATGTTGGAAGAAGCAAGGGGATATATCAGCATTTGTAGAAACCTAAGACTGGACAGTAACAAGAAAGCCGGGCGCCCTAAGAAGACATGGAAGAAAACCCTCACGCAAGACCGTAAACAGCGGCAAATTGACACAGTCAATCCCCACAATCGTGATCACTGGACACTTAGTATACGGACAGCCAGACAGCATTGAACCTCTTGTCAAAAGGAACATAGACAATAAACGTGGATCGTGAGTGACCGAGTGATATCTACCTGGGTGGCACAAACATATTGGTGGACAGTTGAGGACCTGGGCAGCAACCATCAAGGAGGACTTGGCTGAGCTCTCGAGTCCACAAGTGGTCAGCCCTTGTGCAATCGCGATTGGTTAGCCATCTTTGTGCAACCCTTCTCAGGACCGCCAATCATATATTTATATGGCTGGTGATACCAGATCAGGCTGCCCTGTGGCTCCCGGAGACGAAATTCACCTACATTGACGTTTTTTTTTTGTTTGTAAAACTTAATTATGTTCTACAAAACCAAAAACAAAAACAACAGCCCCTCTCCCTTTCTCCCTCCCCTTTTTTATTTTTACTTTTCCTACCCTACTCCCGGTCCTGGATATGACCTTAAACTACATCCGATGGTGAGATCCGGCTTACGGACTTTGGGGAATGTGGAGCCTCCTCTTAATTACCATTGCTCCCAGGTCCACCCTGACCCGGAGTGGTAGTACCTGATAGGGTCCCAACTATGGGTTAAATAGAAACAGATATTAAAAGGGGAAGGAAACAAAAAAGAGAAGAAAACAAGACCAGATTCGGCATTAAATAACCCAAAAAGGGTTGATATGCCGTAAAACAAAACTACCAAACTACCAAACCTATAGTTATATGGTTCAAGATGTGATGTAGGTCAGGGAAGAAGCCAGCTGAACCCGCATCAATTCAGGCAGCTCCATCTTTAGTAGATTGGTTAAAGCCACAGACACATCTGATAAAGAATGGATAATGAAATGAGGAAAACCAAAGTATTAATTAAATATCCATCTACGTTTCACCTTTATTAGAAGATTTCATCAAGACGAGAGATTGAAGAAAACGAAAAAATACAGCGACAAGTACGAAAGTCTGAAAAGTAAATGTGAGAAAGTGCTCAGCAGTTAGAACGCTGAGAAATGTGCTACGGCAGAACAGCCGATAAAAAAAGTGAGCGTTCAGAGGTCAACGGTATCTATGGAACGTTATATATACCGTTGACCTCACTTTTCAAACTTTTATCGGCTGTTCTGCCGTAGCACATTTCTCAGCGTTTTAACTGCTGAGCAACGTCTCACATTTATTTTTCAGACTTTCGTACTTGTCGCTGTATTTTTTCGTTTTCTTCAATCTCCCGTCTTGATGAAATCTTCTAATAAAGGTGAAACGTAGATGGATATTTAATTAATACTTTGGTTTTCCTCATTTCATTTTCCACTACGTCGGGACATTTTTCCATTCTTTATCAGATTATATGGTGCTTATGCTGTTCAGCGGCCGTATTAAAAAAATTATTTTTTATAAAAACAATATTATATACTTATTCAGCGTTATATTCTTAATTCAGCGTTATATTCTTACTCACTGTACAAAAAAGTAGAAAAAATTATCCACTAGAACTTTAATTACAAGTATTTTTCCATTCTGCGTATCATAACAGCGATTCGTTCACTAAGCCTCCATCTTCTTAAGATTTCGAATTATCTGCCCTTGAAATCTTCTTAAAAAACAAGATGGAGGCTTAGTGAACGAATCACTGTTATGATACGCAGAATGGAAAAATACTTGTAATTAAAGTTCTGGTGGATAATTTTTTCTACTTTTTTGTACAGTGAGTAAGAATATAATGCTGAATAAGTATATAATATTGTTTTTATAAAAAAATAATTTTTTAATAGGGCCGCTGAACAGCATAAGCACCGATTATATATATATATATATTTTTTTTAAGTGGTTGAGAAACTTCCAAGACTATATATATATGAATGAAATGCTGCATGTTTTAATATTAATTTTACATGAAACTAGCAAGACTTCTATGTAAACATAGCAAAAAGGTGTCACTGCTAAAGCAATGAAAAGGCGAAATATTTCTCAACGAAAATAATAAAAAAAAATCTTGCAGTTTTCAAACTTGTAAAGTATCCAAAAGTTTTACTTCATGTAAACACATCATTATATACGAGTGATCATGTCAAAAATGAGGGCATATTTTTTCTTTGCTTTCAAGCTTACGTCTTTTATAGTTACAGTTTTGCTTTTGTGCCCGACGGCTGGCACACCAGCTGCTGTCTCATTTTCAAATGTCTCCCATTATGCATGCAAGCTCGTCGATCAGCAGTACTTACGACATTGTATAATTCTGCTAGTATCTCTCCAGGATCAGCACTAATATATATATATATATATATAGATATATATATATAGATATATATAGTGCTGATCCTGGAGCTTCTTTGGTCTGAAGAGGTTGACTCTGTGAAGAGTACAACCGAAACATGTATGCACATATGTAACCAATAATGTTTGTATAAATAAAAATTTATACTTAACAGCTCTACTTGTTATTGAGCACTTTTTATAAACACTGGAGTTTCAACAGATTTACATCTACAGAAACTAATTTAATACATTAGATATATATATATATATATATACTTGGTATTTACAAAGTTAAATTCCTCCTAAAATTCCAAGCTAATTTCTGGTGGCCAACTGGTAACTCTCTTGACTGCAAATCAGTGACGATTTGTGATCGGAGTTCGCGCCCGTCGAGAATTAGCTTCCTGCACTGAAGATTGCGTAAGCATGAAACATCGATGTCTGTAGGTAATAAATAATTAATATTTTTTTATAAAATATATATATTATATATATATATATAGATATATATAATCTCGTTTTGATAATATATACAATGTTATCTTATCGGATTTTCATACCCAAACAGCATTTAAACTGATAAATTAAACTTTGCTTCAGACAAGCCAATTTTTCATTAATTATTTTTGTACCGTTTTATTTATCTTCCTCCCACAGCGGTAGGATGTGACACAAGGTCAGGAAAGTGGGATTTGAAAAACCAGCGTCCTCGAGAAGGTGAGCACTTACGACCGTCAAAAAATGCCTGGGCAGCCCCGTTGGCATTCCCCGATAGGGGCGCCTCAGACGATTAGCAATAAACTAACCCCTTCTCAAAGGGTGAGAAGGCAAAGCCTGGGAGGGTGGACCACCTAGAACTGCACAGGACAAACCCACAGACCAGCGGAATCAAGGCCAAGACGATACCGATCTATAGGGTGCAGTATCCATCGGAATAGATACTACACTTTTATCTTAGCGAAAAGACCAAGAAAAACCGTATTATTGGCAATATATATATATATATATATACATATGTGTGTGTGTGTGTGGACTGTAGGTTTACTTTTGGCAGTCTTCTCACTCTTGCTTCCTTTATTTTGTCCTTTAGTCCTCACATTCCATGAGCAATGTTTCTGACAAAGGGAGAAGAATTGCTGTTTTCATCTAACATTTATCGTTGGCTGGTTTTTGGTTTGGTTTGTTTTACGGCATAGCAACCAACTATGGGTTATGTAATGCCGAGGCTGGTTTTTGACCTTGAAGTGTTATATTTAGCTCCTTACATCAAGTAGCTTCATGCCTTGTCCGGAGCAATTTCCATTTTAAAAAAATAAAAATAAATAAATTAAAAAAATGAGTTTCAGAATATCTCAAGAATTTGGTTGATTAGCACTTTTCATTCCATTTAATTGTACTTTGTGAAGTTTGGAACAACAAACTACTACCCAATTGTTAAAATCTTCTTTAGCGACTCATAGCACATACATTATAGTCAATGAGACCTTCCTCAGGGTACAGGATGTTGAGTGGCGCGAGCCAACTTTATGTATAAGTAAAAAAAAATATATAGCTGAGATATATTTCTTTTTTTAAAACAAAGGAAAATCTTTGCGTTTTCACAAAAATTCCGAATTGTGCTGACACCACTCAACATCTTGTTCCCTGAATTTCACCGAAACAATCCAAATTAATGTAACGATTCAAACAATGATGAAAAGTGGCTACCAAAAAGTGCTCAGTGCCATGAAGACAGAGCTGGTGTTAACCAAAATAATTGGCACATTGTTGAACCAACGTCATGACGAAGTTTTGTGCTAATGGATTTCTTTTTCTGTCGTGGTTGTCTATATAAGCGACAAATTAGTCTATTATTGCAACCTGTTTCCCCCCGGTCTGATGACCGCATTGCCACAAAACTCAGTAACCGGTTAGGACCAACAGGGTGCCAAATTTTTTTCAAGATAATTCCAAATATTTTTCAAGATAATTCCAAATTTCTCTTAATAAATTTTTTATTAGAACCCTTTTCCTACTATTTTCTTTCGTGATTTTCAAATTTTAATCTCTGTAAAATGTATGAGGGAAGATATTTGCAAATGACAAAATATGTAATAACATTCGAACTAAACAAAATAATATGGCGAAATCGTTCCAGCCTTTCAAAAGTTAAAGTATTGTTAGTATTTGGGAATTTAAAGATTATAACGTTTTTTTGAAGCCCGAGAAAAAAAAAAAAAAAAAAAAATCGAAATGTTACTCAGATTTTAATATTAATTTATTTCATGTACTTCAAATTTTACTTTTAATTTTAATACCAATTGAATTTAATTCTTCAAACTTACTAATAGCTACTTTCGGTAAATATTTCATTAAATAAAATATGTAGTATTCGTCGAAGAAGATACGACTCGACGGGCTAAAAAAAAAATGTTTTCATAAAATGACTTTTCTAGAAATGCGTTTCTCTTTCAAATCAAACCAAATTATAAAAATGGAATTTGTTAAACAAAAAAAAAGGGTTGAAACATTGATTAGGCATAGAGTGCAGAGGCAGGGCGAAGGGGTCAACAACAGAGGAATGCAACAACAGTTGGACAAAAGAGGCACCTTGTTATAAAACAAACCTTTTCTTAAAATAAAAAGGTGACAGCAGAAAAATGAAAAATGGCAGTGAATGGGAAAGTCTTTAAAAAAAAAATTACATATTATATATATATATATATATATATATATATGAGTAATATAATGCAAATCTGAAATATTTAAATTTTCAAATGGAAGGTTGTGTCCATATTATACCCCCTAAGAGCCCTTTAAAATATGCCAAAGAAGCTGACATCTGGGGAATATTTATTAATTAATGTCTAATACCTATCGTTTAAAATTTCACAAATAAATGGAAGGTTTGTGAATTTTGACGACAGGCTTCCACCCACCCCCCTCTTTACATAAAAAACTAAATTTAAATATAGCCCAAATTACCCACCCTTACGCCTAGCAACTGTGTTCCAAAATTCAGAATTATTAGTCTATTAGTTTAGGAGTGTATCCTATACATAGAAATATATAAGCATATACATATACCTACCATATATACAGGGTGGTTCAAAAGTAGGTGGACAATATGTAAAACAGTCACAGGAGAAAAGTATCTCGAAATTCTAACGAATCAAGAAGTTGTTTCCCAGTTAAAGTAACAGCATAATTCACATGACCTTTATTTTCAACAAGATGGCGCCCATCCACGTTATTAAAGAGGAGCAGTCTGTGAGTATCTTGATGAAACATTTCCTGAGAAATGAATTGGCCGAAGATGGTCGGCACGTTCACCATGGGGTAAGGTACACGATAAGTCATGAAAGTGAAATGTCGTGGTAGACAAAATGTTTGAAAAAAAGAGACATGGAAAACAGGTTGGAATGCAGGAGAAAAACAAAAACAAGAGATTTGACCGGTTTTAGTCGTATTATCGAACGTTTTCAGAAAAAGTTAAGATTTGGAAACAATTTTATTTTGAAGGCACACACATGGAGAAGGAAAAGATCATCCAATTGGACTATATGTGTGCCTTCAAAATAAAATTGTTTCCAAATCTTCACTTTTTCTAGAGACGTTCGATAATACGACTGAAACCGGTCAAATCTCTTGTTTTTGTTTTTCTCCTGCATTCTAACCTGTTTTCCGTTTGTCTCTTTGTTTCAAATATTTTGTCTACCACGACATTTCACTTTCATGACTTATCGTGTACCTTACCCCCATATATATATATCTATATATCTATATATATATATATATATATATATATATATGTGTGTATGCTTTTCTGAATAAAATTAAAATTTAATACAACAAACCCCTTATTGCTTCAAGTTATTTTGATTATTTGTTGTTGTGTGTATTGCCCACAATAATAATGGGGGAGGGGGAGTATAAAGTAAACATGATGCATCAAAAATAACTAACCTATTACTAACCCTAACCTATTACTACAGACTAGTTATCTAATTGTTCCTATTAACTCGCCTCCCCACGAGGGCAGATTTGAACACAAGGTCGGTTTTTAACCTGGGGAAAATCCAGCACCCCAAAAAGGAGCACACTGGATTGGAACAAAATTAAAAAAAACTGCCCCAGTCGAGAAGTATTTCTCCTTCACTGAGCGAAAACAGAAAAAACTAAGTGTGGTATCAGAAGAGATATACCACTTTGCTCCTCGCCAAAATGCCAAGGAGTTCTAATTGTTACGCATTTCATCACGGAGATCACAATGCTTTTGTCAATCAAGGGAGGTGCGAGAGCGCTCTATCCCTTAATAGACTTCAAGAATGGCCTATGCTGGAAATCTTATTTCTTTGATCAATCATAACTAAAAAAAAAACAATAAACCAAATTAGTTAAAACTTTGCACAAATTTTTTATTTGATATGTTCTATAAGTGTGTAGAATTTCAGCATCATTAGTCAGGGCAAGCCAGAGATCCAGAAAGTTCAATCATGAAATCATGTTATCTGTGTGTATGTACGTACATATGTACCACCCTGTATCTCATCAACTATTTGATGGATTCAGCTGATTTTTGGCAGAGATAGAGGTTCTAGGGTCTAGTTGATGGCATTTTAATTTCAGTTTACCATATACCTTAGTTTTCCAGAAAATTAAAGAAAAAAACTTATGAGAAGGCATTGTATTGAGGCATAGCCTTTACAAAAGTAGTGACATTCCATGAAAAATGCCAGTATACTGAAATCACATTTCACTTAATAGGGTTAAGATGAAAATTCATATACACTAAATGTACAAAAGCAAGGAAATCCCCAAATTTTTACACTTTTATTGTCATTAATTAGGGGTATGACTACATATCAACCAAACCATTTCATTATCACATCACTACAGTATGAATCTCTATGCATGAGTGGATGAAGTGTGTGAGGTGCGCTGAAGAAAAATTCCTACCAGTAAAATACATAGCCCTTTTGTGCTCGCATACCCTTAGTGACAATAAAAGTGTAAAAATTTGGGAATTTCCTTGCTTTTGTACATTTAGTGTATATGAATTTTCATCTGAACCCTAATAAGGGCATATGATTTCAGTATACTGGCATTTTTCATGGAATTTTTAGTATATATATATATATTATTTACTAAGTGATTTTATATATGTGTGTGTGTGGGGGGGGGTGGTGTTTGTAATTAAGTAACATTATTAGTGCACAAAGCATATTCAGTATCAGAGAGATAAATGTTGACATAGGAACACCTCAGTTACCATGGTAACTAAGGTGTGTGCCTCAGAGAGCATTAGACAATGTGCTATATCTGTTTAAACAATACCCTTCTAAGATCATTCAACAGAGGTTGTGAAACTTACATTTAACACGGAAATTGGATTATTGTTTTCCAAACAGATTATATATAGATATAACAATAAATAATAAACATGGCTTAAACACTTTACTGCAATTTACCAGCTTATCCATTTCTCCGAAATGTTTCAATATATTCCTGAATGGTGTTATTTTTTTAAAATAAAGATTCAAATGTATATCATTCAAGAATATCTTAAAACTGCTGAAGAAAGGATAAACCGTGAAACTGCAGTAAAGTTTTAACATAAACTAAATTTATTGTTGAAAGCTCTATCTGAAAAGATACTGAGCCATCTGTATGTATATATATATATTATATATATATATATGTATGTATATATATTATATATATATAAATATATTATATATATATATATATAAATATATTATATATGTATGTATATATATTATATATATATATTTATATTATACATATTTATATTATATTTATATTTTATATATTTATATTATATTTATATTTTATATATTTATATTTTATATATTATGTGTATACATATATATATACATACATACAAAGTCTGCAATCTTGATTCGGCTCGATTTCGGATTTCATATTTGAATAACCATTTTTGAGAAGTTTATTTTCATGATATATATGAATTAAATAATTATCAAAAAAATTATAATTACAAAGGCATGAACCTGAAAATTGTGGGGTGTTGGGGGGGAGATAAGTAATTGTAGCAAGCTTTAAAAGGTTTCCAAGTCCAACCACTTCCCGGTGATGTATGATGCTGTTGCTATGGCAGCCAGAGCATTTTGCTATCACCCCCCCCCCCTCATTTCCTCCTCAGTAATCAACCAGGCATCTCTACTTCCTTCTCTCGCTCACTCTCTTACACTCACGCACAGTAAGATCAAAGCCTATGAAGAATTCATAAGCTGAGACACATCTGCAAACCAGGCCGCTACATCCACGTTTAACGTCTCGTATCTCTTGATGAAGGGATGTTCCTACAGGAAGAAACAAAAATTCTTTTAAAATGTAAACAAGAGAGAGAGAGAGAGAGAGAGAAAAAAAAAAAAAAAAAAGAAGCCACCTAAAAAGTTAAACAAATCTAAAAACAGACACATTCTGGTACATCTAATAATAGTTCAATCCTCAATTTTATAGCCTTATTTCCCTTTGTCAGGGGTCTGACATTTTCTGGCAGCATGCAATCCAAATCTCCAAGTTTGGTGGTCTTTGCTAGTTTACGTGTTATATAGATCCAGTCATGGACACATGTCCGTTTGTCCAAACCACCATCTTTGTTTTCCCAGTCAAATAACCAACAACAAGAAGCAAGGGAGATCACTCTAAAAACTTATCACGAAGGACTAGAACTTTTATATCTCAATACAACGGAATCAATTTTCAAGACTTAAAAATCCATTGTCTTGGGTCGTCCCACCTTAAGATATAACCATTAATTTCTAAGATTTGCATATCCACTTATTAAAAAAGATATATATATATATATATATATATATATTTAAATTAAATACTTAAACATTTCCTATAGTATGGAAGTGAAAGCTGGCCAGTGAGGGTTGAGGATATGCGTTGCATGGAGAGAAATGACATGAGAATGATACGATAGAAGTGTAATGTGAGTCTTAAAGACTTACATCTGATGACCTTTCAGGAAGATTAAATTTGGACAATATAGGGAGATGTGTGCAGATCAGGAGACTTTGTTGGTTTGGTCACATTGAAAGAATGGATAAGAGTTTTTATGTTAGTAGATGTAGAACAGTTGAGGTAGCAGATTTAGTTGGTAAGAGAAGGCCAAGGAAAACATGGGAAGATGGATTTGAGAGAAAGAGAGATAAATAAAGACCTGGACAGAGTTAGAAATTGGCTTCAAAACTAACCTAAAAGCCGTCCAACACATGTCAGTGTGTAAAACAGACTTTAAACCAAATATGATGGTGATACTAGTAACAGGTCTTTTCAGTTGGAGTCTGAGTTTTTTTTTTTTTAATTCCAGGAGTCAGAATCCAGTGCTTGGGTTATTGTATACAACTGACATAATACAAAATTGAATGTTCTTCGTAAATTTATGAAAAGAAAGCAACGCTCGTAATATCATCCCAAAAGAACTCTTTTGATCAAACAAATTTTGGTGCTTGTTCAGTGCTTTGGCCATACGGAAAAATTATTTATTCATGAAAACAATATTATGTACTTACTCAGTGGTATTTTATTGTTCAATGTTGAAAAAAGTAGAAAAAATTATCCACTAGAACTTTAATTATAAATATTTTCCCATTTTACGTATTAGAGCAATCGCTTCGATGAGTATGCCTCCATCTTGTTTCGTTGAACACAATTCAAGGGCAGATAATTTGCAAGGGCAGATAATCCGCATTTTTTAAAAAACAAAAAAAAGGGTTAGGGGTTATGGTTAGTATTTCTATTAAAAATTACGTGATTATCTGCCCTTCGCATTATTATCTGCCCTTGAATTGTGTCCAACGAAACAAGATGGAGGCATACTCATCGAAGCGATTGCTCTAATACGTAAAATGGGAAAATACTTGTAATTAAAGTTCTAGTGGATAATTTTTTCTACTTTTTTCAACATTGAACAATAAAATACCACTGAGTAAGTACATGATATTGTTTTCATAAATAAATAATTTTTCCGTATGGCTAAAACACTGAACAAGCACCAAAATTTTTGATAACTTACCAGTAATTTTTTGTATTTTGGCCTTTTCTTGTAGTCTTTAGTTAGACTGAAAAGAAAAAGAAATAAACCTAGTTAATCAAAAAAAATAACTATTAGAGAAAATGCATTTACGAGTTACATAATTTGAATGTTTTTTATATATGAAAAATAATGAAAAAAAAAAAAAAGTTTAAAAAAAAAAAAAATCTTTCAGAAATATCTATTTGTAGCGTTGCTGCTTTGTCGGTTGTGATTGTGTTTCCGTTAGTGTCCGGCTCGCGGGGTAACGGCTTCACATACTCAACAATTCAAGTAAGAACACAGAAATAAATAAGAGAGACAAGCATCTTTCGTAAGAGGTCGATCGACACGTAAGCATTTATTTATATAGCATGAGAAATATACAAGGGAGATAACTACAGAATGCAAGAGAGGTAATTAGGATACACTTGTATCTCGGGTGTAAACATTGTTGCCGTTTCCAAATGCACGACACTACATCTATAAGATGTTTATTGATCAAAAAAGAAATAATCATTTGCATCATATTTGGGGGGGGGGAGAAAAAAGTTATGTACAAAAGATTTACTTGGAGTTGGTAGTGATACGTAGTAAAAAAAATTATTTTCTATAAAAATTATCAAAATACTTATTGATATTTTTAACAAGGTGGCTGCTTTTGCTTTTCAATCCACTACTTGAAATCATTGAAACAAAACTTATCGATAAGATAAAAAAAACAAAATTAAATTAAAAATAGAAATCACCAAATAAAAAAAATTAAAGTTTTTTTTATTTTTTCTTTCAAAAACTCAGCCAAGCTAGATATTTTATTCCGTTTCCAACCATGTAAACATTAAAAAATTTTCTGATAAAGATAACATTAAAAAATTTTCTGATAAAGATAACATTAAAAAAATTTCTGATAAAGATAACATTAAAAAATTTTCTGATAAAGATAACATTAAAAAAATTTCTGATAAAGATAACATTAAAAAAATTTCTGATAAAGATAACATTAAAAAAATTTCTGATAAAGATAACATTAAAAAAATTTCTGATAAAGATAACATTAAAAAATTTTCTGATAAAGATAACATTAAAAAAATTTCTGATAAAGATAACATTAAAAAAATTTCTGATAAAGATAACATTAAAAAAATTTCTGATAAAGATAACATTAAAAAAATTTCTGATAAAGATAACATTAAAAAAATTTCTGATAAAGATAACATTAAAAAAATTTCTGATAAAGATAACATTAAAAAAATTTCTGATAAAGATAACATTAAAAAAATTTCTGATAAAGATAACATTAAAAAAATTTCTGATAAAGATAACATTAAAAAAATTTCTGATAAAGATAACATTAAAAAAATTTCTGATAAAGATAACATTAAAAAAATTTCTGATAAAGATAACATTAAAAAAATTTCTGATAAAGATAACATTAAAAAAAAAAAATGCAAATTTCAAGCATATTTTTTTAACCATTTCAAAACTGAACTTAAACATTTTTCTTACTTTAACTAAAAACGTAAATTAAATATTAATTTAATTCATTTGCTAAATACCCCCCCCCCCATACATAAATTTAAGTTAAAATGTCGGCATTCCATTTTTCTAAAAATTTCAACGAAGGAAGGGAATATTTAAAAAAAATTAATATTGTTGTTGATCGGCATTTGAGCTTGCGTTTTAAAGCATTTCTTTCTCTCTCCTCTGCCTACTCTCTTTCAAGCCCCGAAGGCCAAGACAATACCAGTCTATGGGGTTTAGTATCCATCGGAACAGATACTACACTTTGATCTTAGCCAAAAGGCCAAGTAGCAGTGTAGTATCTGTTCCGATGGATACTACACCCCATAGACTGGTATTGTCTTGGCCTTCGGGCTTGACATACGCCGGTCAATGGGTCTGTCCTGTGCAGTTCTAGGAGGTCCACCCTCCCAGGCTTTGCCTCCCCTCTTTGGGGAGGAGTAAGTTTATTGCTTACTGCCTGAGGCGCCCCTACCGGGGAATGCCGACGGGGCTGCCCAGGCAATTTTTAAACCCCACTTTCCCGACCCGACCTTGGGTCACATCTTACTTGTGGGAATAAGATAAAAACTGGCCTTGTGCCTAACTCCTGGAGAGGAGTAAATCAATACTCTCTTCCTTCCGTTTCACTCTTTGTTCTTTTCACCTTATTCGTTTCCTCTTCTTCATATCAAAATGTGCTAAACATACCTACGTTCACTTTTATTATATAGATTAGTCAGTTATATAAAAGAGCCAGGGTTGTTTCATAAAATATTTGAAAATCTTTCGTTTTCTTTATTTGTAAATTTTGGGCTTAATTACGTTATTTTTTTTGTCTTTTATCTCAATATTTAAAAAGTAACTTTAAAAATGGGATAAGTTTACATTCATTTTCTCTCCAATTGATTTTCACAAAATTTTCAAAACTCTAAACACATTGTAACCTTGTTTTATAGTGTTAGCTTTCATCGTTGACTACCCAATTCCAACACTATTTGTCAATCCTCCCATGTTCACTTTAGTGATGGTCCTTGACCCTAGTTTCCTAGAAATTTTGAAGAACTTTTTTCAATTGGACGAGTAAAATTACACAAAGGATTCCCTGCGATTATAAAAATCATTAAAAAAAAAATCTCCGATTACAAAGTCTTATGTAAAGTTGTCGGTTACGTCTTTGTTGGAACAGAATTCAAAGGAGACAGACAACTCTAACATTGGTATTAAGCTATCCGGCATAGTTCAAGTACGACTAACTCTAAGCAAAGTTGTTTCCAACCGGAAACGGTGTCCTGTTTTAGTTAGTCGAGTATGTGTTATGTTTTCTACGAAAATATAATGTTAGTTTTGTACTGAATTTTATTTTAAATAATTTATTTGACAAAAATAAATAATAACTGTTAAAATTTTATTTTGAATAATTTATTTGACAAAAATAAATAATAACTGTTAAAATTTTATTTTGAATAATTTATTTGATAAAAATAAATAACTGTTAAAATTTTATTTTGAATAATTTATTTGACAAAAATAAATAACTGTTAAAATTTTATTTTGAATAATTTATTTGACAAAAATAAATAACTGTTAAAATTTTATTTTGAATAATTTATTTGACAAAAAATAAATAACTGTTAAAATTTTATTTTGAATAATTTATTTGACAAAAATAAATAACTGTTAAAATTTTATTTTGAATAATTTATTTGACAAAAATAAATAACTGTTAAAATTTTATTTTAAATAATTTGACAAAAATAAATAACTGTTAAAATTTTATTTTGAATAATTTATTTGACAAAAATAAATATTAACTGTTAAAATTTTATTTTGAATAATTTATTTGACAAAAATAAATAACTGTTAAAATTTTATTTTAAATAATTTGACAAAAATAAATAACTGTTAAAATTTTATTTTGAATAATTTATTTGACAAAAATAAATAACTGCTAAAATTTTATTTTGAATAATTTATTTGACAAAAATAAATAATAACTGTTAAAATTTTATTTTGAATAATTTATTTGACAAAAATAAATATTAACTGTTAAAATTTTATTTTGAATAATTTATTTGACAAAAATAAATAACTTAAAATTTTATTTTGAATAATTTATTTGACAAAAATAAATAATAACTGTTAAAATTTTATTTTGAATAATTTATTTGACAAAAATAAATAATCACAGATTAGTTTTTTACACAGGTTGATTTTCTTTCGGAAAATAAAATGCAATGTTTTTTGCTAATGGAATAATTTTGATTTGGGGGAGGAAAAATAATAAAATAGGTTGTTTTATTTTCTTAGGGAAAAATAATATTTCAGAAATCATAGTACTGTCGGATCGCATATATCGTATGGCCGAAGTAATTTATTTTTACTTGGCGACACCGGAGAAACTCCTGCAGGTAGGTGTTGAAATGTACGTCTTGTACGATATAATTCATTATCATATATATAGAGTAAATACAGAAGAAATAAAACCAGAAAATTGAACGACAGAATACCAGAAAATACGGAAAAAATTAAACTACAGATACCGGAAGTTGTTACGTACAAAGTTTATTATCGGGTACGGATCGCGGCGTAACACCGTAGCAGCACCGCAGAAACTGCTCTTAGAGTTAGTCGTACTTGAACTATGCCAGCTATCCAAATAAAATATCGGCAATTTATGAGCTTGTAAACAATAACGGTATAACGCCCAAGAATTGCCATTTCCGGCTAAGTTCTACTGGATAATTTTTCCTAATTTTTTCAACATTGAACAATAAAATACCAGTGAGTAAGTACATAATATTGTTTTCACACGTAAATAATTTTTCCGTCTGGCCGAAACAGTGAACAAGCACCGAAATTACCTCACAGGAATTGTTTTCTATAGAAGCGTGCGTACTTACCAATCGCGTACAAATGAACAAAAGTCTATCGAGAATCCATTATTGGGTGGAAGAAGTGGAGGGTCTTCTTGTAACACTTTTGTGAGAAGCTCAAAATCTGTTCTGCAATTCTTGTAAGGAAACTCACCAGTTGCCAGTTCAACCTAAAATGAACGGGGGGAAAAAAAAAAAAAAAAAAAAATGAAACTAAAAGTATACTTTTAGTAGATAGAACCTATAGTGAAATGGTTTAAGCTCAATATACGAGATAGAGCAATTATAAAGATAGATAAAAGAAGAGGGATGAACATGTACGAATGACAAATTTATTTCAACTTCGATTGTTCAATGCAAGGTGTACTCTGTAAAAACATGTTTATTATTCTTTCCTTAAGCCAAGGCTTTTCAAAGATTAAATCTTAGAGGAATTACAGATAGATAAATTGTCTTTTCTTGTCCTCATTTTATTGCTGTCGCTTGTGAGGTTGACTTTCTTGAAAAAGTGCAACCGAAACATGTATGCACATATGTAACCAATAATGTTTGTATAAATAAAAATTTATACTTATAAACAGCTCTACTTGGTATTGAGCACCTTTTATAAACACTTGAGTTTCTACGGATTTACATTTACAGAAACTATACAATACATATATGATATATATATATATATATATATATAATTTCGAGTACATATATAGGCATATCTTTTTTTTTTTTTATATGTCTGTCTGTCCTCCATTTCTACATGGATTTAAATTTATTATAGCCTATCACTAAATATATTCCTCCAAATTACAGATCTTATTTTGTGCCACTTTTAACTTTGGTCCTTGTGCACTATAGCAACAAACCAAATTTCCTTCCTTATTTCTAGAGGTGAATCGAAAGGGGAGATAATTCGAATTATTTTAAGCGTCTTAATTTTTTTCTTAATTTTCCTAAAATGAACGTCAATGCGTTTAAAATAAAATGTCTTCAAGATTTAACTTGAGAGAAGGCGAAAAATACTGTTTGTAAATGTTTTTTCTGACAAATTCGCATGCTCTTCTGTGTTACCGTTTCCCGTGAGAAAAAAGAAAAAAAAAAAAAAAAATCGAATATGATCGTTTCATTATGAGTCCCCCTAAAAAAATAATTCGAATTATCTCCCCTTTTGATTCACTTCTCTAGAAATAAGGAAGGGAATTTCGTTTGTCGCCATTTTGTTGTCATAATGCCCAAGCACCATAGCTTTTTCTCTAGATAAAGCGCACGCAACAGAAGAATGCAAAAAATTGTGATCAAAGCCCTGTAGTTAGCAGATGCTAAGTACTAGCACATGATAAATCTGGACGTTTGTGTTTGGCCGGATTTCGTTATGTGACCACAGATTGCAGATGACAGAAGGCTGACTTGGCACTGTTGATACGATACTGAATTTCATCCTTGCCATGGTCTGTTGACACAAACGTGATACCCAAGTGTTTGAAGGTTTCGCAAACTCCATTCAGGTGAATGGGGGTACGATTGGCTGCAGGAACACCGGAACTAAGAAGCTCCGTGTTCGATCCACTGATTTTCTTTCTCATTTTGGAAGCTGGATAGCATGATGATTATCACCAAGGATAGCGATGCTCTCAGCATAAACGCGGTTGGTAAGGGAAAAGTGTCACACCACAACTACACCGGGAAATCCCATTATCAAGTCGATTGCATAATTAGTTATTGTCTTGTTAATCAGAAAAAAAACATACGGCATAAGCACGTTGACACACCGGTACCCGTTAGATCATCGAAGTTAAGCAATGTTGAGCCTGGGCAGTACTAAATGGGTGACCATTTTGGGAATACCAGGTCCTGTATGTGCTCTCCGCTTATCTCGGCATTGTTTCCAGTCGTCCTGGACTTGTCCTTGCCATTGAATTCAAGCAGTGCCGATTAAAAAGTGTGGTTGGAGATTGTGCAACCCTTGTTTCACAATTACACACACAGCCACACTTACAGGGGGTGCCCATTGTCTCCCAAGACTGAACGGAGCATTGCATATGGAAAAATCCTCTATTCGGAAAATATTGCAGTAAATCAAGAAAATGAACAATTCACTGCTTTACATATTTGTTTGGATAATTTCACAAGATATTTACATGGAAAACAGTCTCCCACATGTGTTACTAATGAGTCACTTATCAAGGCCAAAAGCCATTTGAGGAAAAAGGTTAATGAGAGATGGATTTTTAGTTGAATAATGAAGTATATAATAAGAGGACTGAAAATGAATGGAATGACCAAAATTTGATTACTTATGACGATGGTTTATGATAAGTGTGCGAAGGGTACTTAAAGTCCTTGAATATTTTAAATCCTCCTCGTAGGCTGGAAAGAAAAATTCCTTAAATATTTTTTATAATCCTGTAGTTTACTGATTAATCTTTAGTGATCAAAAATGTTTTTTAATAAAATTTAGATTTTGAGGAAGAGGGAGGAGGACCATTGCAATATATCATAACCCATTTTTTTCTATGGAGAAAAAAAAAATTCAAAGACTTCATTTAAGTACGATTCAAAATGAAAATTATGATTTGTATAAAGATAGACTTGATAAATTTAAAGAAATCTTTGAATCTGCAAATTGAAAAAAAAAGTGAAATAAAATTTCAGCAAATACTATTATTGTTGACAAATGTATTTTTGTGATGTGTTTGCATTAAAAACAATTTAATATTGAATAGAAAATATAAGCATTTGAATTTACCGTTAGGGTTGGCTAGGATTGCTTCCGCGTTAATGGCTAGGATTGCTTCCGCGGTAATGGCTAGGATTGCTTCCGCGTTAATAGCAAGTCATCCATCGGCCATGTTCCGGAAGCAATCCTTACGCTAACTTCACTTATATTCTGTATGAAATTGTCTGTAACGCAAATACGTCACACGAATAAACAAACCAAAATAAATGGTTGCGCACTAAATCCCTAACTATAGTTCCTATAAAATCTTTTGGTGTAAATGTTTACCAAAATCCGATATAGCTTGCAGAATCAGTGGGTATATAATAAATAGAATAACAACTTACTAAAGAGATCCCCAAACTCCAAACATCTGCACGGATGTCATAATCTGGACGTTCTGGGTCAGGTGGATCAATTCTTTCAGGCTAGAAAGAAAAAAAAGAAAAAACTTTTAAAATGTGTAGACGAAAAATAAAGAGTTTGATGATATTTGTTTGCAATTTTTAACAGTTAATTTTATACACACAAATATATATATAAATTATATATATATATATATACCGTATTTCTTAATTGGGAGAGTTTCCCAGCAGAGTGCTCAATTATTAATGCAAAAGTAAAATTAACTAAATAATTAATAAGAGCATGATATTTATTAATATTAAATAAAGTGTTACAACAACATCCGGACCAAGGTTTAAGATCCGAGAAAATCGGACCTTCATCAGCGGAGTCGTATAGCTTAATGAGTGAGAACAACCGCCAGGAATTTCAAAATATTGTCCGTTGGAAAGATGGAACACTTTCAGATTTAAAATTGTCACGTGCGTGGAATATTCGTAGTCAGTTATGGATAAGTTTCAGATCAAAACAATAGCAACGCTGTACATCGAAAAAGCAAGAAATTAAATGGGAATAACGTTAACAGTTGGACAGATGGCATGTTTAAATTGTCACGTGCGTGGAATTACGTGGCCCGTTATGGAAAGTATTCAAATTTAACTAATAGAGACGCTATATATCTTATCGAAAGTAAATGGAGATAACGTTAAAAATAAAAATAAAATTATATTAAGTTAAAAAATATATAAATTATAAAATTAAAAAATTAAAAATTATATTGAAATAATATGCTAATGTAATAAAATATTTCTAAAAATATTAAATAATAAATCATTAAAAATAAAACTTATAATTAAATAAATTGTAGTCACACCATTTATAAATTTATGAAGTCGTAATGGTACTAATCATAAAAAAATTTTTGTACTAATAATAAAAGGGGGGGGATAAAGAAAGATGAAAAAGAATAATGAAGAAAAATTTATATATATATATAAATACACACATTTACATATAAATATATAAATACATACACACATTTACATATAAATATATATATATATATATATAAATACATACACACATTTACATATATAAATACATACATAAATACACACACAAATATATAAATACACAGATATATATAAATACATATATAAATACACATTTACATATATATATACACACACATAAATACACATTTACATATATATATATATACACACACACAAATACACATTTACATATATATAAATACACACACACACACACATAAATACGCACACACATTTACATATGTAAATACACACACATATATAAATGTACCAATGTTTATTTAATTTTATAAATGCTCTACTCGTTATTGAGCACTTTTGAAAAATATTTGTTTTATGTTCATTTTATTAATATATTTGAACTTGATTTTTAATATACATATATACGCTGATGTGTTTTGTTGTTAGTGTTTTTACTGTCGATAGTACTCCGGTGTAATAACAAACAAAAATCAGCGTAACATTATAGGCAGTAAAAAGTCGAGCATAAAACGTGGCAGGTCATTCTGGTCTAGGGGTAAAACGCTAGACTATGAATATTTACATTGAGGGTTCGATCCCTGCCCGGATAGCCAGAAACACGTGTCCATGTCTTCCTTTTATGCACGCAAAAATTTATAAATTAATTTTTTTTAAATATATATATATATATATTGTAGCAGTCACAAGTTTTGATGTACTCGTTTCTATTTATGTAAATTAGCAAATATATGTAAATCATAAATTTATAACGTCACGCCAAAGCTATAATTATTTTGTTACGGTAATGTTTTAAGCTCTATTTATAAAAAAAATCCAAACAGGTCAGTTGGTAGAACCTCGGACTGAGGATCTCAAGGTTTCGGTTTCGGGTCATGGCATCCGCTCTATCAAATACTTAATAGCAGTATTCTCCATTTCTAAAAGTAGTTTCGAACTGTGATATTTCAGAATTGAGACAAATTCTGCAATGTATTCATTATGTTTTTAAAAAAATCTGAGTAATTGGCGCAATAACCAATAGAATGACTTGGCGTATGAATACAGTTCTTCGCAGCATGCTCACACACATATTTCCCCTTCTTCAAGAGAGTTGGGAAGAAGGGGCCGTTGAATCAGATGTCCCTTTCGCTAGCTCTACCCAGCCATATTGGAATCTGCTATGGAGCATGGAACTGTATATTTTGTGATTTTTACTATTGTCTGTGTTTAATCTTGAAGATTTTTCCAGTCCGGCCAAAATAAAACGGTATTTTTATTACATAACAATAGCGTTGCATGCTCTTACCCCTTTGCCGCATTTAACTGCTTTTAACACAGAGTCGCAAGCTTCTAAACGACCTCTGCAAGAACGTTTTGGTATGGTGGTCTTGGATATCCACTCGTCTTCATTTCATCCGTTCTAACCGACCATCTATACTAAAATATATTTTTTTATCTATATATAATTATAGGAATACTTACCGCCATATACGCAGCACACCCGGCACTTCTGGTCTTCGCTTTAGAGTCTACCAATCGGCCACTGATACCAAAGTCACAAAGCTTTACTGTGCCTTTTTCGTCTAAAAGAATGTTGGAGGGCTTCACATCTGTAAAAGAGATAAAAACGAACGTTGGAGGTCTTCAGATCTGTAAACATGTGAAAAAGCTTGAAGGACTTCACATCTGGAAAAATCGTAGAAATGTTAATTTCTTAAAGATGTTTTGCTTTTTAAAAAAAAAGCGTTATAGTATTGAAGATCACTCCCGGTACAGCAGATCAACTCAAGAGAAGACGCGTATTAACAAGAAAACCAGAAAGCAAGGGTGAGAGAACTATGTATGGATTGTCAAGACTGTCATACAGTTGACTAAAAATGTGGTTTCCCTGCTTCTTTGAGCAATCTAAGTAAAGGAGAGTTGTCTGTTTCTCGCTGTTTTTTTTGTTTTTTTTTAAATTTTCTTATCTTTTTGATTTTGCTGGGGATGGGGCATCCCACTAGATTCCAGACATTCACCCGCTATTTTAGACACTCCAGCTGAGAGATCTTTTTAAGATTCTAACCGTCCCTTTAAGTGCAATTGTTTGTATTTCTCTTGCACTCGGTTCACCGGGTACACTCGCCAGGTAGTTTTTGAAATCCCTTTTCATTAGACCGGTTGCTCTTATAATTACTGGAATCATGGAGATTTTCCTAAGATTCCAGTTTCTTTTCATGTCGTACATAAGACTTTATTATTTCGTAATCTTTTCCCTTTCAGCTCTGTTTAATCCTGCATCATTAGGGACACTGACTTCAACTAGGGTTGCTACTTTCTCTCTTTTGTCTCGTATCACGATGTCAGGTTTAACAGCTCCTTTTTCTAGATATGTAGCTGTAGGAATTGCATAGTCATAGTGGATGGAGTATAACTTATTACCACCTGTTCTTTTTGGTATATGCTCCAAGGACTTGCTCCTATGTATGTATGTCCAGCTAAGGATCCTGAGATACTCAACAGACCACCATAAAGTTGACATTTTCTAGAATCCCCAGGCAACACAGGGTACTCCTGCTAGTATAATATATAGAAACAAAGGAAATGAGAGGGGGGGGGGATAGAAAAACACTTCTTCAATGGAATGACCCAAACTAATTATGATGTCGCTTCTTGCCTTTTTTGGCTTGGAGCAAAGTGTAGTATCTGCATCATTAGAGACACTGACTTCGCCTAGTATGTTTGTTTGTATGTCCAGCTAAAACATGAAAAATATTTGAGTAGTATACACTAAGTAATAAAAAAATAACAGGTTGAGTTCTAGAAAGAATACTTTTCTAAGGCGTGTTCATTTATTTATTTTTTCATTACAGCTAAGACGAGACCGACAACAAAAGATGCACAGAAGATTGAAAATGGCATATTGTGAAGTTGCAATTAATTCAGTAAATTTATTAATGTCTTCGCTTGTTCTGTCAAACTTTGTTGAATCGACATCGTGTTTTGAACTTATTGTTTTGAAGCGCTCTTTAGCCTTGGTGGATAATCAACTAGATATGGTGTCTCGATAAAAATACTGGTCCTCATCACCTCACTAGGTTGGCACCAGGAAGGACATCTGGCCTATAAAAATTTTGCCTCAATTAAGCAAATGTCTTCCAAAGAAAATTTGTCTTAACTTTAGACTGTGCAATTTAAATAAAGATCTGGTCAGCGATAGGTTAGTTTGGAAGTCAAAAAAGCCGTCCACCACATGTAAAACCAATGTTATATCGATGATGATGATACGGACTATTTTAGGACTTCCTAACTCAAAAAACTATTTTTACTGATCAGGCTGAAATTTTGCATGGTTGTTACTGTTATCAAAGAGCATCAGATTCAGACATCGAATCTGGAAAAATGAGAAGTTGAAATTCATCGAAATTTCAACCCTGACTGAACATGTCAGTCATATAATATGCGGGACTTCATTGGCTACAATATGGGCCAAGTAGCGAGTCTCTACAATAAACACAATCATAGTTATTGGTTCAGTTCAAATTCCGTATAGATTATTGAGTTCGACAAGAGGCACTCTAAATTTGAAGGTTACATCGGCCAAAACGCTGTGAGAATAACATCCACGATGACAATAGCAGTCCGACTAATCAAAATAATACGGATCCATTGAAGCATGTAAATAAATACACAACTCAAATCAGTAACTGTTTATTTTTTTTATTTATTTATTTAATGGAAATCGCTCCAGACAAGGCATGAAGCCACTTGATGTAAGGAGATAACAAGAACGAAATATGATTATCGCAAAGACAGGAGATGCCTATTGGCCTTAGTCTTGAAAAGAATAAGATTATAGATAGGATGAAAACAGTCAGCAGGAAGAGAATTCCACAAGTCTGTGGTTCTTGGAAAGAAGCTACTAGAATAGGAAGCTGGATTAGAATGAGATATCAAAACAGCGAATTGCTGAAGACGACTAGACCAATGAGTCAAACGAGCTGGAACAAAAGAAGCGGGGAATAGATCACACAATTCCGAAGAACACGTCATAATAGTATTCATAGAAAAGACTGAGACTAGCAAATTCATGTCTGAGAGAGAGGGTGTAGAGAAAAAGAAAGGGTGAGGTCAATCAAATTACATTAGTAACCAAACCAGTGGAAATCTTTCGAATCCTAAATAGAGTAATGCAGAAATTCTTACCTCTGTGTATTACACCGTGCCTCTCCTTGAGATAATTCAGTGCTTTTACAATCTGTAAAAGAAAAGAACACAATAAGTAAAAAAAAAAAAAAGAAAAAAAAAAGATTGTTAGATTAAACGGTATGTCAAAGCTTATTAGGTTACTAGTGGCATTCACTCTGCATTGCCCGGCTGGAGATATTTTATCTTCAAAGGTAAGTTGTTAATAACATTTGCAATATGAGGTCAAGTAATAAAAGAAACTGTTAGAGTGGTGGCGTTTGAATCTTAAAAATATCAATAAAAATTATTTAAATGTGTAAACTTTTTTTTTTTTTTTTTTTTTTTTTTTTAAATACATTCTTCACAGAGATATTCTTTGTTTAATTTTATTTTTGTTGGATGAAACAGAAAATCTTTAAAAAAACACATTTTGTTTCTTTACGGTCTAATATATTTCAGTTAATTTATAGATATAACCGATAATTGCCCCCTAGTGACCTCAGATGGAATCCAAGGAAAATTTCAGTGATATCTGTAGATTCTATGAAAAATTTAACCCTTATTGAAACTTATTTGATGTTTTGTTAACATGAATTTCTATAACACACAAACGTTGACTTATATATATATATATATAAATTTTATGCTAAAAAATCCATCATTTCATAGAAATTTACGAGTATAAGAAAGTATACAATATCATGATTAATTAAAGATAAACATATATATATATGGGTGTGTGTATATATATAAAGATAGATGAAAGAAGAGTGAGCTTAAATCATTTCACTATAGGTTCTATCTACTAAAAGTTTACTTTTAGTTTCATATTTGATATATATATTTGATATATATATATATATAGGGAGGGCCTGTGGACGAGTGGTTATAGCACTTGTCTTTGGGCTGGACGACCCGGGTCCGATCCCACTCATGGCATGCAAATTTTCGGGTCTGAAAACTCCCTCTGTCCACCCAGCAGTAAATGGGTACCTGACTAAAACTCAGGGAAGGTTCAAGGCAGCGGAAGGAGAGGGATGGGCTCCACCTTCCATATGCTGTGCCCTAGATACAGTGATTCTTAACAAATCACCGCCTCTACGGCCATGGGCAGTGTGCGATGTCGGCAACGACACTCGTGCGCGTCCAGGCTATGCGACCTTTACCATTACCTTTTATATATATATATATATATATATAGTGAAATAAATTCCAGAAGGAAATCCGGGTATGAGGGTTCAATATAATAAACAGAGCAAGAATAAAATAAAGAAACACGGAATCATATAATCACCGGTGCAATAATTTTTTCCGACCCTACGGTCTTTTCAAGCATCGAAGCAAGGTGATTACATTTTTGAAAATGTAGTCACCTCTTTTGGATGCTTGAAAAGACCATAGGGTCGAAATAAATTATTGCACCGGTGATTATATGATTCCGTGTTATTTATATATATATATATATATATATATATATATATATATATATGTGTGTATGTATATATATATATATATATAGAAGTATAAATTTTTATTTATACAAACATTTGTTTGTATAAATAAAAATAAATAAAAAATAAAAATTTATACTTCTAAACAGCTCTACTTGGTATTGAGCACTTTTAATAAACACTTGAGTTTCTACGGATTTACATTTACAGAAACCAATACATATACGATATACTATATATATATATATATATATATATTTCCTTTTTATGTGGTTATATTATAAACAGAGCTAAAGTCTGTCGTCAAAGTGTTGAAATGTTAAAAGTTCTGACACCAAGCTAAGAAAGATTCTTTCATGAGTAATTTTTATATATTAATTATTAGTGCGTGAAAAAGAGTATAACGGTGGGAGTTAGACCAACAAAGGAGAACAATTATTTGATGGAGAATTGTAGCAAAGATGAGGGCAGAATTTTGCTGATTCTTGGTGAGCAAAGGTTAGATTAGACATTCTCAGGAAACTATCCAGCACTGTCCGAGAAACTTGGACTAGGAAGCCACAGAAGAAAAAAAAATGAACGAGAAATATCTGGAAGTTGTTACAAATGTCACTTCACTTGAGTCGGACAAACATCTATTATTAACGCTTAATTTACTAAGAGTAAGAAAAAAAGTTTTTATTTTTTGCTTTTGTTGAGGACTTTAAATAAAGTTCATGAGATGTTTTGAACTAAGAAAAAACTATATTTGAACTAAGAAACTAGTTTTGAACTAAGAAACTAGTTTTGAACTAAGAAACTAGTTTTGAACTAAGAAACTAGTTTTGAACTAAGAAACTAGTTTTGAACTAAGAAACTATATTTGAACTAAGAAACTATATTTGAACTAAGAAACTATATTTGCTTTGTTATTATTTTTGTTCGGTTACTTGGAGTTTTAAGGTGAAAACTGGCTTTTTGAAAATAAGGTATGTCTTTAATTTTATCAAATTTATTTTTAAGTTGCTTATCAGAGGTACGACACTGGGCATTTAAAGAGACGAGAAAAAGGTGGACAGAAGAAAAAGGAAAGAGTTATGTTATATGACAGATTATACTTAGACAAGTTAGAAGTTAAATAGTAAAAGAATTATTTTTAGAAAAATAGTTCCCAGCATTAAATGGCCGTAATTATGCTGTTTAACAAAATAACTCCTATCATATATCATAATAGAAACATTTTTTTTAAATCGTTTGCACCTAACAATTACAAGTATGCCATTAGTTTTGCTCCGAGATTATTGATAACTGATGTGTATTGATTTACTTCTCTCCAGGAGTTAGGCACAAGGCCAGTTTTTATCTTACTCCCACAAGTAAGATGTGACCCAAGGTCGGGTCGGGAAAGTGGGGTTTAAAAATTGTCTGGGCAGCCTCGTTGGCATTCCCCAGTAGGGGCGCCTCAGGCAGTAAGCAATAAACTTACTCCTCCTCAAAGAGGGGAGGCAAAGCCTAGGAGGGTGAACCTCCTAGAACTGAACAGGACAGACCCATGGCCCGGCGTAAATCAAGCCCCGAAGGCCAAGACAATACCAGTCTATGAGGTGCAGTATCCATCGGAACAGATACTACACTTTGATCTTAGCCAAAAGGCCAAGAAGTATATTTTTGATAACTGATGTGTAGATAGGTATCTTTGCTATATATGTCTATATATAATAAAAAAGTTTTGACGTAATGGAAAAAGTAAAACCAAAAGAATATTTATGTATTCATCAACGTTTCGTCTTTATTATAAGACTTCCCCAGGATGATGGTTTGAAGTATTAATGTGATGTTTTCTTCAGACAATCATCCTGGGGAAGTCTTATAATAAAGACGAAACGTTGATTAATACATAAATAATATTTTTGGTTTTCCTTTTTCAATTTCCATGTTCATTATATATATATATATTATATAAACAACTAAAAAAAAAAAAAAAAGAACATTCCAGGACTGGTGAAATGAATTTCCCCCCCGAACAGAACAGTTTTGCATCACTTTTATTTCCTCTTACGAAGATTAAAATCAAGATATAATTATACTAAAGCTTATGTCTAGAATCCTTATTCCAATTATGATAAAAATCCATTACATGATTGTGACTCTAGAAAATGTCTAAAATTTTAGGCCTAAGCTTAAGGGGGCTTAAGAAATCGAAATTCAGAGAATCTTATTTGGTGTTTAATGACTATGGATAAAATTCAATGGAATGTCCATATCATGCTCCCTGAAAGCCTGTTCAAAATACCCCCCCCCCCCCCAAAAAAAAAAACTGAAATTTGTAAAATATTTGTTAAAATTTCACAAAAAGTTGAGATATCTGAATTTTCACAAAAGGGCTTTCACACCCTCTTTGCAGAAAAATAAATATAACCATGTAGCTGTATTCCAATATTCATAATGATCGGGTAATTAGTTTAGGAATGAATTCTGTACATACAAATATATAAAAATACCTAACTTCATATAGAGATGATAGAAAAATTTATTGCATCATTTAAAACTAGACTAGCACATCTGTAGGAACCTGACGATTTCAAATATGCCAGCGTTTTGTTCGGAGATCAACCACTGAAAACTGATGTGTGGACAGACATCTTTCCTAATATATATATATATATACGGCACAATCACGTTGACACACCGGTTCCCGTTAGATCACCAAAGTTAAGTGGTGTCGAGCCTGGCCAGTACTAAATGGGTGACCATTTGGGAATACCAGGTGCTGTATGTGCTCTCTGCTTATCTCGGCATTGTTTCCAGTCGTTTTGTATTACTACTTGCCATTGGAATCAAGCAATGCCAACTCAAGAGAGCGGTTGTTGAAGATTGCGCAACCCTTGCAATTACAAATTCAGGCGGGGCACTCATACGTCGAAATCAACGGGAGAGTCCATCATCATATATATATATATATTATTCCTAATAACACTATACATTAGTTTGATCATCCATTAATACCTGTGATTTCATGGAAAAACTGGAAATCCAGTCTTTGTTTCTGCAAAACCAGACATAGGTGGACGATCAAACTGATGTAGTGCTATCTTTATATTCTACAATATAAAGGGCAGCTGTCTGTGTGTATGTGTGTCCGACTAAAAGTAAAAAACTACAAAACAAACACCCACAAAGTTGCTATTTTCTTGATCGGTGTTGCCCTGGTTGAATAATATCTAAAACTTTGAAAAAATTATTTATTCTTTGACCCATTTACTGGTGCAGATTTCAGCCAGGTTTATGTACTACTGATTTTTTTTATTCAAGGAGTTACTTCCCTTATACCAATTCGTTCCTCACAAAAAGGAGTTGTGCATTTAGCGCATTTTTCAAAATCTTTTACAATTTCTATCAGAGAGACTAGTTGTTTCTCTGATTCGGCATAGAGTTTGAGATCGTCCATAAAGAGGAGTTGTCTGTGTCTGTGTGTCCAGATAGACGAATGGACTAAGTGGAGAAGAGGGGGGGGGGGTGAGGAGAGAGGAAGAGACTGATAAAGAGACGGATAGAGAGACTGAAGTTTTAATAGATATATGTTATACTTTTGCCCTGAACCACACCGGTTAGCCCTGCTAGTTGGAAATAAGAATATAATGCTCTTACATACGGAATTGAGCACTCTGGTCATTTCTCCTATACAAAATCACAACATTATACTACATATATAAATATATAGATAGGAGTGATAAAATAAAATTATCAAGTGTTTATTTCAATAGGTTAGACTTACTGCAACTGCCATTTTGCCTAGAATTCTCTCGGGTATAGGTCTGTGCGTTCTCTTTAATAATTTATCTAAGCATGTAGCCATTAGTTCCATACAGATCCATACTTCACTCTGCAAAGAATAACAAAAATATTTAGTTATAAACTTACAGTTCAATCCGATAAAAAAAAGTACAATTGGATGCAAATAAAATTAAAATCATTACATAAATAGAATTAAAATCATTACATAAATAAAATTAAAATCATTACATAAATAAAATTAAAATCATTACATAAATAGCAATAACATTGATCCGTATTTTGAAGATTTTTCTGGACAAATTGTGAAAAAAAAAAAAGAAAAAAGTAAAGGTCAGCCGAGATGTGTACGCATAGGATGTTCAAAAACATTTGATACTTTTTTTTTTGCTATTCTTTCATTCCAGCACGATTTGAAGTATTTAAAAGTGATAAAGATCCACGGATAGCTGTTTGTGTGTACTATTGGTAGGTTTGACAGCTAGAAACCAGACAAGATTTGAAAGCATCGGATTATTGTAAGAGAGTGACCAACATCAAAATGATTTGTGCCAGATTAAAAATTTAAAAATCTTAGCTGCAGCTCAGTGTTCTTCGAATATCTTGATGGCCGTGAGATGCGAGCTGAAGAATTGCGAAGGAGACTTGGAAACAGTGGCTAGTAGAAAGGATCATAGGCGTTCCAACTGTCTACACAACAAAATTCGTTGAGAAGCTGAAAAAAAAAGGTGGGGCAAGATCCAGGCAATCGGAATGGTTACTATGAAGAAAGCACTAAATGAAGATTTGTTTTTCTATTTCTCTTATAAGAGTCGCAAGGCTCAACTACTCACCACCATGGCCCAAGAGAAGCGCTTGATGAAAGCCAAGAAACTCTTCAACAAGGTCAAACACTTATTCAAGTCAGGGATACTTCTTCTCAGGACCAGCTGCACAGAGCGCAGCACAGCAGGTGGCTAGCTTACAGTTCGCACGAAGTCCCGCAGGTCATGAAAAGTAAGTTCCCTACACCAGTGATGGTCTTTAGGTATGTTTTCAGTGAAGGCCACATCATGCCGCCGACGCCAGGATCAAACTGATGTTCAACCGTCTCTTGAAGAACACGTGCCCCAGGATCAACTGGTGTTCAACCGTCTCTTGAAGAACACGTGCCCCAGGATCAACTGGTGTTCAACTGTCTCTTGAAGAACACGTGCCCCAGGATCAAACTGGTGTTTAACTGTCTCTCGAAGAACACGTGCTCCAGGATAAAACTGGTGTTTAACTGTCTCTCGAAGAACACGTGCCCCAGGATCAAACTGGTGTTCAACTGTCTCTTGAAGAACACGTGCCCCAGGATAAAACTGGTGTTCAACTGTCTCTTGAAAAACACGTGCCCCAGGATAAAACTGGTGTTCAACTGTCTCTTGAAGAACACGTGCCCCAGGATAAAACTGGTGTTTAACTGTCTCTCGAAGAACACGTGCCCCAGGATAAAACTGGTGTTTAACTGGCTCTCGAAGAACACGTGCCCCAGAATCAAACTGGTGTTTAACTGTCTCTCGAAGAACACGTGCTCCAGGATAAAACTGGTGTTTAACTGTCTCTCGAAGAACACGTGCTCCAGGATCAAACTGGTGTTCAACTGTCTCTCGAAGAACACGTGCTCCAGGATCAAAATATCCTCAAAGAGATACCCTTTTGTGATTTTGAGAATACATCAATTACTGGCCAAGATATGACGTTTTTTTCTTCTTTCCTTTGCAGAATATGTCAAATTTGTCTAGAACACCCTGTATGTTTATCTGAATTAGGTCAGTTTCACGAGTAGGAAATGTATATAATGATCCTTCTAAGTATTATTTCGGCATAATGATGCTGTGACCACTTAGAATTTTCTAAACATTTATTTTCACTTTCCAAAGCTTGAGATAGTCGAGTTGTATTATTTTCCACTTCTAGTGTCGACATTCGCAGATTGGAATATCGAAACGAGATAAAATTGCAGCATTTATTAAAGATTCCATTCATATCAGTTTATCTACGTAGGTTGCACCATTGGCATTGATATATAGACCAGCGGGACCCGTGGAAATTCCATGGTTGTATCCTCTATCTGGTGTACATTGCTTCCATGATTATAAATACTTCCATTCTATGGACGTCCGGTGCGAACGTAGATTCCACAATATTATTGTACGACCTTTGTTCAAACTGAAACGTACTTATCTAAGTACTCTGGTTAATGTCGTTTCAGAATATATCTGGTTATAAGAGTTTATCTTCAAAACCCTTCGAGCGGTTTGTAACGTATTTTCATTCTATGGATGTATGGCATGAAAGCAGACTCCATGATATTGTTGTACAATCTTTTAATAGAACAGATACTACACTTTGATCTTAGGCCGACGGTTAAGAAAATGTATTGCAATTAGATACACATCAGAGACATCAAATGAAATTTTTAAAAACTACTTTATTTTGCATTGCATTTTCGGCGATCAGGCGATACCATCTTTTAAAAAAGGGGTGGAGAGGGATGATGTATGTACGAACATGAAATTGCCGTAGCGTATTATATTGATTAATGGGTGCTTCTGCAGTTTCACAATATGTTAGGCCTCTCTTTAAAAAAAAAAATAGCTGAAGAAATGTATAAACTTTGTTATGTACTTACGTGGTAGCTGAAAAGAAGACTGTACACCAAAAATTACACAAATTCATCCAGTATTTATTAAATTAAAACGATTTTATCTAGATATCGTTATTTTTCTGATATTTTGACTTTTTCCGAAAGTTATCTTCCTTGCCTACTGAGTTAACTTAAATGTCTACCGGTACACAAGATCGTTTTCTTTTCTTTCTTTTTCTTATAATTTAATAAATACTGGATGAATTTGCATAATTTTTGGTGTCATTTTTTCTGTACAATCTTATTTTCAGCTACCACGTTAGTACATCAAGTTTATACAACTTTTTAAATATTTTAAATGTCATTGTGAAACGGCAGAAGCACCGATTTATGAAAGCAAAGAAAAGGATTGACTACTCACAGTAGTTATGAATATCCCTATACACTGAACAATGTACGGACAGTCATGACTTTTCATAACTACATCCAGATCCATTATAATTCTTTTGTTTTCTTCTCTATTGCTGGAACGGCGCATTTGCTGAAAAAGAAGTTTAATAAAAAAAATTATTACAGGGATGTGAAGACAATGATACAAAAAAAACAATAAAACCTTAAATCGAGATGAAATTCCAACCCCAGATAAACCACGGTCTTGTGCATGTGCGTGTGAATAAAGTCGGCCGCACAAAAAACAACTTTGATAATATGCTAGTGATAAGTAATAAAAACACATTTAAAATTTGAAAAATGATTAATTGGTGAGATATAGATCTTGGTAAAAAAAAAAAAAAGAGTCGTAAACAAGAGAAAGACATCGAGTGCACACATAGGTGGAAGTAGACAGAAGATCATTCTTTGATGAAACAAGCCATCATTATTTCGAGGGAGACAAATGTTGTGTTAAGGATATATAAAGCTGGGCTCCAGCGACTAGACATAGAAATTGGAATGTAATATTGAAACTGGAAGGCGTACAAAGAAGGTTGACAAAACTAATAAGTAAAGGAGTGCAGTTACAGGGAGAGATTGGACAAATTGGGATTGACTACTTTGCTGGAGAGAAGAATGAGAGGAGATATTATTGAGACTTTCAAGATAATAAATTGCATTTTTAACTATGGTGGGCATTTTTTTTAGTATTTCTCCTAGATCTGGAAGGTTATTGTCAAGACAGTTTTCTAAAACTAGTTAAGTTTTTTGCTCACAGAGTGATATGTTTTTGGAATAAGTTGCCAGATTGGACTAAGAACAGCAATAACGTGGATCAGTTTAAGATGAGGTTGGATAAATTCAGAGAAAGTGGTAGGAAGGAGAAATTGAGGGGGCACTTTTGGGAGTCAACCACCTATAAAAATAATGATAAGTAAAGACGAGCAACGTCTCTAATGTGATAAAGAGACTGTAGAGAGGAGAAGATGCCACTAGATTGCGAAGTCGATTTTGTACTCTCTCAAGCGAGGGAAAAGTGCTCGGAGCAGTTCCAAGAAGATCTTATCAAATCTGATCTAAAGTGACTGTCACCGGAATAAACAAGCCGCGCGTGCGCGGTCCCCCGTCTGCATGTGACTCGATGTGGCGAGTGTAAAATGCAATAAATTTGGGCAATTTGGGTCATTTTTGACCCCCCTTTGACCTCCTGGGGTCGCGAATCAGAATTTTTCTGAGGTCAAGGATGCTCATTTTATATCCAGAACAATTGCCTCTACATTTTGGCCAAGTTTCAGAAAAATTGAATGGATGGATCAAACGTTATGGGAGAAAAGGGTCATTTTTTGCCATTTTGGGGGCTTTTGACTCCCTGGGGGTGCGAACCAGATTTTTTCTAAGGTCTGCGATACTTATTTTCTATTAGAAACAATTGCCTCCACATTTTGGCCAAGTTTCAGTGTAACAAACGTTATGGGGCAAAAAATGTCATTTTGGGGCCTTTTGACCCCCTGATTTTTTCAAAAATCGGAGAATGTCACTTTCTAACCTGACCAAAGTTACAACTTCATGCAAAATTTCAGAGAAATTCAATGGATGGTTGCGGCGAAAAATCCGGACAGACGGACATGCCTCAAAACATAAGTCCGCCCGATTTTATAAATCGGGGGACCAAAAAGATGTGAGAAATTAGATATAAAAGGGTTCCCATAAATTGAAATATGTGTAGGCTGAAATTGTAGTTTTGATGACTTGGATAATGCAAAGCTTACAAGTGTTAGCCACAGCATAGATGACACACCAGTAGCTTAGTCTATCTTTCTATTTGTCCGACGCAGTGGGAGAAAATGTATCCTTGAGTATAAAACTATTGTTTGTACCACGGTCTTCGCGTTTTATCATTGGTGATAACCATTCCACCATGGAAGATCCACCATGATGAAAAAACTTCAACAGATAACTCCCGCCCAGAAGATGATGTAACCAAAGTCTTCATCATTTCACATCTTTAGCCAGAGAAACACCACGGTCATTTAACAATAACAACCGGTGTGTTTGTGTGGATGGGGGGGGGGGGGGGGGGGGGAGAGGAGGATTGATTTCTGGATGGTTTTCATCAAAGTATTTTTGATTAGGGACTCGGTTTTCTACAGAAATCAATAGGAACCAATTTCCTGGAAAACTGCAGGAGCAGAAAACCAATATCCAAAATGAAAGGCAAAAACCAAGAATAAGATTAAATCTTTGAGAATAGTTAGAGATAGAAAGAGGAGTAATAACGTTCACATATGTTCATTATCAAAAGAAAAGTTAAATGAATGGACAGATCCGTGTTGCAGTAATACATAAAGTAAAGTAAGCCAAAATGTTATGTCTGTCAGTCAATTATGCAAGTGTTTAACGAGCCTCAATTTGAATTTCTTTTTGTTATTAACACTTGCTGTACTAGTGACATTGTTCTTATCTCAATAGTAATCTATCTAGAATATCGATTAATAGCAAAAATATATTTGGCGTCTTCTTGTAAGTCACTTCATTTTCTTCTAACCACCAGAAAGAATGCGGAGGAGGAACTAGCGACCAACACACCAGCTACTACCAGCGATACTCTCACAACATTTTTCCATGCAACTAGATTTTTAATTTAGCAGTCGTAGTAATAGCACTAATAGTTGTACAAAAATAAACATTAAATTATATGATTAAAAAAAAAAAAAAATCAAATCATTTATTTTAAAGATTTAAAAAATTAAAATAAACTTTTGTTGATTAAGAGGGAAAATATTCATTAAATATTTTCATTAAAAAAAAAGCAAAAAAAAGCAAAAAAAAACTTACTTTGTGTGATTCAAATTTCGAAAGGAATTTGAAAGCATTTAAACTTGAATAGGAAGTTATTTAAACAGGCTTTAAAATTCTTAGCAAATTCTCGTATATTAAAATATTGAAAGTTTGGGATACTGTACATTTCCAACTATTTTTATAGAGATTAAAAGAACATTACATTAACATTAGTTCAAGCTTTATAACAATTTGGTTCCATTACCAATTTGGTTCCATTACCAATTTGGTTCCATTACCAATTTGGTTCAATTACCAATTTGATGATTAAACTTAACTTTTTAAAACGAAAATAAAAAAAGACATCCATGCATTGGCGGACAGGTAGAGCTAATTGGCATATAAAATAAAGGAATCTGTTTTACTTTCAAATAGATAATTTGTTTCGAATAAATCAATGTAAAAATTTGGGAATTTCCTTGCTTTTATACATTTAGTGTATATGAATTTTCATCTTAACCCTATTAAGGGCATATGATTTCAGTATACTGGCATTTCTCATGGAATGCATTCATATTTAGAAAGTGGAACGAAAAATGATTTTATACTATCAATAAGGATATAATGATCGCTATAACTCCCCATCCACCACTACAATAAAAAAAATCCCCCCTTCCACACAGCATAGTGATCTACATAAACAATCCATGCCATCATCTATTTTACCGTCTTAAATCCCTTGGTCAGGGGTTTGACATTTTCCGACAGCCTGCAATCTTAGTCTCCAAGCTTGGCAGTCTTGAGGATTGATTCCGTTCAAATTACTTTCTTTTTTTTAATTATTTATTTTTAACAGTTCACCCCAAACAAGGCAGGCCGCCACTGTAGACGTAAGGGACAACTGAGAATTAAAGGGTGAAAGTCCTGAGGGTCATCCTTAGTTGAGAGCTGTGCAGTGAGATGTCTGTTTATATCAGTTTTAAATTTCTGCACATTGGTACAGTCAGGGAAACAGGGAGCAGGGAGGGAGTTCCAGAGGCCGGCAGCACGAGGAAAGAAGCGATCGGAGTAAAAGCCTCTCAGGCATCTGGGTACCTCCACAGTGAATAGATGGGACTTAGCTGATTGTTGGGGTGGTCTAATGTATTTATGTCGAGGGGGCTCTAGAGCAGAAAGTTCATCGGAGCACAATCCATTGAAGTACTTGTTAAACAGGCACAAGGATGAAACATTGCGGTGATGGGACAGGGACTGAAGCTTGGCGGATAGTGATGGACCTATTAAGTTGGCGACTCTTTTTTTGAACCTTGTCTAAGAGGGAGAGACTAGTGGATGATGCACAAGCCCAGATGTGACAACATACTCCATACATGGGCGGACGGTGGTTTTGTAGAGATATAGGATAATGTCAGGTGTGAGAAGTTTACTCCTTGTTTGTGGTTTGCATCCAAGTTTTCTTGGGTCATCTAACGTTCCTCTTACCTTCCACCTCAAGGTCTCTGCATTTTCTTATCTAAGGTCGCTTCTCTCAATGTGGCCAAACCAACGTAGCCGACCGATTGTCAGGAATCAAACTTTGGTATATTCAGCCTCATGAACAGGTATCGGAGCTGATATGCCAGGTCTGATCTGACCCGACATTGCAGTCATTACACTCGACCCTGGCTAGTGAGAACTGGGTGGGGGTCCAGCACTCACCTCCATACCGCATCATGCATCTAACACGGCTGCTATATACCCTCTCCCTAGTCGTGAGAGGGATAACTCATGATGTCTGGCAACAGTTTGCTGAACTTACCCCGTGCTGATTTAACCCTAATGGTAGAGCGAAACTTGCACCCCCCCCCCCCACTAAACATATCCCCAATACCATCATATTCGGTTTTATGTCAGTTTTACATGCTCGCATGTGTTGGACAGCTTTTAGAAATTGACTTTCAAACTAACCTATCTCTGACCAGGTATTTATTTATCCCTCTCGAGTTCATTCTTATCACTTCCATGTTTTCGTTTGCCTTCCCCTATGAACTGACCCTGCTACCTCAACTGTTTTACACCTAACCAAAGAACTCATCCAATCTTTCAACGTGGCCATACCATCATAGTCTTCTGTTTTGCACAAATCTCCCTATATTGACCAGACTTAATCTTCCTCTGAGGTCATCAGATCTATAGCTTATCGTTAAAACACATTACACACCCATCGTATCATTCTCATATCATTTCTGTTCATGCAACACATGTTCTCAGTCCTCACTGGCCAGGTTTCACTTTCATACATCACGACACTGCGTACATATGCCCAGCATAAACAAATCGTGACATTTCAATCTAAATAAACAATCAAAAATAATATAAACAATCCATGATTGGACACAAATAAGCAATCCATATAACAATCATGAATCTATGCTTACCTTCACAGCCAAATAACTGTTTGTTTTCTTGTGCCTCATTTTTATTACTTGCCCACACGTGCCATGACCGAGTTCACCCAGAGCTTCCAAATCACTGCAATCACTGGGAAGTTTCTGATAAGTAAAGAATACAATTAGCAGCAAGATTAAGCTGATGTACTACTAAATCAGTTATCAAGAAAGACACAAGATCATTAATTCAGAGTTAATTTAAACACAAAATCTTTTACTGCAATAAATTTTGGACCATCACTATTTGATCACAAACAGCTGAAAACGAAACTAAAACAAGAACGTAAGTCAGTCATGAGACTGCATATCTCCACCCGACAACGTAAGGATGGGCCAAAGTCTTATCTGGGCCTGTCGTCTTTATATTGTACTAGTGGAACCCGTCGCCCGGCGTTACACGGGAGAAAGTACTACCTATTGCATGATGTCGAATAAAAAAATAAAAAAAAGAAACGGCCTATTGTTCTATCTCCCCCTCCCCTCTACCGTGATGGCGAATGTTTTAAATAAAAAAAAAAGGAAAAAAGTGGTAGAGTAGAATGGGATCGAACACTAAAAGTGGCGATCATGGAACCTGTCTTAACGACTGCACCACGGTGTCGAGTTAAAAATACATGTGAAAATAGGCCAATTAAGCTAAGCTTGTTTATTGATATGCGTGTTATGTTAAGATTTAGCTTCTGTTGACCGAATGTAAAGTTCAACAATGACACGGTTTAGGTCATTTGTAGTTGATGAAATAAATAGATTTGGGCAAGTTTTCTATAATATGCGTGTTAAAGGTGTATGATTTTGAAAATGTAAATCTATCGGGTCAACTGGTATTTTGGCGCTTATTGAATTAAATAGGAAGTCGATTCGATCAAGAAATTGTAGCCGCCATTTTGAATGATTAAATGTCGCAGGAACTGTGTTCGTTAATTTCATTCGCTTAATTCCGGAATGAATATAAATATAGAAGTCATAGGTAGAAATAGAAATAACGTAATCTGATATTCGCAGAGAATCATCGGAGTGAACGGGATCGGTCATTAAGTATTTGCGTATTGCTTTATATTATGTAGTAAATTAATACCAGGCAAATAATAAATAACAGAGTTTTTTGTGAAAATTAAACTGTGTTTATTAGTTCCCGGTGTCGATGAATGGAGTGACAGTACAGAATTGTTAGGGAGAAAAGTTTTGCTACCACCTATATGGAGTTGGTTTGGCGGAGAGTCGTAGATGGTGGGCCAAATGTAATATTTAGTGTTAGCTGGAAAAAAATAATAAATTTACTAAAACACACTCGAGTGAATAAGTGTAATATAGTGGTGAGTTTAGTAGCCTGTGATGCATGTGGTTATTTTCCTATTCTCTGAGAGGGTACAGGGGAAATAACGTCTTAGCTTTATATATTAGATGAAGTATTCCAAAAGTTATGCCATTGAAATGTTGATAACTCAAAAAATGTTTATCTGAGCAGGCTGAAAATTTGCATGGTGGTTACTGAAACCAAAAAGCATCTGATCCATATTTCAAATTCTGAAAAATCGGAACTTGAAATTCCATAAAAATTTCAACCATGACTGAACTGGTCAAAGTCACGGTCATAAGATGCAGGTCTTCATATACTACAACATGGGGCAAGTCATTAGTCTCTACTTGGAAAAGAATCAAAGTGTGACTTTCTCCTTTTCTGACCGTGACCTAGATATCCCAAAATTAAGTCTGTTCCAAGTTAGACCATGACCGATATTTTGATCAAGTTTGGTGACAATTGGTCAAGCGATGTAGATGCTTGGCTGTATACAAACAAACTCCACCAAAAACATAACCTTTGCGGATGTAAAAATATAAAAGCCTACATAATTTGACTCTAATGTTATAAAAACATTTTCTTATTAAAATGTTTTTATTTTAAATACTGGTTTGGTTATTTTTTTTTTTCTGGTTATTTCATGTCGAAATAAGTCATTTTGGTAAAAGTATTTTAGTTTCAAGTTCAACATTTATCTTTAAATATTTATTCATGACGTTTGCGAGTTATTTCTGATGTAGATTTAAGTGTGTACCACCAGATACAGTTTCATATCATGCACAGGACCGGTTCTATTGAACTTATAGATGGGACCCTGACTGGGATTATCACCGTGTCAGAGTGAACCTGGAAGTACTTGCAACTAAAGGGGTGACTCTATACGCCCCAAATTTCCCGAATTGTCCTCACAAATGGATGCAGTTTAATGTCGTAACCCAATACATCGTGCAATTTGAACCACCAATAAAAATGTTCGGTACTTGTAGGTGAACAGAGGTGAACTATGACAGTTCAAAATAAATTAAACTCTTTGATATACTTACGTATCAGGCAAAAGTAGGAATCTACACCAAAAATTAGGGAAAATTATTTAGTAGAATTCTAATTAAAAATATCAATCAGTTTTATCGTATATTTCCGGTTCTCCATTGGCAGGAATGCATTTAATGACTTATCTCCCCTGTTCTCCTTTTAAAAACAGGAAACGCGTTCGTGCCAATGGAGAATCGGAAATATACGATAAAACTGATTTATGTTTTTAATTAAAATTCTACTTTATAATTTTTTCGTAATTTTTGGTGTAAATACCTACTTTTGCCCGATACGGAAGTATATCAGAGGTTTTTCTGTTAATTTATTTTGAACTGGCATATTTCACCTGTGTATGTTTACCTACAAGCAGGAAATTTTCAAATTCAAATTCTACCATAAAAAAAAAAGCAAAAACAAAAATCCACACTTCAGCTTACCTGACCATTCACATTTAAAATGCCAGTCTGTTTCATGATTTCTTGATATTTTTGCTCAATTTCAGTTCTAAAAAATAAAGAAAATACTTCAATTATAACCAGGAATCATCATTTTGTCATAGAAAGACTGAAATATGAATTAAAACTTTAGAAAAAGTGTTTGGAATATAATTTTACATTACTGACTATTTCAAATCACTTGACTCCTGGAGTCAGAAACTCCAAAATGCAACTACCTCAAAAAAAAAAAACAAAAAAAAAAATATATATATATATATATATATACAAGATTTCAGATTTTTTTTTTTTAGACTGGGTTGATAATTTTGTATCCTTTGGACTACTATCCTTATCTTGGTTTTTATATTCACCATCACGTTTTGGCCGATTTAACCTCTGCCCTTCAACAGGAACATTTTTTTGAACTTGAGAATCTTTATGGCGAACTCTAGAACCGGGAAGGAATTTAGACTAAACCCTTTATTTAATTCCGTCTACCCCCGTGGATTAAATAAAGGATTCGGTTCGAAATTCCCGTAAGTTTCTCAAGTTAGAGAAAGATGCACCTAAAGGTTAGAAGTTACATCAGCCGAAACGTGATGAATACAACAACCAAGATGAGGATAGTAGTCCGAATGATACAAACTTAATATTGTTGCAACAAACTTCATCCCGGCTGGGTTGAGCCGGATTCTTCCATGGCCTGCATTACATCTAGAATCATGGCAGCCCATGCACGGCGATCCTGAGCAAGGTTGCTAGAGATAGTGAGCCAATCGCAGTTCCACCATCGAAGGCCAACCACCTGTGGACCTTAGAGTTCAGCCAAGTCCTCCTTGATGGTTGTTGTCCAGAACCTCAGCTGTCCACCAACGCGCTTGCACCACCCAGACAGAGAAGTAGAGGAGATTACATTGTGAAGTAACGAGCTGCATTGTTCCCATAACAGACGCAACTTAATGCATTTTAGTAGAAAAAAAGTAATCATTTTTTTGTAATTTTGAAGTTAACAGCCAAGAAATCAGAGGGGGTGGGGTGGGGGGGAGTTAATTTTCTACCAATCTAAATACTTTTAATGTTCTGAAGCTGTTTTAAAATTGTTTTTTTTTGTTTTTTAAAATAAGATTTCGTCAATAGCTCTCTTTAAGACTTTGTAAAAAAAAAAAAAAAAACCTACAAATTTCTAAGCTGAACGAAAAATATAGGCAGCCATGTTTAATTTTTTATCGCATCTGAAAGAGGTTTGAACGAAATCTTACTTAAAAAAAAAAAAAAAAAAAAAAAAAGCTTTAAAACAGTTTCAGAACACAAACAAAAAGTATACAGATGGGTAGAAAATGACATTTTTAGATTTCCTACCTGTTAACTATACTGCAAGATTAACATTTTTTTTTTCTAAAGAGCATTGGTGATGATTATTAGGGATATTAAAGTCCAAATTTTAGATCATTGTTAAAGCGATCTTTCATTTTAAAATTACTAAAGGTATAGAATTCCATTAGATTTCAAATTTTTAATATCAATCTTCAAATATTTATTCATGATGTTGATTTAAGTGTATACCACCAAATGCAGTTTCATGTCATACCCAGGAATGATTCTATTGAACCGACACGGACGGTCACTCCTCTATAAAAACTCTCCCGTCCTTCTTTCGATCAGATTTTCCTACAGTTCCACACACACACATGCAAATGAAACGTGGACTATACTGGCAGAGCATGAGAGGAAGCTTACTGTCTTTATAATGAAATGTTTAAAAACTATTCTTGCAATGACATTGCGGGATAGACGGAGAAATGCAGATATCAGAAATAGACTTAATATTAACAGATCTATCAACAACGTTATTAAAAAAGAAAAAAAATGATGTGGACATGTTTCCTGGCTACCAGACTCCAGCTATGTAAATAAATCATATAAAGAAGATTTAATTCAAAAAAGATCCAGAGAATGGCCACCAAAGAGCTGGACTGACCAGATAAGGGTTGCGACTGGCATGCCGCTTCTGACAGCTGAAAGACTAGCCCAAGACCGTGATAAGTCGCAGAATTTTGTTCTCAAGTATGTGGCGAAGATCTCTGGAGTATGCAAATGAGTCGAGTAAAGTCATAGCATTCCTGACCGATATTGGTGACGAGGTGGGAACTCCCACTGAGCTGGACATATTTCAGATGTGAACATATTTGTTGTGAATAGCCTTTGGATATCTCTGGGTTTATATATTTAAAAAAAAAACAAAAAAAACAAAAACTAGCAGATCAGTTCTTAAATGTCTTTTGGTTTCTCTTTACGGCAGATCAACCCCCCCCCCTTTTTTTTTAATTAGTTATGACGGAAACAATACCTACTGTATACGATTAATGAAACATAAGTTGCTATTTTATCCTTAACAAGTGGGAATTACGAGTTCATACCTTTTCCCAACAGTATCAGTGCATAAGTGACGAGAATAGCTCAAACAGGATTTGAACTCCTCATAGCTGATTCCATAGCTGGCAACACCGTCCGTGCGGGTATGTGTGTGTCACACACACACTGCAATTTGGTTTACTTTTCAACCTCAGTCTAAAAACTCTCCGGTCCTTCTCCCCATCAGACGCCACCCTCCCCCTTCACACCATTCTGCTGCCACACTAGTAATTAGTTTTTCCCTTTTGGACAAAGTGCAAAAAAAAAAAAAAAAGTTTCTAACCTAATAGGTCCTGCGCTTTCTTCCAAGCTCCAGCCCTTGTTGCGTCGTCACAATGTTGCATCTCTGTGCTTGTTTTACAAGTACTTTCACAGAACGTATTCTGATGAACTTACTGCACTTGACCCCCCCACCCCCCACCCACACACCAATCTACCTGACTAGAAGCAAAATACTACCCCTTCACTGTAGGTCTCTAGAAATGCTAGAAGATTTGACAGATAGCGTTTTTCCTCGAACTGATTATCGCTTTTGGGCTTTTGGAACCCCCCCCCCCCCCCGCTCCCTATTTCAAACCGTAACAACGTGCAGAATTTTAAATGTAATATGAACAAACATCTTGCTGCCCAGCTTCCCAACCAATAAATCTGGCGCCTATCACAGTAGCCCATCATGCTTCAGTGGTTCGAGATTTGAGGGGGGGGGGGGGAAGCTAATGTTGCTATTACTTACCCATCTGGCTGTCGCTGTACAGGACTGGAGTAACAGTCCAACGCTGCAGGACGTCTTCTCCCAGAAGAAGGAGCAGAACTTGATCGACCCGTCGTAATCTCACCAGCTAAGAGGAGGTAAAACAAACATGATTAGATACAAAATGAGTTTCTCACCGTACAATAGCGCGGAAAAAGACCATAAAATAATTTTTAAAAATAATATTAGTAAAAAGGAAATATTAGAAAATGAACCTTATAAAGCATTAATATTAATAATAAGTTTGCGAAAAGCCATGAAATAATGATTGGGAAGAATAGAACAAGCAAAAGATGAAAGACAAAATTAGTCGAATTCAACGTTGACCACAATTTTTCAGCTTGCAAACCACTTTTAAGAAAGATCAAAATGATATACCTACATTATTTTTATACTAATAGTTCACCACTTATCAAGGCCAAAAAAGCCACTCGAGGATAAGGGTTAGTGGTATTTTCAGTTGGATGATGGAACAATACGATGAAAGGATTGAGAACCATGATTAATTCGCAGAACGACTCGACAGATATTGAAAACAGCCATGTTGTAGTCTGTAGGAAAGCGTTCCCATGGTAATATGTTCCATTGTTGGGAAGATTTTGGTAAGAGACTGTTCATGGAAGTTGCGTTTGAATTTCGGTACATAGAATAAAAAATCAAGTTCTTTGCAGTGGTGGTAGCAAGAAGAGTTCTTGCTTAGAAAGTTTTGCAGATCTTTAAGCTCAGTCGAGCACTTATCGTGGAAACACTGATAGGGTAGGGAAACACTAGTAAGGTCTCTTTTGTGCGATATCAGTAGAGATAGAATTGCAATATTATTTATTTATTTTTTTAATTTTCTTTTTTAACATATTTCACCCCAAACAAGGCAGGCCGCCACTGTAGACGTAACGAGTTACTGAGAATTAGGGTGTAGGTTTTGGGTGTCATCCTATGTTGGGAGCTGTGTAGCGAGATGTCTGTTTACATTAGTTGCAAAATGATCATCACTTACGAAGGCCAAAAGCCACTTGAGGATAAGAGTTAGTTGTATTGTCATGATTAATTCACAGGACGACTTGACAGATATTTGTTAACATTGGACTTGAAAACAGCCATGTTGTAGTCTGTAGGAAAGCATTCTTTTGATAATGTTTTCCACAGGTGGGAAGTTTTTGGTAAGAAACTGTTCAAAGTTCTGTTTTATTTTAGGTACATAGAAGAAAGTGTTCTTTGCAGTGTCGGTAGAAAGTTCTTGCTAAGAAGGTTTTGTGGTGCGGGGAATGATAAACATTAATTCATGTGTAATATATATATATATATACTGAGTATGGGAAATGAAAAAGGAAAAACCAAGAGACATTTTTCATATATTCATCAACGTTTCGTCTTTATTGTAAGACTTCCTCAGGATGATAATTTTAAGAAAAATGTCATGCAAGTACATCGAAATATTGGGTTGACATTTTCTCGTCAACCCAATATTTCGATGTACTTGCATGACATTTTTCTTAAAATTATCATCCTGAGGAAGTCTTACAATAAAGACGAAACGTTGATGAATATATGAAAAATGTCTCTTGGTTTTTCCTTTTTCATTTCCCATTACGTCGGATTACTCTCATCCTTCCTTTCTCATACTGAGTATATAACCATACTTAATTTGATCACCTGTAACAGGTAATCAATTTGACGAGCCCCCCCCCCTTTTTTAAAATAAAAATAGAATAAGTGACACTCGTTTGTTTCATTTTAAAACTAGCAAAAAAAAAAAAAAAAAAAAAAAGTACCCGTCCTCGGGGCAGTAATTAATCTAACTGTAGCCTTCTTTACAGAAAAACAAAGAGACAATTTTCTTTTCACATTTTGATAATTTGGAGAACAAAAAGATGATTGTCATGGTGTTATTTGATATATTCCAATATTGAGTAAATTTACTGTGTAAACATAGTCACATTTTATTAATCAGGAAAATAAAACAACCAAAAGGTTATTTTATATGGTCTTTTCGATATTCAAGGTTAATGGATTTGATTTTGTATAAGCATAAAAATGAAAATAAATTCACCATTAAAAACGGGTTATATAATGAAGTGAATAAACGAAAAAGTGGAACGTCAATTGGTCAAATAAAACAATTATATATTAAATGAATAATTTGAAATGGTTACTTTGTATTTTTTGCCTTTTATTATTAAAGATTGAAAAATAAAAAATCTTGAAACTTTTTAAATATAAATATTCTTTTGTAATTTAGAAAGATGAGGGGGAGACGGCTTTTCATAACAAATGTAATGGTTGTTATCATAATCACCAACAACCAGTTTAGTTTTAAAAATAAACATCTATTTAATCATTAAAATAAAAAACTTTGTTAGTCATTGTAAAGTTGTTGTTTTTTTAAAGAAATTATTCAATGGTAATCTTAAGTTGCTGGTGTGTGTAAACGTACATGTGAGTAAACTTAACCGGAAGTTATTAAAATTTCAAATTTAATCGGAAAACGTTCTATGCGCGTTTCTCCACGTCTTTAAAATTCTCTTCTTTCTCCAGCTTTTTTGTTCATTTGCTTTTGACAGCTGAGGATGATTTGACGAAGAATCAAAAACGTGCGTGAAACCTGTGAAACCTATGGAATATTTATTTATTTTTTATTTTAATACAAAAAAGACCATCAGAAAAATTTTTAAAAATAAAGGTATAACTAAACAGACGAATTCTGTTATTTTTAACAATGTTTGCATATATATATATATATATACATATATATATATATATATATATATATAATTAAAAAAAAGAAGCTTTGTTCTATCTAATCTTGATTATTTTCTCTATATTGTTAAATGTATATTTAACTCGTGGATCTAACACAAGCCAGGTTTTCTGTGGCTGGTCAATGTGAATTGGCCTAATTCCAGATATGTGAATGAACTAACAAATTAATTAATCTGATTATTTTCTGATTTGGGCAAGGAGGATGTCCGTTAATTTGTCTACTTTTGTCTGGACACCAATAAGTAGCCATACTTTACTACCTCCTTATCGAGTGGTTTTTAATTATATATATATATATATATATATATATATATATATATATATATATGTGTGATTTCCTCCTGCTTAGATTTTTCTGGGATTCGCTAGCCTCTTTCTTTGGTCTGGGCTTATATCCAACACTAATTACGACAAAGTAGAGGATTATCTTTTTCTTTTTTCTGTGGGGGCGGATGAGTGAATTAATTTGTGGCATTTGTATTTTCATTCTTACCCCCACCCCTTCAGTTCTTTTGGATTAATCCGTATCAATAACCATAATGAAAAGGTGTACATGTGTGTGTGTGTGTATACATGTGTGTGTGTGCGCGCGCGCGCATTTCTGTTGGTCTGTCCCTCTTATCACTACCAAACTTAACAGGTGACAATGAAGGGTGAATGGGGATGAGGTGGCCGAGTAGGGGTATTAAACACAAAAAGTCATAATCTGAAGGCTGCGAGTTCAATCCCTGTACAGGGCAATGCATGTTTATTTTCTCTTCAATCATACCTCAAAATAAATTTCATTAAATCATTTCCAAGAAGAAACTAATGATGTAAATAGTTCATTGTTTGAAATGTGAATAAATTTTCACATCAAAACGTTCCTGAATTGATTTCTTTTGTTTTTAAACGCTCGATTGATTCGTCAAATAAACAAAATTTAATATTTCTTTCCATTTTTCTGATAATACTAAAAAAAAAAAAAAAAAATTACCATTTGGTCACCCATTGATGTAAAGTTAAGATTGTTTGAAATTCAATTTGCAAAAGCAGTTAATTTATTTTCTTTTTAAATAAAGACAAAATCCCAAATCAATTTCTTTCAGCACATTATATCCCCCCTCTCTCTCTCTCTCTCTCTCTCTCTCCAGCTATGGGTTAAATATTAATACCTGTGGTAATATTTCCTATTGTTTATACTGAACTATTCCAATCTGTTTTATAATTAGTTTTATTACCTTTGACTTAATAAATAGAGAGTGACGAAAGCGAGAGTGGTAGATATTGCATGAAATGAGACGTGTGTGTGTGGGGGGGGGGGTCAAAGAGTGAGAATACTCAACTAAAACTTAGAGATGGACGACTTGGTGAGTAAATTGAAAATTACGGCTAATTAGAACAAGTAAAAAAGGATTTTTTTTTTCAAACGATCAAGGGATATTTTAACATGTACAGGATATTTGACACAAATTTGATAATTTTTTGGAAAGGAAAGAAAAAAAAGTCATCTTAGCCAATAATTATGTATACTCAAAATTCAAAGTACATCTTAGTGGATTTTTTCTCCACCACTGCCTCGCGGCAGGACTTGAACCTGGAGCACGCATTCTCCAGTGTCTTTTGATCCTGGCTATCAGTTCGTCCTTTCAGGCAGTCGGGTTGGTGTCTTTCTCAACTGTGCCTTACACAATAGTCCATGGGGTTGCAATCAGACATGTTGGGGGGGGGGGGGGGCAGATAGGACTAGTAAAGTTGTGTAAGTTTCTCAGGAGAGCCACTTCTGGGTTTTCCCCGGAGGTGTGACACAGAGCAGAGTTCTGCTGCCACAGAAACCCACTACACTCAGAGGTTTTTTGATTTACTCCTCTCCAGGAGTTAGGCACAAGGCCAGTTTTTATCTTACTCCCACAAGTAAGATGTGACCCAAGGTCGGGTCGGGAAAGTGGGGTTTAAAAATTGCCTGGGCAGCCCCGTCGGCATTCCCCGGTAGAGGCGCCTCAGACAGTAAGCAATAAACTTACCCCTCCCCCAAAGAGGGGAGGCAAAACTTGGGAAGGTGGACCTCCCAGGACTGCACAGGACAGACCCATTGACCGGCGTAAATCAAGACCCGAAGGACAAGACAACACCAGTATGGGGTGCAGTATCCATCGGAACAGATACTACACTTTGATCTTAGCCAAAAGGCCAAGAATTTTCCTCTACACTCAGAGGTTGACAACAGTAAAAAGCAAATATAGCCATCTCAATGGAATTCCTTTTCGAAGACAATCACAGTTTGAGGAAACTTGGGTATCATGATGCGGTGGACTTTGTGCAGACTAGCCACCTGGCATTCTGTGCGTTGTGAACTGACCCTGCCAGAAGTACTTGTCTCAGAAGAACCAGAGAATCCACGGCTCAATTGGGTATCTGAACTTGAGGAATTTCTTGGATTGCGTAAAGGCCTTGGCAGTGAGTAGTTCACCTTTGTAACAACATAAGGAATAGCAAAGATCCTCATCCAACGCTTTTTTTTTTTCAGTCGCTACTCCGACACCCAACCCTCTCGCCAAGATCTGCATTACCTTGCCTGGCTCTTTCTGCACCTTTTGGTTTGCAGCTTCAACAAATTTCATTGTGCAGACAGTCAGAATGGCTGTCATGATTCTTCCTGCTAGCCACTACTTTCCTACCTTCACATCTCCATAATTCTCCAGTTTCAAGTTATTCGAAATTTCTGATTTTTTTTTTTTTTAATCTGCCGCGAATCATGATACAGGTCACTCTTCCAATATTCCGGTGCTTTCTATTCGTCTATTGTCTCCAGCTATCTGCTGCACTTTACCACAATTAATTACTTTAGATATTTTTCAAATGAAACAATATAAAAAAATTATCAAATTTGTCTAACACCATGTATATACTACTAGTACTAGCGCAACCGATTCTGAGCAAAGTAGCCATCCTGTTTAAAATAAACAAATGAATAAACAAAGATGACTACCTTGACCAGAATCGGTATTTACAGAAACTGTAAAGGCTTCTAACTCAAATTTTTTTTTTTTTTGTTTTTACGCAAATGTCATAAAAGAGTAGGTGAAGCAATCTAAATTGTTTTCGACTTCTTGAAGACCTTTAAAAGGGGGCCTTTTGCTGATGCTCAACAGAGGAAAGAAACATTTATGATTATAGCAAAAGTTAGATTATTAAATTCAATTAAGATCGTTAATTTCTGAAATAATTTTTTTATGGTTATTCTAAAAAAAAAAAAAAAAACAACTTTTTTTTTCTCAAAGGATGCAGTGCTTTTTAAAAAAATAAAACTGTTGGACTAAGCAAGATAGACTTTAAAATGGATTCCGAAATCTGATAAACTCATTCCTGACATTGTAGGCTCAAAACTCGATTTGAATTGGACAGATTTTATTGCCTTTAAAATGTAAAATCTCCAAGAAAACTGAAATCTTTCATTTGATGTAATCAAAATATCTCAACTGCAAACGTTTTCGACTTCCCAACAGAATTTCCTTTTAAAATAATTTATGTCGGTGGTAATAATAATGATTACCTCTTAAAGTTTAAAAAGGAAATTCCCATTTGAGCCATGCTCACTTTTCAAGCACAAACGGGGAGGGGGTGGGGGGTGAAAAGGGGAGATAACTGAATGATAATTCCGGTTTCTGAAACTACAACTTTGACATGGCTGCCATTTTTTTCGACAAGTAAACGATAGATTAATTTAACAAGTCAATTAGCTATAATCTTTTTTCTTCTTTTAAACCTAATATTTTGACTTAAAACATGGTTTTAAGTAACACTAAGTTTCATTCTAATTTATATGAATCAAATAGGAAATTATCAAGTTTAACATTTGTCTTTGATAGTTAAAAAAAAAAAAAAAAAAAAAAAAAAAAATGGAAACCTTGGCTTAAAGTTTAACCGGTTGCCTGGCACTATAATGCTTCAAACAGCCAAAATATAAACAAAATAAGTTAAACAATATAAGTAAAGCTGTATAAAACTCTAGATTTTATATATTTTAATAGTTTAATTGGCCAACTTACAACAAAGACAAGTCAGTCGTCTAATTTGAGCAAAGGACACGAGTTTTACAGAATCGCCCAGATTTGCACTCGGAATTTTAAGAGTCGGCTATAATTGGTTTCGATAGCTTTTTAGCACAAAACAGAAAATGCATTGCTGTAAGAGTCCCTATTTACTCGCCTCCCCAATGTGGGGAAAACCCCAGCTCAAGAAAAAAGAGCACTCTCCACATAAAATTAAGATATCATGTATCCACTGTTTAAAATAAATGTTGGTTCTATCTAATATATTATTTAATTGAACCCTTTAGATTTTGTTCATGTAAAAATATGCCCCCCCACCCACCAAAAAAAATTAATTCAGATAACCTTGGAAAGCCCCCCCCCCCCACATTTAAATGATGTCATTTATAGAATATATCTACATAATAACGCGCTAAAGCAGTTCATATTCGTACGTACGTTATCACCTTTAGCACACATTAAAAAAAGAAAAAAAAGAAAAAAAAGAAAAAAAAGAAAAAAAAGAAAAAAAAGAAAAAAAAGAAGATCGTCCAATCAGCAAAGATGGTGCTCAATCTGATGTCACTAAGGTAAACAATTCCGACTTTACCAATTGTAAAATTCATCGTTCTAAAAGCAAATTATGTCGTCTTGTCAACTAAAACAGAAGAATTTTAAATGAATAAATACATTTAACAAAAAGTGACGCTCGTTTTATTAATTTTAAAAAATATCTAGCTGACAATTATTTTTATGGTAAAAATACAGAATATTTATTATTTTAAAAAGAATTTAATTGCTACAATTTTAAATAAATAAGAGAGATATTCTTTAAATAAATAAATCGAATATGTCTCTTGCAACGACAATTATGTTCATGGAAGAAGAAGTCATTTTTTCTTACTAGTATTGAGCCTGACAGCCATTATTTCAAACGGAATATTATTTTTAACAGTAAAATCATACAGACTGCCGTGGAAAACCCTGTGGAAGTTCCACGGGTTCCTGCTAGTAAATGAATATAAGTGGAAAACTATTTATGCTATAGTCAGACCTTTTAAAATTTCAGAGGGCAGCCAAAATCTAGCATTTTGGAGCTGGCGTCTTCACTGACCTGCACCAAATCCCGAACCATGGCAACCCAGGCACAGCAGTCCCGAGGAAAATCGCACGAGATGGCCAACTAAAAGCGCAATTCTGCCACTAGCATGTGCTAGTGACTTCAGGGTCCTGCTGGTAGCGTTGCACAGGGTTTTCCAGTTTGGTTTACAATTTAAATAGCCGTTTCAATCGAAATGCGTTAGAAATAAAAAATATTAACATTGATGAGGGCATTAATTCCCAAAACATTATTTTTAATGTTGATACTGGATTTCTTACCAGATAAGGCAGTATTAACAAAAAAAAAAAATGTTTTTAAAAATTAAAAAATAACCTGTGTCTTATATCTAAAACCAACTTTTGTGTTTGAAGTTCCTAAATATCACTTTTTAACAAAAAAAGTATCCGTCTATCTCAGTGTATTAATCATCACCATCAGGGTTTTTAATCACTCCTGGAGGAAGAACCCCTCCCTGGTTTCCGACCACCTTATTAGTGACTGTCATTCCAGGGTTTTTGCCATAGTCGCCACTACGGGTTGGCGGAGCTATTTGCCCATAGCTAAGTGATAATAATAATTATATATATATATATATATATATATACACACACACACAATCTTTTTTTTTTAATATAATTTAAAATATATATATATATATACACACACACACACATCTAGATACATGCATACACTCATACATATCCAGATACAATGTATCTGAGATACATGCATATACATATCTAAATATAAACAGATACATGAATATATATACCCACACACATAAATATACATACACACATATTTCCAATACGAATTTGTGTTTTGACTGTGTTGTAGCTTTTTTTTTTTTTTTTCAAATAAAAACGGTGCTCCGCACACATCGAAAAGTCAAACAAAAATGAACATTTCCTTAATATTGCACATACAATAATACTGTTAAAAGCACGTGTTTCCAGAGTTGTGGTGGCAAATAAAGTAATGATAACTCTTCATCCCCTTAAAATCATCTGTATCTCCATGTTCTTTTTTTTTGGGGGGGGGGGGGTTATTTCACCCTAGAAATTAAAAGAAACAGAACAAAGCAAAAAAAGATGTTTAAAAAAAAAAAAAAAAAATATCACCACAGAAAATCCAAAAATATGTTAGTATGTTAAGATAAAGAACAAACACCAAAGTATTGTTAATCTATGGGCTACCAAGCTTCTTTTTTTTGTTTACTATATCCGTAGAGCCAGGTATACATCAGCAAAAAGGGGTGGAGAAAAAAAAAGTAAAGAGAGAGAAAGAAAATAGAAAAAAAAAAGAAAAAAAAAAAAAGGAAAAAAAAAGAAAAGGAAAAAAAGAAAAAAATGAAAACCAATAATGAATTCTCCACTGTGCCAATTTACAATGTTAAAAAAAGGAAAACAATATATATAATTAGTTGTAATTCAAGCAAAGGGAAATTATAAATGTGGTGGGAAGGAGAAAAATAATTGTTAATAAAATACACAACAGATCAATCGAAAGAAAGAAAAAGAAAATTAAGCTCAACTCTTACCAATACATAACTCTTATAAAACATATCAATCTAAAAAGGCGAAAAAAAATCTGCTCTCACATTCTCTCCATCCAATGTTGGCCTAAAACTTGTGTCAATTATAAAGTCACCATACCCCAAGGCTTATCTATAGCACCCCCAACCTATTTGTAACATTGATGAAGTGTCAATCTAAACACAGGACTCTGACTTTAGGATCAACCAATAGTAAAGGGGATAATTCCATTTAAATATAATTTCAGAATGTTTTTAATTAAAAAAAAAAAAATTATATAAGTTAGGTAAAGGTATATACTTATATACATTTGGGTGTACAGGATTCACTCCTAAACTAATAAACTGATCATTATAAATGTTGGAACACAGCTGCGAGGCATACAGTGTTTAGTCTGAGATATATTTAATTCAATTTACTTTACTTTTATACAAAAAGGGATAAAAAAAGGGGGGGGGGTGGAAACTCTGAAAATTCAGATACCTACGATTTGTGTGAAATTTTAATAGGTATTACTATTAGACATCAATTAATAAATATTTACTAAATTACAGTTTCTTTGGAGTATTTTAAAGGGATTTAGGGGACATAGTACAGGGCACAACTTCTCATTTGAAAATTTAAATATTGTGTAAAACTTTTTTTTGTGGAATTAATTTTACCCATCCCTGAATGGGTATTTTAGTGTATACACACACATACATATATATATATTTAAATTTTTTGTATTTCAAATATAAATTTGATAACAAATTTTTGATAATAGCTCAATAGTGTAGGACTAGAGCTGCACTAGAGAATATTTTAATGTCATTCAAACCGCATCAAATGCAGGGAACAAATTCTCACCAATTACACCATAATTATTTATATAGGGAGAGAGAAAAAGTTGAGACAAGTAAATTTACAACATCATTTATTTCTATTCCAAGAATTCAAGATCAATGATTAGGCATACGATCGTTTCTGAGACAACTAAGAATTTTTTTTTTTTTTTATTAATTAATTCTAATATGTCCTTCAGCAACTTTTACAAAAGATCACAAATAGAAGTTAAGCAAAAAACATTAACATTTTCTCATTTGACAAATATATATATATATGTATATATATATATATATATATATATTTATTTATATATGTATTACAGACGATCAGAACATCGGTACCGTTAGTTTCAAATCCAAACAAACAGGACCTATAATTGGTCTCCCCTGAAAATGTTGCCATTTTCTGGTGAGGCAGACATACACAAAAGCTGAAGAGAGTCCGGTAAAGGAGACCAATTACAGGTCCCCTTTGTTTGGATTTGAAACCGACGGTATCGATGTTATGATCTTCTGTAATAAATAAAAATATATATATATATATATATATATATAACAAATATTAGTACAATAATATACATGTTCGGATCTATCTATCTATTAGATAATTTCATATATATATATATATATATAAACATATCGATGTTGTTCTGATCTTCTGTAATAGATATCTAAATAAATATTACGCTCTTATTTTTGAATTTTCTAAACATCAAATTTAAAGGTGGAAAAGAGATTTTGTGGAGACTGCATTAGAAATGGTCAAACGCAGTCTCCACAAAATCTTTTTCATCTTTAAATCTTTCGTCACCGGACACTTTGTCAACGGGCATTTCCCCAACTGGACAGACTATTTTTTGATAACACTCTTACTTTCCATTACTTTAGATTGTTTCTTAAATTTTTTCAAATTTTGAATTTTGGCTATTCCCTGCCAACTTATCCATTATTAAATTCCTGATAGGATTTATCTTTGAAAAGCCTGGCTTAAGGAAAGAAAAATAAACATGTTTTTATCGAGTAAAACTTGCATTGAACAATCGAAGATGAAATAGATTTGTCATTCGCACATCTTTATCTCTCTTCCTTCATTTATCTTTATAATTGCTCTATCTCGTATATTGAGTTTAAATCATTTCCCTGTAGGTTCAATTCTCTAAAAGTATACTTTTAGTCTCATATCTTATATACATATATCCGAGAGCGAAAAAGAAAAGTTAGAGTTGAGCAAAATAGAGAATAAAATGAAGTTTACAAAATAAGTAAATAAATAAAAATACAACAAAAATTGGTTAACATCCAGAAATAAAAAGGGATTTCAAACAAATCTGGTTCGAAACGGTGATTACAACGTAAAATCTCGTCTCATGTGAATCAAAAAGATCTGTATTTTAGTGTGATAACCACAATTTTCAATAAATAAGAGAACTGAGAGCGCAAACCTCCACCAAAACCTAACAATGTGCCGATTGACCAGAACCAATTACCAAATCTTTTCTCCAAATTGGCACAGATTTTACAAAGAATGTGCCAGTTTTGTTTTTTTGTGTGTTTTTACTACAATTATTACAAAAGTATGTTTTATTGTCGGTTTCACAATAAAAAGGTAAATAAAAATGGGTAACATAAATAACCAAACCACATATTTTTTTTTTTTTTACTTCAGGTAGACAAACTATCAGATTTTTCAATCTAAAATGAGTTATCCCGCTTTGCTGATTTTTATATCTGTAAATGATCATTTAAAAACGTTTCATGTTTGCAGTTGTTTGAACCGGATGAAGTAATTGTTTAAATAAATTGTAGCGAAGTACGTTATTATATTGCCAATAACATGGCACACCAACAATAAATGAAAATTGGCAAGTCAGAAACGAAGTTTGATTTGTCAGCTTAAATGCTATTTGGGTTTGACTTTGAAAATACGACTGACTTGATTTTATATATTAGATGTTTATGATGTGAAAATATCCGAAATATCTTAATTTATGGAATATTATTTTGAATAGCAGCCAATGGACAGCTTCATTGTTCCGAGACCCAGTTGGTTGCTTTAATTAGTTCACAGGTGTCAAAGGGGGAAAAATACTTCAAAGCAATAATAAGCAAGGACATAGTTCAGTTATGGGACCGCATACCTCCACCTGACAGTCTTATCTCGGCTTTACTTCTCCATGTTGTATGAAGTATTTCCGAAGTTGACAACTCAAAAACTATCTGATCAGGCTGAACTATTTCATGGTGGTTACCGTTATCAAAGAGCATCAGATTTATACATCAAATTTGGAAAAAACAGTCTATACAATGGACAGAACCAAAACTATCGTCAAAAGTGTGACTAACCTTTGACCTAATTCAGTTTTGAGTTAGACCATGACCAATATTTTGACCAAGTTTGGTGACAATTGGTCAAGCGATGTGAACGTTAGGCTGTAAACAAACACGGACGAAAACCAAACCACCACTTTGGTCGAGGTAATCCTTGGGAATATATTTAGTGATGTTTGTACAATGCCAACCTGAGACCGCCTTCACTAGTCAGTGTCCACTCAGCAGACGCGTCCTGTACATGACTGATCGCAAAGCATCAAGTGACTCATTCAGTACAAGACGCATGCGTAGTCTACATCAGTTGTCTCTGCGGTTCCTGGGATGCAGGTACAGTTCCTCAATCGCCTACGATATTTAGTAAATTTCTTTTCCAGCTTTTTAAAAAAAATTTTACGACAATAGCTCCAGACAAGACATGAAGCCACTTGATTTTATGCATTGTAAAAGTTTAGGCACGCCTTTTTTATTGCTGATAATTACCATGTGAACTATGATGAAAATAAAACGCGAAAGACATCGTATATAACTTAGAACTCATTAAGATTTGAAGAAAATAATCAGAAAGGAAGCGGAAGATTACCCCGGGTGTGATCGGAAAAAGCAGGATAGTAAATAAGAATTATAACCTCGATGGTAACAAGACGCAAGATGTGAGTAGATATGTTTGGAATGCGACTATGATTGTTGTAATAATTTCAAGAAAGATATGGTATATAATTTTGTTTTTGCATATGGGTTCCTTGAAGCATGTATTTTATTTTAAGGGTTGACAAACGTGATAGACTACAATTTTCAGTTATTCTAATTAAAACAATTTCTATCAATGAGCGTTGTTAGACGGTTTGCGGAGCGTTTGATCTATTTACACAGAAATTTATGCCACTGCGTTTTTTTTCCTTGGAAAGAAAGGGGTTTTAAACAGTCACTGGACTTCTTGGAATGTGAAGAAAAAGATCAGGAAGAAAACCGACACAATTCCATCCAAGACGACATGGAGAACTTGCAGGAATAACTCCAATGTTGTATTGTTAACAACGGCCACCATTTGTTCAAAATAATTTTTTTAAACACCAAAAACAAAATTTTTTATGTACTTTAAAACAAAGTTTGTTTTTTTCTTCCACTATGTAGAACCAATCAGCCAGTTTAGTATGTGCGTTTATTTTTTGTGTTACTTTGATAAAATTTGGACGTAAACAAAATGTAATCTTTTTTCTTCATAAACGTACAATTCTTTCTTGTGTCATCAATAGTTTTTCTTTTCAGGCTATTTCAAGTAAAGTTACTATTTTTAGTGACGAGCAATTTATTTTTTAATGTTGGCGTTTTTCAACTTCATGCGTACAATAATGTGTCTTTGCATATAAAAAAAAGTCCCATCATAAAGAAAAAGGGGCATTAGTCAATATGGTGAGTTTAATAGGGTTTTAAGTCGTCTTTCACGAAAATAAAAATAATCCAAGTTGAAAACTTTAGTGAATTAAATTTTTGCTCTATTATTGAATTTTTTCCGTTTTTACACATCCAATCTTTTTTTTTTGTTTTTTTATTATTATTGATTTACTATTAAAAGAAAAATCTAGCTTGATCTCTACTATTCTATGAATCATACAAGCCGCACACGCGTGGTCCCCCTCCGTATGTGACTCAATGTGGCGAGTGTAAAATGCAATAAATTTGGGCAATGTGGGGCATTTTTTACCCCCGTTTGACTCCCTGGGGGCGCGAACCAGAATTTTTGTTCTATTTTTAGTTTATGTAATTTGTTCCATCCATATATATATATATATATATATGGAACAAATTACATTCTAAAAATAGAACTACTAGTAGGGATGGGACGTAATGGGTGAAAATTTCAGATTCATGCGAATAGTATTTTTTTGTGTTCATTTATACATAAATAACACTAAACAATCAAACATTTTGAAAATTTTGCAAAATTCAGAAGGTGCAGGCCAAAAATAGCCGTTAGGGCTCCACGGGACTCAAAATTCATCATTTTTCGGTGAAAAGTGGTTTCATGTGACATTGCAGGTCCTAAAACATCCTCAAAAGCTATGAATGGATATAGATGGTTAAATCTGATATAGTACTTTAATTTAGGACCATTTTCAGGCTGTGAAAGGGTTTTCATGAATGTAAAATAGCCAAAAACTAGTGGCCTGCACCTTCTGAATTTTGCAAAATTTTCAAAATGTTTGATTTAGTGTTATTTATGTATAAATGAACACAAAAAACTACTACTCGCATGAATCTGAAATTTTCACCCATTACGTCCCACCCATGGCCATCCCTACTAGTAGGGATGGCCATGGTCCCACCCCTATTAGTAGTTCTATTTTTAGAATGTAATTTGTTCTATATATATATATATAGATATATATATATATATGTATGTAACAAATTACATAAACTAAAAATAGAACTACTAGTGAAGAAAATGTTAACCTGGATGAATTCAGAAATAAATGGTAAAAGAATGAATTTACAATTAACATTTTTGGGGTCTTTCTGATGAAATATTTAAAAGAACTTCATTTGTTATGTTCCTATTATTAGAAATTCTGGGAGTGTAGGTAATTTTGTGTTATATATATATATATACATACATACATACATACACACATACATACATACACACATACACACACACACACGCATGGTGACTGGTAAAAGTTTTTTAGCACATGCATCGTAAGATACGGTTGTGTTTGGTGAAATGTGCAAAGGTAGATTTGTTGTTTCTTCCTGCATTTCTGTAAACTAAAAATAGCTGTTTCTACTCAGTGTCTAAACTTCAAAATTTGGAAAAACCCTAACCCCAACGTTTTGATTGTATAGTTGCGATGAAGAAACAAACGTTTATTTACCACCTCTCCAGGAGGTTAGACAAGGTCAGGTGTGGTTTTGAAAAGCCAGCACACTAGAATTAGCGTGTTCTGGCCTATAAAAAATGCCTGAGCAGCCCTGTCGGCATTCCCCCAGCAAGGGTACCTCAGGCAATTAGCAATAAACTAACCCCTTCTCAAACAGAAGGTAAAGCCTGGGAGGGTGGGCCTCCTGAGACAGAACAGAACCCTAACCCTCAGCCCGACAAAGCAGGGCCAGAAGAAACCACAACGGCCCACCCTCTGTCGGACAGATTGTTGAGGATGTACCCCGACTGGTACGAACACCTACTCAAGTGTATATTTTTAAATAAAACCAATTTGCTCGATATGAAGTTACTAGTTTTAAAATATATATATATATATATATATATATAAATTTATTTGAAAACTATACGTTACATATTTCAGAAGTATACTGCGGTTTCAACGAGATGGGCCGATTTTTTTTAATTTTTAAAAAGTATATCCAAAGCAAGTCAGCGTACTGAAATTTTCTCATTGTGTTTTTTCATCTTATTTCAGTACGCTGACAATTCCCTTTGGGTATAGACTTTTTTTGAATTTAAAAAAATCAGCACATCTGGATGAAACCGCGGTACGATTTTGAAATATGTAACATTTTTCAAATAAATTATTTGTATCAGCTCTCAATCTTCTGCGATCAAGCACTTTATTGATTTCTTTTTCAATATAACTTGACACACGCATATATATATATATATATATATATATATATATATATGCCTTTTAAGGGAAGTGGGGTCTCGGTCAATTCTGCTGGGAAGCCATGGAGTAAAATACTTTTTTGTTTTTAAATTCCCGAAACAGTTTTTCATGGTAAACAACTGATGATCCCTTAAATAATCGTAAGACTAGCGTAAATTCTTTGAAGCAAACTAATATAGTGACTACAAAAAGTAAACTGACTTACATGAAAGCGACTTGGGACTAAATTTTTTTATTTTTAGTTATATATATATATATATATATATATATACACACACACACAACGGTGTGTCAAAAGTAATGCAGTAGTCAAAACATTTTTAGTTCAAATAATAAAATTTATTACTATTTAGATAATACATAGAATTCGTTTTGACTGTGATATTTCTTTGCAAAATTAAAGCCAAACAATTAGGTGCATAAGACTAATTAATATTTTCTCTTCTGGTAGAGAATTTTTTGAACGGCCTCCATCCTTCTTCCGTCAATTGAAATGTGAAATTTGGTTAAAATTCAATTTGTTAAAAAAGAAAAAAAAATTCAATTGTTTACATATAAGAGAGTTTTAATTGTTTTTTTTTGTGTGGAAATTTTATTTGAACTAAAAATGTGTTGACACACCTTTGTGTGTGTGTGTATATATAATTTACCACTAGTTAGTTAAACAAACAAAGTGCTCGATCGTAAGTTCTACAAGAGCTAATATAAATGAGCTTATTTAACTACTATACATCCCGGATTTCGGATAAAATCCGGCTGGTCGTAACAGAAAAATTTGTCAATCTTACAAATCAAATCAAAGATTTTGAAATCGATACCAAAGTAAGACTGACAAATTTTTCTTCAATGCCCAGCCGGATTTTATCTTAAATCTAGGTTGGAGATACCCGGGTTTCAACAGACACTGTATAGTATTTAAATAAAATATATAATTTTATTACAAGTTGAAATTAAATTATTGACTTTCATAAAATGCCCAAAGAAATATAAGAATAAAATAAAATTTAATTAAAAAAAAAAAAAAAAAAAAAAAAAAAGGGAATGTGGTAAAATTAAATATGAAAGAAAGTTAACCTAAAGAAAATATGATCTGATAGAGGAAAAAGAAACAATACATACAATGTCATTATCAAAAAATTTACAACAATTTGGCATGATCAGTTTTAAGGAGAAAAAAAAAGTGTCCAGTTGGTTAAAGGTGACATTAAATAAAAAGAAATTCTATTTCATTCAAAAACAGAATACAGACAAGACAAGGCTAAATAAAGAGAGAGAAAGAGTAAGAAAAAAAAAAATAGATCTAATAAAAGACAGAGGGAGAGAAGAGAGAATATGAGGAGGAATATGGAAAACTGTCTTACAGGCTTCAGCAAATCCAAAATATTTGGGTGGCCAATCCAAACCTGAAAATATTATTATGTGAAAGCTAGAAAACTGGTAGGAGCCATGACTCACCCAAGATCATGAAATGATTTTTTTTTTTTTTTATAATTATTATTATTATTCGTTAAATTTGGTGATGATAAATTGTTTCCAAGTTTAAGTTTATTTTAAAAAAATAAAAAGTGTATAAGAATGAACCAAATTTAAAAAAGAACAAAAAACATGCAATATATTATATGCATAACTATTTAAAAAAAAAAAAAAAAAAAAAAAAAAAATTTACTCCAGCACGAATTAAATTTAACAAAATTAATGCATATTGAACTTTAAAAAAAGATATATTGTCTTTAAATTGATTATATTTTATCAAAATGAAATGTTTTAAAAGCCTACATAAATCTTTAATAAGCTTCAGAAACAGAAACAGCAAATAAAGGTTTAAAAATTAAAAAAAAAAAAAAAAAAAAAAAAAACATTCTGCCAACAAAAAGCGGCCAAGGCAAGTAGGTTTTTCCTCATTTTATTCCATTTTTTTTTTTTTGTTGTTGTGTGGATGGGAGAACCAAAATGTACGTTTATAGAATTGTTTGAGTTGCACTTTGTTGATCAGTATTGCAAAACATCACTTTTTGTTAGTTCTTCAAACCAGCTGTACCTACTCAATATTGCCCCGGAATGGAGTGAAGCCATTTGCGTTTTTAATTTTAATTTGTTTGCACATTTTTAAAACTTCTACAGAAAAAGATATAAAATTTTAGTTGTAAGGATTACAACATCTTTATATATTCAATTAAAATACGAGTTTTCCCCACTTATGATGTTGATTTTTTGGTCACAATTGAAAACAAAAATACTTCCATATCAGTAGTCTCGGCGGGATAGCATAATTTAAAAAATAAATTGTAGCTAAATATTTGATTATAGTGCCAATAACATGGCACAACAACAACAAATGAAACTTGGCTAGTCAGAATCAAAGTTTGCTATGTCAGCTTAAATGCTATTTAGGTCCAACTTTTAAAATCTTACAAAATAACTTTTCATTGTGATAACAACTTGAAACATTCCTAATTTTAGCAAATAACAAGATGGTATCAATCAAGAAATATCCAACATCCTAATCGTACCTAATCTCAAATCTAACATATTTAGTTTAATATATTAAAATAAGGTTGGGAACCCCTGGTCTACACTAACTCTTAAATTTAAATTGCTGAAAATATTTGTTTGAAGGTTTTCTTTAATTTAAAAATGGTTCATTTCGATAAAAAATTTTTAAAAAATAGAAAAACTTTCGTCTATTAGTCCTTATATTTAAATTTTCATCCCTTATGAATTTTTTTTTTTTTTTTAGATTAGGATTTTAAATTATTAATGAGGGGGGGGGGGGATCCTTATACACTTAATATTTTTGATCCTGCCAGAAATTATTTAAGGAAAATTAAATTTAATTATTACGTTATTGCTTGATCATTAAATTATTAATTGAACCAAATTGTTATAAAACTAGAACTCATTTTGTTAAGGTAATGTTTTAGTATCTATAAAATTACTGCATGTAAATAGCTTAAAAAAACTTTCAATAAATCGATTTGCTAAGAATTTTAAAGTCAGAAATGTTTTTCTCTAGCAGTTTAAATACTTCCAAATTCCTTTCACCTTTCAAAAAAAAAAAAAATTCCTTCGCTGTTTTTTTGTTTTATTCTTTCAATTATTCAAAATTTAAATGGCTGATGGTTTACGAAGTAATCAAAATGCATTCTGATGGTTTTCATTTTGTAACTTTTTTGTAGTAGGATTTTTTAAATTTGTTTTTATTTTACACTATTTTTTTTTTAATTTCAATAAATAGTTAACAGAAAAAAGAAATAATTCAATTATAAAAGTTGCCTATGAAACACACATGAAGTTGTCTCAAAACTTTAATATGAATGTTAAAATAGGTACGCCCCTCCCTTTCCACCCAGTTAAAATTTGATTTAAAAAATTTTTTTTTTTTTTTTTTTTTTTACTGTTTTAACATTTCTCATCAGTTTTAAGTTGATACCCTAATGATGATTTTTGGTAAAATCGAAAGTACTGAGTGTGCACACGGTTTTGTTTCTTGGTTTTGTCTGAATAATTTTGATGATGTTAAGAGACATCAGTTAAAATGAAAATTAAATAAAATTTGTTTTGAACAAATTTGTTTGAATGCAAAAATACTGCATAAATATACACATTTTAATTTTCACATTGCATAAAAAGATGAGTTTGGTAAAGTTATCAGCTGATGAAATAATGAAAAAGGGGAAGGATGAACTCTTCGAAACAAAGATAATGGTTGAATAGGTTTAGATGAAATGAAAATGGGAACGAGGAAATGTTAACTTTGCCACAAGAAAAAAAAAAACAAAAAAAAACAGCCTTCTTTATGTTAAGCAGATTAATGATAATAATATGACAGACAATAGCAATAATATGTACAAAAAAATCATTTTGCATTTTGAGAAATAAAAAGAAAGGTTACATTGAAGCATTAGCTCCTGAAATGGCTGCCAAGTTTTATTAACTTGTTTGGTCTGATTTTCCAAGCGGTGACAGGGCAAATTAATCCACCATATTAATTTGTTGACTGATTTTTGCAGATTTTTTTTTGGGGGGGGGGGGGGGGGGGGGGGGGGGGGGGGGGGGGGGGGAATTTTAAAAATATACCACCCCTTAATCCCAAGTCCGGGTGACAACGTTTTTAATAAACATTGTTTTATTTTGTGTGTTAATACTAAAAAACAAAAAAAAAAAATTTTTTTAAATCCGAAAACAAATTGATATTTGCAAAATAAAAGATAAAAATCAAAGAAATCTGCAAAAATCAAACAAATCGATATGGTGGATCAATTTGCCTTGTCACTGCTTGGAAAAATCAGAGAAAACTAATTGGTCAAATTTGGTAGCAATTTTGGAAGATAACTTCTTCAATATAACCAAAAGAAATGTTTTTAAAAGTGTATTTAACAATGGCATCACAACACAATAATAACATTGAATAAAACAAATTAAAAAGCAGCAGCAGCACAAAATTGGTAAAAAGCAAGGAAAAAAAAAAATTTAATTAAAAAAAATAAAAAATTTAATTAAAAAAAATAAAAAATTTAATTAAAAAAAAAAAAATTTAATTAAAAAAAAAAAAATTTAATTAAAAAAAAAAAAATTTAATTAAAAAAAAAAAATTTAATTAAAAAAAAAAAAAAAAAAAAATTTAATTAAAAAAAAAAAAATTTAATTAAAAAAATAAATAAAAAATAAATAAATTTGCACTTAAAAAGTTTAACTCAGATTAAGCTGAACTCTGGAATCTATACGAAATTTTGAACTGAACCCATTATTTAATCCACGACCAGGTAGATGGTCTTAAGTAATTTTTATTTTTAGTATATAGCCTGTAGTGAGGATTGAACCATCAACCTCCAGAAGACTCTCTTTGTACATCAACACCATTATCCGTTGCGCCACGTGTCCACGTAGATTATTGATGTCTAGCCTATGGACACCAAAACCACTGGACATGTCGATGCATAAGTTGAAGTTTAGCGACAATGATTTTTTTTTTTTTTTTTTTAAAGTCCTAAATTTCGGGCGTGTAATCTTTATTTTCAAACCCTTGACCAGATGTGTTTTTTGATTCCTTTAAAGTATTTCGGTGTTGCGTCTCTTGAACTTACCAAAAGGTTTCGCGTGTTCCTTTCTTCAAATATGGACGTCAATAACAATAAAAAACGATATTTTGTAAAACCAATTAACCAACATTTTTTTTTTTTTTTTTTTTTTTTTAGAGATTACAAATGGTATTTATTCACTTAACAACAGACTGGCAGCTGATAGACTTTTGCCCGACGACCAACTCAAAAAAAATAAGTGATTAACTTATTTTGCCCAAATTTTGGAATATGTGTAATTAACCATTATAAAACTTGTTAATTTAGTAAATTTTCATTGATTCTACATGTAATGCATGAATACCTTTTTTCTTTTAAGTCTAAATAGATCAAACACATAGTCCAACACCATTCCAATATTGTAAGACCAGTATAAAAAAAAAAAAAAAAAAAAATTTTTTTTAATTTTTTAAAAAAATTGAAATAAATATAGTTATATTAATAACTAAGTCATTTATAATAATTTATGTCATTAGTTAAAGTAATAACAATTATTCCCACTTAATAGTGAATTTAGTTACATTATACGAGTGACTCTTAGAGTTAGGAGTGGATGGAATAAGTTCAGGAACTTCTGCCATTACTAACCAGCAGAGCGTTACCATTGTCGACCAATGGAAAAGTCTATCAAGCATGTGTATACAACGTGATTATTTATGGAAGTGAAACCTGGACAGTGATGGATGCATGGAGAAAAATGATATGAGAATGATATGATGGATTTATAATGCAAATCTTCTAAGAAAAGCTTAGATCTGATGACTTCAGAGGAAGATTAAATATGGACAGTCTAGAGATGTGTACAGAAGACTTTGATGGTATGATCACATTGAAAGAATGGATCAGAGTTAGTTGGTTAGTAGATGTAGAACAGTTGAGGTAGCAGATTCAGTTCACAGAGGAAGGCCAATAAAAACATGGGAGGAAGTGAATAAGAATGGATTTGAGAGAAAGAGGGATAAATAAAGACCTGGGCAAAGATAGGTTAGTTTGAAAGTCAATTTCTAAAAGCTGTCCAACACATGTCAGCATGTAGGTCGTTAAACTGAATATGATGATGATGATGATGATATGCTTTTGAGTCATGATGAGAAGCAGTAATTTTGGATGTAGACAGCCTCTAAAATTAGAAGTTATTTTATTCAGGATGGGGGTTAAAAACTGATAATATAACTGGCATAATCATGCTGACACCACACCGGTTAGATCACCAACGTTAAGCAACATTGAGCCTGGTCAGTACCAGATGGGTGACTATTTGGGAATATCAGGAGACACCTTATGCAGAGGATGGCAAAACCTCTCTAATAAAAAAAGAAAATTTTTTGTTTAAATACATCCCTGAAGATCCCTTTAGCAAGCACTTTTCAACTAATCCACATGTTGACAACGGAACAACTGCCCCTCAGGAAAAAGTGTTGTTCTCAATAATGTGGTGAAGCTTCGGAGAAAGTATGCAATTTGCTTGTGTTTATATATATATATATATATATATCTCATAAAATAAATCTTGTAGCTCCTCAGAGATCGATCTTGAGTAATGAACTGATTTCACTGTAGGATTTTTGGTGTTTAATCATCAGACCTGCTCCACCAGTAACCCAAGCATTTCTCAAAAGAAAAAAAAAAGAAAAGAAATGCTGCCTCCTCAAATGGGGCATCGTTCTAAACATTGAAAACTAAATGGTTCGTCAGAATAACAGACTATATGTGACATGGACACTCAACATCAACCAATAAAAATAATTCCAGCTTCCTTTTTATACATATAGAGATGGTAATTAGTTTAAAATCAATCCGTAATTTATATACTTAAACGTAATTTGCAAAAGTTAGTTCAGATTAAAAATCATGACGAACGTTGATCTCTTAAATAAAGCAGAGAGTGTATGTATTGATCATAGGTCTGGTGATACTATAATTAGCTCACATTTTTCTTGCCTTTTCACACAAAGTTTTGAGAAGAAAGTGGGAGCTCAGAGAAAAGTAAAAGAATGACAGGATAAAAAGAAATTAAAATGCATTCGGTTTTGTGATGTTAGACAAACAAATAATAGGAATTCAATAGTATTAACCTCTCACCATAACTAGTAAAAAAAAATTTTTTTTTTACCTCTTGTTAAAAAAATAGTGGATGGAGGGGGGGGGGGGAGAAAGAAGGCTAATAATATTCTAAAGATATAAGATTTAATTATCTTAATTTGATAAGAATTCTATCATTTACTCACTCACTTCATACAACTGTTTTTCATATTTATGTTTTAAAGGTTGGGAATCATAAGAAAATTAAATGATTCCTAATCGTCTCTGAAACGAACGTATCCCAGACCATTATTGACATTGAATTCTTAGAACTGTAATAAATAATGTTACAAATCTTGATTTATCACTACATATATATATATATATATATATATATATATATATATATATATATATATTGTATAATATAAGCGACAACTCATGGCTAGATATCCTTTCAATAGTCCGAATCAGGATCGTAGTTTCGGAGAGGAATTGGCTGATGAATTTGCCATAGTTTAGGTTAGTCTCCCCAGTACTTTCAGACCCATCCGGTTCCATCTTCAGGGGAATGAGGTTAATCAAGTACAGACCATGTGTTAGTATTATAGAAGGTTTTAGTGGTAATTATGTAACATGTATAGTTTTGTACTTACTACATAATTCCCGCCAAAACCTTGAAAAGCCGGCATATGTAAAAATAATTGAATATTTACTTAAATTAATATTGGTATATATTATATATAAACACACCTGTCTATAAAAAAAAAAAATTTTTAAATTTAAAAAAAAACAAAAACACCATTGACTTTATTATAGAGTGGATGATTTCTTTCAAATTCATTTCAGGCGGCGGCTAAGTCCAAGGTGGTTGTCCGACGTGCTATTTAAACAAAATCTGTCAGCACATGTTACACTCGGGCAAGTATATAAAACTAACCGAATATATATAATATATATATATATATAAATAAAAATTAAAAAAAAAAAAAAACGGTAATACCACTATTTTTTTAGTATTCGTCCAGTGTCAGGTATTCTGCCTTCCACTGAAAGTGTCAGGTTTAATGAGAACACAAATTCACATGTGGTCTCCAGTCAGCATGTCTATCCTGGTTAGTGGAGATGAAACATTAAATGCTTCGTTGTTAAAATCTTTTACTTTGGTTGATAGTATTTTACATTTCCTCAAAGTCCGTCGAGTCTGCTGGCGTGACCACATCAGTGAGAAATCGTCGAAGATGTACCGTGAAGTATGATGAGTGATGACATTCTCGGACATGCCGAAACATGGCAGCGATGAAAGTACTACAACAGTAACTGTTAAACAAGGAATGAGAAGTACAACATGGGAATTTCACAAAAAAAAAAAAAAAAAAAAAAAAAAAATGGTTGAGTTATGGATGGTATCAAGGAAAATATAGACATTAAAACAGTGCAGAAGCACATGTAACAAAAAAAAAAAAAAATTGGTTGAGTTAGGGATGGTATCAAGGAAAATATAGACATTAAAACAGTGCAGAAGCACATGTAACAAAAAAAAAAAAAAAAAATCAAGACAAAAAAGATTAGAATGAAGATGTTGACAACATAATGTTAACTTAATGAATATGCAATGATGATGAATACTTGTAATCTAACATGTCAGTTTCACCAAGACTGTAGAGTCAGAGTCAAACGATAAAAGAAATATCAGGAGTTGTGTTTGAGCTACAAGCTTTTTTATTATTATTTTTTTTAATTTTTTTTTTTTTCAATTTTTTCAATTTTTTTTTTTTAAATCGAATTGTTTAGATTTAGTTTGTTAAATCCATTGAAGTACTTGTAAAACAAGCACAAGGATGCAATATTGCGGCGATGAGACAGGGGCTGGAGCTTGGTGGATAGTGAGGGACCTATTAGATTAGAGATTCTTTTTTTTAACCTTGTCTAAGAGGAAGAGACTAGTGGATGGTGCATCAGCCCAGATGTGACACCAATACTTCATGCACCAGCCCAGACAATGTCTTCTATGTAAATACATAGTCACGGCTGCTGTAAGGAAAGTGAGCTCCCTCTACCAGGCTAGAAAACTTCTCAAAGCTGTCAGTATGCTATATCGCTACACCGCCCATGCAATCTCATTTGAATTTCTCCTTTTGGTCTGAAGAAGTTGACTCTCTATGTGAGAGTACAACTGAAAAATGTGTGCACATATGTAACTAATAATGCTTGGATAAATAAAAATTTATGCTAAAAAACAGCTCTATTATTGAGTACTTTTCATAAACACTGGAAGATAGATAGATAGATAGATAGATAGATAGATTTGTTTATTTTTAAGCTGCAATAATTATGTTCCAATGCAATATATGGTACTAGACCCCCTGTGACTGGTTGGGTCAGTATTTGTTATATATATTGTTAAATATATATATTTTTAAAAAAAAAACTTTTTCATCGGTTGATAATCATGTGTTTACAAGAATTACAAAGGACTTCAGTTTTACATCTCTCTCTATTATTTACATTACTCGTTCTTGATCGTACTAAAACATTCAGATACAGACGAATTGTGCACAATTGCCAACAAGCAAGATAAAACAACATCAGAGTTTTAGTAGTACAGGGTGACTCCCCAAAAAACGGGCCCCAAATCTAATTAGGCCCCGTTTCTTAGTGTTTCGTCCGAATGAAGTGAATTTTGGGGCATAACTAATTTATTATATTCACAACATCATATCAAAACACGAAGTTGTCCATGACGTTCTTACAGACTGAATTGGGAATGGCTCTCATCTCCTCCCCGATGGCTTCTTTGAGTTCTGTGATGGTTCTGGGTTTCCCTGCGTACATTCTGCCCTTAAGGAAAAAATCTGGGGGGGTTTATGTCCGGGCTATGGGGTGGCCACTCAAAATTAGTCTTGAGACTGATCACTCGGCCTCCGAAGTTCTCTTTCAGCCAATCTCGGGACAGGTTTGAGGTGTGAGAACTTGCTCCATCTTGCTGGAACCAGTACTTGCTCATGAGCGACGGGTAGAGGGTCTGGAGCTCACTCTTGAAGGTTTTGAGGACCTCCACATACCGCTCCTTGGTGACTGTCACTGCGGCGCCAGATTCTTCAATGAAGATTGGTCCGATGATGCCTCTGACCAAGATTGCAGCCCACACCGTGCAATTAGGAGAGTGCAGGGGCTTGGTGGCTACTTCATTGGGTCTGGAGGACCCCTAGAAGACATTTGTCTTGGAGTTCGCCTTTCCGTCAAGATGGAAGTGGGCTTCATCTGAGGTCCAAAGGAGGTTAAGGACACCTGGTGTCTCCTCGATCTTATCAAGCATCTTGACTGCCATAGCGCTCCTCTGCTTCTTGTCTGAGGCTGTAAGGGTCTGCAGCGTCTGTATTCTGCATGGGTACGCCCTGATATCATTCACCAGCACTCTCCTGCAAGTCTCACGGGAGATACCGAGGGACTGACTTCGCTTACGCACAGAGCGTTTCGGACTCTCCTGGAGAGACTCTCACACTTTCGACCAGCTCAGCTGTCCGCTTCTTGGGACGTTCCGAGTGGCTTGGACGGTTCTCACTGGCAGCGTTGAAGTACTCCACGGTCCCATACTTCTCGAAGTGGTCCATCCAGTTCTGAATTCTGCTTTTGGGTGGAGCCTTTTCACATCCGAACTGATGCATGAAACTGTCCTGGGTTTTCTTAAACGAGCCTGTCTTGTAGTAAAATTTAACACAATGTATTCTTTGTCCCAGCTCCCACTGAGGTCTTCGTGTACTCACGGTCGTTGATTCTACCATGTCCTGTAAAATAAGGGCAATCGGTGAATAAATAAAGGAGATATCACATAAAGTGTACATGGGGCCCGTTTTTTTTTAGTCACCCTGTATACTACATATATGACTTATTGCTAATAGTAGATTTCTTATGTTGGAGTCGGATCTTTTACAATTTCAGGTGGTGGCATAGGAGTCCGAGTTGTGACTGTATATCTTCTGGCTCTGCAACCCTACTCCTAAGCATCCTTTTTCAGAAATGCATATCTATGCGTACTATTGTTATCAACCCTAAAATGACCTAAGAAGTTTCCCCATCTCTTCTGAAAAACTTTGTCAACTGTGACAATGGAAGTACAGGCAAAGAATATAAGACAGATTTATATAAATAACGCTAAGACCAATGGCCATACACATGCGAAAAGAGACGATTTATTGAATGCTGAATCCAGTTGTTTTGGATCCCGAATCATGGTGGCGGACCCGCACACAGCCATGACAGAGTAGAAGTCTAAGCAAGTTGTATTTATTTTTATTTAAGTTACGGTCTTCTGGAGGTTAAAGATTCAATCTTCACTACTTAACACCTTTATCCGTTGTGCCACATGTCCACGTGAAAAAGATTAAAGTTTAAAAAAAATATTACATAAGATTCTACCTTACTGACCCCCCCCCCCTTTCATCCGATTTATTTTTGAACAGGTCTTTGATTAGTCCTCTATAAGAGGGTGGGGCCTGCCTGTCAGTCTTGATCGAAGTCTTCCATTCCAGGCTCGGCAGTCGCGAAGATCTAAGTTTGTAATCCCGAGGGCTGCACGGTCATGTTTACACAGCTCATCCGAAGAAAGCTTTGGTCTTCCAGCCTGCCGACTTGATGCAATGGACATGTTTCCAACCTGGGAGATCCAGCTCGAGCTTCACTCGACATGGCTAAGTCATCTCCTCCTGCCCAGCTTAAGGACATCAGTTATTTCCCGTATACGAAGCCTAGAGGAAGAGTCTCGAGAAGAGTGTCGTCTTCCGACTTGACATGACAGATCCATCTAATCATGGCTCTTTCGTTGCGCTGCAGTCTCTTGAGAGTGCTCGCCGATGCAGCCCATGTTTCAGAGCCATAAAGCATGACACTCCTCACATAGCTGGTGTACGCCTGTCCTCTAGTTGCGATCGCCAGATGCTTATTTGTCAAGATGGGCAGGAGTTCTCTAAAGCCCCTCCAGGCAGACTTGCACCGGGTAATAGCAGCAGCAGTCTCACAACCGCCATCGGCTGAAAGGGAGTCGGCCAGATCGCAGAACTCGGCTACAGATTTCAGTTTGCTATCCACAACCATGTGAATGAAATAATTACAATATTTCTTTCTCTTTCTATACGTGTACCTATGTTGCTAACAGGTTTTGAATCTGAAAGGGAGTCACCCAGGTAACAGACCTCAACTACAGCTTCCTATCTCCAACCGCGACCTCCTTCACTAGTCTGCCGTCGATCGGTCTAGCTGTGCCCATACAGCGAGGACACCTGTATCGCTGATCCGGTCGGAGTCGGCCACTGATTCCACTGCATCTCTTGTGGATCCAGTAGAAACAGACGGGGCAAAAGATGGAGTTTCTCCCTGTACCACTTCGGCAGACTGTGCAAGGGAACTTTCCTGATCTTTTCCTGGAATCAAGGTTTGGTTTGGTGGTATTGTGCCTGATTCAACTGAATACTAACAATGATATATTTACAGGGTTTACTTTCTCTAAAGTGAGTAATTAACTACCCATAAAAATATGGCAACAACTATGGAAGTTAATCATAATTTCATATCCAGAAGCATTCATGTGATTACTATAATTAACAAGAGGAATTATGTAGTCAACACTAAGAAAATATATTCAAGAAAACAATCCAATGTAAGCATTAAGTTTGAAAAGGGAATGACTGATACCAGTTGATACATCCTCGACAAAATGGGAGGTAAATACTGAGTAGTTCGTAAAGGCCCTAATCCCAATTACGCTTATATATGAACAAGCTTTAAAGAAAAAAAAAAAAATCTGCCATTACTAACCAGCAGAGCGTTACCACTGTTGACCAAGGAAAGAGTTTATCAGGCATGCGTATGCATTGTGATGATGCATGGAAGTAAAACCTGTCCAGTGATGGTTGAGGACATGTGTTGCATGGAGAGAAATGCTGTGATGCATGTGTAATGCAAGTCTTAAAAGACTTAGATCTGATGACCTCAGAGGAAGTTTAAATCTGGACAGTATAGGGAGATGTGTGCAGATAAGGATACTTTGATGGTATGATCACATCATTGATAAGAAAAAAACAAAAAAAACAGAGTTTTTGGGTTAGATGTAGGAGAGTTGAAGTAGCAGGTTCAGTTCACAGGGGGGAAAGCCAAGGAAAACATGGGAGGAAGTGATAAGAATGGACTTAATGGAAAGAGGAATAAATAAAGACCTGGCCAGAGATAGGTTAGTTTGAAAGTCACTTTCTAAAACTAGTCCAACGTTATGACAGCGCGTAAAACAGACGTTAAACCGAATATGATGAGCGCGTAAATCCTCGTTCGCTACAGATATTCATGAGCAGCAAAGACAACATTTTAGTTTAGAAATTTAGAAAACAAAATATAAATTGTAACATGAGGTTCAGGGCTGGGAGCGTGTGTATGCGGGGGATGGGGGGGGCACATTCATTCCTGGACAATGGGGATGAGGGTTTCTCGTAACATTTTGAATGTCCTTCAAGCTCTTCTGCGCGCAGTCTTCTAACACTAAACCGGCAAGCGCAATAACATACACGTATACGTTCAATGTCCGGTTTTAGTCTTTTTCCGCTCTTTTTTGCTTATTTCTTTGACACTAGTTTTTCTTCCATTTTTCTATCTAACACATTTACAGACACATGTCTTAAGAGTCATTTACCTATGATTTATATTTTAGGCTTATACCAATCATTGTTATATATACTAGCCAAAATAGCCTCCCTACGGTCGTCTATTTTTGCTAGGCTGCCGTGTCAGAAATGAACGCTCACTCGTAAACCTATGGAGCCCCAGTCATATTTCTTGGGTGGTTAGACATTGATTTTCTTTGTTTCCGACCAAGAATATTTTTTTTAGTTAAAAGAGAAAAAAAAATGTTTGCCCCCCACCCACCAATTTTTTTTACCCTCCCCCATACATAAGTATTTTTAATTAAAAAGGAAAAAAAAAAAAAGGAACCCCCCCCCCCATACATAGTTAAAAAAAAAAAAAAAAAAAAAATAGGAGGCGCCTTAGTCATATCAAAGAACCAGTTTTGTTATTCTTCCAAAATTACCCATTTAGTAATGGTCAATATATTTGTTGCTTAACTTCAATTTACAACAAAACACCTTGTCTTAACAACGT
>OY744534.1:72030884-72073384 GCA_963556195.1 Sepiola atlantica
TTATTTTATTTTCCTATATCTGTTGTATCGGCATCTTACACGCCTTAACCACAACCATAATTCTACACCTCCACACGCAATCAATAATTCTAACTTTAAAAAAAAAAATTTGTTCACCCCAAACAAGACCACTGGGACGCAAGGAGCAACTGTAATTAGGGGTCAGATATTTATAAGTGGGCATCCTAAGCAGGGAGTTGCGCAGCAAGATGTTTGTTCACATTACATTTACATATGTTGATACAGTAGGGGAAACCGGGAGCAGGGAGGGGAATTCAAAATGCAAGCGGCCCGAGGAAAGAAGCTATTAGAGTGGAAAGTTTTCCAGCATCTGGGGCTCTCTAAAGTGAAGGGGTGGGATTTTGCTGCTAGTCAGGTTTGTCGGGCACATTTACGTTGAGGGGGTACAAGTGCACGTACTTGTAAAATAAACACAAAGATGCAACATTGCGGTGATGGGACAGGGGCTTGAGCTTAGTAAACAGTGTGAGACCGATTAGGTCAGAGACTCTTAAGCATCCTGTCTTAAAGCGAGAGACTAGTGGTTGGTGCACCAGCTCAGATGTGGCAACACAATACTCCATGTATGGCTTTATACAGATATAGGATACTGGCAGATGTGAGAAGTTTTCTAGCCTGGTAGAGGGAGACTACCTTCTTTGCAGCAGACTTGACAGTATCTTCTATGTATTTATTCCAGTTCATGTTGCTTGTGAATGTTAAGCTGAGGAGTTTGAGGGTTGGACTCTCATAAAGGATGCTATCAACCATTCTGTCGTTGGAAAGGTTTTCCATTCATCCGTAAACACGGCTGTTTCTTCCCCTTTTTCTCTACATCTCCTTCACAGTCCCCCTGTCTATAATCTGATCGTGGCTTTTATAAAGAGACCCAACCCACCTTCCCTCCGCCAATAAAATATCCCCTGTATAAAATTACTTAAAAATTCAGTTATTTCTTATAAATATTTTGTAGTTGTTGGGGACTTATGTTTTGAGGCATGTCCGTCCGTCCAGATTTTTCTCCGCAACCATCCATTGAATTTCTCTGAAATTTTGCATGAAGTAACTTTGGTCAGGTTAGAAAGTGACATTCTCCGATTTTTGAAAAAAATCAGGGGGTCAAAAGGCCCCGAAATGACAAAAAATGACATTTTTTTGCCCCATAATGTTTGATCCATCCATTCAATTACTCTGAAACTTGGCCAAAATGTGGAGGCAATTGTTCCTAATAGAAAATAAGTATCGCTGACCTTGGAAAAAATCTGGTTCGCGCCCCCAGGGGAGTCAAAAGCCCTCAAAATGGCAAAAACTTACCCTTTTCTCCCATAACGTTTGATCCATCCATTCAATTTTTCTGAAACTTGGCCAAAATGTAGAGGCAATTGTTCTGGATATAAAATGAGCATCCTTGACCTCAGAAAAATTCTGGTTCGCGCCCCCAGGGAGTCAAAGGTGTAGTATCTGTTCCGATGGATACTGCACCCGATAGACTGGTATTGTCTTTGCCTTCGGGGCTTGATTTACGACTGTCTATGGGTCTGTCCTGTGCAGTTCTAGGAGGTCCACCCTCCCAGGCTTCGCCTCCCCTCTTTGGGGAGGAGTAAGTTTATTGCTTACTGCCTGAGGCGCCCCTACCGGGGAATGCCGACGGGGCTGCCCAGGCAATTTTTAAACCCCACTTTCCCGACCCGACCGTGGGTCATATCTTACTTGTGGGAGTAAGATAAAAACTGGCCTTGTGCCTAACTCCTGGAGAGGGGGTAAATAAATACCCAACGTGATTATCTACCAACCTGTATACTTTTAACGTGCTGAAACTGTTTTTAAGTTTTTTGGGTTTTTTTATTTTTTTATTTCAAAATTTGAAATCGTTCAAAGCTGTCTTTGTAACACGAAAAGATAAAGATGGCCGTCTATATTTTATTCATACTGATTAGGAGTTTTATTTACCTCCTCTCCAGGAGGTTAGACATAAGGTCAAGTGTGGGTTTTGAGGAAAGTGTTTCTGTGGAAGAACTGGTTTAGAACCCGGCACACTCAGGTTCTCAGTCCGCATCGTTATCCACTTAGCAACCGTGCCAATTAGTATTACAAAAAAAAAAAAAAAATGTAAAAATAAATTTTTAAATAAAAAAAATAAATAAATTAAAAAAATATAAATTTAAAAAAAAAAAAAAAAAATCAATTTAAAAAAAAAAAAAATTTAAAAAAAAAAAATTTTTTTTTTTAAACTTACAATTTAAGCACATTAAAAGTATACAAGTCGGTAGATAAATTTTACTACGTTTGAGTATAAATTATTGGTTGTTGCTTTTTTTCTTTGTTCATACATTCTCGTCTGTTAACTATTCTGCACTTTTACCTATACAAGACCTTAGAAGTATTTGTATTTTTCATAACAAAATAAAACAAGATCTTATCAAATATAGTATTTTAGTAGTTGGCCCCCTCGACCAACAGAAAAAAAAAATGTCGGATAATTGGAAGCATAATTGCACAGGATATTAATGTTCCGTTGATGAAGAACAAAGCAATTAATATGATCAATAAAAACATTTAAGAAAATAATCATCATCATATTCGGTTTAATGCCTGTTGGATGGCTTCCAGAAAACTGACTTCCAAACTAACCTATCTCTGGTCTCCCATGTTTTTATGAACGGACTCTGTGACTGCTACATCAACTGACCTAAGAACTGTCACCCATTCTTTCAAGACTAACCCGAACCCTAATCTCCCTATACTCTCCAGATTCAATCTCCTTGAGGCCATCAGGTCTAAGCCAGTTTTAAGACTCGCATCAGACATCCATCGTATCATTCTCATCAGGCAACTCATATCCTCAACCCTCACTGGCGACGTTTCACTTCCACACACCATCACACTGCGTACACACGTCGGATAGAACGTAATAATATAAAAGAATAAGTTGCCACAGATCAAAGCAAAATACGATTAGTTAACGAACTCTGGTTGTTCAGCAACGTTACTAGGTGCATGTCCTGCGTTCCGTATGCATACAAATGTAGAAGATGCAGTAAATTGCGCCCCCCCCCCCAAGAACACTTCAATTTCATGATGAAAATTGATCCATTGTACACAGCCAACATGTAACAGTTACAGATCGGTTGTGTACAGATTTTGACCGGTAGCGAATAGTCATATCTCCATGCTGACGAGTCCCGATTATTAAGGACGAAACGTATACGTACATAGATAATAAACGTACATAAAAGTATTAAAAAAATATATATTAACGAAAAATATGTCCTATAAGAGTTAAGGGCCACTAATAATGCAATTTTCTGCATCTTAATCACTCGGGGAGTGAACCAATTGAAATAGTAAGCAAAACCAACGAACGCTGCAATCACACACTATATCTATATATCTAATATATACATATATATATATAATTTTTGTATACAGATTTATTTAATTAATTTATAAACTAATGTTTGCGTGCACAAAACGCAGACACATAAATATGCATATATATTTCTTTTATCGCCAATGATTTACCCCCCTCCCCCGTTATCTTCACTGAAACTTCAAAAAGAAAAAAAAAAAAAAAGAAATTGTGGAAGAGGGGTTATGGGCTAAAAAAAAAAAAAAAAAAAAAAAAAAAAATCAAACTCTTTTTTCTTAAACTTTTCATAAATATATATATACATATTTTTTTGTTCGCTTTACTCACACTTCACTTTGGGAGGATTGTCATATCTGTTCTGTTGTCATGAGAACATCCTCCCAGGTATTACCTCTTTGAAAGGAGGAGGGATTTAGCAAGCATACATCAACAAGAAATTGTCACAAAACTTACATTATATTAGCAAAAAAAAAAAAAAAAAAGTGACCGAAGGGAGTATATTTTTTGCTAGTTTGTATGATTTCAGTGAATTTTTTTTAAAAAACTGCTGCAGACCTTTAAGAACACTGCATTCAATGGCAATCCTGTAGGAATTACAAGACAACAGCTGCACATCGACCCTTGAATTTTGATTGGTCTGGAGGTTGCACTTCCATGCAATGATGCAGCAGATACATCGATATTAACATTTTTTTTTAATCTTAAATTTAAAAAAATAAATAAATAAAAAACCCTGTAAGCAAAATAGTTAAGCTGGTTAAATACAGTAATTGTAGTGAGAGTTGGACGAAAATCTACGATGGCATCGTTCCTCACAATTAGCCAGAGAGAATCGGGGGGGTCTAGAATTGGTTCCCTCTTTACTGATGAGCTCCGACGGCCGTGAAGGCCGATTCTCTATTCGTACCATCATCCTTAGACGTGAGCGCAGTGTCGGTACAGATGGATACTTGTGCACACTTGTCTTCTTGTGCCAAACGCACCATACATAGAACATGAAACCCCTTCAGCATGCCTCTCAATAAGTCGCACAAATCGTAGACTACGGCTTTCAACCTTTATGGTGAGATGTTACAACATTTCACCCCAAACAAGGCAGGCCGCCACTGTAGACGTAAGGGTTACTGAGAATTAGGGTGTAAGTTTTGGATGTCATCCGAAGTTGAGAGCTGTGTAGTGAGATGTCTGTTTACATTAGTTTTAAACCTCTGCATGTCAGTACAGTTGAGGAAACGGGGGCAGGGAGGGAATTCCAGAGGCCGGCAGCACGAGGAAAGAAGCTATTGGAATAGAAGGCTCTCTGGCATCTGAGGACCTCCACAGTGAATGGATGGGATTTTGCTGATTGTTGAGTTGGTCTAGTTTATTTATGTCGAGGGAGCACCAGAGCAGGCAATTCATCGGAGCACAAGTGTGAGGAGTTTACTAGCACGGTAGAGGGAGCCAACCTTCTTTGCTGCAGCCTTGGTAATGTCTTCAATGTATTTGTTTCAATTCATGTTACCTGTGAAGGTTAGGCTGAGGAGTTTGAATGTTGAACTCTCAGGTAGGGTGTTATTTGCCATGGCAATTGGTGGTTGAAGAGTTTTCTTGTAGTTGTTGAAGGAAAGGAGCTTTGTCTTTGCGCTCTTCTCGTACAAATTTTGTTCCAAGGGGGAGAGGGTTACCTCGCGATAAATGCAAGGGGTGAAACTTATGCAAGAATTTTGAAGCGAGACTAGAAGTGTGCACAGTCCTCCATCTTCGCTGTAGCGACTCAGTGGAGAAGAAACAAAAACAAGATGACTAGCTGATACACGAATGCAGGGTATCTGAACAAACTCAAAAAATACAAAGTGAAAATAAGTTTTAATTAAAAAAAATTTTTTTTTTTACTTTAACTCAACCCAAACAAGGGGTCATGTTGCCATTGAAACGTAAGGGGCTACTGTGAATTAAGAGCCAGCTTTATAGGGGGCATTCTAAGTGGGGAGTTGTGCAGCGAGGTGTTTGTTCACATTACATTTAAATTTCTGCATGTTGGTTAAGTCGGAAACAGGGAGCAGGAAGAGAATTTCAAAGGCAAGCAGTCTGAAGAAAGAAGCCATTAGAGTAGAAATTCTACTTTTTTTTTTAGGCAATAGTTTTTGATTTACACAAAGGCACACTGCCACTGAGACGTAAGGGGCTACTGTGAATTAGGGGCCAGATTTATAAGGGCATGCTAAGTTGGGAGTTGTGCAGTGAGATGTTTGTTCACATTACATTTAAATTTCTGCATGTTGGTACACTTAGGGAAGCAGGGAGGGAATTCCAAGGGCTAGCTGTTCAAGAAAAGCTATTAGAATAATAATAATAATAATAATAATAATAATAATAATAATAAAGTATTATGGTTTTAAAAATGATTCCTGAAAGATATGCAAAATCCTCTGCACTATAATAAAGACCAATGAGTATTTATTTATATACAAATATATAAAAACGTGCCAGAAGAAACCATTAAGTGTTTAGGAGATTTCAAGTGTTCGCAAATAGCAAGTCAGGCAACCCCCCTGCCTTCTAAAATGAATTCAGAAAGAAATCCTCCACTATTTCCATAATGAGATGTTTTTCTTTTTTATAGCGATTGATACGTTTTTATTCTTTTTAAACTTTCTAGTTTGAGACTTTAACTTCACCGATCGAGACGTTATTTTATATGGATAAAATAGCGAACACTGGCAAAGCATAACCCTCTCACCCCGTCATTTACGACGGAAGGTGTACATCTGTTAATTATTACTTGGCTGCAAAATATACTTTATAAGTTAAGATTTTCAAGGTGCGACAAGATTAATAGGTTTGATTGACAGGTTGAGTTAAGTTCAGCTGAAGCCCCGGATGAGAAGTGGGTAATTGATTGGTTAGTTTAATCATGCGGCATAGAAAGGATTTGAAGTTGGATTTTAGTTGCAGTCTAAATCTTATGTTTCTTCACATGTGATGTGAGATGCTTAGACCCCCCCCCCTCCGGTGAGAGATTGTCCAGCCGGAAGCACCTCCGAGTTAAGAGGTGGGGGGGGGGGGGGAGTAGACATAATGGTTAAGATGATTAAAATAGATTATAAAATAGGATCATTGTTTTCTCCTTCACGAAAGAAAGGCTCTTCAAGAACAGTGTCACCCTTGACCCTTGAAAGGCAGACAGTCTTTTCCATTGAAGGGATATGCCACAATAAATAAAATAAACCTCACAGGTACTTTGTACCCGCACCCAGAAACTTAAATCTCTAGAAATGCTATTGCTCATATTTTATTAATTAAACCAAAATATATCGAACATTTGACGAAATGACATAGGTTTTTTTGGGTTTTTTTTTTAATTTATAATTTTTGCATGGGCGAATCCATTAACAACAAAGGATAGAATGTGCCCTTTTCCAGCCGTCTTACTCTCCTACCAAGGTTTCCACAGACATTCACATCGCTCGTTCACGAAAAGACTGGTAGATGACCAAAATCTACAATGGTTTGGAGGAGTTAGAAAACAACGCCAAAGTGTTTGTTGCCTCGAAGAACCTGTATTTCTTTGTTTGCGGAATTGACCTTTTGCCAAGCAAATGGAGAGCTGTCATTGAAGTGGGCAGGGTGATAAGTGAACAGAAGAACTGGTTTAGAGTGTATTTTTAGTATTAATGGTTTGTTTTTTGTTTTTAAATAAATAAATATTGTAAAAAAAAAAAATTATTTGAAGTACAATAACCTTGCATCATCCTAACAATCATCATAACTAATATATATATGTATGATAGGCTTGAAAATCCACAACATTTTACAAAATACTTTCAAGTTAAAACATCTTAAACATCGCATTGGTGACCAATTAAAAATATGCGACACTAACTGTTGCATTAAGAGAAGAGTTGTCTTCTTTTAGAAAGAAATTGGTGCTTGTGCTGTTCAGCGGCCATATTAAAAAAAAATTTTTTTAATAAAAACAATATTATGTACTTATTCAGCATTATATTCTTACTCACTGTACAAAAAAAAGTAGAAAAAAATATCCACTAGAACTTTAATTACAAGTATTTTTCCATTCTGCGTATCATAACAGCGACTCGTTCAGTAAGCCTCCATCTTGTTTTTTAAGAAGATTTCAGTTATCTGCCCTTGAAATCTTCGGAAAGACTAATTGTAATATTCTGAGAATAAAGGCCACTGAAATCTCATATGGTAATTGTTCAGCCAGAAGCAACTCTTAGTTTAAGAGAAATAAAATCTGGTTAACATTGAAATGGTCATCATCTCCTTCGTGACAAAAATACCGAGGCTGCTGTATTTGTATTTGGTAATTTGAGTCTGGACCATGTAGTTTCCAGTGGGGTCTCTTGATGCCATATTATCGACAACTACTACAGCATCTCCTTCGTCAATGGTTTACAAAGATAATCTCTGTCCTTACACTAAACAGAGGCTAGGGAAGACTGGGTGGGTGCCCAGCTCTCACCTCCATACAGCATCACACTCCTAACATAGCTGCTATATACACTTGCTCTGGGGTAGCTTGTGACGTCACGACTGGCAACAGTTCGCAGAATTTACCCCATGTTGATGTTACCCTAATCGTACAGCTAAACTCGCAACCACCTTCAGCACTCAACATATACCCAAGATAACAAAAGGGGTAGATCGATTCCTGGAGATATTTGTGAGTTTGGCTCTATCTGGAGGGGGGGGGGGGGTACAATAAAGTAGCCCATCAGTAGTAGTAGTAGTAGCCTTTTTTGCGATGCTTAATGACATTACGCGCACAGTTTCACGTAGACCCAACATTCATCGTCAGTCGTTTGAAAATCATTCCCCCAGAAGCAATGATGTATGTCTATTTTTAGAGGGGTTGAAATATGTTCCAAAAGTTGAGTCAAATTCAGTGAAATTGTAAAGTGGTATGCCACAGTGAAGACCTACCAGATGTGACGGAGGATAGAGAGCGATGGCGTGAGAGAGGAGAATCCTTGACACTACCATGACAAGATGGTGACGATGCCACAAAAAGAAGTTCCTGATACTGTCTTTCTGCAACGTCCAAGTAATTTGCCATCTTGCATAGCAGAGAGTACCATGTGAAGTTGACAAGATGATTTCATTCATTTTTCTAATCCATGTCATTAGTCGGCTCATAAAGTGATAACACTTATTAACAGTGTTTTTTTTTTTGAAGACGACCAACATGATTGCAAGGAATTTTTCGATTTCCCTTGTCGATCGTTATTGTTCACATTGCATTATAGTTTTAGATTTTCATCATATTAGTTAACTTGCGTGAACTTAAATCATGATTGCCACCTGAAAGTTAAACTATTAAATCATTGTATATAGTAAGTGGTACTCAAAGATGACGCACCATGTTTCCGTGACTTCGCATCGTCAACGTTCGGGCAGGTTACGGAAGTGCCTGAGAGTTGACGAGACGAAAGCTACCAAACGCTAAATTGAAGACTGGCAGTCGATAAATTACGACAAAGAAAACCAAACTAAAATACATATATAAAATAAAGAACGAACAAACCATAGCTAAACAATTTGATGTTTTTTTGTCAAAGGAACCATTGTTAATCAAATGTTTTTGAAATAAAATTTTCAAAAGATGATTTTGTTTGATTTGTTAAGCAAATGTTTTGGGTTTTTTTTTACTTTTTTTTTTTTTTTAAAAATGTTTTTTGTTTTACATTTTTTTTCAAAAAACTCAGTCCTTTGGGAGATTCAACGAGCTGACAGATTATAGAAATTAATTTTTTTTTTGAACGCGATTAATTTCTTCCAAAAGTCATCGGCTGCTTGGTTAATAGTTTCAGCGATTCTCTGGCGATTCCGAGACCTGCTCGAACGTTGACGACACTAAGTCACGGGAACATGGTGCGTCATCTATAAGAGTACTTTTTTTTTTATAGCTTCATTACAATAGGGGTGGGACGTAATGGGTGAAAATTTCATTAGGGGTGGGACGTAATGGGTGAAAATTTCATTAGGGGTGGGACGTAATGGGTGAAAATTTCATTAGGGGTGGGACGTAATGGGTGAAAATTGCAGATTCATGCGAGTAGTATTTTTTGTGTTCATTTATACATAACACTAAATCAAACATTTTGAAAATTTTGCAAAATTCAGAAGGTGCAGGTCACTAGTTTTTGGCTATTTTACATTCATGAAAACCCTTTCACAGCCTGAAAATGGTCCTAAATTAAAGTACTATATCAGATTTAACCATCTATATCCATTCATAGCTTTTGAGGATGTTTTAGGACCTGCAATGTCACATGAAACCACTTTTTCACCGAAAAATGATGGATTTTGAGCCCCGTGGAGCCCTAACGGCTATTTTTGGCCTGCACCTTCTGAATTTTGCAAAATTTTTCAAAATGTTTGATTGTTTAGTGTTATGTATAAATGAACACAAAAAAATACAACTCGCATGAATCTGAAATTTTCACTCATTACGCCTCACCCCTAATTACATGATAATCTCAATTTAATCTTTGGGTGTTTCCCTAAAATATACAAGGGAACCCCTCATTTTAGCTGTCAAGTTCAAATCTACAAGTATTATGCAACATACAAATGATCTGAAACTATAATTGATGTTTGTCCTTCGGTGATGCAATTAAAAACAAACCCCTACAATAAGATAAAACAACTTTGAGTAAAATTTTATAATGGAATCAAGGTAAGGTAAGATATTGCTTAATGGCACATCAACCCTCAGGGTCATTTCATGCGATGAATGTGGAAGGAAATATTCATTTGAGTCATTTATATGCATATTAGTTGAGAGCTTTGGTATTTTTGAATTGTTCGAGGTTAGATGCATCTTGTTACCCCTGTTTTAGGGCTTAAATTTCAATTTTGGTTGTTTTCTTTGCTTTTTTGTACTGAATTTTAAGATGAGTTCCAAAAGGTTGATTTCCTTTAGAAAATGCAATATTTTGTAGGTTTTTTTACTTTCTCAAATAATGATTTTAGGTTTTGTTCATTACAGTATTTCCTACGAGTATTTTCATATTTTTTTTGCAATCCATTAATGTGTTTTAGGGTTAGTTGATAACCACATGTTCTGCATTGAGGTGAAATTTTTGCTTTTAGAAGATATTCATGAGTTAGTTTTGTATGACAAATTCGGATTCTGGTGAATTTTGTGTCTAAATTTTGTTTTGGTATTGTTTCTCTGTCTTGCCCAACATTTGGTATAATAAAATCAACGTGTGGTGTTAGAGGATATTACAATGATAGTGTGGTGTTAGAGGATATTACAATGATAGTGGGGTGTTAGAGGATATTACAATGATAGTGGGGTGTTAGAGGATATTACAATGATAGTGGGGTGTTAGAGGATATTACAATGATAGTGGGGTGTTAGAGGATATTACAATGATAGTGGGGTGTTAGAGGATATTACAATGATAGTGGGGTGTTAGAGGATATTACAATGATAGTGGGGTGTTAGAGGATATTACAATGATAGTGGGGTGTTAGAGGATATTACAATGATAGTGGGGTGTTAGAGGATATTACAATGATAGTGGGGTGTTAGAGGATATTACAATGATAGTGGGGTGTTAGAGGATATTACAATGATAGTGGGGTGTTAGAGGATATTACAATGATAGTGGGGTGTTAGAGGATATTACAATGATAGTGGGGTGTTAGAGGATATTACAATGATAGTGGGGTGTTAGAGGATATTACAATGATAGTGGGGTGTTAGAGGATATTACAATGATAGTGGGGTGTTAGAGGATATTACAATGATAGTGGGGTGTTAGAGGATATTACAATGATAGTGGGGTGTTAGAGGATATTACAATGATAGTGGGGTGTTAGAGGATATTACAATGATAGTGGGGTGTTAGAGGATATTACAATGATAGTGGGGTGTTAGAGGATATTACAATGATAGTGGGGTGTTAGAGGATATTACAATGATAGTGGGGTGTTAGAGGATATTACAATGATAGTGGGGTGTTAGAGGATATTACAATGATAGTGGGGTGTTAGAGGATATTACAATGATAGTGGGGTGTTAGAGGATATTACAATGATAGTGGGGTGTTAGAGGATATTACAATGATAGTGGGGTGTTAGAGGATATTACAATGATAGTGGGGTGTTAGAGGATATTACAATGATAGTGGGGTGTTAGAGGATATTACAATGATAGTGGGGTGTTAGAGGATATTACAATGATAGTGGGGTGTTAGAGGATATTACAATGATAGTGGGGTGTTAGAGGATATTACAATGATAGTGGGGTGTTAGAGGATATTACAATGATAGTGGGGTGTTAGAGGATATTACAATGATAGTGGGGTGTTAGAGGATATTACAATGATAGTGGGGTGTTAGAGGATATTACAATGATAGTGGGGTGTTAGAGGATATTACAATGATAGTGGGGTGTTAGAGGATATTACAATGATAGTGGGGTGTTAGAGGATATTACAATGATAGTGGGGTGTTAGAGGATATTACAATGATAGTGGGGTGTTAGAGGATATTACAATGATAGTGGGGTGTTAGAGGATATTACAATGATAGTGGGGTGTTAGAGGATATTACAATGATAGTGGGGTGTTAGAGGATATTACAATGATAGTGGGGTGTTAGAGGATATTACAATGATAGTGGGGTGTTAGAGGATATTACAATGATAGTGGGGTGTTAGAGGATATTACAATGATAGTGGGGTGTTAGAGGATATTACAATGATAGTGGGGTGTTAGAGGATATTACAATGATAGTGGGGTGTTAGAGGATATTACAATGATAGTGGGGTGTTAGAGGATATTACAATGATAGTGGGGTGTTAGAGGATATTACAATGATAGTGGGGTGTTAGAGGATATTACAATGATAGTGGGGTGTTAGAGGATATTACAATGATAGTGGGGTGTTAGAGGATATTACAATGATAGTGGGGTGTTAGAGGATATTACAATGATAGTGGGGTGTTAGAGGATATTACAATGATAGTGGGGTGTTAGAGGATATTACAATGATAGTGGGGTGTTAGAGGATATTACAATGATAGTGGGGTGTTAGAGGATATTACAATGATAGTGGGGTGTTAGAGGATATTACAATGATAGTGGGGTGTTAGAGGATATTACAATGATAGTGGGGTGTTAGAGGATATTACAATGATAGTGGGGTGTTAGAGGATATTACAATGATAGTGGGGTGTTAGAGGATATTACAATGATAGTGGGGTGTTAGAGGATATTACAATGATAGTGGGGTGTTAGAGGATATTACAATGATAGTGGGGTGTTAGAGGATATTACAATGATAGTGGGGTGTTAGAGGATATTACAATGATAGTGGGGTGTTAGAGGATATTACAATGATAGTGGGGTGTTAGAGGATATTACAATGATAGTGGGGTGTTAGAGGATATTACAATGATAGTGGGGTGTTAGAGGATATTACAATGATAGTGGGGTGTTAGAGGATATTACAATGATAGTGGGGTGTCTGTGGTCCTGCCAGATGTACATAAACAGCAAAGACAAAATTTTCCTTTATTTTATTCATAACAAAAACATTAAATTAACTTTTCTATGGTACATTTTTATGGGCAACTCAATGATGGTAATTATTATTTAATAATTATTAATCGAATGCTTGATTTTCTGAAATTTGTGATAAAAATCTACTATAAAAGAAGAAGTGTTCAGAATAATGGAGTACAAATGTTTTTCGCTTTTTTTGCACTTTTAAAATAAATTCCTATGCTACATATTTTTGGTTTTATTTTCAAATATATAAGTATTATTTTCATTCCAGGGCAATGCCGAGTGCTTCCTCTAATAATTAATAACACCATCTATATATATATATATATATATATAAAAAAAAAAGTTTAATTTCTTCATTTATAAAGCTTTTAAACTAACAGATTTGTTTGAGACAAACTCAAGTTGGGAAGGTTCAAATTAGAAAGAGTAAAAAGCTGAGCAGAAGAGGCTGCCCAATCAAAAAGCTGAGCAGAAGAGGCTGCCCAATCAAAAAGCTGAGCAGAAGAGGCTGCCCAATCAAAAAGCTGAGCAGAAGAGGCTGCCCAATCAAAAAGCTGAGCAGAAGAGGCTGCCCAATCATGAACTGGGCACAACCTGATCATGTGACTTGTTCTTCGCAATGAATAGATGCAAAATTTGGGATCATTTCTCGCCTTAACGATAAGGTCAAAATACCTTATTTCAAGTTAATTCAAGTTTACACAATAGAAGCACCCTGTTTTATAGACTGCTTATGTATATGTGATCCCAGTAGTAAAGTTAACTAATTTGCATATTGCTGTGCAAAAAGACACTTTATTAATTAACTATACTTTGTTATACATTTTTTTTTTTTAAATTTAACGATTGTTTTGATTTTAATGTAACAAATAGTTCTGTTTAGGAATATTGTTTTATTTGTGGATAAATGTTTAGCAAGTCGATATAATTCAGAATTGTCAATGGAGATAGGTTTTTATTTCTTGGTTATTGTGGCAGGACAGTTTATGCATCACTATTGCGTGCTTTTTTTTTTCCAGCTATTCTTTGGAAGAAACTAACTTGATTTTCAACAAGTTGCAATTCATTTCTATACTCACAATCGCCCTGACAAATAGATTTATTCTTTCCTTTACAATCATGTTTAAAAGATGAATTAATTTGTATAAAAATTACCAAATGGTTAATGCTTATCTATTCAATATGAACAAATGCTTATCTATTCAATATGAACAAATGCTTATCTATTCAATATGAACAAATGCTTATCTATTCAATATGAACAAATGCTTATCTATTCAATATGAACAAATGCTTATCTATTCAATATGAACAAATGCTTATCTATTCAATATGAACAAATGCTTATCTATTCAATATGAACAAATGCTTATCTATTCAATATGAACAAATGCTTATCTATTCAATATGAACAAATGCTTATCTATTCAATATGAACAAATGCTTATCTATTCAATATGAACAAATGCTTATCTATTCAATATGAACAAATGCTTATCTATTCAATATGAACAAATGCTTATCTATTCAATATGAACAAATGCTTATCTATTCAATATGAACAAATGCTTATCTATTCAATATGAACAAATGCTTATCTATTCAATATGAACAAATGCTTATCTATTCAATATGAACAAATGCTTATCTATTCAATATGAACAAATGCTTATCTATTCAATATGAACAAATGCTTATCTATTCAATATGAACAAATGCTTATCTATTCAATATGAACAAATGCTTATCTATTCAATATGAACAAATGCTTATCTATTCAATATGAACAAATGCTTATCTATTCAATATGAATAAATGCTTATCTATTCAATATGAATAAATGCTTATCTATTCAATATGAATAAATGCTTATCTATTCAATATGAACAAATGCTTATCTATTCAATATGAACAAATGCTTATCTATTCAATATGAACAAATGCTTATCTATTCAATATGAACAAATGCTTATCTATTCAATATGAACAAATGCTTATCTATTCAATATGAACAAATGCTTATCTATTCAATATGAACAAATGCTTATCTATTCAATATGAACAAATGCTTATCTATTCAATATGAACAAATGCTTATCTATTCAATATGAACAAATGCTTATCTATTCAATATGAACAAATGCTTATCTATTCAATATGAACAAATGCTTATCTATTCAATATGAACAAATGCTTATCTATTCAATATGAATAAATGCTTATCTATTCAATATGAATAAATGCTTATCTATTCAATATGAATAAATGCTTATCTATTCAATATGAATAAATGCTTATCTATTCAATATGAATAAATTCTTATCTATTCAATATGAATAAATTCTTATCTATTCAATATGAATAAATTCTTATCTATTCAATATGAACAAATGCTTATCTATTCAATATGAACAAATGCTTATCTATTCAATATGAACAAATGCTTATCTATTCAATATGAACAAATGCTTATCTATTCAATATGAACAAATGCTTATCTATTCAATATGAATAAATGCTTATCTATTCAATATGAATAAATGCTTATCTATTCAATATGAATAAATGCTTATCTATTCAATATGAATAAATGCTTATCTATTCAATATGAATAAATGCTTATCTATTCAATATGAATAAATGCTTATCTATTCAATATGAATAAATGCGAAAATGTTTGTTGCGTGTTTACAGCAATGAAATGTTTATTATTTTAAAGTTTTGCTTCAAGTATTTTCAACAGAGATCTTTTCGAAGCGCACTGGCAAAATCATCTATTATACCGGGGGTTCTCGACCTGGAGTTCGCAAACCCCCAGGGGTTCCCAACAAGATTTCTAGGGGTACTTAGATGGCTGATGAAAGAGGTATTTAAAAATTGCAGATTATGAAATTCAGTGCCTTCATAAAGTTGCTGTCATTATTTTATTAAGAAAAAACATATCAATATACAGGGTGGGCCAAAATAAGGGTCCTATCTTTAAATTTGAATAACTTGAATTTGAATAACTTCCACAAAATAAAAGTTAAACTCACCAAACTTTATGTGTGTGTAGACTGACCCTTCCGAGATTTTTTGAAATAAACAAAACAAATTTTAGCCGAAAAACACTTCTTAAAACTTACAAAAACTAAAGTATTGTTTTTTACACTGTTTTGAGTTTTTTAAGCAAAAATAATGTTTTCTAAATGAGGGTACGTTCCTTAGGGCTAATACGGCTCATGCTTGCTTCGGAAGGGGTCCTTTACTTATTCTAAAAAAAAAAATTTTTTTTTAAAAATCAATAAATAAAAAAGTTATGAATTTTTAAAAATAGGACCCTTATTTTTGCCCACCCTGTATAAGTAATAATTTAAAGAAGAAAAAAAAGTAAATATATTAATAAAAAATTAAATGACCAAAGAAAAAAACCTTAGTGACTCGAACAAGCACTCTTCAGAGTGTGTTACCAAGCACTCAAACCTATATGTAACGGAGCACTGAAATGTGTTCGAAGACATGATATATATATATATATATATATATATATATATATATATATATATATATCTCCTTTGCAGAATTATTGTAGTATAATGAGTTGTCAATAAATTATCATTATGTTCATTGTCACATTATTGGGGGTTCGGGAAGATGGTTTTATAACTCAGGAGGTACTTAACAGGGAAAAAAGGTTGAGAACCCCTGTATTATACCATAAAGCTGGATTCGTTCAGTTATTTGAACAATGTCTCAATATAAAGCAGTGTTCAACAAACATGTTGAAATATTGAATTATCTGAATACGGCATAATTCAAATATAAAGGTTCCATTTTAATCTAGTTTATGTAAGTAATTTTGTTTGTCAGGGGATTTTTATTATTTTTATTTTATTTTTTATTAATTTGAACACAGATTTCAGGTCTTAAATCTTTCGGGGGCGGGGAGGGGGGGGTCTCCATTTTGGAATTAATCCAGTATTAACCTAAAATAAAGGTCATAGCAATTTTTACAAACAAAACTGAATAAACTTATATTATAACTACCTGTACGTGCCGGCTTTAACGCGTAAATTCTACCGAACCCAAACTCGATGCAAAAGGACACTACAAATCGTAAAAAAAAAAAAAAAAAAAAAGAAATAGAAAAAGAACCAAGTCATGAAAAGACTTGTTAGACAAGAGGAAAAAGAAGTTTTTTTTCTTGCTCGTTTCATTAAAGCAAGCCATTAATTTTCAATTACATAAAGAAAAGAAAAAGGAAAAATCTACTGCAGCCAAGGAGCACTTCTTAAAAATAAATAAATAAAGATACACATTTAGAATAGTTTGAGAAGTAAAAAAATTTTTTTTTTTAAATCCATTTTCTAAATCGTCCAATTTTTAGTGCGGATATTTCAATAGTCATATACTTTTAGCATATTGGTACATTTCAATAACAACCTGGATGAGGAGCTGGGTAGCAAGATGTTTGTTCACATTACATTCAAATTTCTGCATGTTGGTACTGTTTGGGGGGCAGGGAAGGAATTCTAAAGGTTAGCGGTCTGAGGGAAGAAGCTATCATAGAAAATCTGCCATTTAGGAACCTCTACAGTGAAGGGGTGGGATTTTGCTGCTAGTCAAGTACAAGTGCAGTAAGTACATTGGAGCACATTACATGAAAGTACTTATAAAATGGGCGATGTAACAAGCCAAATAGTGCAGGATCTATTAAGTTAGAAATTCGTTTTGGAACCCTGTCCAAGAGACTAGTGGTTGGTGCACCAGCCCAGATGTGGCAATACTATTCCATGCACGAACGAATGGTGGCTTTGTAGAAATATAGGATACTGGCAGGTATGAGAAGTTTTCTTGACCAGTAAAGGGAGCCTACTTTACTACACACTAAGCATTAAAACAGAGTTATGTTGTTCGTGTCCGTATTAAAACTACATCAGTACAAAATGCAACCGATTCTTCTAAAAGCATCGATTCCTTTACAACAGTTACAAAATGTCTGGCGAGCCTTTGGATTCGTCTACAAAATGTCTGGCGAGCCTTTGGATTCGTCTACAAAATGTCTGGCGAGCCTTTGGATTCGTCTACAAAATGTCTGGCGAGCCTTTGGATTCGTCTACAAAATGTCTGGCGAGCCTTTGGATTCGTCTACAAAATGTCTGGCGAGCCTTTGGATTCGTCTACAAAATGTCTGGCGAGCCTTTGGATTCGTCTACAAAATGTCTGGCGAGCCTTTGGATTCGTCTACAAAATGTCTGGCGAGCCTTTGGATTCGTCTACAAAATGTCTGGCGAGCCTTTGGATTCGTCTACAAAATGTCTGGCGAGCCTTTGGATTCGTCTACAAAATGTCTGGCGAGCCTTTGGATTCGTCTACAAAATGTCTGGCGAGCCTTTGGATTCGTCTACAAAATGTCTGGCGAGCCTTTGGATTCGTCTACAAAATGTCTGGCGAGCCTTTGGATTCGTCTACAAAATGTCTGGCGAGCCTTTGGATTTTGTCTACAAAATGTCTGGCGAGCCTTTGGATTTGTTTACAAAATGTCTGGCGAGCCTTTGGATTTGTCTACAAAATGTCTGGCGAGCCTTTGGATTTGTCTACAAAATCAGGATCTTTAATGCAATGATGAAGCCAGTTCTGCTCCATGGAGCAGAGATGCTGAGAGCAACTGCTTCTTCTGTAAGAAAGATCCAGACAGTTATCAACACCTGCCTTCGGAGAATCCTCAGAATTCGGTGACCAATTACAACTAGCAACATGGAACTGTGGCAAGGAACAACACAGTGACCAACAGAGGAAGACATCCTACATAGATGTTGGATATGGATTGATATCATACTCTTCTCATGCCTCCATCTAGTACAACAGGATCTTCCTTCTTTCGGAAATCAGACACACAAGAAAAAAGAGGTAAACCAAAAAAGTCCTGCCATCATGAGGTCAAGGAAGATGTGAAGAGAACTGTCCATATAATGGAGGATGGTTGAAGAAGCTTGCCCAGGGATTCTTGGAGAAGTCTGATTCATAGCCGATGCCTAAAGTTGGGGGAGAGGGTTTGATGATGAGGACAAAACACTCTTATATAATTGATGTTTAAATGCATAAAGCAGGGTTGTAGAGTCAGAAGGTATAATGTCCAACCCAGAAGATTGCAAATATATATATATATATATATATTACATATATTTGCTTTTTTACAAAGAATTACCTACTTTATAAATTCCGGAACAATTGCAATTATTGTAAGCTCAATGAGCCCCAGAGCATGTATACATGTTCACTGATGTTACTAAAATATGTATCCGCTATAGAACCTCTCGACAAGTTGGGTATGAACGAATGACTATTTTCAACTGATGTAGCTCATGAACTGTTTTACCACCATCGACCTAGAAGTGATTTTTTTCTTTTTTTTTGGGGGGGGGGGGTAATTTTTTTTTTTTTTTTTTTTTTTTTTTTTTTTTGTCTAGTTCTTTTTGTCTAGTTTTTTCCCCCTGAAGAATTGCGGACTATAGCCAAATTGATTTGTTTAAATTCCTTCTACCCTAGTAATGAAACGCACGTAGGGATGATTTCTTTTTTATGCAATATACATTAACAGATCAAAAAAAAAAAAAATTTTAAACTTTGTTTTGATGGATTTTCAGCAAATAAATGTTTTGGCAACATCAGCGAACATACATGTATATTAGTAGTATGTTAAGAAGGCTGAGGGCAATGCAGAGTGCTGGGTAGGTTGTAAGCTGAAAGGAACAAAAATAATAAATCGAAGTGGGACTTACTATTTATTTATTGGATTTTTTAATAATCATCCGGACAACACAGAAACGGCCGACACTACACTTGCTGTTATGTAAGATTTTAGAAAAAATAAATATTAAGTCTCATTTCGATTTATTATTCTTGTTCCTTCCAGCTTACAACCTACCCGGTACTCTGCATTGCCCTCAGCCTCCTTAGCATACTACTACTACTATTCCCAGCAATGCTTCAAGCAAACTACCATTCTCTCTCATATATGCCTTTATTGAAAAATCTTTCTAAAAAATGAAAAATGTTAATATTTTTTTACAAGAAATTAAGAGAGGGGGGGGGGGGGGGCAACGAACAAAACAAAAATGAAAGTAACGACTGACAGACAACGCCGAGTATATAAGCTAGTATATCTATAATAGGCGTTATGGGTCAGTTTATTTATTTACATATCCTATACTAATTTCTAATTTCTGCTGAAAGTCTTCCAATATTCAGACCGATTCTTCGGAGATTATAAAATCAGACTCAGATTCCTCGCATTCTTACGAGTCAGACTTTTTCCAAAATCTCCAACTCCAAAACCCTGGCACGAAGCATAAAAAAAAAAAAAAAAAAAAAAAAAAAAAAAAAAAAAAATGTCAAAATAGAAAGTGCTTTGTGTTGTAGTTTCACCAATATGGCGACAATTTAGAGAAAAAAAAGAAAAAAAGAAAAAAATTAATTAAAATGTGCAATGCTTATGACTATTGGAGTATCCATGCAAAAAATTGAATTATGTAATAAAAAAATTAAAAAAAGGCGTTCTTTTTTCATGGTCAGGTGATTCTAAAGAAGCACCAAATATTGTATTTATTTATTATTGGTATCTGACAGGATCTACAGATAAAAGAAATGTAAGACTTCTAATTACCTCTGTTTTAATCAAGAAGTGGAATCAGCAATTTTTCTAAGAAATCTAGGTTTTTTTTGTGTGTGTAGAAAGACTGGAAGTAGAGTTGCAATTTATTTTCAGCCAAACACACCAACCCCATCTATGAGGTTAGGGAGCTATATTCGGAGAGGGGGGGGGGGGGATTTTTTTTTTTTTTTTGTAGGAGTCGGGAAGATCTCATCAGAATGCAACTTCATTGGTTCGGTCACGCACTTTGCAATGACACAAGCATCCTAACACATGACCTGAATACTAAAGTGTTTAACGCAGGGTTGCTTAACACGTAGATCGCGATTGACTGGTCAATCACAGTCTAATTGTTGAGCACAGTGAGAGTAAGTTTGAAACGCTGTTGAAATGATAAACTTTGAACTTTTAGAACCAGACAACATGACATGAGATTTTTTTCAAATAAATGAAATATTTATTGAATAATTTTTTTTATATCTTTAAATAAAAAAAGTCACTGCTCTCCTCCACCGTTCCCCCCCCCCCTCTAATATAGTCAGAAGCTGAAATTTTGATTTAATAAAAAAAAAAAAATTGAATTAGTCTTATACATATGGTTTAAATTTAATTAAAACAGACTGATTTGAATTTTTAAGGGTGTTTGTTCTTTCTGCCCTCATAACTCATTGGGGGGGGGGGGGGTAGAGATTCGAAACCACTTCCATTGTCTTCCCCGGAGAAGTTTATAGATGATTCAAATTTCATCAAAATATGATCTATTTCAAGTTATAAAGAAGGTTTGGGCCCCCATAGCTCCTTTAAGAGAGGGAACCACTTCCATTGTCTTCTGCATAAAATTTACATATGAATACACAATCTAATCTTTCTATAGAGAACACACACACACACACACACAAACACGTGTATATATAAATATATATACGAGCAGGAAGATCTGACGTTGCTCAGGATTGAATGAGGATCACTATGTACTTTTTCACTATGTTCATAACAGCATTTTACTTTGTTTTTACTGTTTTGCTTCTAATCCAGTCAGAAGGTGAAATGTTTGAAAATTCTGAATTAGTGTCTGTGACCACCTCCATTGTCTTCCCTGTATTTGAAGTTTCAAAGAGGTTCTGTCACAATCATCCTTTGTAAAACTTTTGCTCCTCCAAAACTTTCATGAACATTTCCATGCGTGCAGCAAGCCAGCTACCTGGACGGGGGCCCATCAATGTGAACGATGCCCCCCCCCTCAGACTGGCATGTTAATATAAAAAAAAAAAATTCAACGAAGATAGAGGGTAACAGAGATTCGGGACCACTTACAATATAAATTCCATCAAAATAGGATATATTTGAAGTTTTAAAAAGGTTGGGGGCCCCTATAGACCCCTGAGGTTACTAGGGCATAGAGAGATATGGAACCATTTCCATTGTCTTCCGCAGAAAATTTTATACGTAGGATTTACATTTAATGAAAATAGAATTTATTTAAAGTTTTAAGGAGGTTAAGCCCTAATGCTCCTCCTCCTTAGAGGTGCACTGAGATTCGGAAATACTTTTGTTGTCTCGGTAAATTTTACATCAGAATACACTTTAACATGGAGATAGAGATATCTATCTATCTATCTATCTAGATATCTATTTATCTATCTATCTATCTAGATAGATAAATAGGTATCTAGATATCTATCTAGATACCTATTTATCTATCTAGATACCTATCTAGATACCTATTTATCTATCTAGATATCTATCTAGATATCTATCTAGATATCTATCTAGATATCTATCTAGATATCTATCTAGATATCTATCTAGATATCTATCTAGATATCTATCTAGATATCTATCTAGATATCTATCTAGATATCTAGATATCTATTTATCTATCTAGATATCTATTTATCTATCTAGATATCTATTTATCTATCTAGATATCTATTTATCTATCTAGATATCTATTTATCTATCTAGATATCTATTTATCTATCTAGATATCTATTTATCTATCTAGATATCTATTTATCTATCTAGATATCTATTTATCTATCTAGATATCTATTTATCTATCTAGATATCTATTTATCTATCTAGATATCTATTTATCTATCTAGATATCTATTTATCTATCTAGATATCTATTTATCTATCTAGATATCTATTTATCTATCTAGATATATATCTATAACTAACTCAATGTGCGCTTATGTGAGCAACATCGGCTCTTCCTGCGAGTTTCATGCATGTTTTATTTACAATTAAGATTCCATCGAATTGTATCTGGTTTCGCGTAGCTAAAGAACATACTACTCTTGTATTACAATTGAGCACTGTTTTTTTTTTTTCTACCGACGTGAAGGAAAAACCATATATATATCTAAATGAATAAATGCGAAGTTGCCCGCATTTCTCGCACTAACGCTACAGTCAAAACACCCTATTTCGAGTTGGTACATCTATTGTGTAAAGTTGAATTATTTTTTATATTCTGCTTATGTGTATGTAATATAATTCATACGGTTAACTAATTTGCATATTGGTTCTTTAAAAGGACATTTTATTAGTTAACTATTGTTATTGTTTTTTAATTCAATGATTGTTTTGGTTTTAAAATAACAAATAGTTCTGTTTCATAATATTGTTCTGACTTCCTGAACAAATATTCAGCATTCGTGTTGAAATTTCCCTTTCTTTAAAGAGACCAACTTGATTTTTTAACAAATTGTGATCTATTTCTAAATTGCAAGTGAAAAAGCAAATTGATTGTTCTTTTCCTTATGGTCACATTCAAAAGATAAATACTTTGTATCAAAATCTTAATGCTTATGAATATATGTGCGCGTGCGTGTGTGTGTGTCCAATGGCCTATTGATGCATCAAGTATGGTGTGCTGTGTGCTCGTCACCTTCGTCTTCCAGTCCCCACCGCTGGCTAGCTTAGGCGAAAGGGAGCAGAGTGCATAAGTATTCCCTGCCAGTACATAGCCTCTCCATAGGCACGCTCCATGCAGTGGTGATGCACGTCAATTGAGTACCTTGCAGAACTGCAGGAGACTCGGAGGTGGTCTGCCCCCAGACATGCGGCATGCCAGGCCCACCGCTGTATGGACCAGCCCCGATGCCCATAAACAGGCCCCCCAGCTATGGGTAAATAGTACCATGCCTTGTGGTTATTCGTTGGTTCCATAAAGACTAAAGGAGTAAACCTCAACAGAAAATCTGAAGTGTAACCCCACTGGCAGACAAGCGCTGTACTCAGCTCTGCTCGCTTCTGCAGTCAACCTGGTGCCGGACATACTGGTACTTCCATTCCTCTAGGCAACATCAGAAAAAACGCGAGGGGGACTCTGACGATTGGGCAACTTAGTCTCTCCATAGATCTGCCCTGGCAAGCGCTCGAGAGAGAAAACTTCAGCTATGCATCTGTATAGGACTAAACAGGGGAGCGACAGTTACCGGTTATAAGCCTACAGCTCAATTGGCATACAGCTGGGTACCAAGAGTCGATCCCGACGGAGAGAGAGGTTATTTAACCTCATTGGAAAGCTACCGTCTGCCATAAAGCTGAGCAGCCCTCAGCCAGTAAGGTGCTATCCCGTCACTGGCCACCTGCCTTACTGGGTGTGTAAGTCAGAAACTCAGTGCTTCAAAATGTACAACGCTGTGATTCAGTCACTTAACGCCTAATGTCACTGCGTTTGAACACAACAGATGGATCAATCAATCTATTGTGTGTGTACGCCCCAACACTTGCGGCATCTGACGACACAAAGGAGCACTTCTACACTCAGCTAGATGACACCATCAAGGCATTTTCACAGAATGAGGACCTGATCATACTTGGGTACTTTAATGCGTGTAGATGGTTACAACGATGCATGGCCAAGCTGCCTCGGTAACTTTGAGTAGGTAAATGCAATGATAATGGTGAGCGGCTACTAGAACTCTGTGCCTATCATGACCTCTGCATTACCAACACATTATTTGGTGCCAGGCCACATCACAGAGTGTCTTGGAGACATCCCAGGTCAGGACGCTGGCACCAGCCTGACCTCATCATTACTAGACGAAGGTACCTCAAACATTTCCTGATGTTTAGAGCCTACCACAGTGTCGATTGTGATACGGATCATTCCTTAGTATGCAGCAAGGTTAAACTTCAACCCCAAAATTTCTACCGCACTAAACAGGAGGGTATTGCGCATATTGATGTTAGCAAGACTCAACACCCAGACCGCATGGTGGCATTCAACGTGATGTTTTTCTTCCACCTTCAAAGGAGATCACAGTCGACCTGCATCTGAACAGTGGGAAACACTCAAGAACGACACCCACTCTACAGCTCTCAAAGCCTTTGAGAGGAGGACAGGTTGTAAACGCAATGACTGGTATGATGCAAATTCTGCTACTCTCAACCCTCTGATTGAGGCAAAAATGTTCATCCCTGCTTTCATACAAGGCCAACGCATCTCCTACATCGCTGAAGTGCAGTCCAAAACGCTGTCAGAGAAGCTGCAAACAACTACTGAACAGACCTCTCCAAAACTATTTAGCCGGCGGCTGATACAGGCAACGTGAAAAACATGTACGACAGGATCAAGGGAGCTACTGGACCCACAATCAGCTGGACAGATGGGTAGAACACTAATCAAAACTTCAGGGAAAATGTGGTACATCAATCTGCCCTGGATGCTATTGATCGTCTCTCCCTGATGCATGAGCTCGATGAGCAATCTTCCATGGAAGAACTATCCAGGGCAATAGATAGACTGCCATCTGGAAAAGCCCCAGGAAAGGACTATATTCCAGCAGAGGTCTTGAAAAGTAGAAAAGCTAGCCCGCTTGATCCCCTTCATAGCCTTTTGATACAGTGCTGGAGAGAAGGCTGAGTGCCTCAGGACATGAGACGACGCAAACATCATCACACTCTACTGTTGAGTTTCGTTGGCAAGTTATTCGCACGTACAGTACTATTGCGACCGCAAGTTCTTGCCGACCGAATTTACCCAGAATCTCAATGCGGCTTTCGTTCAGAGAGATCAACCATCAAAATGATCTTCTCCCTACACCAGCTACAAGAAAAGTGCAGAGAGCAAAACCAGCCTGACGAAGGCGTTCGATCTCGTGAGCAGAGACGGTCTATTCGAGATCTTCCTACTAATCGGATGCCCACCAAAACTCCTCAGCATCATAAGATTCTTCTACGATGGCATGATGAGCACTGTGCAGTTTAACGGCAACATATCTGCTGGGTTCGGAGTGAAGAGCGGTGTCAAACAAGGCTGTGTGTTGGCCCAGATACTATTCGTCCTGAAGCATACCTTCAAGAACACAGATGGGATCTACCTGCACTCCAAGTCTGACAGTAGTCTCTTCAACATCGCTAGGCTACGCTCCAAGCCTAAGACCAGGTCAGTCCAGATAAGGGACATGCTGTTTGCCGATGATGCAGCCATAGCATCGCATCAGGAAGATGGTCTCCAAAGACTTATGGACAGGTTTGCTGATGCTTGCAGCCTGTTCGGCCTCACCATCAGCCAGAAGAAAACCCAAGTTATGGGACAAGCAACCGCCTGCCCACCCAGCATTTCAATCCAAGGCACACCACTGGAGGTCGTTCACAAGTTCCAGTACCTAGGCTCCACTGCTTCAGACACCCTCTCATTGGACGTAGAGCTCAACAAAAGGATTGGTAAGGCAACCACAACTCTCTCTAAACTAACTAAAAGAGTCTGGGAAAACAGCACCTTACCACTTCTACCAAGATGGCCGTCTACAGAGCGTGCGTTCTCAGTGTCCTACTGTATGGGAGCGAGTCCTGGACGACATACAGGATAGGAAACTCCAGGTCTTCCATATGAGGTGTCTACGTAGGATACTTGGTATCACATGGCAGGACAGAGTGAGCAACAATGATGTTCTACAAAGAGCAGTCATTCCATCCATCTACTCCCTACTGCGTGAGCGACGTCTTCACTGGCTGGGCCATGTGCACAGGATGGATGATGGACGTATCCCTGAAGACCTCTACGGCGAGCTTGCCTCAGGCTCAAGAAAGAGGGGTCATCCCCATATGTTTCAAGGATGTCTGCAAGCAAGATATAAAGGCTTGCTCAATGGGAAGCCTCTGCAGCTGACAGACCTGTCTAGAGGAAACATACGTCAGGAAATGATCATCAGCGAGAAGACCCTCCACGATGAAAAGGCTGCGAAGAGAGCTAGGAGAAGAGTGAGCCAACAGGCAGACCAACAAGCCGAAGTGACACATTATACAACAGCTTTCGTATGTCAAGGCCGTAGTAGACCATGCAAATCAACAATTGGCCTCTACACTCACAAAAAGATGCACACGAGCAACATCCCAATACGACTGATGGATGCCAACAAATAAATGAGAAAGATTTTGTTTCATGTTTACAACAAAGTTATGAATTAAATGTTTTTTATTCTAAATTAAGATTTCATTATTTCAAGTAGCGAACCTTGCGAAGATATAGTGAGCTGGCAAAGGCCGATATTTTATATATACACATGCACATAACTAGTTCTACATATCCAGCGTAGCCCGTGAGGGTTTTTAATTTCATTTTGTTTATGCTTTTTTTTTTTTTAAACTATGCCGGTTTTGGGGTTATTTTCTTTTCAAAATATTATTTTCATGCTTTTGTTTTTAAATATAATTTTCAAAGTTAAATTTAATTATTACAACATTAGATTATTAAATTTTAATTAAACCAATTCCTTTTTATAAAACTATCTGCTATGATAATGTTTTAACCTGTATTTATGAACTTACTGGATGCAAATAGATACAAAAACTTTTAATCTTTTTTTATACATGAGAATCTAAGAATTTTAAAGCGAGTTAAATTTACTTTTTTTTTTTTTTTTTTTTTTTTTTTTTATTCAATAGTTTAAATGTTTCCGAACTGTGGCAAATTTTCAAAAGGGTCACAAACAAATTAGTTTTTTTTTCTCAACTAATAAAATATTAAAATAGTCGACTTGATAACAAAGAAATGCAAATGCACAAGTTTTAGTATTTTAAGCTATTTCACTTTTGATGTAAAAAAAAGAAAAAAAAAAAATTTTAAAGCAAAAAAAAATATTTTTAAAAGCAAAAAATACTTTAAAAAGCAAAAAATATTTTAAAAATTTAAAATAAAAAAATATTAAAAAAAATTTTTTATTTTAAATTTTAAAAAAAATATATTTAAAAAAACAAAAAATATATTTAAAAAAACAAAACAAATGTTAATAGATTTCCAACAAAACGGGAAAAAATTGGATGCCGAGACCAGTGATTGAAAGCAGGACCTTTAGATCTTCAGTCTGATACCTTACCAATCGAGCTATATATCTCTTGTAACACTGTACATTTAATAGCTGCTGATATCTAGGTCGTTATTTAAGATGGCATCCATTTTGAAAATCTTACGAGAAACATTTTTGTAAACATGGAACAAGATTATTTTAAACTTTTAAAAATGCCGAACCAGAATCAAGCATATAATATTATAATCTTCACTTAAAAATAAATTATCCCCCTTGCTGATTCTTATTTTTATATGATTATTTTAAACTTTTAAAAATGCCGAACCAGAATCATATATAATATGTACAGTATACAAAATATATACGGTCATCCTATAAGTTCTGTTCAGTTTTAGTTCTGAAGTTTAATAGCAAGCAGGAATATCTAATGAAACTGAATATTTATAAATCGCTAGCTGTACTTACCCGGCGTTGCCTGGGATGCAGTAAAATAATTTTTATTTTTATTTGTTGGCACATTTTAAAAACAAGGTAGACAACTATTATAATCTTCAATTTAAAATAAATTATCCCCCTTGTCGATTCTTATTTTTATGTGATTATTTTAAAATGCTTCATAGTAGCAGTTGTCTGGGCCGGACTAAGTTATATTGCCAATAACATAGTACAACAATAACAGATAAAAATTTGCTAGTCAGAAGTAAAATTTGACTCGTCAGTTTAAATACTATTAAGTCTGATTATGAAAAGCCAACAAGATAAGTTTATATGTTAGATATATATACAGGGTGGGCAAAAATAAGGGTCCTATTTTTAAAAATTCATAACTTTTTTATTTATTGATTTTTTTTTTTTTTTTAGAATAAGTAAAGGACCCCTTCCGAAGCAAGCATGAGCCGTATTAGCCCTAAGGAACGTACCCTCATTTAGAAAACATTATTTTTGCTTAAAAAACTCAAAACAGTGTAAAAAACAATACTTTAGTTTTTGTAAGTTTTAAGAAGTGTTTTTCGGCTAAAATTTGTTTTGTTTATTTCAAAAAATCTCGAAAGGGTCAGTCTACACACACATAAAGTTTGGTGAGTTTAACTTTTATTTTGTGGAAGTTATTCAAATTCAAGTTATTCAAATTTAAAGATAGGACCCTTATTTTGGCCCACCCTGTACATGTATTTTGACACATTTTAGTTTATAAATTTCTATTTTACATGAAAAATTAATCAAACTTTCACCATTGAAAGCCCTTAAAACCAGGGTTGCGGAATCTGAGGTTTCGGAAGTCGTGAGACTTATAAGAATGCTAGGAGTATGAGTTTTTTTTATCTCGGAAGACGACGTTAAAATCAGGAGTCGGTGTCAGAATCTTTGGAATCCTAAGAGTCGGACTTTATACCTTCCGACTCTGCTTAAAATATGATAGTTCACAAAGAGTATTTGAAGGATATTTGATGTCTAATAAGTTTTTAAAAGTTAACTTTGTAGCCGAAGCAACGCAAAATATTCACCCGGCTTACGAAGAATACCCGAACGAAAGAACGTGCATCAGATGGTTTAACTAAATTCACAAATTAAAATTTTTATTTTATCCCATTAAGGGAGCTCGATATCCTCCGCATGAAAAAAATACCTTCGTGTCTAACTTTGCCCTTGTGGGGAAGGCAAGTAAATAGGGGCAATATGAGTGTGCACGATTCTTAAGAAACTAATAGAAATAATTACACAATGAAAAAGAACGAAATTGAACCTAAAATGTCAAAAAGAATAGGATGTATAATTTAGTAAACATGAACAGTGGAACACGCAGAGGTGAAGAGTTGGATGAAAAATGAAAGTGGATTGATAAAGATTGCAGACTCCTAACCTCTAGGAACAAGAACTATCAAGATTGAATAAAGGTTCAGTTAAAAGAATTGCAATGTTGCAGAAATTTGATATATATCTGAAGTCGGCTTGAAGCTACAGTAGCTGAAACACAAATGTAAACATTGGAGGAGGGGGGGGGGGAGGTCAAATGGATTTGAGGCATCCCAGAATGAACAACCAAAAGGACACATTTTGTCTTAACATCGACTTTTTTTTTTTTCAACACAATCCAATATTTTTGTCAAATATTTTTTTTTTAAATTTTGTCAAACATTTTAAATGTTTGGCAAAATCTTTTCTTTTTTTTTTCAAACATTAAAAAAAAAAATTTTTTTTGTCAAACATTAAATTTAGCAATGAAATTTTTATTTTATTTATTTATTTATTTTTTAATTTTTTTTTAATTTTTTATTTTATTTTATTTATTTATTTTTTTTTAAACATAAAATTTTAATTTAATCCAATGCTACCCATAACGGATATCATGAGATTAAATTAAAATAGTTATGGAACTATTTATTTATTTATTTTTTATAAAAATCTCCAAAATTTATGAAAGAAACATCTTATAAAACTGCTTGAAACTATATTTTAGGCTATTAATAAAATTTGTAAATAAACCATTTTTTTTTAATTTAAAAAAAAAAAAAACAAAAAAAGAAACTGCAAAGGCAAAGTTACAAATGTACATATACAGCATATAGTTTTGTTCATAATTAAACCGGAAGTCAAAAAATAAACCGGTGTTGAGCAAAATGTGTCCCTTTAGTTGTTGCCCATTCTAAAGTGCCTCAAATCCATTTGACACCCCCCCCCCCCCGGCTTTTCAAAAAGAGATCACTAGTCCAACTATAAAAGAAAGCAGAAACATTTTGAATTCAATAATTTATCCATGGAATAAAATAATGTTTAATATGGAGTAATATATATATATATATATATATATATGGTAAAATGAAAAAGGAAAACCAAAAACTGGATGTTTTTTATGTGTACATCAACGTTTCGTCTTTATTTATAAGACTTCATCAGGATGATGATATAGGGAAAAGATATCATGCAAGCACAGATACATGTAGGGTAGACATGTTGGGAAGAAAAATAAAAATCCGGTACTTTCAAATATAGACTACCTCCTAACATCGAATACTTCAGATACATAGATGATATTTTAATTTTCCTCCCCACAGACACACAAATCATTCATGTTAAAGATAAACTCAACACAGTAGAACCCTCCATAAAATTCACCCATGAGACTGAAATAAACGGCTCTATTCCCTTCCTTGATACTCTTATAATTAAGTCCAACAATAAACTAGAATTTAAGGTACACCGCAAAAACACTCACAAAAATGACTACATACATTTCTACTCCCACCATCATAGCAAGATCAAAACAGGTATAATTATAGGCTTCTTCCTACGCGCCCTTAGAATATGTAGCCCCCCACACATAGATGAAGAAATAAAATACATTTTTAATTCCCTAAAAACATTGCAATACCCCACACATTTCATATTAAATGCCAAGAAAAAAGCCTTCCAAATATTCTCCAGAAACACCACACAAAAAAATCAAACCCCTAACACCTCTCTCATAGACAGACCCCTTCTCCTACCCACGCATTCCAATAACACATCCATATGCAACACGCTCAACAAACTAGGCATTCCAATAGTACAAACCACTTCTCAATCCATAAAACAAACTTTAAACACATCTAGACATTTCCAAAAAACACCCACATCCCATGCCGGCTTATACACTGTCCCTTGCAATGATTGCCATCAATTCTACGTGGGAGAAACACAACGTGAATTAAAGAAACGATTAAATGAACATAAAAGGGACATAAAAAACAACAACCCTCTTAGTGCACTTTTCTCCCATGCTCTAGAATATGGTCATGCATTCAAATTTGAACAAGCCAAAATCACTAAACACATCCACAACAAATCTCGGCGAAGATTATTGGAAACTGCCCTCATCACATCCTCCACCACCATCAAGCAACGAAATGGTTTCTTTAACCTATCACCCTTAATAAGCAAGATCATCCTCACAGAACAAAGTCTTTTGCCTGATCATGGCTAACTTTTATTTTCATCTCTAACCTTATGACACTCTTCCATTCACCCACACCCTTCCTTCTTCTCCCTGAATCTTCTTTTTTCCCTCACATTTTTAATACTACAGTCCAAATAAACTTTCTCATGTTCCAAATATTTCAAATATTCCTCACCCACCCTTTCAATCACCCCCCTCCCCCACCCACTCCAATCCCTCACTCATTGCTATCATTTTCCAAATATTTCAAATATTTCAAACCCTATCACGACAAATCCTCCCTCTCATCTATTTTCTCCCATACCTCTTCTTAAATTCCCTCATTTTCTCAAAACGCTCTCTAAGACCATAACTTTCGCCCATCCACCAAAATCACAGCCCCCCCCCCTCCCTCTCTACCCATCCCCATTTTCCCTGCATACACCCCCCACACACAAACATTCCAACTCACTCTTCCCCTTCAATCTCGACCACAGCCATCTGGTCAAACACCCCCTCCCTCCTTTCCTCCAATCTCTCTCTGCCATCCATTTTACCCCTGCTCATCCCCCACCTCTTTCTCTCATCGCCAGCCACAGTAGTCCTTGCTCCCTCCACCCTTCCCCTTTCTCTCCCACTCACTTTCGTCACTCATTTTCATTCTCTAACAAGTACGGACGTCCAGCAAGACGCTGCCATTATTTTTCATTTTATTTTATTTTTATTTTTCTTCCCAACATGTCTACCCTACATGTATCTGTGCTTGCATGATATCTTTTCCCTATATCATCATCCTGATGAAGTCTTATAAATAAAGACGAAACGTTGATGTACACATAAAAAACATCCAGTTTTTGGTTTTCCTTTTTCATTTTACCATCACGTCGGATTACCTTCATCCTTCTCTTCCCATATATATATATATATATATAGGCAAACATTATTAAACAGTGTTTTTGCTTGATAAGACTTATTTTTTCAATTTTCCGAATGGTCCATTTAGTGTTTTGGTCAAATTGGTGTATGTAAGTTCCATGGGTTTTCTGTTCCATTTTCTTTCAAGAAACCCACGGAACTTACATACACCAATTTGACTGAAACACTAAATGGACCATTCGGAAAATTGAAAAAATAAGTCTTATCAAGCAAAAACACTGTTATTTAATAATGTTTGCCTAAATGAAAATATGCTGCCTAAATACACACAATATATATATAAGATTTGTTTACTATAGAGAAAAAAAAAAAAAATGCCAGATTACAAATTTGAATAAATTTGTGAAAAGGATGGGATTTTATTTTCTGACATCTTTTCTCAAGCATAAAATTGTTGCAAATCACATGGCAGTTAAGCATAAGAGCGAATATCTTTTTCGACTTCAAGAATTTTATAATCAAAACAATTATTTTCCGGAAATAACAACAGGACAAACTCAAAGAGAGATAACTTTTATGGTTATTAATTTTAGAGGAATCCTAAAAAAAATGTTACACCTTATCTATATTAAATCCAATTTTTCATGTTTGTTCAATTGAATAAAATAAAAGGGTATGGGAGTTTGCTTGAAGTATTGCCGGTAGATAAGTATATAGGTGTTTAATAAGGCTGTATGCAATGCGGAGAAAACCGGAATGGTGAAGGAGATGAACTAAAAAAAACAAAAAATTGGCGATTAATATATGCAATATTTTTCTTGAACAAAAAAAATATTTATTTTAAACTTACTGTTAATAGAGTCCGGGATGATGGAGAATATTTTTTTAAATATTTCGGGAGAAACACTCCCTGTTTAAAAAAAAAAAAAAAAAAAAAAAAAAAAAAAGTTCTTAGATTTACCAAATATGTTGTCGATGCTAGTTCGAGCCAATTCAACATGATGGCTTCCGTTGAACTTTTGTTCACCCTCTACAGGTTGTGGCGGTTCATTTTCTGGCCTACCCAACATCATAAACAATGGCAGCCAATGTACGGCAGTCCTGAGCAAGGTCACACCAGATGGGTAACCAATCGAGATTCCACCGTTGCAAGCCGACCACCTGTGAACCTGAGAGCTCAGCCAAGTCTTCCTTTGACGGACCTCAGCTGTCCACCAATGTACTTGCACCACCCAAGCAGAGAGGTAGGGAGCATTACAGCATTAATTCTATCTGGGTGACAAGCTGCGGGGTGGAACCACCAAAAGAAATCACTGCATCATTACAGACAGCAGGGACTTCAGGTTGAGGTGCTGGTGGAGAACAGCAGTTGGGGGAGGGGTCGATCCACTGACAACAAACTGCGACAGAGGTAGTCAAAAACTTCCACCGATCAACCACTCTCACAGCCATAGAGGAGGATCGACTGGATGACATATTGGTAGACACACTTCTTGATCCTTTGACATATTTCAAATGTGGCCATTGTGATGCAATGCATTATGGGATCAAATGAATTTGTGGAGAAATAAAAGTGAAAGATTTGTAGAATTAGAACCTATTTTGCACACATTTTGGATAAGAAAAAATAAAAAAAAATAAGGCCATTAGCGACATTGAATTAAATTTTCAAGACTTGTAATTTGACCTTCGGGCTAGAATTAAAATGGACTTTAAAATAAATTACAATCGTATTTCCAGACTAAAAATACAAGTTACGGCAAAAAAATAAATTGTATCCAAAATGTGTGCTCTTATCCCCCCACCCCGTAAATATGCTTTTTTTTTTTAAAATTGTAAACACATATTGGAGGCAATAATATAAAAGAGCAAATATATATATATATATATATATATATATATATATATATATATATAGATAAAAATAGATGAAAGAAGAGGGATAAACATGTACGAATGACAAATCTATTTCAACTTCGATTGTTCAATGCAAGGTGTACTCGGTAAAAACATGTTTATTATTCTTTCCTTAAGTCAAGGCTTTTCAAAGGTTAAAATCTTATCAGAGGAATTACATAGATAAGTTTTTTACCGAGTACACCTTGCATTGAACAATCGAAGTTGAAATAGATTTGTCATTCGTACATGTTTATCCCTCTTCTTTCATCTATCTTTATAATTGCTCTATCTCGTATATTGAGCCTACACCATTTCACTATAGGTTCTATTTACTAAAAGTATACTTTTAGTTTCATATATATATATATATATATATATATATATATATATATATTTCAGATATATTAGTATAAGAATCAGTTTCCAAATGCAAAAATAAAGCTCAATATTTAGAATATTAACCAGAGCTTAGAATAAATAAAGTATTAAATTCAAAATTATACAATTTAATAAGTTTTGAAAGAAAAAAATTTTTTTTTTGTTACGCATGTTTCTAGAGAAGTTGAAGGCAAACAAAGGTAATCCAGGCAGTTTACTTAAAAAAAGTGTCTTCCGTCATCGGAAACTAAACAAAAGACGCATTGACTTTTAACTAAAAAAAAAATCTTTGGGTTTTGTTTTTTTTATTTTGCATTTTATAGCGTTTTGAATATTCCTTTTTCCCCCTTGATTGGTTTTGAGTGAGTTTTCTTTTGCTGGACACTTTTCTCTATGCTTAACATTTCATGTCTCGCATTTTGAACTCCGATAATTCATGCGGCAATTTTGTGAGTAAATTGCCTAGATTTTTTTATGGAAATCGATCCAGACAAGACATAAAGCCACTTGATGTAAGGAGGTAAAAAAAAAAATTTTTTAATTAAAAATTTTTTTTTTAGAAACTACTTCACGGTCAAAAAGTAGCCAATGATAAGTGTTAAATGGATAGATTCCAACCCAGAAAACAGCAATTCTTCCCCCTTTGTTTACCTTCAACACCCCTAGAAACGTGTAAATTCTTTTGTTCTGAAACTTATTATAGAGTAGTATAATTTGGAATTTTAATACTCTCCATTCTTCTAAATATTGAGCTTTATTTTTGCGTTTGGAAACTGATCCCTATTCGGATTAATCAGCACCATATAAAATGTTTTAATATTATTTCCTACATACTGTGTGTGTGTGTGTGTTTTACAATAAATTTTTTAAAAAAAGAAATTTACCGGGGAAAGGTGAATACGAGTGAAAAGATAAATAGGCACTTATTTTGTACACATTTTGGATAAAATTGATTTTTTATCCGTAACTTGTATTTTTAGTCTGCAAATACGATTGTAATGTGCATGATATTGTCTATGCATATAAAAACAGTTCCATCTTGAAAGAAAAAGGGACAGGCGTGCTTAATGAGGTTTAAGTTGTTTTCCACACACAAAAAAAAAAAAAGATAAAATACTAAAAGACGTCTTTGCCCTATTATCAAATTGTTCCCGTTTTTATATGGTCCAAATCTAGCCTTTTTATTGATTTACTATGAAAAAAGACAGATAGCTTGATCTCTAATGTGATATGAATCATATTAAGAAGATTCAATGTTTTAGCTGTTGAAATGTTATATTTCCATGTCATTTTTCCATGTTTTTTTATAGGTGAAAAGAATGTTGTCCCATGTTTAGGCTGGTTTAATCTGATAATTATTGCTTTCGTCATGATTAATTTTTATTTACCACAAGATAACATTTGTAAGAATTTCTCACTTGTTTAATGCCATTTTAAAGTTTTGTAAAGATGTGCTCACATTGAAAATAACTTTTTGGTTTGATTGACAGAAAACTGAAACAACAGCAATGCTCCAGATTAACCAGCATTTCTTTCATCCTGAATTTCTCATTTGGAGGCCAATCGGTAAAGTCGGAAAACAGTTTTTGTTGAAATTTTTAATATATAATTTTAAATGGGTTCACATATTTTTTTCATATGTTCAAATACTTGAATTAAAATACTAATTTAGAATTACAACCAGAGAGGGGGTATCGGCTGAAAAAAAAAAAAAAATCTGACTCCAGAGATTTTTTTTTTTTTTTTTTTTAAATAATTGCCGACACGATTCCCCACCTCTGATTCTGACAAATACATGGACGTGAGTAGCTAACAGCAGCAAAAAAAAAAAAAAAAAAATCGTGTGTATGTGTGGAGAGAGGTCAGCGCAAATACGTTTTTACCTAAACAGCTCCAATCAGTTTCAACCTAGTCAAAATTAAGAGAAAGACACAGAGTGCACATGTGAATGGAAGGAGACAGGAAGTCGGTCTTCGATGAAACAAAAGTAACCTCCCCCCCCCCCCTACACTTTTATGAATCATTTAAAGTTTTAGTCTTTGACAAAATTAGCATCTTCAGTTTTGGAAGAGAACTCTCATAAGAGGGAAAAGGAAGGTACGGCAAGACAAGAAGAAAAAGAGAAATAAAATCCAGCCAAATAGTAACAGAAAAATAAGGAAGTAAGGCTCTAGCAATTTAGCAGAAATCGTCTTTCTTGTATAAAAAATAAAAAATAAAAAAAATAAAAAAATAAAAAATGAAGAAAAGCGAATTTCGCCCAAAAAATAAACAGAACTCACATCTGCCTTTTCTGGATTAAAATTTTTTTTTTAAATAGCGGAATTCTGCTAACATGTGGAGAACTCCTATCCTTGCAAATATCAGAATATTGGTCATTTATTGGAACTAGGTATTCTTGAAATTTGCTATCAGATTCCAATAATAAGATGCTATATTTTGGGATAATAAGTTCACACTTTTACAAAAAAAAACATCTTATAATGCTCATGGGTCAGTTTTGAGTTACAGGCTATTGAAGGTCTAGTGCGTGCTATAGTAGCCCTTATATTAAACGGAAAGCATTTCCGCAAATGTAAACAAGTTTATAATCGATTGTACATCAACAATCGATTTTTTTTTTTTTAAATCTAACAATGTATAAAAATAGTACTTACCGGCACTTCGTAAAGAACAACACTCGGGTCTCAAAGAAGGACCAGTTCTGGTAGGTCCCAATAAATATTAAGGGGTTTACATGTAAAATACTGAGGTTTAATACGGATATGAATGCGGAAATGAAACTTAAAATGAACCGATAGCGGCAAGGGCTACAAATGTGTGGCGGAAACAATTTCACCTGATTTTAGTAATTTAGACCAGTCTTTTTTTGTTGTTTATTTCTCTACCCCGAATTGAGCAAATGGGAGATTTTGGGGTCTAAAGAATATGGTATTTTTGGGGTCTAAAGAATATGGTATTTTTGGGGTCTAAAGAATATGGTATTTTTGGGGTCTAAAGAATATGGTATTTTTGGGGTCTAAAGAATATGGTATTTTTGGGGTCTAAAGAATATGGTATTTTTGGGGTCTAAAGAATATGGTATTTTTGGGGTCTAAAGAATATGGTATTTTTGGGGTCTAAAGAATATGGTATTTTTGGGGTCTAAAGAATATGGTATTTTTGGGGTCTAAAGAATATGGTATTTTTGGGGTCTAAAGAATATGGTATTTTTGGGGTCTAAAGAATATGGTATTTTTGGGGTCTAAAGAATATGGTATTTTTGGGGTCTAAAGAATATGGTATTTTTGGGGTCTAAAGAATATGGTATTTTTGGGGTCTAAAGAATATGGTATTTTGGGGGTCTAAAGAATATGGTATTTTTGGGGTCTAAAGAATATGGTATTTTTGGGGTCTAAAGAATATGGTATTTTTGGGGTCTAAAGAATATGGTATTTTTGGGGTCTAAAGAATATGGTATTTTTGGGGTCTAAAGAATATGGTATTTTTGGGGTCTAAAGAATATGGTATTTTGGGGGTCTAAAGAATATGGTATTTTGGGGGTCTAAAGAATATGGTATTTTTGGGGTCTAAAGAATATGGTATTTTTGGGGTCTAAAGAATATGGTATTTTTGGGGTCTAAAGAATATGGTATTTTTGGGGTCTAAAGAATATGGTATTTAAAACAGTAAATCTTAACCTGATAATGCTCCTTGAATACAGCAAAACTAACAACAGTATAGTTGGTCATAACCTAAATACCACACTTACTGTTGACAGATTATATAACTAACAACTGGTTATCAAGGATAAATATTGATTCCATTGATAATTTCTGGCACATTGAGATCTATATACACCATTTTGTTGTCATAAAATAGACTTTAAATATCACATGTAAATACAATCAAAGCCAACAATCTTAGTTTGTCTATTTTTACTCAGTAGGAGGAAAAAAAAAAAAAAAAAAAAAAGAAAAAAAAAATTAATATTTTAAGACAATTCAGTGGTTACGTTTCACAAATTTTTTTTAGATAAGGATTGATAATTTGTATTATTCAGACTACTGTTCTCATCTTGGATGTTATTCTCACGTTTCGGTCGATGTAACCTCTAACCATTTCCCAGAGTGTGACAAGACGCACCTGTAGAAGGTCCGAGGGTTTAAATCAGCCGAAATGTGAGAATAACATCCAAGATGAGAACAGTAGTTCGAATAACCCAAATAATAAAATTCAGTGGTTATATAAAACATAAAATGGTTTTCTAAGAATATTACCATATATATATATATTTTTATGGTAAAAACCATTAATCATTTTCGGAATATTGTGCCTCGACGAAATCTTACATTTAATAAGAAATTGCATCGTAAACAATTCTTACAAGAAATTGCATCGTAAACAATTCTTACAAGAAATTGCATCGTAAACAATTCTTACAAGAAATTGCATCGTAAACAATTCTTACAAGAAATTGCATCGTAAACAATTCTTACAAGAAATTGCATCGTAAACAATTCTTACAAGAAATTGCATCGTAAACAATTCTTACAAGAAATTGCATCGTAAACAATTCTTACAAGAAATTGCATCGTAAACAATTCTTACAAGAAATTGCATCGTAAACAATTCTTACAAGAAATTGCATCGTAAACAATTCTTACAAGAAATTGCATCGTAAACAATTCTTACAAGCAATTGCATCGTAAACAATTCTTACACGAAATTGCATCGTAACCAATTCTTGCAAGAAATTGCATCGTAAACAATTCTTGCAAGAAATTGCATCGTAAACAATTCTTATAAGAAATTACATTTTAAATACTTATGTAATTTGGCCGATAATTCCTGTATCTATTAATCATACTAATATTCGCCACTTATACAGAGGAGGGCACATATAAAAAACGCAGTTAAACAGGTGAAAACTGCAATTCCAAATAAAGTAACTGGAAAACTTTGATAGACTTATGTATTAGGAAAAAATGGGTATCCACACCAAAAATTAGCAAAAATTATCGAGTAGAATTTTAATTAAAAATAAAAATCAGTTTTATTGTATTTTACAGATTCGCCATTGATTACAGCGATGTCAAGGGGGACATAACTCAATCTGTCATATGAACAAGTAATAAATGAATGGCAGGGGGCAAAATACGAGAAATTAATGATTTAATTAAAATTCTACTCAATAATTTTACAGTATTTTTGCCTGATACGCAATAGTTTTTGTTTGGAAATGCGTTTTTCATATATCCCCCATCTGTACAAGCACCTAATAGATTATTTTAATTACATTTTCAAATTTTCGTATTTGAACTGAACATGTCTAATAAACGGCAACATTATTCACGATCATAAGCAGATTCATATAAAATAGCCAGCAATTATATTTTAAACTATCCAGTCCATCCTTTTTTTTTGCAACTTATGTAATATTGCACAGGTGCCCAAATCCATTGACATTTTTTTTAAATTCAAAATTACTGAAGTAATGAATGTCTTAATGAAAAAAAAAAAAAAAAGAAAAAAAAGCTTTTAAATGTATTCATTTATATATTCATGCCTCTACACAATATACAAAAGACAGAAAAATGCACAATTTCATTAATATAAAAAAAAATTAAATTTTTACAAAAATAAATTAAAAATTAAATTAAAATAAAAATTTGCTTCATTTTTGTATTTAAACACATGCAAATAACTTCAAAATAGTTCTGACTCTGCTTTCCTTCATTTCTGTATGTATATAATTCCTGACTTTGATATCCTTTTCTTTAATAATATAACAATTAAAACACCTGTCTACGTCGGGTGAGAGATTATGAATTACAATCTTGAAAATTACAACATTACATTTCTTGCTCTAGTTTTACTAAACTAAAAATTAACCTATATTATTATTATATAATAATACAATTTCATGTTAGTACGTACGTTATCACCCTTCACCTCTTTTTAACAGATGAGATCGAAAATGCAATGCAAAAAAAAAAAAAAAAAAAAATCTATAAAATTTCATCTGATGTCGCTGTCGTGTCGAACATGAAACTATGAAAATACACTTTCATGACCTTCGAACTAGGATAAAAATGTAGTATCTGTTCTATCAAAAGACGGTATAATAATATATGGTCTGCATGGGTTTTGGAGATTAACCTCCAAAACCAGATATATTCCGAACCGACTTTAACCAGAGTATTTAAATAATTAGGTTTCCGTTTGAACAAAGGTTGTACAATAATATCGTTGAGCTTGCTTTCGTGCTGGACGTCCATAGAATTGAAATATTTTTAAGCACGACAGCAATATATATCAGATGAAGGATACAACAGTTGAATTTTCACGGGTCCCACAAGTTAGTAGTAGTATTATAGTCGTACGGGTAAAAGATTTATCGAGTTCTATCAAAATATGTATTAGAAATCGGTAACTAACGACAACAGTTATTTGTCTTAATTTTAAAGATGAGCGTTACCACTACGGAACAAGGGAAGAGGCATTTCACGATGTATGGAAGGGAAACCTAGCAAGTGAGGGGTTGAGGACATGCGTTGCATGGAGGCATGATATGAGAATGACACAATGGATGTGTAATGCGAGTCTTAAAGACGGGCTTAGATCTGATGACCTCAGAGGAAGATTAAATCTGAACAGTATAGGGAGATGTGTGCAGAGCAAGAGACTTCGATGGTATGGTCACGTTGAAAGGAGGGATGAGAGTTCTTGCACTAGTAGATGTAAAACGATTGGGGGTGCAAGGTCAGTTGACAGGGAAAGGTCAAGGAAAACATGGGAAGAAGTGATAAGAATGGATTTGGAAGAAAGGAATAAAGACCTGGTCAGTGATCGGTTAGAGGTCAATTTCTGAAAGCCGCCTAACACACGCCAGCATGTAAAACAGACTTTATGATGATGATTTTTTGTTCGACTATTGTACTAATGTATTCACAGACATACGGATTAGGCTCTCTAGTAAAGACGATGATGGTTGATTTTTTCCAGGCAGTAGGTCATGTAAATAAATATAAACATTATAACCTTTACTTTTGTGGTGAGTATAATAGCATAAGGGTAAGACCTGACTGCTGACCCAGCGGTCAGGTTTCAAATCTCAGCCTGAAACCTGACCCAGCGGTCAGGTTTCAAATCTCAGCCTGAAACACTCACCATGTCTAGCCATAGCGAAACAGCTGCCTGTGGACAACATTATTATAGCTTGCTAGAGGAGGTCGTGCCGATGCCTACCATATCCACATTGGACAAACATTCAGACTGTACATAGATTCAATATATTCTTTTTACATGGCTTGTTGCACTTTTCTATTTTTTTGTTGCCAATTTGGATGAGTCTTTCTAGTTGTATCGTTCATTTACAGTGATGTTCCATCGACACTAGAAACAACATACACAGGGGAAAAAAAAAAAAAAAAATCACCATAAATAAACAATAGACCTGAAGAAAGAGGAAAAATTGTCCGAAATGCTGAGAAAGATTAATAAGTTGCAGAAAAAAAATATGAATAATAACAGTATTCATTATATATATATATATATATATATATCTTTCTAAATATAGATTAACTCCTAAACTAATTAACCGATCATTATGAATTTAGAAACACAGCTAGCTGTAAGGGGTCGTTATGCA
>OY744534.1:72078384-72083384 GCA_963556195.1 Sepiola atlantica
TGGACTTTTATTGTTCCTGGAATGACCTCCCTGATGACATCGAGTCTGAGATAGGTATATTTGCTGACGACACCACGCTCTACTCTTGTCATGTGGGTAAAACGGGCGTGTACATATCCGAGGCAATGGCTGAATCCTTGGAAAATGACTTCCAGGCTGTAGTGGATTATGGTCATAACTGGTTGGTAACTTTTAATGCCGCAGAGACAAGCTTCTTTTCTTCAATAACTACAAGAAACCTCTTCAACCACCGATTCCATGGCAAATAACACCCTACCTGAGAGTTCATCATTCAAATTCTTCGGCCTAACATTCACAGGTATCTCGAATTGGAACAAATACATAGACGACATTGCCAAGGATGCTGCAAAGAAGGTGGGCTCCCTCTACCGTGCTAGTAAACTTCTCACACCTGACATTATCCTGTATCTCTACAAAGCCACCATCCACCCATGCATGGAGTATTGTTGCCACATCTGGGTTGGTGCATCATCCGCTAGTCTCTCCCTCTTAGACAAGGTCCAAAAAAGTCGCCAACTTAATAGGTCCCACCAAGTTCCAGCCCCTGTCCCATCACCACAATTTTGCATCCTTGTGCTTGTTTTACAAATACTTCAATGGATTGTGCTCCGATAAACTAGCTGCTGTAGTGCCCCCCCCCCCCTCGACGAAAAACACTAGACCAACTCGACAATCAGCTAAATCCCATCCATTCACTGTGGAAGTCCCCAGATGCCGGAGAGCCTCCTACTTCAATAGCTTCTTTCCTCCAGCTGCCAGCCTTTGGAACTCTCTCCCTGCTCCCTGATGACATGCAGAAGTTTAAAACTAATATAAACAGACATTTCGCTGCCCAGCTCCCAACTTAGGATGACCCCCAAAATTTTTACCCTAATTCTCAGTAGCCCTTACGTCTACATTGGCGGACTGCTTTGAACTATGTTAAAAAAAAAAAATTTTTTTTTGAATAAATATATATATATATATATATATACACACACACTTATTCAAAACTGAAACTAGGTCAAACATTAAAAAACCAAAAACATTCAAGTGACAAAGGATACCCACTATAAGGGTGCCTGCACAGGGAGTCTATAGAGAAACAACGATTGCATAATCTCCAACCACACCTCTCCTAAACCGACATAGCTTGAGTAGTGTTAGGTAGTTCAGGATGACTAGAAACAATGCTGGGATAAGCAGAGAAAGACTGCGGTTATTTAGGAGATTTCCTTCTCATGGACGAGTTGCACAACCAACAGCCTATCCTAGCATTTAATGTACAGGTTATATGTAAAGGATATATGGACTCATTTCCCAAAGGTAATTAATGAAAGTGATGCAGTAACATCACTCGAATCTGAAACGCCGAACCCACGCCTGTAAACGCTACAACCCCCCCCCCCCCCACAGAAATGACTGCCTATTTAAAGGCTTCAAAATCACTTACGAATTGTCTACTCCTACAAAGAAATCAGCAGAAATGAACCCCCCCACCAAAAAAAAACTTTCACCCTAATTCTCAGTAGCCATTACGTCTACAGTGACAACTTGCCTTGTTTTAAGTGAACTAAGTTTAAAAAAAAAAAAAATTACTTTTTATTAATTACTTTGCAAAAACTAAGTTTTATCGTCGACTCAAACTATTCCGATTATCATTAGTATTGTTATTAATTCAATTATTAGTATTGTTATTAATTCAATTATTTTTACGGAGTTGCTTGCGTGGAGATATATTGGTGGTCAGAAATAATTTCAAATGTTTAAAATAGCTTTTACAATATGAGGTAAAAAAAAATTTAAAAAAAACTAAAAAGATTTTTTTTTCTAAAACTACTTATTGACGCTGCATTTCTGTAAAATGGTAAATGGCTTCAACGAACGAAAACAAATTTCTCATTTATTTTAAATCTTAAAAATCCCAAATAATTATTCAAATGATGAGTTAACATTACCAATTGCGACAAACTCGTAATCTTCGGCTCTCTTATCTTCAAACCAAACAATCCAACATCGACAAAAAACTTACAAACATTTCCAACATGTCATCATCCCGGCTTCTAGTTTAATAAGCATCCGGCACTTTTTGTGCAACTGCTTCTGCATCCAAAGATCTTTATTCTCTTTCCGTAGTGCGCCATGTTATCAGTTTCCTGCCGACCTGAGCGGGCTGTATTGCATAATTTGGGACACATCAACGACCATCTGCAACATCAATTTTGATGATGTAGGCTGTCGCCAGGTTACCCTTCCCATTTGTTTTGGTGAACTCGGACAGATTAACAACTGAAGTGACATTGCCAGCTTACGCTACCTCCATCTGTGCAAGTCAGGATCAGCATTCGAATTCCATGACCTGCCCACCGACTGGGGGGGGGGGGGGCTGGTCTCATCGTTCTGGAGCAGATGAGAAGACAGAAGAGCCGAGACATGATCAAGATGAAGATTGGAGTCGAATCCCTAAAACTTCCTGCGACTAACACCGTCTGGCTGCAAGCTGCAAGTTTGCCACACAGCGATGCGTGGTTAAAAACCTTGCCATCGTTGGTTGTCGGGAACCTAGTTGATGACGATTGCCTCAGATTCGCCGTCGCCCTGCAAACAGGTTCGAGAGTGGGCAGCCCACACATGTGCCGTTGTGGTCAGCCAGTCAACATATACGGACTTCATACCCTTTCATGTAGAAAGTGCAAGAGAAAGAGAGACGACGTTCATTGTCCTAGTCAGGAAACAAGGTCAAGCACCGGGTGTCTTTGAGGTGTGCCTGCACTAGTACCTCTGCGCCTGGCTAATAGACAAAGGCGGCGTGCAAAGGCCGGGTGATAGGCAGAGCCCATCTACTCCTTAAGCAATTTTAGGTATTGCAATACAGATATTTTGTTCAAGAGTACAGCTTTAAGAAGGTTGTCGATCAGGACTAAGGAGGCCTCCCTCACCCAGTTTTTATATCAGTTTTCATTCTTCTAGATGGGATAACCTAACGAGGTTCACGGGTCGATCACACCGAGAGAGGTAGTCCTGCGCCCGTTGGCAAGTTAAAATTAAAGTAACATATTTTTTCGAATTTTAAAGGAGACACTCCTTTTTTTTCTTTTTCTAAAGAAAACATTTAAAATAAATTACAAGTTTAATAATAGTAACAAGTTGGGGATTCCCTGTAAAAAGTACTATTTTACGGGGAATCCCTAACAGATCACCACAAACCAGACGTGCATTGATTTTTCAAGATTTTTTTTTTTTTTTTTTTTTTAAATGAGGGTAAAATAGCCATTTCATCATGGCCGCCATATGTGAAATTGCGAACCGATGTTAATAATAAAAAAAAAAATCCCTAATTATATTTTAGGCCGTTTTTTTCCGAGGGGGGGGGGGGGGGGTCAAATAATTTGTTTTCAACAATTGGTTTAATTATTAAAAAATAATAAAATCAAACTTTTTATAATTGGAATGTTTTTTTGTTTTTTTTAAATATTTTTAAGTAGTTTGCTTATTAACCAAATATAATTATGTTACAAAGTAACAAACAATTATTACGAAATAAATTCAAACTTTTTTTTTTAGAAATATTTTTTTTTTAATTTTAACACCGATATGGCGGCCATGATGAAGTGGATACTTTCTATTTTACCAAAATTAATTTTTTGAACGAAAAATGAAGATAAAACCTCCTGTATGTTCCGAATAAACTAAATCTAGTAGTTAAAGTCTTTCATGAACTTTTAAATTTCATTCATATTTTGAATGATGTATTTATGGAATAAATTTCTTGAAAAGAAAAAAAAAGGATTATTTTCTTGAATAGTGGCTCCTTCTCGAAATACTGTTTATCTAGTTAAGAAGTACAAATTAACAATCTCTTTAATTGACAATAGCTCCAAAATCACTTTCAAATTTGCGAAGAAATCGTTTTCTGTTCCAGGAACCCGAGTTTAATTTTGTGTAGTCGATTTTCAAGTACCGGCCATGAAGGCTGATCTATACCAAAATTCTTCATTTGTATTTAAAAAAAAAAAAAAAAAGGGAAAAGCATATTTATTGATTTAATATAATTTTATTTATAAAAAAATTTGGGTATTTTATAGAATAATCAGTACGCTGAAAATGCTCAAAAACCCAAATATACAACAAATAAAAGTAACTGTAGTCATTAAAAGTTAATTTAAAACTGACCTGTGATATTTGTTTGTATTTTTAAACCGTTCCAACTGCTATTTATTAGAGATCAATAGTTTTGTCACACGAACATTGCAAAAAAAAATGTCGCTTGCTCGTAAGGAAGTGAGCAGAAGACGCCATTTTGTCTAGAAAAAAGTACGAGTAAAAAATGAACAAGAAATCTTTTTTTACATCTAATAAAAACCCATTTATAGTACGTAAAAATACAAACAAATATCATAGGTAAGTAGACAAATATCTCTTCTCGACGTAGGTTAAACTCACTTGTTGCATATTTATTTTTATAACTCCGTTCTCGTTCGTTTTTTGGACCCCGTCCGCGACTGTACTGATCATTCTTAAAGATATTCAAAAAAAATTTTAAATCGAAGTGCAGAATCGAAACCGTATTATGTAGACTTTTTTCTTGTTTTTTTTTAAAAATTATTGTCGTGAAGCGTTTAATTTTTCGGATAGAACTTGAGTTTATAAACCAAAGTAGAGTATAATTGTTCATTTGTGATACAGAAGAAAATAGAAAAGAGCTTTCATCGGAGGGGCTACTATTCAAGAAAGGAACAATAAAAAAAGTTTAAGATTGTTAGTCACAATTTTCTTTTTATTATTACTTTTTGGGTTTTTTTAAACTTAACGGCATATTCCGGAATTTTCAGATGAGGATTGATAATTTGGATTATTCGGACTATTGTTCTCATCTTTGATGTTATTCTCACAACGTTTCGGCCGATGTAACTTCTTCAGGCGCGTCTTTTTCTTTTTTTTTTCTTACTAAGGAGTCACCACTTATCAAGGCCAAAAGGCAACTCGGAGATAAGGGTTAA
>OY744534.1:72088384-72198384 GCA_963556195.1 Sepiola atlantica
ACACAGAACTATAGGATTTGTTTTCTTTCTAAGGTACTTTAATCGGGTCTTCTTTCTTGATTAAAAATATATATATATAATAATAGCAGTCTGACAGAAGAATTAATCTTTTGAAAAAATAAAAAAATGATTATTTTTTATTTTTTTGAAGTCTTCCATGGACGATTTCTACACAACAGTGTATATTTATATTATCTATATTTAAGAAAAAATAAAAAGCTTTTTATTATTTTTCATCGTTATTATTAAATAAGTACAAACTTAAGATAAACAAATAATAAATGGGTATTTAAAAAAAAAGTTTATTTGTTATTTATATATATATATATATATATATATATATATATATATACAAAAAGAGAAGAAAAAAAGGGGGGGGGGGCTTGCTGCTTTTGCTCATATTAATAAACAACTGACCACACAACAAGAAGGTGGCGGTGGTTATTTCCTAAAAAATTAACAAAGTTTGAGTCGAGAAAAAGAAACAAAAAACGACATGAATTCTCCTGGAACTTACGCCGGCTGGGTCTCCGAGGTCCGGACGAGGAGCTGCTATCGAAATTCCGAGCTCGATCCCTCTCCCTCGAGCTATTCTCCTCCATCAATCTCCGCTCTAGCTGGTTAAGCTTGTTTTGGAATGAAGTGGACATCTTGAAAAACCCCAGATCACATGACCAATGCGGGTTGATATGTTCACGTGTTTTCAAGCCGCCAGTTTCGTATTCAAAATAATTCAAATAATGAAACAAAACATTTTTTTCCCCTTTAGGGCGTTATTTTTATTTATTTTTTTTAATTCGTTATGCTTAAAAATTAAACTTAATTTTGTAAAATTAATGTTTTAAAAAAAATAACTGATTTTATTTTATGTCTCGGGATTTTTTTAAAATTAGGATTGATAATTTGTAGTACACGGATTATTCAGCCTACTCTTCTCGTCATGATAATATTTATCCTTCTTCCGATGCAGTGGTACACGAGTTCGCTTCAGTGTGTGGAAATCCAGCTCCCCTCCAAAAAGGGGGGCACTCTGGATGGTTCCTAAAGTTGCCGTGATCGGTTCCGTCGGGGTTCCCTGGTGGGTGCGACTCCGACAACCGACAATAAACCAATCCCTCCGCCCGCATGAGGGGGTAATGCCTGTGATGATAGCCCTTGAGATCAAACAGATTTATCCCCCATTCTGACTCAAGTTAGTTTAACAACCAACATGGCACAGGCTTTTCGGTCAGACTGGTGTATATTCACAACGTTGCGGCCGGTGTAATCTCCGACCTTCTGCATGTACCATGTCGAACTCGGGAACCTGGACGGAATTTCCAACTGAACCCTTCATTTAATTCATGGAGGTAGATTGTTCTTATTCCTCCAACCATGGCCGGATACATGTGTTAATTTATCCACATGGACAAAATCTTTAGCTAACAATCAGTTCTAAGTGACAGTCTTCTAGGGGTTGAAGGTTCAAGCCTTAGTAAAGGCAATAATAACTAATAAGACTAACATAAACTTCAGACTTCTAACCGGTCATGGCTGACTGTGAATATAACAACCAAGATAAGGTACTTATATCGATCTTGACTCAGTTTTCGCGAGTTTCTTGTCGGAAGCGTTCGGCTATCCTACGCAAACGTCCGAGAGATGACGAGTCGATTTGTACCAGACGACAATTTTGATACGGTGCTGCGTCCTATGATTTTAAGTTATATTTTCAAGAATTTTTTTAAAAGAAACAACAACAAAAAAAAACAAGCAAAACATAGCGAAGTTACTGTTATCAAATAAATATTTGTTGTTATTTTGATACGTTGCTGCGTCCTATAATTTTTAATTATATTTGCAAGAAATCTTTTAAACAACAAAACAAATAAAACAAGCAAAACAGAGCGAAATTACTGTTATCAAATAAATATTTTTTAACCCTAAACCCTAAACCCTAACAACAACAAAAACAAAACAAGCAAAACATTAAAATCATTGGACGCAGCACTGTATCAATATTGTCGTCTGGTAATAATCGGCTCGTCATCTCTCGGGCGTTTGCGTAGGATAGCCGAACGCTTTCGACAAGAAACTCACGGAAACTGGGTCAAGATCGATATAAGTACCCAAGATAAGAATAGTAGTGCGAATAATTGAAATATTACTAACTTTACTTTATTTGTTATTTAAACCAAAAACTGTTGTGATGTTATTTAATTAAAAACAACTTAATTTCCCCTCCACGCTTTTCAAGCTTTATTCAGGTGGGCTGGGGGAGGGGGGGGGGGGAGTAGTGTAGTCTCTGTTCTGTTGTCATGAGACCATCCTCCCATGCATTACCTCCTCCTTTGAGTGGGGCCGGTAGTGTAGTAAATGTTCGTTCTTTATAATACCATTCTCCCAGGCATTACCTCCAACTTTTTAAGGGGGAGGGTAGTGTAGTATCTGTTCTGTGGTCATGATACCATCTGTTCTGTTGTGAGAGCATCCTATCCTCCCTTTACGGTGTAGTGTAGTATCTGTTCTGTTGTCATCAGACTATCCTTCAAGGCATTACCTCCTCTTTTTATTTAAGGGGGGGGGATTGCATGCGTAAACAAAACATTCTCGCAGTTGACTGTTCGTTAGCAAACTCAAAACTTACATTATATATACTAGCAAAAATATGCGACCGAACGGATCATATTATTGCTGATATTACTCATGGAGATTTGTTATTGCTGATATTACTCATCTATCTGAAGCCGTAACTATACTATTGTGGCAGCGTGGACCCTTGCTTGTTAAGATGTTGACTGAAATTGTATCTTTGAAAAAAATGCTAAGATCCACGCTTACATTTAAATTGTCATAAAAATATTAGAAAAATGAGTACAAGGAGATAAAAGCGTGGAAGTTGAATGAAAGAATAAAGCATTATTTAAAGAACACAAGATATTTATACATGTACCAAATTAAAAGACATTTTATGTAAGTAATTGTTCATTTGAAAAGTAAAATGTGTGTGTTCATGCCTGTAAATTATGAGTGTGTATATGCGTGCAGCAGGGTAGACATTTGTATGAGTGTGTTGTTTTGCGTTAGAGTGTGAAAGTATGTGTCGCCTTTTGTCAGGGTGCGTCGATGTACTACTGTGTGTGCACGTCAGTTGAGAATTTAGGACAGTGTAGACATTTGGGCGTGTGTCGTTTTTTTGTCAGTTTTTTTTTTTTAATTTTCTTATTTCTGTTTTCGTTAGCATAGGGACGGGGCATTCTTTCAAATGCCAGACTATCACCTGCTATTCAGAGGCTCCAACCGAGTGCTTTTTTAAAGATTTTGGCCGTTCCCTTAAGTGCCATTATTTGGATTTCTTTTGCACTTGGTTTTCCGGGAATACTTTCCAGATACTTTTTGAAATTTTTCTTCATGAGGCCTTTAGCTCCTATTATAACTGGGATAATGTTGATGTTTTTGAGGTTCCAGTTTCTCTTCATAGCATACATTAGGCCTTGGTATTTTGTCATCTTCTCTCTTTCTGCTCTGTTTAAGCCACTGTCATTTGGAACACTCACCTCAATCAGTGTTGCCTCTCTTTCTGCCTTATTTAATATAACTATGTCCTGTTTTACTGCTGCATTTTCCAGGTAGGTAGATGTAGGAATCACATAATCATAATGTATAGTATACTTCTCGTTTCCCACAGTCCTCTCCGGTAGATGTTCCCAGGACTTAGTGCTATATTGGATGTTTAGATTTTTACAGATGTTCCAGTGAGTTGAATGGTGACAGCTTTTAAAGTCGAAGAAGGCGAACGAAGTGGAAACGTTGTCCTCTGTTTCTGTGTGCTGATTTTTTCAAACTGTCTCTCTCGACGAAAATCTAAGCTTAAATTACGTTTTATTGGCTCCAAACAGATGGTTTTATTTTAGCGCAAAAAAAAAGGATTTTAATCGCTGAGGTGTGGCGGCTGTAGTAGAAATTACATCACATGACAGCCATTCTTTGCTTTTTCGCTAAATATGTCGCTGGGAGCCGGTTTTGAAAGAAAAATCTAATTTCGTTTTCAGATGGAATTGTTTGGCCGTGGCTTGTGTTTTTTTGGGATACATGTCAATCCTATACTATAAACTTCTATTAATTCTACTAATATACTATCCTCTAATGCTCAATTCAGCTTACTATACTATTTAAGACTAATGTACGATCTTTCAATGCTCACTTCAGGGAAGGTGTAATGTAGTATCTGTTCTGTTGTCATGGGACCATCCTCCCAGGCATTACCAACTTTGGGGTGAAGTGTAGTATATTTTCGTTCATTATGATACCATCCTCCCAGGCATTACCAACTTTGGGGTGAAGTGTAGTATATTTTCGTTCATTATGATACCATCCTCCCAGGCATTACCAACTTTGGGGTGAAGTGTAGTATATTTTCGTTCATTATGATACCATCCTCCCAGGCATAGCCTCCTCTTAGAACAGTTGAGATAGCAGGTTCAGTTAACAGGGGAAGCTCAAGAAAAACAAAGGAAGTGATAAGGATGGACTTGGAAGAAAGAGGGAGAAATAAAGAATTGATCAGAGATAGATAAGTTTGGAAGTCAATTTCTTAAAGCCGTCCAACACATGCCAGCATGTAAAACAGATGTTAAACCGGTGGTGATGGTGGTGATTATGATGGTGGTGGTGGTCGTGATGATAGGAATGGTAGTGATGATGATGATGATGGGGATGATTATGGGGATGATGGTGGTGCTGGTGATGGGGATGGTAGTGATGATGGTGGTGGTGGTGATAATGATGGTGGTGATGATGATGGTGGTGGTGGTGATGATGATGGTGGTGATGATGATGCGAATGGTAGTGATGATGATGGGGATGGTAGTGATGATGATGGGAATGCTAGTGATGATGATGGGGATGATAGTGATGATGATGATGGTGGTGGTGATAATGAGGGGGATGGTAGTGATGATGATGGGGATCGTATTGATGATGATGGGGATGATAGTGATGATGATGGTGGTGGTGGTGATAATGATGGGGATGGTAGTGATGATGATGGGGATCGTATTGATGATGGGGATGGTATTGATGATGATGAGGATTGTAGTGATGATGATAGTGGTGGTGATGATGATAGGGATTGTAGTGATGATGATAAGGATGGTAGTGATGATGATGGTGGTGGTCGTGGTGATTATGATGGTGATGATAGTTCTTGTGATGATGATGGGGATTAGTGATGATGATGGTAGTTCTTGTGATGATGATGGGAATTAGTGATGATGATGGTAGTTCTTGTGATGATGATGGGGATTAGTGATGATGATAGTAGTTCTTGTGATGATGATGGGGATTAGTGATGATGATGGTAGTTCTTGTGATGATGATGGGAATTAGTGATGATAATGGTAGTTCTTGTGATGATGATGGGGATTAGTGATGATGATAGTAGTTCTTGTGATGATGATGGGGATTAGTGATGATGATGAGGATGGTGGTGATGATGATCGTAGTGGTTGTGATGATGGTGGGGATGGTAGTGATGATGATGGGGATGGTAGCGATGAGGATGGTAGTGATGGGGATGGTAGTGATGATGATGGAGATGGTAGTGATGATGATGGTGGTAGTGGTGGTGATGATGATGAGGATTGTAGTGATTATGATGGTAGTGATGATGATGGTAGTGATGATGATGATAGAGATTGTAGTGATGATGATGAGGATGGTAGCGATGATAATGGTGGTGCTTGTGATGATGATCGTGGTGGTTGTGATGGGAATGGTAATGATGATTAATGTGCTGGTGATGAAGATGGTTGTTGTGGTGATGATGGTGGTTATTATGATGTGGATGATAGTGTTAGTGGTGGTGATGATGATGGGGATGGTAGTTATGATGATGATAGTGGTGGTGGTGATTATGATGGGGATGATTATGGGGATGGTAGTTATGGTAATCGGGATGGTGGTGATGATGATGGTGATGATAGTGGTGATGATGATTGGGAAGGTAGTGATGATAATGATGATGATGGGGATGATGGGGATGGTAGTGATGATGATGGTGGTGGTTGTGATGATGGGTATGGTAGCGATGATGATAGGGGTGGTGGTGATGATGATGGGGATGGTAGTGATGATGATGTGGATGGTAGTGATGATGATAAGGATGGTAGTGATTGTGATGGTGGTGGTGGTTATGATGGGGATGGTAGCGATGATCATGGTGGTGGGGGTGATGATTATGGGGATGGTAGTGATGATGATGAATGTGGTGATGATGATGATGGGGATGGTAGTGATGATGATTGGGATTGTAGTGATTGTGATGATGGTGGTGATGATGATGGGGATGGTAGTGATGATCATGGTGGTGGGGTAATGATTATGGGGATGGTAGTGATGATGATGGGGATGGTAGCGATGATTATGGGGATGGTAGTGATGATGATGGGGATGGTAGCGATGATGGTGGTTGTGGGGAATGCTGATGATGGGGATGGTAGTGATGATGATGGGGATGGTAGCGATGATTATGGGGAGGGTAGTTATTATGATGGGATGGTAGCGATGATGATGGTGGTGGTGCTGATGATGGTGATGATGATGGGGATGGTAGCGATGATGGTGGTTGTGGGGAATGATGATGATGGGGATGGTAGTGATGATGATGGGGATGGTAGCGATGATTATGGGGAGGGTAGTGATTATGATGGGGATGGTAGCGATGATGATGGTGGTGGTGCTGATGATGGTGATGATGATGGGGATGGTAGCGATGATGGTGGTTGTGGGGAATGATGATGATGGGGATGGTAGTGATGATGATGGGGATGGTAGCGATGATTATGGGGAGGGTAGTGATTATGATGGGGATGGTAGCGATGATGATGGTGGTGGTGCTGATGATGGTGATGATGATGGGGATGGTAGCGATGATGGTGGTGGTGGTAGTGATGATGATGGGGATGGTAGCGATGGTGGTGGTGGTGGTGAATGATGATATGTGAGATGGTAGCGATGGTGATGGGGATGCTAGTGATGGTAGTAGTGATTATAATGGTTGTGGGGGTGGTGGTGATTACGATGATGATGATGATGATGATGATGATGATGATGATGATGAATTCGATCACAAAAAACTAAAACTGCAACAGAACATTTCAATAGTCTGATGTTGTTGATGTTGTTGTTGTTTGTTTTAAAAATGTGAAAATCTACAAGTCATCTTCTTTTTTTAATATTTCAGTTTTTCAAATGTAATGGTTCAATTGTAGTATACGGACCGTTGAAATATCTAGACTATCTCACATGTTTTCTGGATTTTTTTTTTCAAAATCTCTGTATTACTTAAATTATGCTAGTACCACTTATTGCGTGTGTTTGTTTCTCCCCTCTACGTGACTGAAGAGCCATCTGGGACCACATCTTATGGCAGAACCCATTTTGTGCGGCCTGTGGATGGACCATTCATCCACCACGGTAACACACGTGGCATACCTTTAAATTCTCGTACCTTCTCTTCTTCCTCGTCGCGTGGGGGGGGGGGGGGGTGTCGTCTCGATGTCGTCTAGTGGTTGAGTTCTCTCTTCGTTTCTGTACTGCCGTGAACATCGCCATCTGCTGTGTCTGCAACAAAACCTTCATAACACGATTCAGGAGGCGAACAATCTTTTAAATTTTTATTTGGTTTTATTTCAGGCGTCAGATTTCTGTCGTCCATGGAGATGTTTCACCAACGTTAAGGGAGAGACTAAATTACTACTCTATCGTAGTTAATTCTTAGTCCTTAGCCATTCGAGGAGGGGGAAAGAAGGAATCTCATGCCTGTATTCCCTTAGGGAATTTAATTCCCCTAATCATTTGAAGACTACATAGAGAAATCGTCTGTTCGGCCTGCTTCCAAAACCCAGACTGGCAAAAATTTATAACGCAGGTCAACATCAAACTCAGCACGACATTAATACCACTGAGCAGCCAGCATATTTCCGCTCACGACGACTACCTCCACACAAGCTGGCTTATATCAAAAATGCATTTGATTAAATTTGGAGTAGAAAGTGGACCTCGTAACTCTCACTTCCCTTATTTTGTCCTTTAGTCCTAACATTCTATGAGCGATGTTTCTGACAAAGGGGGAAGAATTGCTGTTTTCTGGGTCAGAATCTATCCATCTAGCACTTATCATTGGATGTTTTTGACCTTGAAGTAGTATTTTTTTGTTAGCTCCTTACATCAAGTGGCTTCATGCCTTGTCTGGAGCAATTTCGATAAAAAAATGCTAGCTGACAACGTCATTCATCCCTCTGAGAGTGTCTATGCCTCACTATTGCACCTTGTAACTAGAAGAATTCCAAATTGATGTGGATTTAACACCTAACCCTAAACTTTAACCCTAAACCCAAACCCAAACCCTAACCCAAACCTAACCTTAACCTCTAACTCTAACCCTAACCTGTTGTGCTCAATCAGTATCCTATCCTACAAATCCATGATTTTGTCTCTAGTCTTCAAGGGTACACATCTGTTCGAAGAACAACCGGACTAAGGCATGCTACCAGCTTCCAGCTGCTCCAGAGGACATCCGAAAGATGGCAGTTACAACCCCCTTCGTTTGTTCAAATTTGTAGATGGTGAGAGAACCAACTGTAATACGAAAGTTAAGAAAAAGGGGTTACTGTTAGCGTGATTATAAGGACAAACTCCTCCTTTACAAGTTAAATCAATTTTATTCATACATAGTTTAACCAACATACAGCCAGGGACCATGAAGGAGTTACGTAGCACGAAATACAAAAGCATGCTGAGCTGGCAAATGAGCGTACATCCTTGTTTCACGCATGTCAAGTTTTGGGGTGAGAACATGGGCGTTTCTTCAGCTTAACGTCTAAAGTTTTCACTAAAGAAAAATGCAAGAAAAATGCATGATACAACAGTTCAGCAGAAGTGCCTCCCGTGCAAAGTGTTCTGATTGGTTAATGAATTACTCACTCCGCATGGAAAGGTAAACTTGCAGGAAACAAAATAGATCATTGTAGTGTGTCAGGAAATCATGACCGCTACAAATTCCTTAAAATGCCCTTCGGACTATGCAACGCAACACAGACCTTCCAATGGTTGATGGACGAGGTTCTGGATCGCCTGCCATATGTCTACACCTACATCAACGGCCACAAGCAGGATCTGAAGGAGGTCTTCCACCATTTACCTCACTTCTCAAACACCACACAGACACTAATGGAATCAGCCCGAGAAGATAAAAGAAATACAAGAGTTCACAAGCAGCTATGCCACTTTTTGGTGATGGTCAGTTTCTACCACAGACGTTCGATCGATCGAGCCATTGCAAATCTCTTTCAGAAAAAAAAAAAAAACAAAGGCATCTCTCTATAGTGTCTATAGTGGCAACTTGCCCTGTTTGGGGAGAACTAATTTGAAAAAAAAAATTTAATAAATAAAAAATATCTGGCCATAAAACATTTTCAAAGATTGGAATTTCACAATTCTGGCCGACCATAAACCTCTAATAAATTCCTTGTCCTACAACCTGGAGAAATATACCTCTTGTGAGATCAGACACTTGGATTATATCTCACACTTCACGTCCAACATCTGCTACATTCAAGGTACACACAACACTGTTATTAATGCCCTGTCCTGATCACGTTTAAACACCCTGGAGGGTAGCCCACTCAGCTAGCTGATAGCAAAAAAAAAACAAATCTAACCCTAACCCTAAACCCCCAAATCTAACCCTAACCCCCCAAATCTAACCCTAAACCCCCAAATCTAACTCAACTCTCCAGGGCATCCTAGCACACACATCTCTGCAACTGAAGGAGTTTTCCAGCCCTCTTCAGCAACAAAATCCTGAACTGCAACATGAGATTGGATCGTCCCAGACCCTATGTTATAATAAATTACTGTAACTCTTCAGGAAATGAGTCATGGTTATTCCCCTTGGCCGGAACGAAGGATTCCGCCATATTGACTTTGCCAAACACGTGTATATATTTTAAGCTGATAAAACCTTTACGAAAGGCATTCTTATTCATTCTTCTTTTATCATTGCAATTTTATCAGCTTAAAAAAAAATGGACAAATTACTGCGGCCAGAAAGATTTAACACAGAACCAACTGCTCCGAATTCGGAAAAAATATACAAACATTGGAAACTAACATTTGAATATTACCTACGCACGTTAAATAACGACCAAATCGAAAACAATGCGCAAAATCTTTTCGCATTGATCAATTCTGTCTCGGCGACAATTTTCGAAATCATAAGCGACGCCACGGATTACAACGGCGCCATAGAAACGCTAGACGCTATTTATATGAAACCAACAAACATTGTACTTAACAGACATCAACTCCTGACAAGTAAACAGAAACCGACACAAACCATCGACGAGTTCATGCAACAGTTGGAAGTATTCGCTAAATCTTGCGAATTTCAAGCGGTAAGTGCCGAGGAAAACAAAAAACAATATATACGGGACGCGTTCATTAGCGGCATCTCGTCTTCGTCTATCCGTCAGCGCCTACTTGAAAAACCTTTCTCGACACTACAAGAGACATTTACAGTGGCTAGATCCCTAGAACAAGCGGAGAAGCATACGGCCAGCTTCGATTACCACCCGAGCGTAACAGCTACCGTAGGTCAACCAGAAGAAACTCCCTTAGCCGCTGTAAAAGGAAATACATTACAAAAAGGAATTTGTTTCTTCTGTGGGAACACACGGCATGCACGGACGATGTGTCCTGCACGTAATGCCGAGTGTAGAAAATGTAAAAAAAATGGCCATTGGGCTAAGGTATGTAGATCATCCTCCTCTCCTGCTGCTGTGTTGTACGACCCGGACTCCCCCCACCCAATCTCTCCTGACTAGGAACGGGTGCCAAAGACATCACCTACACCAAATGCGAAATAAATGGGCAGGTAGTGAATGCTATGGTAGACTCCGGCAGCGTGAGGACGTTCATTAGCAAAAATACAGCAAGAAAGCTGAAACTTTTTGTTATCCCCAAACTGAAAACCGTAGCATTGGCGGACCCGAATCATTATGCTAAAATCATCGGCGAAACTGTTGTTGACATCTCTCTAAACGGTAAAAACCACCACGCCATGACGGTGGAAGTAATTAAGGACCTGTTCACGGATATGATTGTCGGAAAAGACCTTCTAAAACAATATAAAACTGTGACGTTGAGATTCGACGGTCCCAGGGAAGAACTTGTTATTGGAGCGATGGGTAAGAGTAACAGTTTTCCATGTATCAAAATTTCTCCTCCTCCCCTCTTCTCTCATCTTTCTACTTGGACGACCCCTATTGCCACCAAATCTCGTCGTCACTCATTCACTGACAACAATTTTATTAAAGAGGAAACTGCCAGAATGCTGAGGGAAGGCATAATAGAGCCCTCTATATCTCCTTGGCGAGCCCAAGTTTTAGTGACCTCTAACGAGAATCAAAAAAAAAAAATGGTGGTCGACTACAGCGACACCATAAATAGATTTACAGAACTGGATGCCTATCCCATGCCTAACATTACTAAAATGATTGATGACATAGCTCGATACAACGTTTTTACAACACTTGACCTGAAGTCTGCTTACCACCAAATCCCAATTAGTCACGCCGATCGGAAATACACAGCATTCGAAGTAAATGGAAAACTTTACCAATTTACTCGTATCCCTTTTGGAGTCACTAACGGAGTGAGTGCCTTTCAAAGATGCATCGATGACATTGTAGAAAGAGAAAAATTAACAGATACTTTTGTGTATGTAGACAATGTCACGATATGCGGAAAGGATCAACAAGAACACGATTACAACCTTCAAAGGTTTTATAATGTAGCAAAAAAATGCAACATCACACTCAACCAAAGTAAGAGCATCATTTCTACTACTTCTATCACACTTCTTGGGTACACAATCCAGAACAACCAAATTACTCCTGATTACCTGAGGCTAAAACCACTCCTTGAAATGCCACCGCCTCTAAATCTACAGTCGCAAAAACGAATAATTGGTATGTTCTCTTACTATAGTAAATTCATTCGAAATTTTTCTGATAAGATACTGCCGCTGAACCATAACAGGGAGTTTCCACTACCCCCGTCTATTCTAAATTCTTTTCAGACGCTGAAGACCGACTTAAGTAATGCCACCCTTATAACTGTTGACCCGGACAAAGAATTTGTAGTGGAAACTGATGCCAGTAAATACTGCATTGCTGCTACGCTGAACCAACAGGGTAGACCCGTTGCATTCTTTTCTCGGACACTAAGTCCGAACGAGATTAGACATCACGCGGTCGAAAAAGAAGCTGCTGCGATTGTCGAAGCTCTTCGAAAGTGGCGACACTTCTTACTCGGGAGACATTTCAAAGTTATTACAGATCAAAAGAGCGTCAGTTTTATGTTCGATAATAAGAGAAAATCAAAAATTAAAAATGATAAGATATGTCGTTGGCGGATCGAACTGTCACAATTCAAATTCAGCATTACTTACCGCCCAGGAACGGAAAATACAGCTGCTGATACGTTTTCTCGCATCTCTGCATTAACGCACACTTTGCAAGACCTCCGCGACTTGCATGCTACACTATGCCATCCTGGAGTCACGCGACTCAGCCACTTCATCCGAACAAGAAACCTTCCTTTTTCTTTAGAACAAATTAAAAACATAACAGACTCGTGCCCCTCCTGTCAGTATTTGAAACCTAAATTTGCCAGTTGTAACAAAGGAACACTCATACAGGCTATATTACCTTTCCAGCGACTAAACATCGACTTTAAAGGCCCTTTACCTACCTCTGTACGTGGTAACAAATACTTACTCACCATAATTGATGAATATACTCGCTTTCCCTTTGCCTTCCCCTGTAAGGATATGACTAGTAAAACCGTGATCCATTGCCTAAACCAACTATTTGCTATTTTTGGCATGCCCGATATGATACACACTGACCGAGCTGCTGACTTCCTTGCAGGAGAAATCAAAGATTACTTACGTGGCAAAGGTATCGCCACCTCTAAAACAAGTAGGTATCACCCTGAGGGTAACGGGCAAGTTGAGAAGCTCAATGGAACTTTATGGAAGGCCATCCAAACGACCTTACACTCTAGCAACATGAAACTGCCTCATTGGGAAGAGATACTACCAAACGCTCTCCATTCAATCAGGTCGTTACTGTGCACTGCCACCAATATGACTCCTCATGAGAGAATGTTCAAATATAGTCGTAGATCTTCCTCCGGAACTTCTGTTCCCACTTGGGCGAAACCAGGCCCAGTATATGTCAGAAACCATACTAAGTCTAGTAAGCTCGACCCTCCAGTAACCCCTGCTACCTTATTAGACATCAACCCCTACTATGCTCATGTACGACTGCCCTCTGGTGCGGAAACTACTGTCAATGTGCGAGACCTGGCCCCTAACTCCTCAAACCAAGAAGACGAACACGATGAAAACAATATTGCAAGCCCTGAAGCCCATAAAGAACCGCCACCTGACGAAAACAATATCGACGTGGAGGAGAAGAATCCCTTACCTGATCCTGAACATATCCATACTAGCCACGATGTGGATGCTGAGAACAAAAATCCCTGTGAGTCAGTGCGGAGATCGTCCAGAATGCGGCGATTTCCAAGTAAATATAAGGACTTTTTAACCTAGTACAGAACAGACTAAATTTAACTTCTGTAATTCCATACTTGATTATTGTTGAAGGGGAAAATGTTATAATAAATTACTGTAACTCTTCAGGAAATGAGTCATGGTTATTCCCCTTGGCCGGAACGAAGGATTCCGCCATATTGACTTTGCCAAACACGTGTATATATTTTAAGCTGATAAAACCTTTACGAAAGGCATTCTTATTCATTCTTCTTTTATCATTGCACCCTACATACCCTCAACACTCAGAAAAATGTGCTACAGTGAAACTCATTACGGATCGTTTCGTATGGCCCAGTATGAACACTAACATCCATGATTTAGTATCAACTTGCCTCAAGTGTGAGAGGTATAACGTATATCAACAGCAACCCTGACATCGATGTGCCAGGATCTCTAGTACCTCCTGACGGTCGTTGATTATTTTTCCTTAAAGCTGAAAGTATCTATCAGGGAGATTTCTGCAAATACAGTTGCCAAGATGATCTTACGTAACTGGATCATGATTTTTTGTGTGCCCAACATCATCACCACGGACCACAGCACACAGTTCCAGTCATTACTCTTCCAAGAGTTCATCCAGTTGCTTGGTGTCAAGCACATCAAGACCACTGCTTACCATCTCTGCATCAATAGTCTTGTAGAGAGATTCCACGGAACTTTAAAGGCCTCAGTAACAACAAAACACAAGAAACTGGGGAGACGAATTACCCTTAGTTCTACTGTCAATCTGCCATTCGCTCAAAGAGTTCCTAGGATACACTTCAGCCAAGCAGGCTTTTGGTAAAGCTCTCTCTTTACCTGGATAGTACTTTTATGACACCACCCCTCATTCAACACCAACGACTCCTTTAACAGAGGAGCTATGTCCTAAGATAGCGCAGTTGAAATATATGCCATCCAGGCAGTCATCAATCAAACACGCCCTGCACCAACTTTGAGACTGCAAGTTTTTTTTGTTTTTTTTTAGATGATGCTGTAAGGAGACCACTCATACCAAATATACCAAGGCACATTCAAAGCGCTGAAGCACACCTCACCATCATCCAAGGTTAGTGGACGAACATCATTTCTATTGATCAAGCTGACTTTCTGGAGAAAACACTATTGGAAACATGATCTGCTTCAACAGCACCCGAGCATAACCAGTCCCAACAACAACAAAAACGCAAACTACCTCAACAACACCAGAGTCACTGCCAGTGGCACCATCAACTCCAGTCAAGCAGACCCGATCAGGAGGAAGATCACTTTCCCTGAGAAGTTCAAGATCTATGCCTATTTTTAATTGATCCGATCAATTATCCAGGGGAAGGGTTTTGTCATAGCCTCCATTTTTACAGCCACCCCTACTGCTGTAGAGTACGCTCCTGCTGCTTGTTTTATAGCCCTAAAACTGGCTTCAGGGTCAGGGTTAGGGTTAGTGGTACTTTAACTACCTTTTTTTTCCACTAAATCGACACATGATGTTTTAATGACGAGTTCACATGATAGATAATACTATAAAGTAACACTTTATTTAAGTTATATTGTATTGTCATAAACTAGGAATTAATTAGCGCACGGTTGATATCTAGTGAGACTACGGCTGTCAACTGCCACTTAAATATTAATAAGCACTTTTTTTTTTACAAAGAAACATCTTCCCACAGAGGGCCTAAAGAGCTTCTTGGCCTTTTGACTAAGATCAAAGTGTAGTATCTGGTCTGCAGTGTACACAACCCTTCCAGCTCCGTTCTGCTGGACAGATGGCCCTGCTCGAATCCTTAGCGTGTGGTTCAGACCGGGCCTCCAGCTGGATAAGAATTGGTCGGAGGTACAGTCAAAGGTCGAAGCATCGGTTAACACTTGGCTTTGAAGGAAACTCTTCTTAAAAGGTAGAGCTGAGGCGTGCACCACTTACGTCTTCCCTCTCATCCGGTGCTTCCTCTGCCTGTGAACCGCCTCAAAGCCCTCCAGCGCCTTCTGTCCTCACTTCTCTGGGACAGGAAGAGGCATTGGGTTTGCAGCCAGGTCTGTATTAAACGTCCGTGTGAAGGAGGCTTGGGGATGCCATCGAGACGCCGAGAGACTGGCTTTCCTGAGTCAAACATTGACAGAGAAATCTGCGTGGAACCCCACGGTCGATAGTGCTTTCCCTGACCTTATCCTCGACCATTTGGTTGAAGGCCATCGTAGGCCGAGGGGTGAATCGCAGTTTTTCAGAGAGTGTCGAGCCGCGCTCAAAAAGCTTCCTCGGTCCAGTGACCTTTCACGGCTTTCTAGAAAAGAATTCCATAGAGGATTAGTGAGGGGGACAGCTGACGATCCATTAGTCAAGCGGTGCGGGTGGACAGAGGAGGATATCCGCTCCGAATGGAGTTGGGCACTGGGAACGAGTCATATCAACAACTCAGAGTTCTCTCTGACCTGGCGATTGGCCCGGAATGCACTACCCCTTAATGTCATACTGCAGAGATCCAGAATTGAGGACTCACCTGAGTGTCTCCGTTGCGACAGGATCTTTGAAGAAGCGCCTGACCACGCTTTCTTCCTGTGCCATAAGCTCCAGCAGTACTGGGAGTACGTCAACGAGGTGATGGCTCGCATCGATCCTGAGCAGCCGCTGCACCTAACTTACGTAATAGACGTCAGGCCGCCGTGGGATGAGGAGAGACGAATGGTGTTTCTCGCGATCCTGGTTGTAGCGTGAATGGTGGTGTGGACGTCGCATCTGAGAGATAACCAGGGGGTTGAATCATTTGCTGATCAGGATCTGATCGCATTCTTCAAACACCAGCTGAAGGTCAAGATAAGATGTGATAGGAAAAGATTACACTCCTCGGTTTTTGAAAAAAGGTGGATACAAATAGCGAGCTTGTGTGTACGAAAAGGAGTCAAGTATGAGTACGTGTTCCCGGCCTGAGCATGGCGTGCACGGTTCCTTGTCCAGTCGGACCCCAGCCCTTTGGGTAAGTTTAGCCTTTTATCTAGTTGAATGAATGAGTTACCCCACCCTCCTGGTAATAGAAACCGTCCAAGATGCCCACTCCCCACTTTCAATTCTTTGTCCTCAGCCCCACCCCAACTTTCACTTATCTTGGAAGGACACCACCCACTCTCCAAACTCCATCCCCCACTTTCTTTTTTCTCCCACTTAGATCCCACTCCCATTTAGAGATGGACCTGCTTTTTTTCGGTTAGGAACAAACCGGAAAACAGTGGGCAGTCTATTATTTAGAAAGGGTTAGGAGGGTCTTACTAACTAGTTTTTGATTTTCTCCCCTCCCATTATACTCCGATGAATTTCTGTACATATAACCATATTTATTTATTAATAAAAAAATGAAAGAAACTAAGGAAAAATTTTAAGATTGCCAACTTATTTTATAATAGCCTAAGTAGGACGGTCCCTAGAGCAAATGTGGTATTATGGTGACTGAGATGATTCTAGTTAAGAGTAGGATAGACAATTTTATTACCTCAGAAAAAATATGACCAACGACACCCATTTACCCCACACTTTTGATGGCCTTGTGCCTAATTTGTTTTGAATATTAATCTGTATTTTCTGCAAATAAATATTTCAAAGAGTAGTATCTGTTCCGATGGATACTACACCCTATAGACCTGTACCGTCTTGGCCTTCGGGCCTTGATTCCGCCGGTCTGGTGGTTTGTCCTGTGCAGTCCTATCAGGTCCACCCTCCCAGGCTTTGCCTCCTCACCCTTTGAGAAGGGGATAGTTTATTGCTAATCACCTGAGGCGCGCCTACCAGGGAATGCCGACGGGGCTGCCCAGGCATTTTTTGATGGTCAGAGTTCTTTTATTCCTCTAGGGTGGTGACTTATCAAATCCCACTTTCCCGACCTTGTGTCACATCTTACCGCTGTGGGAGGTAGGTAAATACCGCTTCCCACAGAGGGTCAAGAGACTCCCTTACATCAGACTGCAATCTGCTATTTGTCCAGAAGCTTCAGCAGCAGGTATCTGCCTAATTCAATAAACCTGTCCCTTTCTAATGCAATACAAACTACTTAATACGTACCAACTGCTCTTTTCAGGGCAACCTTTTAGCAACTACTACTCGCAATCTGGTCCTCCTTTGAACTTTTTTTTTTACTAAGGAGTCGCCACTTATCAAGGCCCAAAAGCCACTCGAGGATATGGGTTAACGAGTGTCAAGTGTAGTGATGATGTAAGTTTGAGAGAATTTTACAACTTAGGAAGACGGTTCAACAAGAATTTGTTTACATTGGACTTGAAAACGACAATGTTGTAGTCAGCTGGGAAGCAGTCCCACGGTATTGAGTTCCACAGCCGGGTAGTTCTAGGAAAGAAACTTTGCTCATGGAACTTTTGTTTAGTTTTAGGCATAGAGAGAGAGAGGGAAATTATGGACAGGTTTAGGATTTAAGGTAAGGGTTAGGGTTGTGGTTTAGGGTAAGGGTTAGGGTAAGGGTAAGGGTTAGGGTTAGAGTTAGGGTTTAGGGTTGGGGTTAAGTTTAGGTTTAGAGTAAGGGTTAAAGTTAGGGTTAGGGTTTAGGGTTAGGGTAAAGATTTAGGATTCACAAACAAATCGGATATGTGAATTTTTATGAAGGACTTCCACCCCATTTTTATCCACTTTGCATACAACTAAATCAAACTACGATGAACAGAAGCAAAAATGACCTTGACCATGATCTTTGACCTAGATATCACCAAATTAAATCAGTTCTAAGTTAGACCATGTCCGATATTTTGACCTAGTTTGGTGATGATTGGTCCAGTGACATGGACGCAAGGCTGAACACAAACAAACAAACAAACCAAAAAACATAATTACTACAAATTCGACCAGATATATATTCATAATAATCATAGCAAGGATGATAATATAGAAGAAAAGAGAGTTATTATTTTTAGCCATGCAAGAAGAATGTCTTAAAGAAAGTCTTAAAGATATGACATAACAGTTTACGAATTTTCGAATAAAATCAAAGTAGAAAAAATTGTTGTAGTGATTGTGACGGGGGCGTCTACTATTATTATAAAAAATAGTCTACTATTATTATAAAAAAAAATCTACTATTATTATGAAAAATAGTCTACCATTATTATTAAAAAAAGTCTACTATTATTAACAATAAAATAGTCTGGTACTGTTAGAATAAAAAATAGTCTTCTATTATTAGCTACAAAATAGTCTACTATTATTATGAAAAAAAAAGTTTACTATTATTAGCATTAATATAGTCTAGTACTGTTAGTATAAAAAATAGTCTTCTATTATTAGCAAAAAAATAGTCTTCAATTATAAGCTAAAAAAATAGTCTACGATTATGAGCAAAAAATGGTCTACTAATATTAGCAAAAAAATAGTCTACTATTATTAACAAAAAATGGTCAACTATTATGATAAAAAATAGTCTACAATGATTATCAAGAAATAGCCTTCTATTATTTACAAAAAAATCGTCTACTATTATTAGCAAAAAATGGTCTACTATAAATACTTTTAGCAAAAAATTGTTTACTATTATTAGCAAAATATAGTCTACTATTATTTGCGAAAAATTGGTCTTTGATTATTAGCAAAAAATAGTCTACATTTACTATCAGAAATAGTCTATTATTATTTACTAAAAATAATCTACTATTATTAGCAAAAAATGGTCTACGATTATTTGCAAAAAAATAGTCTACTATTATTAGAAAATAATAGTCTACTATTATTAGCAACAATATAGTCTACTAATATTAGCAAATAAAAGTCTACTATTATTAGTAAAAAATAGTCTACTATTGTTAGCAAAAAAATAGTCTACAAATATTAGTAAAAAAAATATTGTACTATTATTAGCAATAAAATATGTACTGTTATTAGCTAAAAATAGTCTACTATTATTAGTAAAAAAGTAGGCTTCTACTTTTAGCAAAAAAATTGTCTACTATTATTAGCAAAAATATAGTCTACTATTATTAGCAAAAAAAATAGTGTACTATTATTAGTAAAAAATAGTATACTATTATTAGCAAAAAATAGTCTATTATTAGTAAAAAAAATAGTCTACTATTATCAGCAAAAAAATAGTCTATAATTATTAACAAACAATAAATTGCAATTATTAGCAAAAAATAGTCTACTATTGTAAGCAAAATAATGATCTACGATCATTAGCAAAAAAATAGTCTTCAATTATTATCAAGAAATAGTCTACTATTATTAGCAAAAATGGTCTATTATTATAAGTAAAAAAGTAAACTACTACTTTTAGCAAAAACATTGTCTACTATTATTAGTAAAAAAAATAGTTTATTATTAGAAAAAAATAGTTTACTATTATTAGCAAAAAATAGTCTACTATTATTAGTAAAAAATGGTCTACGATTATTAGCAAAAAAATAGTCTACAATTAGTATCAGGAAATATTCTACTATTATTTACAAAATAGTGTACTATTATTAGCAAAAAATAGTCTACTATTGTAAGCAAAAAAATGGTCTACGATTATTAGCAAAAAAATAGTCTTCAATTATTATCAAGAAATAGTCTACTATTATTAGCAAAAAATGGTCTACTATTATAAGTAGAAAAGTATGCTACAACTTTTAGCAAAAACATTTTCTAGTATTATTAGCAAAAAATAGTCTACTGTTCTTAGCAAAAACATAGTCTAATAATATTATCAAATTTAAAAGTCTTCTATTATCAGCAAAAAATAGTCTACTGTTATTTGCAAAACAATTTACTATTATAAGCAAAAATAGTCTACAATTATTAATAAAAAATAGTCTTTTATTTTTAGAAAAATAATAGTCTACTAATATTAGCAAATAAAAAGTCTACTATTATTAACAAAACATCGTCTACTATTATTAGCAAAAAGTGGTCTACTATAATAAGTAAAAAGGGTAGGCTACTACCTTTATCAAAAAAATGGTTTACTATTATTAGCAAAAAAAAATAATCTACTATAATTAGCAAGCAAATAGTCTGATATTATGAGCAAAAAATGGTCTACACTTAGACAAAAATAGTCAAGAATTAGTATCAAGAAATAGTCTACTATTATTATAAAAAAATGGTCTATAATTATAAATAAGAAATTGTCTACTATTATTGAAAAGAAAATAGTCTACTTATATTAGCAAATAAAAATTCTACTAATATAAACAAAATATAGTCTACTATCATTAGCAAAAAATAGTCTACTATTATCATTAAAAAATAGTCTACTATTGTTAACAAACAGTCTGATATTATGAGCAAAAAATGGTCTACGATTATTAGAAAAGAAATAGTCTACAGTTAGTATCAAGTAATAGTCTACTATTATTTACAAAAAAAATTGTCTACTATTATTAGCAAAAAATGGTCTACTATTATAAGTAAAAAAGTAGGCTACTACTTTTAGCAAAACAAGTGTTTACTATTATTAGCAAAAAAATAGTCTACAATTAGTATAAAAAAATAGTCTACTATTATTAGCTAAAAAATAGTCTACTATTATTAGCAAAAGAAATAGTCTACTATTATAAGCAAAAAAATTGTCTTCAATTATTATCAAGAAATAGTGTACTATTATTAGCAAAAAAAGTCTACTATTATTAGCAAAAAATGGTCTACTATTATTAGCAAAAAAAATTGTCTACTATTATTAGCAAAAAAAATTGTCTACGATTATTAGCCCAAAAATAGTCTACAACGAGTATCAAGACATAGTCTACTATTATTAACAAAATTGGTCTACTATTATTAGCAAAAAATAATAGTCTACTATTATTAGCAAAAATAGACTACTATTATTAGCAAAAAATAGTCTACTATTATTATCAAAAAATAGTCTACTATTATTAGAACAGAAATAGTCTACTAATATTAGCAAACACATAATCAGATATTATGAGCAAAAAATAGTCTACGATTATTAGCAAAAAAATAGTCAACAAGTAGTATCAAGAAATAGTTTACAATTATTATCAAAAAAAATAGTCAACTATCATTTTCCAAAAATATAGTCTACTATTATTAGCAAAAAATAGTTTACAATTATTAATAGTTTACTATAATTAGAAAAAAAATAGTTTACTATATTGTCAAATATAAGGTCTTCTATTATTAACAAAAATAGTCTACTACAATTAGCAAAAAATAGTCTACTATTTTTGATAAAAAAAGTCTATCATTAACAAACAAATAGTCTGATATTATGAAAAAAAATGATCTACGATTATTAGCAAAAAATAGTCTACAATGATTAGCAAAAAATAGTCTACAATGATTAATAAAAATAACCTACTATTATTAGCAAAAATATAGTCTACTAATATTAGCAAATAAAATTGTCTACTATCATTAGCAAAAAAATAGTCGCCTATTATTCACAAAAAAACAATCTATTATTATAAGTAAAAAATAGTATACTATTATTAGCTAAAAAATAGTCTACTATTATTAGCAAAAGAAATAGTCTACTATTATAAGCAAAAAAATTGTCTTCAATTATTATCAAGAAATAGTGTACTATTATTAGCAAAAAAAGTCTACTATTATTAGCAAAAAATGGTCTACTATTATTAGCAAAAAAAATTGTCTACTATTATTAGCAAAAAAAATTGTCTACGATTATTAGCCCAAAAATAGTCTACAACGAGTATCAAGACATAGTCTACTATTATTAACAAAATTGGTCTACTATTATTAGCAAAAAATAATAGTCTACTATTATTAGCAAAAAATAATAGTCTACTATTATTAGCAAAAATAGACTACTATTATTAGCAAAAAATAGTCTACTATTATTATCAAAAAATAGTCTACTATTATTAGAACAGAAATAGTCTACTAATATTAGCAAACACATAATCAGATATTATGAGCAAAAAATAGTCTACGATTATTAGCAAAAAAATAGTCAACAAGTAGTATCAAGAAATAGTTTACAATTATTATCAAAAAAAATAGTCAACTATCATTTTCCAAAAATATAGTCTACTATTATTAGCAAAAAATAGTTTACAATTATTAATAGTTTACTATAATTAGAAAAAAAATAGTTTACTATATTGTCAAATATAAGGTCTTCTATTATTAACAAAAATAGTCTACTACAATTAGCAAAAAATAGTCTACTATTTTTGATAAAAAAAGTCTATCATTAACAAACAAATAGTCTGATATTATGAAAAAAAATGATCTACGATTATTAGCAAAAAATAGTCTACAATGATTAGCAAAAAATAGTCTACAATGATTAATAAAAATAACCTACTATTATTAGCAAAAATATAGTCTACTAATATTAGCAAATAAAATTGTCTACTATCATTAGCAAAAAAATAGTCGCCTATTATTCACAAAAAAACAATCTATTATTATAAGTAAAAAATAGTATACTATTATTAACAAAAAAATAGTCTACTATTATTAGCAAAATATAGTCTACTATTATTATCAAATAAAATTGTCTACTATTATTAGCAAAAAAATAGTCTACTATTATTAATAAAAAATAGTCTACTATTATCAGCAAACAAATAATCTGACATTATGAACAAAAAATAGTCTACGATTATTAGCAAAAATATAGTCTACAATTAGTATCAAGAAATAGTCTACTATTATATGCAAAAAATGTTAACTATTATTAATGGTCTACGATTATTAGTAAAAAGTAGTCTACTTCTTTTAGCAAAAAAAAATAGTCTACAATTAGTATTAAGCGATAGTCTACTATTATTTACAAAAAAATAGTGTGCTATTATTAGCAAAAATAGTCTACTATTATAAGCAAAACATAGTCTACTATTATAAGTAAAACATATTCTACAATTATGCATAAAAAATAGTCTACTATTATTAGAAAAAAAATTAGTCTACTAATATTAGAAAAAACAAGTCTGCTATTATTAACAAAAAATAATCTATTATTAGCAAAAAAAAAATAGTCTACTATTATTAGCCAAAAATTATCTACGATTATTAGCAGAAAATATTCTACAATTATTAATAAAAAATAGTTTACTATTATTTTCAAAAAATAGTCTACTATCATTAGCAAAGAAATAGTCTATTATTATTAATAAAAACATAGTCTACAAGTATTAGCAAACAAATAGTCTGAAATTACGAGAAGAAATTGTCTACGCTTACTAGCAAAATAAATAATCTACAATTAGTATCAAGACATTGTCTACTATTATTAGAAAAAAAATAGTCAACTATCATTACCAAAAAAATGGTTTACTATGATTAGCAAAAAATAGTCTTCTATTATTATCAAAAAATAGTCTACGATTATTAGCAAAAAATAGTCTACAATTCGTATCAAGAAATAGTCTACTATCATTTACAAAATAATAGTCTACTATTATTAGCAAAAAATCGTCTACTATTATTAGTCAAAAAGTTGTCTACTACTTTTTACAAAAAAATTGTCTACTATTATTAGCAATAAAATAGTCTACTATTATTAGCAAAAAATAATCTATTTTTATTAGTAAAAAATAGTATACTATTATTAGAAGAAAATAGTCTACTACTATTAGCCCAAAAAATTGTCTAATATTATTAAAAAAAAAGCTATTATTATTAATAAAAAATAGCCTACTATTATTAGACAACAAATAGTCTGATATTATGAGCAAAAAGTAGCCTACGATTTAGCAAAAAATAGTGTACAATTAGTATCAAGACATAGTCTACTATTATTTACAAAAACTAGTGTACTATTATTAGCAAAAAAGGATCTACTATTATTAGTAAAAAAAGTAGGCTTAAACTTATAGCAAAAACATTGTCTCCTATTATTAGCAAAAAAATAGTCTACTATTATTAGCAAAAGATGGTCTACGATTATTAGCAAAAATTATTCTACAATTAGTATAAAAAATAGTCTACTATTATTAGCAAGTAAGAAGTCTACTATTATTAGCAAAAAATAGTCTAATATTATAAGCAAAAAATAGTCTACTATCACTAGCAAAAAAGTAGTCTACTATTATTAATAAAAAAAATAGTCTACTATTATAAGCAAAAATAGCATACTATTATCAGCAAAAAATGGTCTACGATTATTATTAAAAATATAGCTTACAATTAGTATCAAGAAATAGTTAATAGTTAGCAAAAAAAACTAGTCCACTATTATTAGCAAAAAATAGTTTACTATTATTAGCAAAAAATTAGTCTACTAATATTAGCAAACAAAAAGTCTACTATCATTAGCAAAAAAATAGTTTACTATCATTAGCAAAAAATAGTCTACAATTATTAGCAAAAAATGGTCTACGATTATTTGCTAAAAAATAGTCTACAATTAGTATCAAGAAATAGTCTCTTATTATTTACAAAATAATAGTCTACTATCATTTGCAAAAAATAGTCTATTATTAATAAAAAATAGTCTACTATTATAAACAAAAAATGGTCTACTATTATTAGTAAAAAAGTAGGCTACTACTTTTAGTAAATAAATTGTCTTCTATTATTAGCAAAAAAATAGTCTACTATTATTAACAAAAATGGTCTACTATTATTAGTAAAAAAGTAGGCTACTACTTTTAGCAAATAAATTGTCTTCTATTATTAGCCAAAAAATAGTCTACTTTTATTAATAAAAAAGTCTACTATTATTAGCAAACAAATTATCTGATATTATGAACAAAAAATAGTCTACGATTTAGCAAAAAAATTAGTATCAAGAAATAGTTTACTGTTATTTACCATAAAATATCTACAATTATTAGCAAAAAATGATCTACTATTATTAGTAAAAAAAGTAGGCTACCACTTTTAGCAAAAACATTGTTTACTATTATTAGTAAAAAGTAGTCTACTATTATTAGTAAAAAAATAGTCTACTAATATTAGCAAATAAAAAGTTTACTATTATTAGCAAAAAATAGTTTACTATTATTAGCAAAAAATAGTCTACTATCATTAGCAAAAATGGTCTACGATTATTAGCAAAAAATAGTCTACAATTAGTATAAAAAAATAGTCTACTATTATTAGCAAGTAAAAAATCTATTATTTTTAGCAAAAATAGTCTATTATTATAAGCAAGAAAATAGTCTACTATCATAAGCAAAAAAGTAATCTACTATTATTAATAAAAAATAGTCTACTATTATAAGCAAAAAATAGCATACTATTATTAGCAAAAAATTGTCTACGATTATTATAAAAAACATAGCTTACAATTAGTATCAAGAAATAGTCTACTATTATTAGCAAAAAATCGTCTACTATTATTAGTAAAAAAGTAGGCTACTACTTTTAGCAAAATAATTGTCTACTATTATTAGCAAAAAAAATAATCTACTATTATTAGCAAACAAATAGTCTTATATTATAAGCAAAAAATTGTCTACGATTATTGCAAAAGAAAGTCTTCAATTATTATCAAGAAATAGTCTACTATTATTTACAAAAAAATAGTGTACTACTATTAGCAAAAAATGGTCTGCTATTAGTAGTAAAACAGTAGGCTTCTACTTTTAGCAAAAAATTGTCTACTATTATGATAAAAAATGTCTACTATTATTAGCGATAAATAGTCTATTATTATAAGCAAAAAATAGTCTATTATCATTAAAGAAATAGTCTACTATTATAAGCAAAAAATATATGTACTATTATTATTAAAAAAATAGTCTACTATTATTAGCAAAAAATAGTCTACTATTATTATTAAAAAAATGTCTACTTTTATCAGCAAAAAAATAGTCTATGATTAGCAAAAAAATAGTTTCGATTATTAATAAAAAATATAGTCTACTATTATTAGCAAAAACATAGTCTTCTATCATTATCAAAAAATTGTCTACTAATTGTCTACAAAAAAAAGTTTTCTATTATTAACAAAAAAATAGTCTAGTATATTTAGAAAAAAAATCTAGTATTATAAAAAAGTCTAACATTATTAGCAAAAAAATAGTCTACTATTATTATCAAATAAATAGTCTTCAATTATTAGCAAAAAATAGTCTACTATTATTATAAAAAAGTAATCTTCTATTATTTGCAAAAAAATAGTCTACTATTATTAACAAAAAAATAGTCTACTTTTATTAGCAAAAAATAGTCTACTATTATTATTAAATAAATAGTCTTCAATTATTAGCAAAAAATAGTGTACTATTATTATAAAAAAATATTAATCTATTATTAGCAAAAAATAGTCTACTATTATTAGCAAAAGAAATAGTCTACTATTATTATTAAATAAATATTCTTCAATTATTAGCAAAAAATAGTGTACTATTATTATAAAAAAAATATTAATCTATTATTAGCAAAAAATAGTCTACTGTTATTAGCATTAAAAATAGTCTAGTATTATTATCAAAAAAATAGTGTACTATAATTAACAAAAAATAGTCTAGTATTATTAGAAAACAAATCTAATATTATAAACAAAAAATAGTCTACTATTATTAGCAAAAAAATAGTCTACTATTATTATCAAATAAATAGTCTTCAATTATTAGCAAAAAATAGTCTACTATTATTAGCAAAAGAAATAGTCTACTATTATTATCAAATAAATAGTCTTCAATTATTAGCAAAAAATAGTGTACTATTATTATAAAAAAAATATTAATCTATTATTAGCAAAAAATAGTCTACTGTTATTAGCATTAAAAATAGTCTAGTATTATTATCAAAAAAATAGTGTACTATAATTAACAAAAAATAGTCTAGTATTATTAGAAAACAAATCTAATATTATAAACAAAAAATAGTCTACTATTATTAGCAAAAAAATAGTCTACTATTATTATCAAATAAATAGTCTTCAATTATTAGCAAAAAATAGTCTACTATTATTAGCAAAAGAAATAGTCTACTATTATTATCAAATAAATAGTCTTCAATTATTAGCAAAAAATAGTGTACTATTATTATAAAAAAAATATTAATCTATTATTAGCAAAAAATAGTCTACTGTTATTAGCATTAAAAATAGTCTAGTATTATTATCAAAAAAATAGTGTACTATAATTAACAAAAAATAGTCTAGTATTATTAGAAAACAAATCTAATATTATAAACAAAAAATAGTCTACTATTATTAGCAAAAAAATAGTCTACTATTATTAGCAAAAAAAATCAATTGTTTAATAGATCTAGTTTTTGAAATCTACTTTGACAATAACCTTCCAGATTGAGGAGACATATTTTAATATGTCCACCATAATCTCTTTGGACTAATTAGGCTTTTAATTGGCTGTCTAGAGCTAGTCAGTTGGTTGATAACCAAATTTTACTCAACAGAACAGAGCTGACTGTGCTAGCTTCAGACTCTTTCAACTTAACCGAGCACTATTTAGGCAAGCCGATTCTACTGCGGATATCCTAATTGTCATCTTTGAATATATATACCACGCACTGAACAAGGCAGGCGAAGCTAGGATAGTAACACTGGATATATCTAAAACCTTTGACAAGGTCTGGCATGAAGGTCTTCTCATGAAAACTAATCTATATGCCATTTATGGACAAATATTTAACATAATTAGATCCTTTCTAGACAAAAGAAAAATTCAGGTTGTCTACAATGGCCGTACATCATAACAACATGACATTAATGCAGGTGCCCAACAGGGGTCGATCCTTGGATCTTTATTGTTCCTGATTTTCATAAAAGACCTTGTTGATGAAATAATGTCCGAGATGGGTATGTTTGCTGATGACACCATGCTATACTCTCGACATGTGGGTAAAACGAATGCGTACATATCCGAGGCAATGGCTGAATCCTTAGAATATGACCTCCAGTCTGTGGTTGAATGGGGACATAAATAGATGGTAACATTTAATGCTACTAAAGTGAAAACTCCTTTCTTTTAACAATTATAAGAATTCTTTACAACCACCGATTGCCATGGCAAATAGCACCTTACCCGAGAGTCCAACATTTAAACTCCTCGGCCTAACATTCACAGGTCTCATGAATTGGAACAAATACATAGAAGATACTGCCACGACTGCTGCAAAGAAAGTGGGCTCCCTCTATCGTGTTAGAAAACTTCTTACACCTGCCAGTATCCTATATCTCTACAAGGCCACGATCTGCCCATGCATGGAGTATTGTTGTCACATCTGGGCTGGTGCATCATCTACTAGTCTCTCCCTCTTAGACAAGGTCCAAAAAAGAATCTGTAATCTAATAGGTCCCACACTATCTACCAAGCTCCAGCCTGTCCCATCGCTACAATGTTGCATCCCTGTGCCTGTTTTACAAGTACTTCCATGGAATGTGCTCCGACGAACTTGTTGCTCTGGTGCCCCTTTGATGTAAATACACCCGACAATCAGCTAATTCCCATCCATTCACTGTGGAGGTCCCCAGATGCCGGAGGACTTTCTACTCTAATAGCTTCTTTCCTTGAACTGCTAGTCTTTTACATTCCCTCCCTGTTCCCTGTTTCCCTGACTGTACTGACATCAGAAATTTAAATGTAATGTAAACAAACATCTTGCTGCTCAACACCCTACTTATGGTGCCCCTATAAATCTGTCCCCTAATCGACAGTAGCCCCTTACGCTTCAGTGACATGTGCCTTGTTTAGGGGGAGTTAAAGTAAAGAACGAAAGGAAACAACAACAACAAAAAAAACATTGATGAAAACCCTAACCCTAACCCTAACCCTAATCCTAATCCCTTTGAAGTAGTATAAAAAAACTAAACAACTACGTTATTTAACATGTCATTACTAACTACTTAACTTTTATTTCTACAAACTATTAAATACAAAGTCATTTTCAACAACTAGATAACTGTGTTTTTCCCCTAATCCGAGGAGTTACAGATCATGTGACGACGGGGCTATCAATCATTGGTTTATTTAATCATGTGGTTACAAATATGAAGGCCATTACTCAGAAGTTACGTTTCTCTCAATCCCCTTTTCATCCTGAATGCTGACGTGAGATCATGCGGTCAGTCGTTGCTACATATCGGAGCAATCTGGTGCAGGAAACGATGGTTTCCACTTAAGCATAAAGCAAGATTCTTTCGTAAAAGGAATTGAATTCTCTAGGTTATCAATATCGTAAAAAGTAAACAAATAAATAAAAAAATCCGTTTAGAATATTTCTTCCATTGACAGCAGTAGGCAAGTTAGCTTATATGGTAGGGCGTCAGTCTGTCATGATAGATAGTGACTGATGTCCAGGGTTCGAATCTAGGGGTTGATGCACTCATTTCGTCGAGCCACACTGATGAACCTTGAAAAGATGAAACACGTGTCTGTGGATGACTATATATATATATATAGATTTAAAAAACAGATATTACAATAATTAAATGGAAAATAGTATGACAAGCCAGTACATGTAGAAATTTAGACAACCCATGTCTACATTAAAAATTTGAAATCCTAAACGTAAAAAACTCCAAAACCTATTAAACTGTAGAAGTGAAATAGCAAACAACTGCTTACACAGAATAAAATTTACTTTACGATAATAAATAAATAAACAAATAAATAAATAAAAAATTAAACTAACACCTAAAAATAGAAATATAAGCACACAAGTGTTAAAATAAGGTCACCTATTAATTCGACACAACAGAACAAAAGAATAGAAAGTAAAATCAACCGAACCGTTGTTTGTGACAAGCCCTACGATTGGCTAATGGAAACATTCACCCGTGTGTGTGGGGGTGGGGGATAACAAAGAATCTGATTGGTTCACTAGCTAGACCAAACACCACGTGTATATGTAAAAACACAAACTCCATACATTTTAGCTTGACAATTCCCTACGGGAATGAAACTTGGAAGCCTCTGTGTAGCTTAATTGCCATAAACATATTTTCATAACTTACTACCTAGCTCTACTCTCGTATTGAGGACTGTTGAAGTAAATACTGAAAATTGATACATAAAAATTATAACATTTTATGTGGATACATGAAATAATAATAATAATAATATATATATATATATATATATATATATATATATATATATAGTCATCCACATACAGACTGTTTCGCTGTATCACAGCACTTCAGTGCGGCTAGACCAGTCAGTGCCTCAAGCCGGAATTGAAACTCAACCGTTGAGCTGACAGTCGGCGCTCCTACCACTACGCTATCATACGACACTGACTTAATGTAAGTAATATCTCAATGTAAATATTGCAAGTGCCGGGAGCTCGAATTAGTTTTACCTAATGAACTATGCCTTATAGCTAATGGTAGTTAGCGATATCCTTACAAATAAGCTCTACCCAGGGAGGGAGCTTCATATGGTCATCCACATACAGACTGTATCACAGCTCTTCAATGCGGCTATATATATATATATATATATATATATATATATATACATATATATATATATATATATACATATATATATATATATATAACAGCAGAGAAGACTATCAACAACATAACGCTTGCCCCCGCCTCCTGAGTAAGTGTACATTAATTTCAATTACTGTCTGTGGTGATATCTCGTTGATGTGTAGGTCTGGGCGGCAGGCAAGTAATTCTAGGCTGAATATACGAACTGCATTCTAGCCCATACGACCGCTTGCAACCACCACTCCTGCACTGATGAGTGTAAAAACCGAAATGATGTCGTCTGTAGGTATAAAACACTTTAATATTAAATTAAAAATACTTATAGTATATATATATGTGTATATATTTAAATATATATATATATATTTAAATATATATATATATATTTAAATATATATAAATATATATATATATATATATATATATATATATATATATATATTTAAATATATATATATATATAATGTGTGTGTTTTTCGTTCAAGTTTAAAGTATTACATGGAAAGTTAATGAAATTGAAATAAAAGCCAAATTAGAAATACAAGATTAATTTATTATTATTTTTTTTTTCTTACATTTATCCTATCGATTACGGAATAAAATTCCTTCTTCAGGGGTGACCAGTATTGAGTCATTTTTTTTTTTTTTCATCAAAAAACAAGAATAAAGAAACTTATTTCTTTGTTAATTTGATAAACGTCTTTGATGGTACGACGTCCTCGCCGAGCTGTTATGAAATGGCGGGTAGGATTCAAAAACCGGTGTCGAACGATGGATGCGTTGGCACGCTGTTGAGTAATGTGTGTGTTTTTCGTTCAAGTGAACCATAAATATATATATATATATATAAATATATATATATATATATATATATATATATATATATATATATATATATATATATATATATATATATATATATATATATATATTGTTATTTTTAAATACAGATTTTAATCAGACATGGACCAGTGGTTTCTGACAAGAAAAAGGGTTTAAATCCCCGATTCCGTCTTCTTCAGCATAGTCTGAAATAGTAAATGATGGAATTTCTTCAAAAAACATTTATAACCGTTATGAAACGCTATGCACAAGGAATTTGAAATGCGGGGCCGGCGAGACGCTAGATCAGAAAAATAGCCGTTAAGTAAGAGATTCTATATTAAGAAGTGAAGAACCAGAGAGAAAGAAAGGAAGAAAGAAAGAAAGAAAGAAAGAGAAGAGAGAAAGAAAGAAAGAAAGAAAGAAAGAAGGGAAAATAAAATATAATATGAAATTAGATTTATAATAATAAAAAAAAAAATTTATTAATTAAGAGTAAATAAAATATTATTTATATTTAGAACATAGTTAAAGGTACGTAACTCTAATTAATTAAATTAAATTATCTAAAAAGGGGAGGTAACTATTTATTATTATATAAAAAATATATATGTATATATAATTCACTATTGTTTCAATTAATAAATGTCAAATTAAAGTAAAAATATATAAATATAAATAAATATATAAATAAAAAATCAATATATAAATAATATATAAATAAAAAATCAATATATAATTAAAATATCAATATATAAATAAAAAAATCAATATATAAAAAAAATTTTTTTTATTATTATAAATCTAATTTCATATTATATTTTATTTTCCCTTCTTTCTTTCTTTCTTTCTCTCTTCTCTTTCTTTCTTTCTTCCTTTCTTTCTCTCTGGTTCTTCACTTCTAAATATAGAATCTCTTACTTAACGGCTATTTTTCTGTTCTAGCGTCTCGCCGGCCCCACAATTCAAATTCCTTGTGCATAGCGTTTCATAACGGTTATAAATGTTTTTTGAAGAAATTCTATCATTTACTATTTCAGACTATGCTGAAGAAGACGGAATCCACTGGTCCATGTCTGATTAAAATCTGTATTTAAAAATAAAAAAATATTACGCTCTTAATTTAATTTAATTGAGCACTCTGCTGGTATTTCCCTTTTATTCTTTTTTGAGTATACCTTTATACTTATATATATATATATATATATATATATATATATATATATATATATATATATATATATATATATATATATATATATATATTAGGAAATGTTCAAGTTGATAAACTAAAACAATTCTTGGATTACCCTTGAAGTTTATCCATATTTTAATTTATTTTTGTATGGACCGACTTTTTCATTCTTTCTCATACTGTTTTTTCTTTACCCTCCCCCCCCTGTGTTGTTCCATAATGAATGAGGACCCCTCGTGAACTCTTGCGTCCAGCCCTGAATCCCAGATTACCATTTTTACACTTATTGTTTAATTTTTATAATTTTCATGGGGAGAGATATGGTGGGACTGATTCAATATCTGCTCTGTTATTGATTGCATCTTTTATGGTCTTTTGGTGTCTCTCGATGAAATTTAATTCGACGTGTCATTGTCATTTACGTTGGTCGATTAAAAGACGTGAAAATATTTATTTTTATATTTTGAATAGATATAGATTTCATTTTAACTTTATACACTACATAATTTCGGTCCTTTTTAGTTTCAGGTTACAACTTGTCATATCGAGCGAAATAACTTGTCATATTAAGGGAAATTACAACGCGCTTTGGCCTTTTGGCTAGGATCAAAGTGTAGTATCTGTTCCGATGGATACTGCACCCCATAGACTGGTATTGTCTTGGCCTTCAGGGCTTGATTTAAGCCGGTCTATGGGTCTGTCCTGTGCAGTTCTAGGAGGTCCACCTTCCCAGGCTTTGCCTCCCCTCTTTGGGGAGGAGTAAGTTTATTGCTTACTGCCTGAGGCGCCCCTACCGGGGAATGCCGACGGGGCTGCCCAGGGAATTTTTAAACCCCACTTTCCTGACCCGACCTTGGGTCACATCTTACTTATGGGAGTGAGATAAAAACTGGCCTTGTGCTTAACTCCTGGAGAGGAGTTAATCAATACATGTCATATCAAGGGAGATAACTTGTCATATCAAGGGAAATTACATGTCATATCAAGGGAGATAACTTGTCATATCAAGGGAAATTACATGTCATATCAAGGGAGATAACTTGTCATATCAAGGGAAATTACATGTCATATCAAGGGAGATAACTTGTCATATCAAGGGAAATTACATGTCATATCAAGGGAGATAACTTGTCATATCAAGGGAAATTACATGTCATATCAAGGGAGATAACTTGTCATATCAAGGGAAATTACATGTCATATCAAGGGAGATAACTTGTCCTTACCTCAAGTTACGGGAAATTTATTTTTCAAGCAACGTTTTTAGTGTTGTTTTTGTTTGGTCTTCCAATGGAAAAAGTGGTTTCCTTTATCGAGTCCCCAAAATTGGTAACTTCGCGGCGCTGATGCTGACGTTGTTGTTGGTTCAGGGGGAGGGGGGAATAACTAGGTTCGAGTAAGAAAATAAGCATAAAATAAAAAGAGAATTTAGAACGCTGAAATAATCAATCGAACAATGAAACAATGTTATGTAAAATTATTTTTTTTTTTTAGATGGGGTGGATTCTACTTTTTTAGGCAATTACGTCTGCTTTTACAACCTGGAACCACTACATATCTTTATCTTTAATCAGTAATAACATAATTTTCGAAGGATGCAATTTCAAATTCGGAATTAAGTGATATCAATTAATAATTCGAAAAATGAAACAAGTTAATCAACAAACTAAAAATGATTCTACTTTTTCAGGCAATTACGTGTGCTTTTAAAACCTGTAACCACTACATATTTTTTAACTGTAACAATAAAATGTGTTAATAAACGACAAAAAATATACTAATATACAATATTAATTAACCAAATACAAAAATTAAATAAGCTTGTTAATTCACGAAAAATGAAATTATATCACATATTGCTCCTTGATTGCAAGAATTATACGCGAGAATACTTCTCCCTTTTCTCTTTTCCGCCAAAGAAACTCCATGAGATGAAGGTTGAACATCTCAGTTCTGGTCCCCAACATTTTTCGTATTTTTGGCATTTTTGGCAACAACCTTCATTTAAAAATAAGAAAGTTTTTTTCTTTATTTTAGTCAATTGTAAATAATATTTAAAAAAATATATAACTTTCAATGTTAATTAATTTTAAAACGTTAATTTAAAACGTATCTTTATCTTAAATAATTTAAACGTACAAATTTCGATGTTAATTATGTTTAAACGTTTCAAAAGAAAACAAACCATACGTTCCATCGTGAAATAATAATAATAATGTTACAGTTTAAACGACTCCAAGTTTGCTTTAAAAAGTACCCTCCCCCTAATTAGGATAATTGTTAAATATTGGGTACAGAGATCAATATGTAATATTATTTTTGTTTCCTAAAATAATGCACGTATTTAAAAAAAAAAAAAAAAAAAAAAAAAATATATATAATAATAATAATAATAATAATAATAATAATAATAATAATAATAACAATAATTATTATTATTATTATTATTATTATTATTATTTTTTTTTTTTTTATTATTATTATTTTTATTATTATTATTTTTATTATTATTTTTTTTTTTTTTTTTTTTTTTTTTTTACATAACATTGTTTGATTGATTATATCAGCGTCCTAAATTCTCTTTTTATTTTCTTACTCAAAGCTAGTCACCCCCCCCCCCCCTCTGAACCAACAACAATGTCAGCATCAGCACCAAGGATTTAATATATTTGGAAATTTGACAAAGAAAGAGAATAATAATGCTAGGGAAGTTTTTTAAAAGTTGTTTTCGGAATCGTGTGAGGTACTTTTGAAGGTTTTAAAATTTTTGAAGGTTTAATATTTGAACGGTTTTCAAATTTTTAAGGATTTAGAAGATTTAGAGTTTCAAGATTATTTCGAGATCTTTAGATATTGTGAAAGGCGTTGAGGTGCAACTCCAGTTTAACGGATACGTTCGAAAAAAAAAGAAAAAGATGTACCTACCTGTCACGGGGTGATTATATCCTATACCAAAAATCCCGTAAATTAATCAAGTAGTTTTGATTTATTCAAAGGGGGATAAGCGTCATTCTTTTATATTACATAATCTGTTCGAACATAAAGAACAACAAAAATGTAAAAACCAATATCGATCAAATTAAACTCTAAAAATCTAAACCTAATATTAAACTTAAAAATTCAAATTCAAAAAATAAAACTTGTATTTAGTTAAGTATTTTAAATAAATTTTAATTATTTAAGGATTTAAATAATTTTATGATATGTAATGGATTTATATATACTTTTCCAATTGCCTAGTTATCTCCTTGATATTACAAGTTATCTCCCTTGATATGACAAGTTATCTCCCTTGATATGACAAGTTGCTACCTAAAACTAAAAAGGACTGAAATTTTCCTTTGAATAATCCCAAAATGGCTGTCATATTTGATTAATTTACGTGATTTTTGGTATAGGATATATTCAGCCCGTGACATCAAACAGATATTTCTCAGTTTTTTTTTTATATTATTATATTTGTTGTGCAATTTTACCAGGTGCATGTGTTGTCCTTCTTGCTCACCAATCCTCACTCATTCAGCGAAAATAAAGATATATTATTATATTTGTTGTGCATCAGTGTTGTGCATCACTTTTGAGCACAGCAGAAATGCAACATCTGAATGTCATAACAACAAAGAACTTTGCCCCATATCAAGTGCAGACAAAATTGCAGAAAGGAAATTGAAGGTTTTGATTTATTTTTTTAAATTTTCAATAAAAATCACGTTTTATTGATATATATATATTTTTATTTTAACTTTTATAATTAAAACAACAGATATTTTTATGTAGAGTAAAATATATTAAGTAATTTAAGTTAAAATTAAATTATTTTTTTGGAATATACCATATCTCTTTTAATAAATGTCCTTGTTTATTGACTGAAAAATAAATTATGACCTGATAATTTTGTGAATCAACAATATTCAAATGAATAATTAAAAAAAAAAATCATCATAAACTATGGAGTTTACATTTTGGGTGCCATCTTGTCTCTCTCCATAAGCTGCTCTCTCCAATTGATAAAAATTAAACAATCCATTCAATGAAAGAAAAATTGTGACCTGACAATCTGCTAATTAATCAACAATATTCCGATAAATTACAAAAATCATAATTGTGGAATGGATTTAATTGTAAATATTTCTTACCCATAAACTAAAAACTAACGAAATTTTTTATTGTATGCTGCATAGAATTCTTCGGGGTTTTTTTAGTTTTTTTTTTGGGGGGGGGGGGAGAAAATCTGTCTTCACTCAACAATAAAAGATTAAAAATTTTCATTTGGCTGTCAATAATTCACAGTGAAAAATGGTAGAAAAGTTAATATTAATATCAAATATGGTCATCATACATTTCAACTTCAGTTTATGTTCATTTTGAATTTATGTTTCTTCCTTATATATTTTCAATTTGGTAAAAAGGATTTGCAGTTTCTCTTTATTCTCAACTTATATTTTTCAAAATATCTTTTCAAAGTGTTTGCTAATTTACAGAGTAGAGACAATGAACCCTTTTCCTTCATTGTGTTTTTCTTTTGTATTTTATGTAAGGAAGTACTTATATTTACAAGAAATAAATACGTTTTCAAATTTTATAATTGTTGTCTTATTTTTTAGCGTCTTGAAATTATTTCCATTTTATTAACATTCCTTGGTCAATGAAGGAGAAATCTTTACAGACTGAGGCAATTTTAATGCGTATTTCCCCCCACATTAAAAACAGACTCTACCCTCGTGTGGGGAAAGTAAATCGGTACTAGCAAAAACTACCCCCCCCCCCCCCTGGGCAGCTATTAATTTAGTTGTAGCCTTCCTTACAGAAAAACAAAGAAACAATTTTCATTTTCCATTTGGATAATTTGGAGAAACACAACAAAAATCATTGCCATTGTGGTATTACATATATTCCAATGTTGAGGAAATTTATTGTGTATGAACATAGTCAGATTAAGAAAAACCCAAAAGTTATTTTTATATGGTCTTTTCGATATTCAAAGTTGAGGGATTTGATTTTGTATAAGCACAAAAATGAAAATGAATTCCCTACTAAAAATTGGTTATATCATGAAGTGAGTAAATGAAAAAGCAAAACATCAATTGGTTAAAAAGCGAAGCGTCAATTCCCCCACTCCTTCTCGCGTTGCCCAGGGCAAAAGTGTAACTCTGTCTTCCCTGATCGTCATCCACCACCCTTTGATGTATATTTAGGTTACCGTTAGAGAAAAACAAAAAAAAATCTGGGAGTCAGTGGGGATCGAACCATAAAAAAACTGACGAAAAATAGGTCACTTGAACGTCGTTTGAATCTGGGCTGTGTCTGCCTGGCACGTTGTGCATGCGCAAACCGTACGATCTGCGAAAAAGCAAACAAATTTAGGGACCCTCGTCACACGTTTAGGGTCCGTTCTATATGAAGAAATCAATGGGTTTGTTTTTTTTTAATTTTTCAATATTTCTCGCCCAGAGTATGGACGATTCAGAAAACGTCAACTTTGCAGGTGCTGTCGGGTATCACGGGAGCCTTTTGCAGACATACAAACACACATACACACAGACACTTCCCCAATGTTTTTTGTCTGAATTCCTTCCAGTTGATTGTCTGCGCTGTCTTGAATGTAACTCTTCAAAATTGAAAACAAATAAATTCTGCTTCACAGCTCAACTAAAGAAGTGCCAAACTTTTAACTGAACAGATTGGCCGTGACGACAGATTTGCAAAGTCTGTTCTAACTGGCGTAATTTCTTAATTAAATACTCCTAGTTGGCTACATTTCTTTACTTATTAGTAAAAAACAGATTTGCTGTAACAACAGATTTGCTGTAAAATATGGCATAATTTCTTAATTAAATACTCCTAGTTGACTACATTTCTTTACTTATTAGTAAAAAACAGATTTGCTGTAACAACAGATTTGCTGTAAAATATGGCATAATTTCTTAACAAAATATACCTCATTACCTTCATCTCTTTACTAATAATTGTTTAAGAATGACAGTAATTTATAACACAGCGAAGTTAATTCGCTAACCGGCACTACGCGCGCACAAACACGACCAAGGCTGAACAATACAACACACACACATAAAATCACACTGACGCCACATGGGCAACTGATCGACCTTGAGCGAAAGGTGCAAAAGTTGGTGACCACCACTGATCGGTGGACTTTGCATGTGTGCATATTCATTGGAGAAAGGAAGTTCTTTCTATCAGAGAATATTAGTAGAACATGAAAGCGAGGTTTATGCACATCGCCCGTGTTTTCAGGTGTTCGTCACATAGTTTCACGACACACTTAAGGAAGCCTCGCGATGCGGCGGTTGAGAATCACTGATTTAGAGCATGACATAATTTTCCAGTGCTCTGGCCTGGTTATATTACGATGGTCGTGGCTGGAATTCAAACCAAACCTAAAATAAATGGAAACTCGACCTCAACTGAAAAAGTTACAATTAAAGGGAGGACATTGAGAATATCAATGAATTACCTCCCTTGGATTCTAAAAAAAAATTTTTCATATGAAATCGAGTAAAATGATGGACATTCACACCTTTATTAAAACCAATTAAATAACTAAACTTAGTATTAAGAGGCGAATGAAACACGTTCAAATCGTTTGATTCGTTGGAAAAAAAAACTTCAATCTTCTATAGGTTACCAAAAACCCAAAGACCACAACATTTTTTAAATCCCTAAAAACTAGAAAAATTCGCTAAAAGTTTTTAATTTAAAAACTCTAGAAAGTTTTAAAACCTTCAAATTCTCCTAAAACCTCTAAAAAAAAAAAAAAACTTATTCGATAAAAACTTATTATTTAAAAACTCTACAAAGTTTAAAGACCTTCAACTTCCTCTAAAAATTTCCCTAGAAATAATTCTACCGCCCACCCTACAAAAAAATCTTCTATAAGGACTTTTCTAAGATACGTTCAGATCACTCGTAGGCAATTGAAAAACGTATATATAAATTCACTACATATCATAAAATTATTTAAATCCTTAAATTATTAAAATTAATTAAAAATACTTAAGTAAATAAAAATCAACCCTTTTAACCCAAAAATCAAGAATCACCGGAGTTATATTACATAATCTGTTCCTACATAAATAACAACAAAAAATCTAAAAACCAATATCGATCAAATTAAACTCTAAAAATCTAAACCTAATATTAAACTTAAAAACTTAAAAATTCAAATTTAAAAAATAAAACTTGTATTAAGAAGTAATCAACGCCGGTACAACTCCAGTTTAGCGGCTTCTTTCGAAAAAAAAAAAAACTGAGAAATATCTGTTTGATGTACGTACCTGTCACGGGCTGAATATATCCTATACCAAAAATCATGTAAATTAATCAAGTAATTTTTTTGTGCAATTTTAGTTAAAGGCCGATGCAGTTAATTATTTTCATGTAAAAGCATTATTTTGTACTTACTCAGTCATATTTTATCTTTCACACCACGAAAAAGAATTTAAAAATATCAAGCAGAACTTTAATTAGAACGATTTTTCCATTTCGATGTACCACCTGTATTTGTGCCCGAGTCGACATTTTGGGCTGTGAGCGGTCGGTAGAATAGACAAGGGCATTAACGGCGACACTTATCTGCCCTTAGTTAGCTAACCGGCCACTAACCGGCCACTCCGAAAATGATAGACTCGACATTTCATATCGCCCTTATGAAAATGGAAAAATCGTTCTAATTAAAGTTCTGCTTGATATTTTTAAATTCTTTTTCGTGGCGTGAGAGATAAAATATGACTGAGTAAGTACAAAATAATGCTTTTACATGAAAATAATTAACTGCATCGGCCTTTAACTAAAATTGCACCATTTTTTTATATAAAAGAAAATTAAATTTTAGCGATGTACGAAGAGGTAGTGCAAATATGACAGCCATTTTGGGGTTATTCAAAGAAAAATTTCGGTCCCTTTTAGTTTCAGGTGACAACTTGTCATATCAAGGGAGATAACTTGTCATATCAAGGGAGATAACTAGGCAATTGAAAAACGTATATATTAATCCATTACATATCATAAAATTATTTAAATCCTTAAATAATTAAAATTACTTTTAAAATACTTAACTAAATACAAGTTTTATTTTTTGAATTTGAATTTTTATTAGGTTTAGATTTTTAGAGTTTAATTTGATCGATATTGGTTTTTAGATTTGTTGTTGTTATTTATGTTGGACTAGATTATGTAATATAAAGGAATTACGCTTATCCCCCTTTGAATAAATCAAAACTACTTGATTAATTTACGTGCTTTTTGGTATAGGATATAATCACCCCGTGACAGGTAGGTACATCCAACAGATATTCTTCAGTTTTTTTTTTTTTCGAAAGTATCTGTTAAACTGGAGTTGCACCTCAACGCGTTTCGCAATATCTAAAGATCTCGAAATAATCTTGAAACTCAAAATCTTCTAAATCCTTAAAAATTTGAAAACCTTCAAAAATTTTAAGACCTTCAAAAGTACCTCACACGATTCCGAAAACACCTAAAAAAAAAAACCTCCCAAGCATTATTATTTTCTTTCTTTATAAAATTTCCAAATATATTAAATCCTTCAACTGTACAATGAAATCCATTAAAAGAACATCTGTTAAATAATGGATTCTAAATAAGTGTGTCTTCCACAATATTTTCAAGTAATATACACAAGAAAAAATAAGAAATCAGAAGAAATACCTACAAATCATATATATATATATATATATATATGTGATTTTATGAAGGCTTACTTTCAGGACACCAATGATCACCATTAAAGATATTTTTTCTTACAAATATTATTTATTCAAATTAAATGTTTTTTCCTACACGTGTTTCACTACCAAGCAGGCACCTGCCTGGCAGGTCATCAGGGAAATTAAATGTCTGGAATACGGGTTTCAACTGCTGACAATACGCAATGTGGCATTGCAATAGTTGAGGTAACTTAAGAAGAGAAGAGGAAAAAAATAAAAATAAAAGTTAAAATTAAAAAACAAGGAAGAACAACGATAAAAAAGAAAGTCCTAGAAAAAGTCTTAAGAAAAGTAGCTCGTGCATTATTTCTTCCACCAAGCCAACAAGCAAATAATCGGTCCCAAATACATTAAAAAAAAACAAAAAACCGGAACCATGTGCGATAATACACTTTCACGTCGGCCGGCACAATGATGATAGGGGGAGAGGATTTATTCATCATTGTGCCAGCCGACGTAGGAAGTAGGAGTGGGCATGAAATTGATATGCTGGAAGCCAGAATCCAAAGATTAATCAGAATGAGTTGGGAATATATATTTACACGCACACATATACACACAAACCGACTTGTTCACCCTGGTCAGCTACTCGTACTATCTCCCCTCTTGTCGCCTCTCCCCCTCTCCCACCACCTTCTCCAAACTAGCTCATTAGGTGTGGAAATAAAAAAGAGAAAGAAAATAAATAGAAATATAAACAGAAGAATAAGAAACATAGTAAACTGTGCCACCCACCCATCATTTTTCAACATCACCCAGGTTCTTCTTCATATGGTCCAATCAGATCATCCTCTCCTCATCCCATGTATGTGCCTTCAAAATAAAACTATTTTCAATACTTCATTTCTGAAGACGTTCTCCAACAGAACGAAACCGGTCAAAATCTTTTGTTTTTCTTCTACACTTTAACTTGTTTTTCCGTTTGTCATTTTTTTTCACACATTTTGTCCACCGCGACATATCTTTTTCATGAATTATCGTGTACCTTACCCCATATATATATATATATATATATATAATTATTTTCATATTTTGAAAGAATGAAAAGGGAAATTCTTTCAAAATATTAATATCTGAGTAAAAGATCAGACATTTTTCTGCCTGATGAGATCTTATTTTCTAATAACTATTGATCGATAACATCGACATGCCAGTGTAGCAGCTTTTTGTACATGTCTGTATGAATACAAATAATTATATAAATATCTCTATTTAGTATTGAGCGCTTTTTATAAGCCCAGTTTTAATTCAGTGGATTTTTATCCTGTAAATGTCTACATTACTTGGATTACTATATATATATATATATATATATATATATATATATATATATATATATAGTAGAGAATGGTAGTTTGCTTGAAGCATTGCTGGGTATAGTAGTAGTAAGTTTTTGAAAGGCTGTGGGCAATGCAATTCCGGGTAAGATGCAAGTTGAAAGGAAAGGAACAAAAACAATAAAAATAAATCGAATACGATATAAGACTTACTATTTATTTTTCCTTTTTTTTTTCCTTTTTTTTTTTTTTTTTCTTACATAACAGCAAGAGTGTTGTAGCTGTCCGGGTGATTAAAAATCACTATTTGATATTTCGGGAAAAGACATCCCTTTTTCAAAAATAATTAGACCAGAAGAAGAATAATATTTTATTCTTCTCCGACTGTGTAGAGAATAATACAAAACAAAATGGCTGCCAGATATAGACCGCAGCAAAGAAAAAAAAAAAAAAAAACAGTTTCACAGAGAATATAAATTAAGTTAAGTTTTATTTTAATATTATGTTAAATATATGATTGGTGTTTTAGAATATGTTTAGAACATTACACTAATATTCTAAACACCAATCATATATTTAACATAATATTAAAATAAAACTTAACTTAATTTATATTCTCTGTGAAACTGTTTTTTTTTTTTTTTTTCTTTGCTGCGGTCTATATCTGGCAGCCATTTTGTTTTGTATTATTCTCTACACAGTCGGAGAAGAATAAAATATTATTCTTCTTCTGGTCTAATTATTTTTGAAAAAGGGATGTCTTTTCCCGAAATATCAAATAGTGATTTTTAATCACCCGGACAGCTACAACACTCTTGCTGTTATGTAAGAAAAAAAAAAAAAAAAAGGAAAAAAAAGGAAAAATAAATAGTAAGTCTTATATCGTATTCGATTTATTTTTATTGTTTTTGTTCCTTTCCTTTCAACTTGCATCTTACCCGGAATTGCATTGCCCACAGCCTTTCAAAAACTTACTACTAATATATATATATATATATATACATATATTTTCAAATCTTAACCCACACACCAAAATCACAAAGCCTCCCCCTCCCCTCTTCTTTCCCCACCCCTCCACTTCTTCACTAACAGCCATTATTACCGTTCACTCCCACCCCTACACTTTTTCACTCAGAACCATCCTCATTATTTTCATTCCATGCTACTGACTTCACTAAGCCTGGACCTCGGTCCTGCGCACCCAGTAGTGGCTACTACTTTTTCTCATCAACCCATCATGTCAACCCAATATTTTCACGTACTTGCATAACATTTTTCTTAAAATAAAATTATCACCATGAGGAAGTCTTATAAATAAAGACGAAACGTTGATGAATATATAAAAAAAACATCCTTTTTGGTTTTTCCTTTTTCATTTCCCATATATATATATATATATATATATATATATATATATATATATATATATAGTCTCGGAAGTTTCTCAACCATTAAAACTATATTAAAAAAAACAACAAAAAAAACTAATAGTCCCAAGTCTTTCAGTGGAAAATCATTCATGTAAGTCAATTTATTTTTTACAGTTATTATATTAGTTTGTTTCTAACACTATTTTAAGGGATCATCAGTTGTTTACCATGAAAAACTGTTTCGGGAATTTAATATATATATATATGATTAAGTTCAAATATAACATGAAGTTAAAACCAATACTTTTTCAGCAAACAACTCATGGGGTAGAATAATCCCCAGCTTCGTTATATTCAGACAATCGACTCTGAATTAGTCCTTACGATTTTTGTTTACATGGTCAATACCATAATCTTTATATCGGTGAAAGGGATGTTATCGTTATGTTTGTTATGTTTGTAACCAGTTCCACTTGTGTGTTCACCCGCGCATGTGCGTCCTTAAAAAAACTCCTTTTCTGTAAGCATCAACAAACATGTGTCCTTCCATTTGACACACATAACACAAACAACACGATCTGGCAACCAAGTTTGTTTTCAACATCGATGACAATTTTACCAAGACTTTAGTCGCGAATTTCAGGTTTAAATGATGATGATGATGATGATGATGATGATGATGATGATGATGATGATAATAAAAAACAACTTACCCTAATCCGATTGTCAACCACCCTCGGACTTAGGCTTCCACTAAACCCCATTAAAATAAAACCGTCTTTTAAGTCTCAAAGTCCCGGATAAATTGTCGTCCATCTTCAAAAGTATGCGTGATTGGCTAAGTAAAAGTGACGTTAACAAAGGCATAGATAATAAATCTTACAATAATTAAACATACGTGAGAATTATATATAGGTACATGCAAAATCCATGGCCGATCCCCAAAATGTAAAAACATTTTGACCCCCCCCCCTTCACTTAAAAATTCACTAAAATTCAGGGAATCAACCAATTTTAATGAAATGTTCAATATTTATTAATCAGCAATCACGGAATATAATAAAACAATTTTTTTTTTAAATCTTAGTGAAAATGTATTATTTTTTAAAAACAAAATACACCTTTACTAAAGTTATATTTTTATATATTAATAAAAAAAATGCATGAATTTTTTTAATGTTTTTTTATGAAACTAAAGCATTGTTGATGTTTACAATTAAAACATTTTTTTTTTATATTTCGTATATATTACGAAAAAGGGCCTAAATACCGTGTTAATAAATCACTATAACTCGAAGAAAAATTAATTTTTTGAATTAGCGATATTATTATTGAATCAAGCATTGTTTAATCAATATTTTCACCCAAAAAATAATATAATTGCAAAAAATATTTCATGTGATTTTAATGATTAGAGTTTCTGGGAAAATAAAAAAAATCGACATAATTATATTTCCCTTTCATACATAAACGTGTCATCATCAGCGCAAGAAATTTTTTTAATAATTTTTTGAAAATAAACCAAAAATTGAAAAAATTGAGACTCAGGACATTATGAAATTTTTTTTTAAATTGAATAGTTTCTACTAACGATTTACTTGGAGCGCTATGGAAACCACCGGCGCGATTAGACCTCCCACCACTCACTCACACTACTCCCCATAAAATTGAATTTTCAGAGATTCATCGATTTCGTTAATTTCACAATTCATTGTCAATTACTTGGAAAGATAAAACGTAATTTTGTATTTGTGTTTGTCATTAATAAATATTATTTAAAAAGTTTAAAATTATTTATTAATAAATAAATAGTTCAAATATGACATTTTCTTTAAAAATTAAATTCTATTTATTTAATTATAAATAATTGTTAATATTTTATTTTTTTTCAATGAATAAATTGTCAGTGTAGTCACTGACTTTAATCTACTTTTTTACACTTAAAATAAAAAATACACTTTATTTTAAAAAGAATTAATGTAATTTATCGTTACGATACGTTAAGAATAAATCGAGTAACTAAAGTTTTTAATCGTCATGTAAAAAAATTGACGCAGTTCGTAATGTAAAAATATTTTTTGACATTTTAAAGTTTTATTTCAAATTGTATGGAAAAACATTGGTAAACAGACGTCATCAATAATTTCAGAGTATTACTAAATTAAAAACTAATACCAAGTTAAATATGAATCTTTAGTTAAAAATAAATCAAATCTTAATTGCGTACATTCACAAATATTTTAATTAAATAAGCATTTCCTTTTTTATTACAACAAAATAAGAATACTTAAATTAATCAAATTTCTTTATAACCTTAAAAAGAATAAAGAAATTAATGGATAATAAATTTTCAACTTCTATAAACTATTACAAAACATTTTTATATATAAAGTTAAAACTTATAAACAGAAATATTATTACATTTTTGTCTTCCATATATTTTGCATAGCGATAGTCAATCGGTAAACAAAGTCGTTTACCGATTTACTGAATGCCGGATTTTACTAAACTGACTTTTAGGAGGGATAATTTGCTAATTTTCAGTAAAACGTAGGATTTTTTTTAAAATTCAGTATCTTATGACTTTAATTTAATAATTATCTTTGAAATAGTGCCCAAAAACTTATATTTATCTTTCAAGAGATTTTTACAAGTAATTTCTTCAAAGTTCAAAATGTTTTTTAGCCGTCGTGATAACATATTTAATAATAATTTCTTTTTCACACGTAAATATACAATTTTTTTTCCTTTTAGAGATTAAGTTTAGGCTTTTTTCTTTTAAACACAATTAAAATTTACACGGAAACTAATTAAATAATTAATGATATGCGTTTTTTAATAAGCATAGTACGTACAAGAGACGGCCATTTTTGCACGAACCTATATATTCGGTACGTGCAAAAATGGCGGTCTTTTGTATGGACTATGCTTATTAAAAAACGCATATCATTAATTATTTAATTAGTTTCCGTGTAAACATTAATTGTGTTTGAAAGATAAAAGCCTAAACTTAATCTCTAAACGAAAAAAACCTGCATATTTACGTGTGAAAAATAAATTATAATGAAATATGGCACAAAAAAAAAAAAAAAATTCAGTGAATTTTGAACTTTGAAAAAATTACTTGTAAAAATCCCTTGAAAGATAAATATAAGTTTTTGGGAACTTTTTCAAAGATAATTATTAAATTAAAGTCATAAGACACTGAATTAGAAAACAATTCCCACGTTTTACTAAAAATTAGCAAAATAATCCCTCCAAGAGTCATAAATTAGTAAAATCCGCCATGACTTATCGGTGAAGGACTTTGTTTACCAATCGACTATCACTATGCAAAATATATGGAAGACAAAAATGTCATAATTTATCATTTTTAACTTTATATATAAAATGGTTTTGTAATAGTTTATAGAAGTTGAAAAATTATTATCCATTAATTTCTTTATTCTTTTTTAAGGTTATAAAGAAATTTAAGTACCTTATTTTGTTATAATAAAAAAGGAAATGCTTATCTAATTAAAATATTTGTGAGTGTGCGCAATTAAGATCTTACTTTATTTTTAACTAAAAAAATTCATATTTAACTTGGTATTAGTTTTTAATTTAGTAATACTCTGAAATTATTGATGACGTCTGTTTTTCCTTAGAATTTTAAATAAAAGTTTTTTTAAATGTTAAAAATTATTTTTACGTTACGAACTGCGTCAATTTATCAATTTTTTTTACATGATTTAAAACTTTAGTTACTCGATCTATTCTTAACGTGTCGTAACGATAAATGACATTGATTCTTTTTTAAATAAAGTTTTTTTTTTTTAATTTTAAGTGTGAAGAAGTAAATTAAAGTCAATGACTACACTGACAATTTATTCATTGAAAAAAAAGTTAAAACAGTTATTTATTAATAAACAGAATTCAATTTTGAAAGAAAATGTCATGTTTGAATTCTCTTTATTTATTAATAAATAATTGTTTTTAACTTCTTAGATATTCATTAATGAAAAAAAGACAAAACAAATACAAATCTTTCCAAATAATTGACGATGAATTGTGAAATTAACGAAATTGTTGAATCTCTAAAAATAAAAATATGAGGGCGGTGTAAAAGTGAGTGCTTGTTGGAAGGCTAATCCCACCTGGTTATTACAGAACGGGGTTACCATATCAATCAAAGTTCATCGTTAGTAGAAATTATTCAATTTTTAAAATTCTTTTTTTTGTTAACTTCCTGGGTCTCAAATTTGTCAATCTTTGGTTTATTTTCAAGATTATAAAAATATTTCTTGCGCTGATGATGCCACGTTCATGTATGAAAGAGAAATATAATTATGTCGCATTTTTTATTCTCCCAAAAACTCTAATCATTAAAATCACATGAAATATTTTTTGCAATTATATTTTTTGGGTGAAAATATTGATTAAATAATGCTTTATTCAATAATAATTCAAAAAATTAATTTTTCTTCGAGTTATAGTGATTTTGTTAACACGGTATTTAAGGGCCTTTTTCGTGATATATAAAAAATATTTTTACAAATTTTTTTAAATTGTTAACATCTAAAATATTTTATTTTCATAAAAACAAAAAAAAATTAATGCATTTTTTTTTATTAATATATAAAAATATAACTTAAGTAAAGGTGTATTTTGTTTTAAAAAATAATACATTTTCACTAAGATTTAAAAAATAATAATGATTTTATTATATTCCGTGATTGTTGATTAATAAATATTGAAAACTTCATTAAAATTGGTTGATTTCCTGAATTTTAGTGAATTTTTAAGTGAAGCAGGGGGGGGGGGGTCAAAATGTTTTTACATTTTGGGAATCGGCCATTGATTTTGCACGTACTTACTATATTTAGATAAGTAGAAAAGTACATTTTCTTGGGTTTGGTAACAGTTATTTGTTGTCTTTTTTGGCACTTGTATAGATCGGGTACACGAGTCGAAATTTATTTTAGAAGAGTTCCAATGGTGTAAGAAGCAGTGTTGCCAATTTAGCGGGTTTCCCGCTTGATCTGGCGATTTTGATTTGAATCTGGCTAGTAAAATTTGGATCTAGCGGCTAGCGATTTTTTTCTTTAAAATCTGGCGATTTCGTTTGCCACATACACACATGCAATTTCAGTAAAACTATTTTCCGTATTCATTTTCTCTTTAGTCATCATGAGATTATTTCTCAAGCTACCTTCCATACATGATATATGCAAATCTGCAGTAGTTTTACATGTCAATAAAAATGTTAATGTTCTAAAAATAAAATGGTGATCGCGACCGGACAAAAGGCCACCAAAATAATTCAAACACGGACAAAAGCCCACGAACGTAAAAATAAATGAATTAAAAAAAAACAATTCTAGAGCATTTATAACGAGAGCGAACAGAACGAAAAATGGGTAAAAAAAAAACAACAGAAAAAAACAACAAATAAATGTGCAACAAATAAATGTTACCAAAGGCAAGATAAGTTACTATTCTACTTACCTGGATAAGTTTATTTGTGTTTTAACTTATTTTAAAGCATATTTTTGTTAAAAACAAACATGGTGTCGACTGTTCAGTTCATACTCAAAAAGAAAATGGTGTCGATAAGATGTCGACGATGATCACTCGGATAATTGCTAAAAATCGAAAATTAAACAAAATACTGGTAGAAACACATCCCATAAATGTCACCAATCGTGCGAAAATGTAATGTTCTTCCAGCATTTTGTTTAATTTTCGATTTTTGACATTACAAAAGGTTTGATAGGAGGCAGTGAACTTTGAAATGTTTACTTTGCATCCCCATAATTTACCAATAAAAAAATTCGACTTACACTCTGAGAACCAATATTAACTAAATTCTTTTACCTACTAAGTTAGAATGGCCCGGAAATGGGGGATCATTTTATGTTACAAGTATATGCAAAACTGATGCATTCTGAAATAATTGTTGTTGTTTTCTTTCCGCGAAAGATAAGTGATACGATACAACGGCTTATTTGATATAAATAAATAACACAACAAAAAAACTAACTTTAATAGTCAATAAATTGACTATTAACAGCCCACGTCGCACGCACTTTTTTCGACTTTTGTTAAATTTATTTATTTTTCGTATTACCACCGGGACTTAGGGTTAGTAGTAGGAAGGGTGCGTATTTTTTTAGGGGGGGGGTATGTAATTTTGGCAAGGTAGGAAAATTAAAAAATTAGGTAAGTATGGAATAAATATCGAAGTAATTCAATCATTAACAAAATATTAAAATGGACGACTTTTGTCTTTTTTTCAGCGGTGACAGAGCAAATTAATCCACTTATTAATTTGTTGCCCGATTTTTGCGGATTTCTTTTTTTTAACTTTTATTTTCTAAATAATAATTTATTTTCAGATTTTTGTGGATTAAAAAAAAATCATTTTGCAAATATTAATTTGTTTTCTCATTTTTGTGAATATTTTTTATAGCTTTTATTTTGAAAATATTAATTAATTTTCCGATTTTTGTGGATTATTTTGCAAATATTAATTTCATTTTTGTGGACAATTTCTTCGGCAATATTCTATACGTCATTATTGTTATGTTAAATTCGTAATATATTTAAATTTTTACTAAACACTGTTTGATTTTATGATTTGTTTCTTACAAACAACATATACACTCCATTAAACCTCCCACTAACCCTAGGTCCAGGTGGCAACAAATTAATATTTATGAAAACAAATTAACTTTTATTTGCAAAATAATCTGCAAAAGTCAGACAACAAATTAATATTTGCAAAATAATTTTTTTAAGTAATAGACAAAAATCAATATTTGTACAGTGGATATATTTTCGCTGTGATAGCTTTGAAAAACAGACAAAAGTAGTCGATAAAATTTGGCAGTCATTTTGATATATATATATATATATATATATATATATATATATATATATATATATATATGTGTAGGGTACAGAGTTAAAATCTAGTGGGTTTTTTTTAGTGAGTTTATTGTTTTCGATCTAGCGGGGTTTGAAAATCTCAGTTGCCAATAATGACGAAAAGTTAAAAATCTAGCGATTTTCTGGCGATTTTACTTTCTCGATCTAGCGGGTTTTGAAAATCTCAGTTGGCAACACTGGTAAGAAGGGGCAGACAACTCTTTTTTTTTAAGTACATAATTTCTAGCTTCTGGACGTAATCGACGTGAATGCCTTGAATATGCGCGAATTATTATATTTAACAAGTACTCAACAAAAAGTGGTGGCTTATCCTATTTATCAGAATTTATGTGGCGGCAGAAATTTTCCGCAACCCCCCTACAGTCTTTTTGAACAAATTTCTGAATTCTATCCCGTTTAAAAAACAAAATCAAGAGAAAAAAAAATAAAAAAATATTTTTTAAACTATAAAAAAAAATCAAAAATGTTTTAAACCAAAACCGATGGCTGTTCGTTTTGAAATGAAAAAATATACTGTTGATTTTCCCAAATTCTATTTTCTTCAATAAATGTTCTATCAATATACTGTTGATTTTCTCAAATATTGAATGTGCATGACTTCTTATTTAAAAAATGGATATTTTCCATTTTCGGAGAAATTGCGTACTAAAAAAACGAGTTATCTGCCCCTTACACCATTGAAACTCTTCTAAAATAAATTTCGACTCGTGTACCCGATCTATACAAGTACCTCTTTTTTTCTAGTTAACTATACTACACAATCTCAAATATTGTTATAATGCTTATTTTAAATAAAGTCTAATTAGATTATTCAAACTATTTATTTTGTAATATTTTGTATGGCGGCCATGTTGGAATTGGAACGATTAAACGGAACCGTTACCCCACTCTTGTTAAACTTACGCGCTCTGCTAAATGAAAAGAAAATTTGGGAATCTTTTACGACGCTCAGCAGAGTAAAAAGTAGGTACGTGCAAATCAATGGTCGATTCCCAAAAATGAAAAAACATTTTGACCCCCCCTTCACTTAAAAATACACTAAAATTCAGGAAATCAACCAATTTTACTGAAATTTTCAATATTTATTAATCAACAATCACGGAATATAATGAAACCATTTTTTTTTTTTAAATCTTAGTGAAAATGTATTATTTTTTAAAAAGAAAATAGACCTTTACTAAAGTTATATTTTTATATATTAATAAAAAAAATGCATGATTTTTTAACTGTTACTTATGTAAATAAAGGATCGTAGATGTTAACAATTAAATTTTTTTTTCAAAATATTTCGTATATATTACGAAAAATGCCAGTAAATACCGTGTTAATAAAATCACTATAACTCGAAGAAAAATTAATTTTTTAAATTAGCGATATTATTATTGAATAAAGCATTGTTTAATCAATATTTTCACCAAAAAAATAATATAATTGCAAAAAATATTTCATGTGATTTTAATGATTAGAGTTTTTGGAAAAATAAAAAATGCGACATAATTATATTTCTCTTTCATAGAGGAACGTGGCATCATCAGCGCAAGAAATTTTTTTTATAATCTTGAAAATAAACCAAAAATTGACAAATTTGAGATCCAGGAACTTAACGAAAAAAAGAATTTAAAAAATTTAATAATTTCTACTAACGATGAACTTTCATTAGTATGGTAGCCCCGTTCTGTAATAACCAGGTGGGATTAGCAATCACTCACTTTTACAGCGCAAATTTCTGTTTTTTTTAGAGATTCAACAATTTCGTTTATTTCGCAATTCATCGTCAATTATTTGGAAAGATTTGTATTTGTTTTGTCTTTTTTTCATTAATAAATATTTAAGTTAAAAACAATTATTTATTAATAAATAAAGAGAATTCAAACATGACATTTTCTTTCAAAATTGAATTCTGTTTATCAATAAATAACTGTTTTAACTTTTTTTTTCAATGAATAAATTGTCAGTGTAGTCATTGACTTTAATATACTTTTTCACACTTAAAATAAAAAAAATAAAAACACTTTATTTTTAAAAGAATCAATGTAATTTATCGTTACGACACGTTAAGAATAAATCGAGTAACTAAAGTTTTAAATCATGTAAAACAAATGTATAAAATTGACGCAGTTCGTAACGTAAAAATATTTTTAACATTTAAAAAATAGTGTTATTTCAAATTCTAAAAAATCGAAAAACATTGGTAAACAGACGTCATCAATAATTTCAGAGTATTACTAAATTAAAAACTGAACCTTTTCAGTTAAAATAATTGCGTACACTCACAAATAATTAAATAAGCATTTCCTTTTTTATTATAACAAAATAAGGGTACTTAAATTTGTTTATAACCTTAAAAAGAATAAAGAAATTAATGGATAATAATTTTTCAACTTCTATAAACTATTATTACATTTAAATGATAAATTATGACATTTTTTGTCTTCCATATATTTTGCTTGGCCATGTCAATTTGTAAACAAGGTCCTTTTCCGATGAAGTTATGGCGGCTTTTATTCATTTATCACATTTGAAGGGCTAATTTTGCTAATTTTTAGTCAAACGTGGGATTTATTTTTTTTTTAATTCAGTGTCTTATGACTTTAATTTAATAATTATCTTTGAAATAGTTCCCAAAAACTTATATTTATCTTTTAAAGGATTTTTACAAGTAATTTTTTCAAAGTTCAAAATTCATTGAATTTTTGGGGTTTTTGACCGTCGTAATTACATATTTTATTATAATTTATTTTTCACACGTAAATATGCAGTTTTTTTCGTTTAGAGATTAAGTTTAGGCTTTTATCTTTCAAACACAATCAAAGTTTACACGGAAACTAATTAAATAATTAATGATAAGCGCTTTTTAATAAGCATAGTCCGTACAAGAGACGGCCATTTTTGCACGTACCTAGAAAAACGCTAAAAAAACAACAAATATACAATATATAAAAGTAACTGTAGGCTGTAAAAGTTATTTTCTAACTTGCCTGTGGCATTTGTTTGTATTTTTAGACCGTTACAACCGCTATTTATTAGAAATCAAGTTTTGTCACCGGAACTTGGGGGAAAAAATGGCCGATTTGGGGGGGTTACTAACGAATGCAACTGAATCGGCCATATTGAATTTGTGAAAACGAGTGGGAAAAAAAACAAGAAATCTTTTTTTTTACATCTAATGAAAAACCCATTTATAATACGTAAAAATAAAAACAAATTACATAGGTAAGTAGAAAAATATCTTTTCTCGTCGTAGGTCAACTTCACTTGTTTGCAAATTTATGTTTTTAAACCCTTTCTCGTTCTTTTTTTGGACCCCGTTCGCGACTCTGCTGAGCGTCGTAAAAGAAACCCAAAAATTTTAATAATTTGAAACTGAGATGCTCAATCGATAGTATTCTTTATTTATCCCCTTATAATAAAACATTCAGTGCGGCATTGTGATTTTGTAAATGTTTGGTATCGGTCGGTAAATTAAAAACTACGCAAATTGTTTTAAACGTAGTGGAGAGAAAAAACCACGTGGATTCTCTCCCCCCACTTCGTCGTTGATGTTAAGCCAGACGTGACTAAAGCAGAAGAAAAAGAAAATCCAGAACGAGGCTTTGTTTGTTGACCGGTTTCTCGATTAGTCATCTTTTGGGCGAGTAAAAGTTAATCCGTATCAAAGCTAAAATGCCGAAAGCCAAGAAAGGAAAGAAGAAAGATGACGATGAATGGTTCGATTCTGCCGCCGAAAAGAAAATCGAACAACAGTTAAAGGCCCTGGGACTTGATGCCAAAGATGACGACAGTGATACAGGCTCGAAAAAGGTAAGTAAAAATACGATCGCCCTAAAAGTAGTAGTAACAACTGAAATTGTCGTCGTATCGTCATTGGATTTTTAGTCTTGTTGACCAGATGTCGAGTTTTATTTGCGCGTAAAAGTTAATATTATCGATTCTAGAGATAATATGTGTTATTTAGTTAAGTATCTTAAAAGTGTTGGTTAAATATTTAATTGTACTTTTAGTTAGAAATCTATTATCTAGCAACAACTAACAGAAAGTAAGACGGTCACGTGTAGACGAGAAAAGTCTAAAGTATTGAATTAAAAAAGAAATTCACTCGAACATCAATAATATCTTTTAAGAATGTCTGGCCACTCGGACAGAATAATGGAAACCTCTCAAAATTTCCGTCCTTCTACAGAATTTGAACCGAACTAAAATTTAAGTTAGGGTAAAAAAAAAACACACACACACACATACTTCGGTTCAAATTCCGTAGAAGTACCAAAATTTCAAATTTATTTTAATATGGGGTAGAATACGTGTAAGGAATGACCACTCAGAGAGAATGTCAGTTCCGAGTATTGACGGAGAATCCCAAGCAGTTTACGATTTAGAAAACCGTGAAAAATCTAAACAAACAAAAAAACGCATACGACACTAAGCATATGAAGGGTCAGGGCCCCCCCCCCAAAATATGTTAGCCCCTAAAAAAATAAAAGTTGAACCACCCCCCCCCCCCCCCGGGTGTTTTTTTTTTTTTTAAATCATAAACTGCTTCGGACTTGGGATTCTCCGTCAATGCTCGGAACTGACTCCATAAGAACTGACATCCTCTGGGTGGCCATTCCTTACAAGTACCTAGGCTAATACCTTTGGCGGCAGATGCGCATAACAGGTATGAACGCTGGCTTCCGGTGGAAAAGGGTTGAAGAAATTGTCTACGGATGCCTGAAAGTGATACAACAATTTTTTTTTATTCATATTAATTTCAGACTTTCCTTTTTTTCATATTAATTTCAGACTTTTCTAATAATTAACATAATGCAGACTATTTGAAAAATAATTTATTTGTTTTTATTCGATTGTTTTCAAAACATTTTTTTAAATAATAGTGAAAACATTTTTTCTTGGAAATGGAATTAACTTCTGGAAATTCATTCCGCTAATCTAATAGGCGGCATATTAATTCTGCTAATCTTATCAACAGCTATGGAAAAAATCGTGGATGACGTTATGTCAGCCGCTGAATTATGTGTTATGAACATAAACTTGACAGAATTAATAGTCAAGACGACTGATAATTTGAACACAATAAAGTGGTTGGTATGCCATGGACTGATCAGCAACAGTTTAATGTGCCAGAAATGTCCTCGTCCATGGCGTATGAATCTACACAAAAGAAAATATAAAATTGACGGCTACATATGGGGTTGCCCTAAATGTAAAAAAAATAAAAAGTGTACGGGTGGGCTCTTTTTTTGATGGTGCCCATTTAGCATCAAACAAAATTTTGAAAGTCATATATTGGTGGTGCTTGCAAGAGCCGCAAGTACATGTTACGAAAGAGACTGGTGTATGCAGGCGGAGTTTGCTGGACTGGTACAGCTTGATGCGCGAAATTTGCACCATATGAATAAAATAAAAAAAAATTAAAAATTGTTGTATCACTTTCAGGCATCCGTAGACAATTTCTTCAACGCCTTTTCCACCGGAAGCCAGCGTTCATACCTGTTATGCGCATCTGCACCTTTGGCAGTAATTACAGGTTGAATTCTCACGAGGTGTAATTTTGGCTGTTATGGTGAAGATTAGGTACTGATATTCAGTTCCGGTTGCTACTGCGCAGACGGGAAGACGGTGACAAGACAGAAAGGGTCCCTTCTGATTATCTTCGTCTCAGATAACGTGAGATCACGGAGACACTTGTTAACTGCTTTTGATACAATTCGTTATAAACTGCTATTGTAATAAAATAAAAACTACATTTCCGATTCCTTTGAATATTTGTAAAAAAACAAAAAAAAACGGTACTTCTGCAGTTTACGGGCCGTGCTGAAATAATAACGTTATTTTTTGAAAAGCAATGAGGAGGGGGGGGTATAACTATTTTGTACTGTAACCTAACAATTTAATAAACAACAGATACCGTAAAAATTAAATTAAAATGTTTGAGTTTCTTATGTGAATTAGATAAAACTGCATAATACTGACCCCCTGGCTGTGCACATGCGCCAACAAACGGAAGCGCAAAAATTAAAAGTCTATCAATAAAAATTAAAAAAAACACCTAAATTTAAATTGGATACAAATTGTGGATTTTCTTTACTAATGCAGTAAAAACATTTTTGTGTTCTTTTCTAAGCAAATATTCACAAATATATTCCCATTGATGAGGACTTCTATTAGCGTTTCCGTTTGTTGGCGCATGCGCACAGACAGGGGGCAGTGTTGTGCAGTCTTACCGTGAATTATCATGGGGGACACTTTCTGCCTTGACACCGTCTTCCCGTCTGCGAAGCAGCAACCGCAACTGAATTTCAGTACCTAATCTTTACCATAATCATTTTGGCGGTGCTTCTACAGAATTTGAACCAAACTGTTTTTTGTTTTTTTTTCTTTTAACCTAAATTTTAGGTTTTATTCGGAAACAGTCGGTTCAAATTCTGTAGAAGCACCGTAAATGGTAACAAATGTTGGTGCTTTTTTACATTAAGATTCCCGATGTTATGGTCAGGGTCTAAGTTAGTGCGACTCCTAATGTAAAAAAAAGTACCCAAATTTTAACAACGAAAAAAGGGGGGAAAAAAAAAAGAAACAAATAGACAAATAACTGTTACCAACCGCTAAACTTACTGAACTTTAAAGTCTGAAATTGACAAAGACATATCCAAGAAATTGACTGCCATTTTTAGAAGATGACTCTAACGATAGATTCAAAGTAACGATAGCAAATTCATAGAAAAAAAATCTTAGAATCGGTAAACACACATGAAATTTATGCAGGTAGATAGAAAAGAATTAATAATTTTTTTTCTGACTTTTATTCTTCAGATATATCAAGAATAGACCAAATTTGTGGGTGTCTTTGTAGTTTTTGACTTTTAGCTGGACATACACACACACACAGACAACTGCCGTTTATATAATAGAAGATATCCACAAAATAGCAGTGGAGAGGAAAAAATGTTGCTCGTGCCAATCAGTGAGAACTTTAGCTGTGTGAATTGGTGCATTATCATCCTGAAAGATTACGTTTTCCGTCTGGAAACAGTTCTGCAAACATAGGAAGAATCTGACCAGATAAAATGGTGAAATAGACTTGACTATTCTTTTTCCAAGAGATTTTCAAGATATAGCCAGATCATAACGGATCTCCTCCTCCTCCTCCTCCTCCTCCTCCTCCATGGTTAACAGTTGGAGTTGGAAGGCAGTCTGGATAAAATCTTTCCTCTGGCTCTACACTCTCGGATACTCTATCGGTGGTCGGAAATCAGATAAAGAATGAGTCTATGATGAGGGTAAAAGTGTTGATTCATCCACACGTGGATCCATGGCATAATGGTTAAAAGCGTTTGACAATCATTTCTTCTGAAGGTTGAAGTTTCGATCTTTACTCCGATCTTCTTCAGATGCATCTTTTCGAATTCAGAAATCTTTATGACAAACTCTAGAACCTGTATGGAATTTTCCGTAATTTAATCCACGGGGGTAGATTGTTCTCATTCCATCAGCCATGATCGGGTAAAAGTGTTAATGTTATTTTTAGTTATCACTAACGGGCAACGTTTAAAACTCCATACAGGTTCCAGAGTTTTTCATAAAGATTTCCACGTTCGAAAAGATCCCCTCTGTGTCTTAAGTGCATGGCTTTGGGTCATCGACGTGAGACACACTTTGGAGAGTTTCGGATGACTGATTGGCGGGTGATGTGGCTGTATCAGTAAAAACGTCATTGTGTGATGAACTTTCTCGTGGAGGCCTGTGCGGTAGGGTAGGTTGGTTGATTTTTTTTTTTTTTTCACTTTTTGAAAAAATTCAACTTGCGTTCAGTAAGGAAAGTTGTGTATTGGTATAATAAATACTCATACCAAAAATTAGATCTCTTACTTGAACGGTTTTTTTTTTTAGGAAATGGAATCAAAGATCGTTTCCATAAATCTACTGAACAATCCGCATTTGTGAAACATTTAGCCGATGAAATGGTTAGAAAATTTATAAATTTTAGTGTTTAAACCAGAAAAGGTTGTCGTTTTGTTTCATTAAAATGAAATGAATAAAGTAAGGGGCTACTGAGAAGAAAGAAAAGGGGAGAAGGTTTGGGGGTCAACCTAAATTGGGGGCTGCGCAGCGAGATGTCTGTTTACATTAGTTTTAAATTTCTGCATGTCAGTACCGTTGAGGAAAACGGGGCAGGGAGGGAGTTCCAGAGGCCGGCAGCACGAGGAAAAAAGCCATTGGAGTAGAAAGCTCTCCAGCATCTGGGGACCTCCACAGTTAATGGATGGGATTTAGCTGATTGTCGAGTGATTATTTATGGAAATTTTCAACTTTCCCATCTATTCTCTTGTTATGATTCCAAAATCGACCTACCCTACTGTGCAGTGAGACGGGCAATTTTCTCCATACGATGCACTGCAGCCAGGATCGTGTCGTTTAGTACTGCTGTAATAAATGGAATTTTGAACCAAATTCGTCATCTGATATATAGATTAGTGCTTTCTTTCTCTCTGTGAGTCAGCTGTAATTATCGACACTAAATACGCATTACATTCGTAGCAAATTAATCTAATTACGACTGATTTTGTAACTATAGGAAGTTGATTTTTTTTTTTAAAATTTTTTTTTAGCTCATTTTTATTTTATCAACTCGGGGTGGGGGTGGGGCCTCAAAACCGTTTGAATTATGCAAATACCATCAGTGGTTAAAAAAAAAAAAAAGGGTGAATGTGTACGAGTATGGTACCCACAGACGTCATCTGCAAAGCGGAGGTCACGTGATATTAGTAGCACCGTTTTTATGTCCCGACTAAAACCATACCGAGCTGTTCGTTGAAATACAAACAAAGTTATGGTCAGTAAACAATTAATTTATTAAAGAAAATAAACAGAAAGTTTTTTGAAACGAAAAATGCAACAAATGTGGTTGTTTTTCCTTTTGCGTGTCAAAATTGAATAAATGTATTTACAAAAATAGAATCTTTTTTTTTTTTTTTTTTTTTTTACAAAAATAGTTTGTATTTCAATTTCAGAAAATGAACAGCCCGGTATGTTTTTAGTCGGGACATAAGAACGGTGCTATATCACGTGATGTCCACTTTGCAGCCGACGTCTGTGGGTACTATACTCGTATACATCCCCCCCCCCCCCCCCCCAAAGTTATGATAGTTTAAAATGCTGAAATTTGTGTTTTTTTGTAGACATTTTTCTTTAATAAATCCTTTTTAAAAAAGTGGGCCAAAATATGGACTTCATCATTTCAAGAAATTCGGTAATTTTTCCATCATTTATTTATTTTTTCAACTATTCTTATGAAACTTGGTATTCTTATGTAAAATCATCTGCTCTTTCTGATTATAGAGTCAGATCTTATGTATCTGTTTACTTCAAGCCGTGAATTATAAATTAGGATGTGTAAATATAAAAGTTTTTCAAACTGACGCATTTTATCATATGGATTGTGAGTCAATTCATGAACATATAAATTATTCACTTGGTTGAAGACTTCGGGAAGATCGTTTATGATGTCATTCATTAAAATAGATCATAGACGACCCGTGATCCCTTGGGTTACAGATCTTCGAATATGGAACCTTATTTAAAGAAATTTTTTTTTTCAAAATAAGTGAAACAAATTATTTTTAAACATGGCAAGTTAGCACAATGTTTTTTTAATTTTATTATTTTTTTAAGATAAACGTTTTTTGTTTATTTATTAAATAATTAAAAAAAAAAAGAAACGAAATTCTACAGTATTAGGTGATGACAGTATTTGGATACTTCACACTAGGGCAAAGTTTTTTAGCTTTCAGAATATTAATATTTATTACGAAAAGAGAGAGCGAACACAGCGATACTAAAACGCTGTTTCTTACTACTACTACTACTACCACCTTTTTACATTTAGTATTTCTGTTTGGTACGATCAATTTTTTTTAGTTCAGAATCCAACAGAACAACGTTTTAAAGAAAATTGCGCGCTATTAAAAATGATTAAATATTTACATATTTGAAAGACTGTGTTCTGCGGCTACGGTAATCAAATGAAATACTGTAGCTGCAATCAGTCCTCCATGCTAGTCCCAGGCTTTCTGACCTTGTCATGCGTAAGTTGTAGTAGGCAATGAAGTTGTTTCGCTGTACGTAGTGGTCCTAGTCCCGCCTGCTTGAGATCAGCACGTAGTGTGCCCAGCAGATTTGTGCAGTGCCGTCCTAGTCGCGATTGGTAGGCTTGCGAGCTAGTAACGGTAAAGTCTAGTGCCCTCTGTGCGGGAGTGTCAGCGTCCATTCGTAGGACATGGCCTAACATAGACTATCTTTGTTCAGCGACCTTTGTGAAGAGGGGTTTTTCGTTGCACAGCTCGTATAGTGCCTTGTTGCTGATAAGTTTTTTTCGGCCATATACATAAAAATAATTCTGAAACTATTATCTATATCAAAATAAGGATTCTTACTACTTGTATTTTAAACAGCATTCACTCGGAGTGGGTTGAGCCGGCTCCATCCATCCTTGCCACTGCGTCCTGCACGAAGGCCAACCAAGCCTGACGATTTGAAGTAAATGATTGGGTAATCTCTAGCCACTCGCTGTTCTAACAACGCGCTCCATAGGTTCGGGGGTCCCGGTTGTGTTCCAGCTCGTCTTTAACCGTCATCAGCCAGGTTTTTCTTTGTCCAACACATCGCTTTTTCCGACCCTGCTTCGTAGATGAACGCTCTTCTTGTTGACGATGAAGGGCATGATCCAGCCAGCGTTGACGTTTTGTGAGGATGACTTGTCAGAGGGAGTTAAGAAATATAGGGTTGTTTGGGAGGAATAAATTAATAAGGTTTCGATTTTTGATCAATTTTATAATTTTGATTATCCCGAATATATTCTCGCATTTCAGCATTTTTTTTTTTTTTTAACTGTCATTGTGTTGCATGATGGACCCGGCTAGGCAATCCTAATCATCAAATTTAAGGAAATTAAATCAATTTATTTTCTTGTTTTTGTCAGAGTTGTTCCCCTTGATCACACAGAAAAACAAGTGAAACAGTTTTTTTTGTTCTTTGCATTATAACAGATGTTTTTATTACACAATTAAATATATTCATAAACAGACATACGGGTCTTGGACTTGAGTGGTCGACACACCAACCCCTCTACCTCTATACAAGTTTGCCACCGGTTAGGTCCTTTCTGTCTTCGGCGTCAACCGCACACAAATTAAATAACTTTTGTTTACATCTTTCGATCTCACCTCTGAGGTCAATAGCTGACCTATTCTTCACTCTTTTTGTAGACAATACCATTCTTTGCAAGTCATGTTCTTTTGATTTACGTCATAGACCAGGAATGTTTTCTGCTTTGTTCGTTTCTTTCCAAAATAATTCTTTGTTCTTTTTATTTTGTTCTCAAACCTGTCTGCAGGTGATCTGGGTTCAACACCTGCGCCCTGCCTCACAATTGGTAGTGGGAGGAACGTGATTGAAATTTTTCATTTAAAAATTTTTTTTTTTTTTAATTAAACGAGCATGCATGGATCAATTAGATTTTTAGATTTCAGTATAGTGCATACTTTCGAATTCAAAGAACATTTTGAAAATGAGTGAATTTTCTTTCTTTCATTGCTATGTAGTCATGATGGCAAAAGTGACCTTTGATAAATACTGCATATTTTTTATAGGCGCCACAGCCGTTTATTGCAGTACTTACTTGTACTTGAATCGCTTTTTGCCAGAAGTGGACTTAACTAGCATTGAAGAGGGGGTACAGCATATCTCCAATCACTGCACTCTATTGTCTTCGGACTACAGAAGCATCGATGATAATTTGGAGCCAGTCCCTTGTTCAATGTCAGAAACCGTAGCTGCGACGACCAGACATAGTTTCTGTGTCTGCTTTGACTTTCACAAGCCAGATTTTCAGCTGACCAGGCATGTGTTCGGAAGCCACAGCCCCTCTGCGTATGAATTCACTTTCTTTGCATCAGAGAACATGACTTAACCTAAAAAGGTGTCTAGTTACAAGCAACTGGGAGACAGGATGCGTATGGCAACGACTTAGACATTGGATATTCTGTCCAGTGGTCTGACGCAGACCAGTCGACGACAACGACGCCAACAGTTGTGATCGAAGACCTGTAATCTGTGTACTCCGGGTTAAGTTGTATAACAGTTGTGTTAAGAGTGTCGTGATATATGGCATATGTACGGCATAATCACATGTACACACTGGTTCCTGTTAGATCACCAAAGTTAAGCGACATCCAGCCTGGTCAGTACTAAATGGGAATACCATGTGCTGTATATGCTCTCTGTTTAACTTGGCATTGTTTTCAGTTGTATTGGACTTCTTGCCACTGGAATCAAGCAGTGCCGATTCAGGAGAGGTGTGGTTGGGATTGTGCAACCCTTGCTTCACAATTACATACGCAGCTTCCTTTACAGGGGGTATCCATTGTCTCTCAAAACTGAATGCCAGTCATGAAAATCTGTGCCGATCCTTCAGTCGCAGTGACCATTTTCACCTCGGTAAACAAGGATGGTACATACTAGTGCATGATAAATGCGGACCTTTGTGTTTTATTCTGACCTCACAACGCGACTAAAGGTCATCTGGTACTCTTGATACGATGCTGAATTTTCAGCCTTGCCCTACCTGTTGTTGTAAATGTGGTACCGAAGTATTTGAAGGTTTCGCCCTAACTATAGAAAATGTTTCATTATTGGAAATAAAAAGGATAATTAAATAAAGGAAACAATTTTTGCGGCGTTTTTTTTTTTTTGTTTGCTTTTTTTTTGTTTAATTTGATTGAAAAAAATTCACTGATAGAAGTCTTTTCAAACCATCTTGAATTTATCATCATGAGTAAACGTTTTGATAGGCAGAAACAATTGTTTGAAATAAAAAAAAATTTTTTTTTAAACAAACTTAGAACATTTATCAAATTACTATATTTCTGCATTTTATCACAGTCTAAAGACAAATTAACAGACATACCTGTAAATATATTAATAAAAGTAAATATATTAATAAAAGTAAATATATTAATAAAAGTAAATATATTAATAAAAGTAAATATATTAATAAAATTTAATATATTAATAAAATTTAATATATTAATAAAATTTAATATATTAATAAAATTAAATTGAGAAAATAGAAATTTTGTGAACTGTCCCTCTCTACATCCGGGATAAGTTGTATAGCAGCTGTGTCGGGAGCATCGTGTTATGGTAGTGAATGCTGGGGTCTCACCCAGCTCTCTCTTGCTCGACTGCAATCAATGACAAATCCATGATTAGATGGATCTGCGATTTGAAATCTGACCAAACCCAACACACCAGGTCAGGGGATTTGCTGTAGTACTACGTTTTGCCCAGCATAGAGGTCATCCTAAGGACGAATCGGTTACACTGGTACGGTCATGTGGAGTCTTAACACTCCTGGATAAACTGTTGCAGAAGCATGGATGCCTTAAATCGTAGGAAGGTTGACCGGCCTAGGAAAATTTGAAAACAAGTGATTAGACAAGACTGCACAGAGTGGAATCTGGAGACGGTTGATGTGCTGAACCGTGAGAACTGGAGAGTGGGCTTGCGTACTCTCAGAAACCGTCTGACCCCTGAACAAGGGAAAAGTGACGTTAAATAAATAGAAAAAGAAAGAAGACTTCATTAGTAGTAGGGGTGGGACGTAATGGGTGAAAATTTCAATAGGGGTGGGACGTAATGGGTGAAAATTTCAGATTCATGCGAGTAGTATTTTTTTGTGTTCATTTATACATAAATAACACTAAACAAACATTTTGAAAATTTTGCAAAATTCAGAAGGTGCAGGCCAAAAATAGCCGTTAGGGCTCCACGGGACTCAAAATCCATCATTTTTCGGTGAAAAAGTGGTTTCATGCGACATTGCAGGTCCTAAAACATCCTCAAAAGCTATGAATGGATATAGATGGTTAAATCTGATATAGTACTTTAATTTAGGACCATTTTCAGGCTGTGAAAGGGTTTTCATGAATGTAAAATAGCCAAAAACTAGTGGCCTGCACCTTCTGAATTTTGCAAAATTTTCAAAATGTTTGATTGTTTAGTGTTATTTATGTATAAATGAACACAAAAAATACTACTCGCATGAATCTGCAATTTTCACCCATTACGTCCCACCCCTACTTTGAAGATTACGAGGAAAGGTTTTCTACTTTTGGTTTAACGATAACAGGCATGTGGGCAATAAAAACGGATTTAAAAACTATGAAACATTAGTTTTCAAATTCTGCTCATTCATTAATGAATATAATAAACTAGCAGGAACAGTGTTCCGGCATTGCCTGGGGGGAATATGAAATAGTGATTTAATCACAAAAAAAGTATTTATTTAGAGCAGAGGCGGGCAACCTACGGGCCACATCTGGCCCGCCACCCTGCTATGCTTTATTATTGCAATCCGGCCGCGGACCTCCCAGTAGAACTCATATCACTTCGTGACATAGACGTAAAAGTAGGTTTCAATTAAGATTTACAATGGGATAAAAACGTATAAATATCAGCGAGCGATGATGCATGTATATTTCATTTTTCTTTAACTATTAATTTCAAATCCTTGGCCTGAGATAAAAATAGAGAAAGAGAAAGGCAAAGAGGAAACGAGAGATGAGGAAAGGGCATAACACATAGAACTTATGTGAGGTGTGTCAAAACGAATGCTGGATCAACTTGCTACTTCCCCCGTCATTATTTTTTATGATTCCAAAATGGCTCTTCGTCGGCGCCTTTTATAACCTCACATACAGAAGTCTCTTGAGAAAAAATATCAGATTTGTCAAGTGTTCAATACAATTTTTGTACAATTTATTCATGTAAACAAAATATAGTAATTCTGAGATTTCGTTTTTCACTCCGGCCCGCGATCTACTTCCAAAAGTCTCATCTGGCCCTCACTCTGAAAAAGTTGGCCGCCCCTGATTTAGAGTATCAATTCTTGAAAAAAAATCAGAAAAGAACTCATTTCATTGTAAGTAATTTGGGTGATTAAAATAGGATTCAGCCATCTTTTTTATATGAAGATAAAAAAATAATTGCTATAAAAAATATTTTTGTAAAACGGTAAATAAAAGCAGTTTATCTAAGTTTGAAGCGGAGGTTAGGTTCCCTGTCGCAAAGTTTTATATAGTAGCCCCCACCTTGCCAGCATGTTTTAACAATTTTTATTTTTTGTTTTCAATCAAACAAAATAGATTTCGCTACGTTTTGGGTAAACGGGCTGCCTCCTCTATAGTTTTAGGTAGGGGGCTTGCCCCTCAAAAAAAACTAAACCTGATTAAATCCTATTTCAATCATCTGAATTACTTACAGTGAAATGGATTTGGCTTTCAAATAGCACAAATAACAAGCAAATATCAATCCGCAACTCAAAAATTGTGTAAGATCCCATTTTAATACCATTTTAATACCATTTTAATACTATTTTAATACCATTTTAATACTATTTTAATCCCATTTTAATACCATTTTAATACCATTTTAATACCATTTTAATACCATTTTAATACCATTTTAATACCATTTTAATACCATTTTAATCCCATTTTAATACCATTTTAATCCCATTTTAATACCATTTTAATACCATTTTAATACCATTTTAATACCATTTTAATACCATTTTAATACCATTTTAATACCATTTTAATACCATTTTAATACTATTTTAATCCCATTTTAATCCCATTTTAATACCATTTTAATACCATTTTAATACTATTTTAATCCCATTTTAATCCCATTTTAATACCATTTTAATACCATTTTAATACTATTTTAATCCCATTTTAATCCCATTTTAATACCATTTTAATACTATTTTAATCCCATTTTAATCCCATTTTAATACCATTTTAATACCATTTTAATACCATTTTAATACCATTTTAATACCATTTTAATACCATTTTAATACCATTTTAATACTATTTTAATCCCATTTTAATCCCATTTTAATACCATTTTAATACCATTTTAATACTATTTTAATCCCATTTTAATCCCATTTTAATCCCATTTTAATACTATTTTAATCCCATTTTAATACCATTTTAATACCATTTTAATACTATTCCTAATAACAACAATAACCACTGCGCGCAAAAAATAAAATTAAATGTGACCCCAAAATATTTGTGATGCTTACTTTACCGGAAACAGATGTCATGTTTTAAAAGTAAATTAATGAAATGCGGACATGTTGTGTTTTGCAGGCATGCGAAACGCTATTCTAATATTCCATAAAACTGGGCGCAGTCATTATTTCGATCGAAAATGTATGGTAGATAACAGAAGAAGAGTATCGTGAAAAATGAAACTCAAACGGTGTTCATTGCATTATTATGTCATGAGCAATTAGTACCTGGTGATTCTGGTGGTGAGAGGAGTAGATATTAAAAAGCGAGTGAAAATGGCAGCCACCTTCTTTTTGGAAGGTTTGTTTGGGAGAAGCGGTGAAAACACAAAATAGAATATGAAATAGCTTAAAAAATATCCGATATAATTGTAAATTAACATTCAATAATAATAATAATAATAAATATTTATGTATGATGTTTTGTTATTTTTCTTCACAGAATAAAGGAAAACAAGCTAAAAATAACAAAAAAAAGAAAGCTGACTTGTTAGCGGAACTGATTGCTGAAGGTGGTGATGATGATGACGATGATGAAAGCAATGGAAACCAAAGTTTGGTGAGTATATTTTACCCCCCCCCCCTCCATGTTCCCCCCAAAAGTTACTTGTTGCCTTGTTCCAAGTGATGCAATTGCAAAATGATTAGAAATACTGATTTGTCGTTAAGCGAGTTGGACTTTTGCAGAGAGCTCAGGAAGAGTGTGACAAAGGATTGCGATTTTTTTTTTTTTTGAGTCGCCACTTATCAAGGCCCAAAGGCCACTCAGGGATAAGGGTTAATGAGTTTGATGTTTAAATCACTAGGGCCTTCCATGGATGTGAGTTCTGCACATTTTGTGAATTTAAAAAAAAAAGAAGCTGATTTCTACTGAATTGTCCAGGGATGTGAAACCTCCATTTTTTTTTTTTTTTTTTTTTTTTTTTTTTGTAACTCAGAAAAAGCGATTAACAATGTAGGTGAGAGGTAGAAGACTCGTTTCATCAAAGAATGACTTCCTGTACCTCCCACACACACACGCATACAAACTGTGTTTCTCTTACATGTTTTTTTGTGTTTTTCATTTATTTCTTCAAAATAAACTCTAAACATACTTTTTATGCAAAAAAAACTAATTTTAACAGAATTTAAAAGCAAAAATATGGTTAAAACGTGTCAGTCGATACTTTCAGTATGAAAAAATAAATTGTATTGTAGATTAACGCCCTTCACTACACTCACACACACCCCTACATGAGATTCTACTTTTTTTAGGCGATTATGTGGGAACACTCTGAAAAATTTATCAGAAAGAAGAAAAATCATTTAAAAATTTAATGGTGGATCAGTTTCCATATGAATCTAGCATTTTAGAAAAGTTAACCAATTTTTGTTTTTTAGAAGAGATAAATTCTGTGAATTTTTTTTTGGGGGGGGTAGGTCTGTTTTTAGACGATTATTTCATGAGGATTTTTTTTTGGGGGGGGGGAACTCGAGCTTAAGGTTAGTAGAAAAGTGAAGGAAAGTTTTTTTATTTTCTACCTTAGTCTTTTTTTGTTTATTTTCTACCTTAGTCTTTTTTGTTTATTTTCTACCTTAGTCTATTTATTTTCTACCTTAGACTTTTTTGTTTATTTTCTACCTTAGTCTATTTTGTTTATTTTCTACCTTAGTCTTTTTTGTTTATTTTCTAGCTTAGTCTATTTGGTTTATTTTCTACCTTAGTCTTTTTTGTTTATTTTCTACCTTAGTCTATTTTGTTTATTTTCTACCTTAGTCTATTTTGTTTATTTTCTACCTTAGTCTTTTTTGTTTATTTTCTACCTTAGTCTTTTTTGTTTATTTTCTACCTTAGTCTATTTTGTTTATTTTCTACCTTAGTCTTTTTTGTTTATTTTCTACCTTAGTCTTTTTTGTTTATTTTCTACCTTAGTCTTTTTTGTTTATTTTCTACCTTAGTCTTTTTTGTTTATTTTCTACCTTAGTCTTTGTTTATTTTCTACCTTAGTCTTTGTTTATTTTCTACCTTAGTCTTTTTTGTTTATTTTCTACCTTAGTCTTTTTTGTTTATTTTCTACCTTAGTCTTTTTTGTTTATTTTCTACCTTAGTCTATTTTGTTTATTTTCTACCGTAGTCTTTTTTGTTTATTTTCTACCGTAGTCTTTTTTGTTTATTTTCTATCGTAGTCTTTTTTGTTTATTTTCTATTTTCCTCTATAAATCTTTTTTTTTTTTTTTTCTGATGAATCTTTTTTTTTATTGATTTTATATTTTTATGTTTTTGATATGTTTTATTGAAATTGTTTTTTTTAGGTGGAGAATGTTGTCCCTGAAAAGGGGAAAGGAAAGAAAGGGAAAGCTGATTTTGAGAAAGAGAACGTACCAAAACAGAAAAAGGGCAAGAAGAAGAACCGTAAAGTTTTTTATTCCGATGATGAGGAAGAAGTTTGTCCAGAGGATCAGGAGATAAAACCCACATCCGATGAAGATTTACCAAAAAGTAAGAAAAAGACTAAGAAGAAGACTCCGAAGAAATTCTTCAGTGATGATGAAGAAGAAGAAGAGACGGAAAAAGTAGAAGAAATGGAACAAGAGGAAGATCCGGAAGAAGATATTCTTGAAAATGGAGTTGATAATGACGAGACTGAAGCTGAAAAATCTGAAGAAATGGCAGAAAGTACGGAAAATAATCAAGAGAACGAAAGCGAACCAGGTAAATTTTTATGTCGGAATATTTCTATTTCAACAAACTTAAATCAACGCCATTTAATGAACTCTTTCAATATGGGTCTATAGTTGTGCATGTGATTACTTTTATGCTGTGGCTGTGTTCTTTCGGACGCATTTGTTATTGGAATCGGGGAATTTAGATTGGAATCGGTAAAAAATATTCAGATTGCCCCATCACAAATTAGGAGTGGATAGAGTAAGTTTTGGGTCTTTCTGCCATTACTAACCAACAGAGCGTTACCACTGTCGACCAATAGAAGAGTCTATCAGGCAAGTTTATGCAATGTGATGATGTGGGCAGTGCGGTTGAAGATGTAATGTGAGTATTAAAGACAGGCTTAGATCTGATGACCTCAGAGGAAGATTAAATCTGGACAGGATTGGGAGATGTGTATGGAAAAAAGGAGACGTTGTTGGTTTGGTCACATTTGAAAGAATGGATGAGAGTGGTTGGGTTAGTAGGTGTAGAACAGTTGAGATAGCAGGGGCATACTGAGGAGGAAGTGATTTTAAAGAAAGAGGGGTAAATAAAGACCTGGCCTTAGATAGATTAGTTTGGAAGTCAATTTCTAAAAGCTGTCCATTATCTGCCAACATGTAAAAGAGACGTTAAACCGGATATCATGGTGTGTTTTTTTTTTCTTTTCCCCCTTTCAGAAAAGAAAGTTGAAGTGCCTAAACTGAGTAAAAAAGAATTAAAGAAAATGAAGAAACATGTAAGTTGTGTGTTTTTGATATTCACTATTTTCAAATGGTTCTTTACGATGATTTCTCATAAAAAATCTGTCGATGTTATTTCTATTATTGCTAATAAACTTTTCAACTCTTATCATATTTGTTTGGTGATCATGGAAGGTTAAATGGCTTTCTTGGCTTTTTGGCCAAGATCAAAGTGTAGTATCTGTTCCGATGGATACTACACCCTATAGACCGGTGTTGTCTTGGCCTTCGGGGCTTGATTTACGCCGGTCTATGGGGCTGTCCTGTGCAGTTCTAGGAGGTCCACCCTCCCAGGCTTTGTCTTCCCTCTTTGGGGAGGAGTAAGTTTATTGCTTACTGCCTGAGGCGCCTCTACCAGGGAATGCCGACGGGGCTGCCCAGGCAATTTTTAATGGCCAGAGTGCTTACCTTCTCGGGCGCTGGCTTTTCAGATCCCACTTTCCCTGACCTTGTGTCACATCTTACCTTGTGGGAGGAAGATAAATAAAATGGAAGGTTAAATGCATGTGTAATGTAAACAGAATTATAATCAAGTCACTCTGAGAAATTTAATTACGGATTCAAAGTTAACCATGTTGCTAGGTTCTTTCCCTTTAGGAGATCAGAATCCTGTGTGTATCTCTTTGTGTTTATTTCTCTCACATTTCAAAGCGTGATCGTCACAATGGCCGAATGGTAAGAACACGGCTTCATAATACTTGCGATCCACATTTTGAATCATCCGAATTATATATATATATATATATATATATATATTAGATTTCTTGAATGTGAGCTGATATATATAATTATTTCCACAATCAGACAACGCCGCAGCCCACAACCTATAAAAGAAACAAACAGGAAGTCCTAGACTCGAGTTTCGCCATCCTTTGGGCTCATCAGTAGAACACATCCGAACTCAGGATTCGAAACCCGAGTCATTTGCATGGTAAGCGAGTACTCTGCCACTGAGCGAAACTCGAGTCTAGGACTTCCTGTTTGTTTCTTTCATAGGTTGTGGGCTGCGGCGTTGTCTGATTGTGGAAATAATTATATATATATATATATATATATATATATATATATATATATATATCACACACTAGAAGAATACCCGTCCCAGGATGAGTAAAATTAACTCCCTGAACAGAACAGTTTTATACCACTTATATTCCCTTATGAAGATTGAAATCAAGACATACTCATACTAAACCTAATATCTAGAATCCTTATTCCAATTTTTATCAAAATCTATTACGCAGGGATGTGAGAACTCTGCTTTTTTTGTAATTCCACTTCTTTTTTTTTTTAAACTTGGAATCAGGATTTCCGCTTAAATCTGCCTGAAATTCGCGGGAATCTTACTTAATTGGTATCTGATGACTATTGATCAAATTTAATGTAAATCTGAAATATTTTAATTTTCAAATGGGAGGTTATGTACATATTATATTCAATATATGTATAATCTTTTTTTTCTTCTTCAGTTGGAATTCCAAAAGCAACTTGCTGAAGAAGGGGACATTCGGCAGTTCACGGTGTCACAAGCTGAAAAATCTGCAAAAGCCGGGGCTCAACTTGACAATCAACAAGACATCAAGGTAGGCTTTGATTTTTCACTTTATTCTTCATCGCTTTCTTTCACGATTGTTGTTTCTTATGTCCCACTTATTTATTACTAGCAGGGGTTACCCGGCGTTGCCCGGGGCAAAAGTGTAACAATCTCTCTCTTCCCTTGTCGCTCTCTCATCCCCCCCGCCCCTCTCCCTGTTGCCCCGGGGCAAAAGTGTAACATATTTCTATTATTATCGCTGTTTTCCCCGGCTATCCCCCCCCCCCCCCTCGATGTATATTTACGTTACAGTTTTTTTTTTTTTTAAATCTTAGGAGTCAGTGGGGATCGAACCAGCAACCTTTCGTTCTTCATCAGTATTGGGTAAATTTGAAAAGAATGGAAAAAAAGTCTCTGCTTGTGCATATCAACCCTGACATTGAAATATTTAAAGAATGTATAAACTTTATTATGTACTTACGTGTTAGCTGAAAATAAGATTGTGCAGAAAAAATTATGCAAATTCATCCAGTATTTATTAAATTATAAGAAAAAGAAAAAAAATGAGTTTACGTACATTTTGACATTTTTGTAAACAATGGAGACCCCAAACCCCGAAATCGTGAAAATATGAGTTATCGTCCTTGACCACTGGAAAATGGTAGAAATATCTACCGAGTGATAAAACGTTTTTTATTTATAATTAAATAAATACTGGATGAATTTGCATAATTTTTGGTGTACAGTCTTTTTTTCATCTACCACATAAGTACATAACAAAGTTTATACATTTCTTTAGCTATTTTATTTTTAAGAGCGGTCTAACATGTCAGGGTTGATATGCAGAAGCACCAAAAAGTCTTATCAAGCAAAAACACTCCGTTTGATTTAATAATGTTTGCTTAAATGAAAATATGCTGGCTAAATACACAGTTCTATATACTTATATAGTCAACATATTTGCTACCCAGTCAATGTGAGTAAATCAACTAGTTTATATTATTATAGATGTAGAACATTTCTCACTTGGTAATACTAAAATATTCTGTTAATAGAGTCTGGGATGGTGGAGAATATTTTGATATTGCATCAAAAACATGAAATACCTATGTATGTATTTGAAACCGACGGTACCGATATTGTTCTGATTTCCTGTAATATATATATATATATATATATATATATTAGTTTTATGAAATACCTATGTATGTATTTATCAGCATTTTATTAATTATGAAAAATTAAAAAAACAACAATAAGTTTATTTTATGTGGTCTTTTCAATATTCAAAGATTTGGTTTTGAATTACCCGGTAAAAACTGGCTTATAATTAAATGAATAAACGAAAAGGTTGAACATTGATTTTTCAAATAAAACAATTATATATTCCTAAGTAATTTGCAATAGTTACTTTGTGTTGTTTTCTTTGTTTTTTTTTTCCTTTATGGAGAAAAAAACTTTAAAAAATATGAATCTATTTTTATTTGTAGTATGTTTTTAAAGGGCTGTAGGCAATGCAAAATCCGGGTAAGATGTAAGCTGGAAGGAACAACACAGTCGGAGATTTCCTCTGGTATTAATTATTTTTGACAAAGGGAAGTTTCTTTTCCCGAAATATTAAATAAATGATTTTTATAATCATCCGGACATCACACAAACAGTTGCTGTTATGTAAGATTTTAAGAAAAAATAAATAGTAAATCACATTTCGTATTCAAATTATTATTTTTGTTCCTTCCAGCTTAAATCTTACCCAGAATTTGCATTGCCCACAGCCTTTTAAAAACATACTACTACTATACCCAACAATGCTTCAAGCAAACTACCATTCTCTATCTATTTTTATTTATTCATTTTTGAAAGACAGGGGGCTTTTATTTGTTTCGTTTTTTTTCATGGCAAATATAAACTAAAACAACAAATTTAGCTTTAGAAATAAACACATCTATTTAATTATTACAAGGAAAACGTTGTAAGCAATTGCGTTCAATGCAGAGTTTATCTTTTTTAAAAAAAGTATTCTAAAATATAAGTTTTTGGTATGTGCAAACTTAACAGGAAGTTGTCATTTCAATTTCAAAATAATCTAACCGGAAGTTGTCATTTCAATTTCAAAATAATCTAACCGGAAGTTGTCATTTCAATTTCAAAATAATCTAACCGGAAGTTGTCATTTCAATTTCAAAATAATCAAACCGGAAGTTGTCATTTCAATTTCAAAATAATCAAACCGGAAGTTGTCATTTCAATTTCAAAATAATCTAACCGGAAGTTGTCATTTCAATTTCAAAATAATCTAACCGGAAGTTGTCATTTCAATTTCAAAATAATCTAACCGGAAGTTGTCATTTCAATTTCAAAATAATCAAACCGGAAGTTGTCATTTCAATTTCAAAATAATCTAACCGGAAGTTGTCATTTCAATTTCAAAATAATCTAACCGGAAGTTGTCATTTCAATTTCAAAATAATCAAACCGGAAGTTGTCATTTCAATTTCAAAATAATCAAACCGGAAGTTGTCATTTCAATTTCAAAATAATCTAACCGGAAGTTGTCATTTCAATTTCAAAATAATCTAACCGGAAGTTGTCATTTCAATTTCAAAATAATCTAACCGGAAGTTGTCATTTCAATTTCAAAATAATCTAACCGGAAGTTGTCATTTCAAATTCAAAATAATCTAACCGGAAGTTGTCATTTTGGAATGTTAAACTTTTCATTAAATCAAAAAATTAATATTACTACTACTAATTACTTACCACTTCTACCCAGTCATGGCTGACAGAACGAGAACAAGCTTCCCACGTGGATTAAATAAAGGGTTCAGTTTGACATCAAGATTCGCGAGTTCGAAAAGATGCACCTGAAGATGAGAATAGTAGTCCAAATAATACAAATTATCAATCGTTATCTCAAAAATTCCGAAACAAATTCGTTACATTTCTATCATTTTAAGATGTGAATCTAAATATAATTGACCCATTTTCACCCTTTTTTTTTTTTTTTTTTTTTTTTTTTTTTTACTTCCTATAAATTCATGCATTTTAAATTCATTAAACTTCACTTTCTAAAAATATTTCTTGTAGGTTGAAAACTTTTCGATCTCTGCTCGAGGGAAAGATCTTTTTGTAAATGCTACTCTGCATATAACGAATATGCGACGTTATGGCTTGGTTGGGCCAAATGGGTAAGTAAACAGTTCGTTTCTCTTCTTCTTTTTAGCAACTAGCAAAATATATACTCTTCCCTCCTATCGTATAGTTTTGCTAAGCTGGGAGGATTATATAATTTTCCAACAGAAAAAAACACTGGGTGAAAAAGACAAATAGTTAACAAATAACCGTTACCAAAGGCAATAATAGTTACTTTTCTACCTGGATCATTTTTTTTTTTGTGTGTGTTTTAAAGTATTTTAAAACTACATACAATACGTAGTTAAAGCAAAATAGATTGTTTTGCCGTGTATTTATTTTCTAAATCAACTCTGTTCATATCTCCAACTTTCCAGAGCAGGTTTCTGGTGATACCAGATCAGGCTGCCCTGTGGCTCCCTGAGACGAAATTCACCTACATTGACGTTTTTTTTTTGTTTTTTTGTTTTTTTGTAAAACTTAATTATGTTCTACAAAACCAAAAACAAAAACAACAGCCCCTCTCCCTTTCTCCCTTCCCTTTTTTATTTTATTTTTAGAACTTGAAGCATAAAAACTTTTACTATAATGACCAGATTCGACATTGAATAACCCAAAAAGGGTTGATATGCCGTAAAACAAAACTACCAAACCAAAAACGATGATTAAACATTTGAAGATATAAAGAACTTGAAGCATAAAAACTTTTACTATAATGACCAGATTCGGCATTAAATAACCCAAAAAGGGTTGATATGCCGTAAAACAAAACTACCAAACTACCAGAGCAGGTTTGAATTGTACGACGAGTAACAGCAGTTCATGACCCAATACGACGACGACGAAACATTATGAGTTCATCTGCCGTTTCTATTCTGTGATTCTCTGTTTTCTCTGCTTAAGAGGTCAATGTAGCCATGTATAAGCGCTGATTCTTTTCCAAACCCTACAAATAACCATATCTCATCTCAGAAATGTCGACAGATGTTGCCCGTATTTGCTAATTATGAGATTATCTGCCCTTTCTTTAAAAGAATCAAGACGGGCCAAAATGAATACATTACAGGATTTCTCAAATAGTTTGCATAAATTAAAGATTCTGCACAATTCTATTTCAAGATTTCAAAAAAGAAAACAATAAAAATGAAGTCTTACCTTTCATAATTATTGGCCGATTTTGAAAATGTTAAGACTTATGTTTTGAACGTAGGTAAATAAATGTGGAACATTACAAGAAGCAAGACAAACAGACAATAAATTTTATTTAAAAACAAGTGATGTCACTCAATCTAAAAACAACAAAAAAGTGATGTCACTCAATCTAAAAACAAGTGATGTCACTCAATCTAAAAACAAGTGGTGTCACTCAATCTAAAAACAAGTGGTGTCACTCAATCTAAAAACAAGTGGTGTCACTCAATCTAAAAACAAGTGGTGTCACTCAATCTAAAAACAAGTGGTGTCACTCAATCTAAAAACAAGTGGTGTCACTCAATCTAAAAACAAGTGGTGTCACTCAATCTAAAAACAAGTGGTGTCACTCAATCTAAAAACAAGTGGTGTCACTCAATCTAAAAACAAGTGGTGTCACTCAATCTAAAAACAAGTGGTGTCACTCAATCTAAAAACAAGTGATGTCACTCAATCTAAAAACAAGTGGTGTCACTCAATCTAAAAACAAGTGGTGTCACTCAATCTAAAAACAAGTGGTGTCACTCAATCTAAAAACAAGTGGTGTCACTCAATCTAAAAACAAGTGATGCCACTCAATCTAAAAACAAGTGGTGTCACTCAATCTAAAAACAAGTGGTGTCACTCAATCTAAAAACAAGTGGTGTCACTCAATCTAAAAACAAGTGGTGTCACTCAATCTAAAAACAAGTGGTGTCACTCAATCTAAAAACAAGTGGTGTCACTCAATCTAAAAACAAGTGGTGTCACTCAATCTAAAAACAAGTGATGCCACTCAATCTAAAAACAAGTGATGCCACTCAATCTAAAAACAAGTGGTGTCACTCAATCTAAAAACAAGTGGTGTCACTCAATCTAAAAACAAGTGGTGTCACTCAATCTAAAAACAAGTGATGTCACTCAATCTAAAAACAAGTGATGTCACTCAATCTAAAAACAAGTGGTGTCACTCAATCTAAAAACAAGTGGTGTCACTCAATCTAAAAACAAGTGGTGTCACTCAATCTAAAAACAAGTGGTGTCACTCAATCTAAAAACAAGTGGTGTCACTCAATCTAAAAACAAGTGGTGTCACTCAATCTAAAAACAAGTGGTGTCACTCAATCTAAAAACAAGTGGTGTCACTCAATCTAAAAACAAGTGATGTCACTCAATCTAAAAACAAGTGGTGTCACTCAATCTAAAAACAAGTGGTGTCACTCAATCTAAAAACAAGTGGTGTCACTCAATCTAAAAACAAGTGGTGTCACTCAATCTAAAAACAAGTGGTGTCACTCAATCTAAAAACAAGTGGTGTCACTCAATCTAAAAACAAGTGGTGTCACTCAATCTAAAAACAAGTGGTGTCACTCAATCTAAAAACAAGTGGTGTCACTCAATCTAAAAACAAGTGGTGTCACTCAATCTAAAAACAAGTGGTGTCACTCAATCTAAAAACAAGTGGTGTCACTCAATCTAAAAACAAGTGGTGTCACTCAATCTAAAAACAAGTGGTGTCACTCAATCTAAAAACAAGTGGTGTCACTCAATCTAAAAACAAGTGGTGTCACTCAATCTAAAAACAAGTGGTGTCACTCAATCTAAAAACAAGTGGTGTCACTCAATCTAAAAACAAGTGGTGTCACTCAATCTAAAAACAAGTGGTGTCACTCAATCTAAAAACAAGTGGTGTCACTCAATCTAAAAACAAGTGGTGTCACTCAATCTAAAAACAAGTGGTGCCACTCAATCTAAAAACAAGTGGTGTCACTCAATCTAAAAACAAGTGGTGTCACTCAATCTAAAAACAAGTGATGCCACTCAATCTAAAAACAAGTGATGCCACTCAATCTAAAAACAAGTGGTGTCACTCAATCTAAAAACAAGTGATGTCACTCAATCTAAAAACAAGTGATGCCACTCAATCTAAAAACAAGTGGTGCCACTCAATCTAAAAACAAGTGGTGCCACTCAATCTAAAAACAACAAAAAAGTGATGCCACTCAATCTAAAAACAACAAAAAAGTGATCCTTGGAAAAGCAACAAGTGGCCAATATCAAAAATATAAAAACTTGTTGCTTAAGCTGACAAACTTTTCTTCAACTTGTATTTCTTTAAAACATACATTCTCTCCCCTGACACAGGTGTTGGTACATCAACAATTAATACACTAAATTTTTGTTTGATATTTTTAATTTAGGCATGGAAAAACAACACTTCTGAAGCACATTGCAGAACGGGCCTTGAATATTCCTTCCAATATAGATATTTTGTATTGTGAACAAGGTGGGTCACATTCATTGGCAACATTTTCATTTCTGAAAATATCAAAAATAAAAAATGTTGATATTTTTTGCTTATAAGACTGACATGCATGTAAAAAAAAATCGTGTTGAGCCGTCGTCGTCTTAAATAGTCACTTTCTGACCAGTTACATTGTTACTAATCTCCTTGGTGTTTCACCACCTGTCCAGCTCAATAACCCCTATCCTCTAGTTGCCTGCTGATCTACAAAAGATTGTTCAGATGGATTAGAGGCACCTTAGAATGGGCAACAATTAAAGAGACAAATTTTGACTCATCTTAGTTGTCATGGCAACAGCACTTCGATCACGGTATCTTCCTCAGACAATATTCAGACGTCGTCTCACAAAAAATCATCTGTGTTAAGAGAAAATGTGTCCTTTTGTTTGTTTTGTTGTTGATTCTGGGGTGCCTCGAATTAATTTGATCCCCAAATCTCTTGTGTGTAGAAGTGAAGAGATATTTATTTAAAAAGAATTAAAAGTTTTTGTAAATTCACATTAAAAAGAAAAAAAAAAATTCTTTATTTTCATCAGAGGTGGTAGCAGATGAAACGAAATCTATTGATGCCGTCGTCAGTTCTGACAAGAAACGTACTGCCCTTTTGGAAGAAGAAAAGAAACTGTTATCTGCCAGCAAGAAAGGAAATGTTGAGAACTTGGATAGATTAAATGCAGTAAGTTCTACTACAACTTTCATTTTAAATTTAAGTTAAATTTAATTATCATGGTTTGGCGATTAAATTAATTGAACCAAATTGTTATTGGTTGTAAATAGTTTTGTGACACCTGGCGTTTTCTTATCGCCTCTCGAGATCAGTATGTAAAACTAGAGAGATGATTATATTTATTCAAGTATTAAAACTTTTTTTTTTTTTAAGCAAATTCTCGAGTTCGAAAAGATATACCTGAAGAAGGCCGGAGGTTACAAGGGCTGAAACGTTGTGCGAATAACATTCAAGATGAGAGCAGTAGTCGGAATAATCCAAATTCTACAAATTATCAATCCTCATGTCAAAAATTCAGAACAACACATTCGTATATGTTATATAATCAAGGGCTCCGTGAGTCCCCATTTTTACCGGTCACTCATGAGCAATTAATCAAAAGATATATTTGGTTTCCGATCAGCATCTCACCATTCACGTGTCTCGTAGTGATTTTCCTGACAGTGGACAATCTTGCCCTACAATCAAAAGTTGGTTCGACAACCACAAAGATATGTCAATTAATCACTCAATCAACATGGCAGAAAATGGTTTATTTATCAGAGTTATTCTTTGTGCTGTAAAGGGGGGGGGGAGGGGGTAAAGAGCAGGGGACAGAAGTAGACCCTTATTAAAAGCGTATTGCTTTGTTCAACCTGATTTCAGGATATCTCCAACATGTCTGCTTTATTTGCTAATTCCATCCAGACTGACTCATGTCGCCTTCTCACATCCTTTGTCTTGGCGTCATTTTTTTTTTTTCATTAAAAGTTGAAATGGGACCTAATTCAAATAATAAATGCCCAAAGAAAGAAGCGTAAAACAAATACATAATCCACTATGATCGAATTAATTTGTTTCGTCTGCTAATCGTACATTGTTTTAGGGAGAATGTGTCTTTGTATATTTTGCTATTTCTTTCAGATTTACGAGGAACTCCGGGCTATCGGTGCTGATGCCGCAGAACCTAAGGCTCGCAGAATTTTGGCAGGTCTTGGATTCACAAAACTAATGATGGAGAAACAGACAAAAGATTTGTCCGGTGGTTGGAGAATGAGAGTCTCGCTGGCACGGTTAGTTATTTTTATTTTTTTTATGCTTTACAACTCCATGGTTGCCCGGGGAGGGCATGAACAACAAAATAAAAGTTAAAAAGTGTAACATTTTTCTTTACCCCCCCCCTTCCTCCCCGTCTCCTTCTAATTAAAAATGCATTACATGATTTTGATTCTAGGAACTGTCTAAAATGTAAAAGTTAAGCTTAAGAGGTATTATGAAGAAATTGAAATTCAATGAATCTTGCTTAATGACTATGGATCAAATTCGACGCAAATCTGAAATATTTGAAATTTCCAATGGAAGGTTGTGCCCATATTATCCACCTAAAAACCCTTTAAAATATTCCGAAGAAATTGAAATTTAGGTAATAATGATGTTAAAATTTCGCAAAAATCAGAGATTTTCTTGGTTAGTCGTTCGACTCTTCGAGCGATTTTACGATCGTGTGGTAGTAGCTGGTGCAGTATAGCACCCATCGTTATGATTTGGGTCAAATCTCGAGCGATTTCGGACGTCTCGTCCATCTTCAGGAGGTTGATTTTAGCTAATATGGGTCTTTTTCTGCTTCCATTTTTAGAGCTTTTTTTTCTTCATTCTGTAATTTATTTATGTTTTATTAATTTACATATGTATAGATTTTTTAAATTTTTTTTAAATTTTAAAATTTTTTATTTATTTTACTACCACACGATCGTAAAACCACGACTAACCAAGAAAATCTCAAAAGAAGAACTCCGTGGATTTTAATGAAGCCTGTCTTATATATATATATATCGGATGTGAGACCTCCACCTTTTAGCAGTTTGTTTTTGTGCTGCCCTCTCCGCGCGCACACACACACACACGGTTAAGAAATTCATCTCAATTTCAGTTTTTTTTATCCATTGTTTTCCTGACCCTGTTAACTGACTCTGTTACCTAAACTGTTCTACATCTACTAAGCCAACAACTCTCATCCATTCTTTCAACATGGCCATACCAAGGAAGTCTCCTGTTCTGCACACATCTCCCTATACGGTCCAGATTTAATCTTCCTCTGAGGTCATCGGATCTAAGCTTTTTTTTTTTTTTTTTTTTTTAACCCACATTACACGTCCATTATATCATTTTCATATCATTTCTCTCCATGCAACAATTGTATGAATATTTTTTATTTTTTTTATTTTTACCCACATTACACGTCCATTATATCATTTTCATATCATTTCTCTCCATGCAACAATTGTATGAATATTATTATTTTTTTTTTTTTCAATTTTACTTTATTAGGGCTTTGTTTTTGGAACCCACACTTCTGCTGTTGGACGAGCCTACAAACCATCTCGACTTGAATGCCGTTATTTGGTTAGACAAGTAAGTAATGATAAGTGGCCATTATCATTTTAAAAAATTTATCTATTTATTTTGTTCATCTCAAACTAGGCATACTGTGATAGCGGCCAGATTTATGTGTGTGGGAGGGGGGGGGGCAACGTAAGTGGGGAGTTGGGCAGAAAGATGTTTGTTCACATTACATTTAAATTTCTGCATGTTGGTACAGTCGGGGGGGGGGGGCGGGGGGGGATATTTCAAAGGCAAGCTATCCAGGGAAAGCAGCTATTAAAGTAGACAATTTTCCAGCATCTAGGCACCTCTACAGTGAAGAGGTGCGATTTTGCTGCTCGTCAGATGGGTCAGAGGTATTATCGTTGGAAGGGGGCTATAGGTGCAGCAAGTTCATCGGAGCACATTCCGTGAATGTACTTGTAAAACAAGCACAAGGATGCAACACTGCGGTGATGTGACGAGGACTGAAGCTTAGCAGAAAGTGTTGTACCTCTTTTCTGCACCCGGTCCAAGAGAGAGGGAGAGTAGTTAGTGCACCGAGCCAGATCTGGCAACAACAACACTCCATATGCAGACGAATGGTGACTTTATAGAGATATAGGATAAAATCGATGTTAAGACGTTTTCTGATATTACGCAAGCTCACTCCCCAGTTATCGCGGGTCAGCAGGTCAGCAGTCTCCAAATTCCACTCTGCGTTTTTGTCTAATCACTTGCTTCAAGTTTTCTGTGGCCGGCCAACCTTCCTGCGATTTAAGGCATCCATGCTTCTACAGGTGTTTAGGAGGACGAAGAACGCTCCACATAACCATATCAGCATAACTGATTAGGGTTAGATTATGATAGACAAAATAGAAAATATTTGTACAGTTGTCCATTGCTGATGCGATTTTCAATACATGTGAAATATTTGAATAAGTAAAAACTAAAAAAAATTAAACTTAAAACATGAGTTTGTCACTCTCTTTACGTACATAACTGATGATTCTTGTATATTTGCAGTTATTTACAAAGTTGGAAGAAGACGCTGTTGGTTGTGTCTCACGACCAGAGCTTTTTGGACAACGTCTGCACTGATATTATCCATCTCGACCAACAAAAACTCTTCTATTACAGAGGAAATTATGGTAAGTATATCATCTTCTTCTTCTTCTTCTTCATCGTAATGTTCACCTTCTTCTTCTTCAACAGGCCTTTCATTAGTCTTTTATAAGAGGGTGGGGCCTGCCTGTCAGTCTTGATCAAAGTCTTCCAGGCTCGGCAGTCGCGAGGATCTAAGTTTGTAATCCCGAGGGCTGCACGGTTACGTTTACACAGCTCATCCCAAGAAAGCTTTGGGCTTTTGCCGACTACTTGATGCGATGGACATGTTTCTGAGCCGGGAGATCCAGCTGGAGCTTCGCTCGACACAGCCAAGCCATCTCATGCTGCCTAGCTTGAGGAGATATTTCTTGTATACGAAGCCTAGAGAGAAGAGTCTCGAGGAGAGTGTCGTCTTCCGCCATGACAGATCCATCTAATCATGGCTCTTTCGTTGCGCTGCAGTCTCTTGAGAGTGCTCGCCGATGCAGCCCATGTTTCAGAGCCATAAAGCATGACACTCCTAACATAGCTGGTGTACGCCTGTCCTCTAGTTGCGATCGCCAGATGCTTATTTGTCAAGATGGGCAGGAGTTCTCTAAAGCCCCTCCAGGCAGACTTGCACCGGGTAATAGCAGCGGCAGTCTCACAACCGCCATCGGCTGAAAGGGAGTCGGCCAGATCGCAGAACTCGGCTACAGATTTCAGTTTGCTATCCACAACCGCGTGATTAATGTGAATGAAATAATTACAATATTTCTTTCTCTTTCTATACGTGTACCTATGTTGCTAACAGGTTTTGAATCGAGTGAGTCTTTGAAAAGAGCAAAAGTGGTCATTTGAATGATTTCCCCAGGAAATTGAATCAGTTTCAACTAAAGTTTCTTGATCAACTGTAGTGTGGAACTGCAGGAGCCAAGACTATGTTATTATTCTGGTGCTTATACAGATGAAAGCACATATGAAAAACACAATTCCAAATAAAAACTCTTCTTTATACTTACGTATCGGGCAAAAATAAGTATCCTCACCAAAAGTCAGGGAAAATTATCGAGTAGAATTTTAATTAAAAATAAAAATCAGTTTTATCGTATTTTGCCGACTGCCATCGATTTATTACTTGTTTACATAACAGACTGGCTTTACTTGTTTTTCACTCTAATAAAGGGCAGATCTGTAAGATACGATAAAACTGATTTTTATTTTTAATTAAAATTCTACTCGATCATTTTTGCTTTAGATACTTATTTTTGCCTAATGCATAAATATCTCAAAGAGTTTTCCACTTTATTTATTTGGAACTGCGTTTTTTTCATGTGCTTTCATCTATATAAGCACCATTATTCTGAAAACAAATTCTTTAACCATCTCTTAGGTAAATCTTAATGAACAAAGGGATACAATTTTCTTTTTTTTTTTTTTTTTTTGGTAGTGATAAGCGATAAACCGAGTTACGCCCCTTGCTATGACACCGACCCTGATTGGATTGGCAGATTGTCCAATGTGACCGCTATGAACACGCGGCAATCTTCATCTGTGATCTCTTCACTGTTATCAACGTGCGCTTTCATTAACACAATCCAGTTTTTATTTCATTTTTAAAAGATAATCCCCCCTCCCTAAAAGAAAAGACACACACACACTCACATATTGCAGCCAAGAAAACAAGTCAGTTAATTCCCCTTCTCCTCAACATTAATTTCATTACAAAATTAAATTCCAGCCTAATGTATTTCGATTTATTCGTACACCATTTTATTTTTTTGTTTAATTGTAAATTAAAGGCAACACACACTTAGCATAATCAAACAAACAAGTCAATAATTACCACCACATAATAAAATTTACGATTGAACACTCTTACACTTCTATTCCATTCCTAGATATAATAATCTGACGGCAAATAACATTATTTGATTTGCTCTATCGTATACCTACAGACAACCACAAATTCTAACCAACTTCTTACTCTTAATAAATGCATAATATATATAGTGCCACCATGCATTTGCTCAGACATCTGAGATTTAAACAAACCGGTAATACCCGGTAATACCTTTGCGGCGGCCTGTGCTGGCTTCCTCCAAAGGAAGAAGAAGGAGTTTACAGGAAATATCAAATTCACAAGCGGTCCATTGTAATGACTAATAGGGTGATAGAGAAGAGGTTGTAGTAACCAGACTCTGTATAGAACATACGCATATTATTACTCATAAATATTTATTGGAAGGTGAACGGTCTCCAATGTGTATATCATGTCAAGAATCTTATACAGTCAAACATATATTAATAGACTGTCGGGAGATGCAACAAAGCCGAATAAAATACTACAACTCAAAAAATCTAAAGGACTTGTTTAAAGACACAAATCCGACCAAAATCTTAAACTTCATCAAAGAAATTGGACTGTTAAAAGAAATCTAATTTCAAATTTTTAAAATTTTATCTTATTTTTATTTTTTCAAAACAATTATTCATTTGACAACTTTATTCGGCATTAAATAGCCCATAGATGGTTGATATGCCATAAAACAAACCATAGATTGCTGTGGATTTATGCCACAGTCTGATGGACTGGAGTAGCATATAAAGACTACCGTGTGTTTCATTAGTTCTAAATATATGCTATTTGTGAGTCTAACCCACCCGAGAGGTTATGAGCCAGAAAATGTGCAGGAAAACATGTACACTTATCTGTGTAGTTTAATTAGCTACAGTTTTGTTTGTTTTTACTCCTAACAAAAATTTTTTTTGTTTTTTCTCTTAAGGTGCCTTCAAAAAAATGTTGGTTCAGAAAAGAAAGGAACAATTAAAGGAATTTGAGAAACAAGAAAAGAGAATTAAAGAATTGAAAGCTTCAGGAAAATCGTCCAAACAAGCTGTATGTACTTCTCTCTCTATCTCTCTTTCTCTCTCTTCTTTTTATTTAAAAAAAAAAAAAAAGATCTAGCCAATGGCAGAATTCAAATTATTTTTTTTGGGGGGGGAGGGCACCTGAATTTTCTCCCCATTAAAAAAGACCTTGTCATGTCCCTCCTCCCCTTCCTGGGTGGGAAATTCATGTCGATTTCAGCTTTTTTGCACGGCCACTCACATCCCTGATTCACGACGGTCCCCGGTGTGGTGCATCATTAATAGACCAAGATGGTTGAGGAAGTCCTGTGTGGCATGGCCAATCGCTCCACTCATCTCCACGGCAATCGGTTGGAATACAAATCTGTTGAAGACTAGCGTATTTTAATTGTTTGCAGTCCACCACTGACATTGTTACATGTCCAGGATTTGTCGCCGATTCCATTACTGACGAGGGTACAAAAGTGTCGACAAATTGCATCCCATCTTAATGACTTGCCGTTTTATTTCTGACTTTGTTTCGTCATATTCAGTTTAACGTCGCTTTCACATACTTTCATGTGTTTGATTTTGTTTTTCTTTCTTTACTCTTTTGTTATTTTAAAAGAAAATATTTTATTTTTAGGAAAGTAAGCAGAAAGAAGCCCTAACCCGAAAACAACAGAAAAATAAAGCGAAACAGAGTGTTTTTGCAGAGGATGACAAACCTACGGAACTTTTACAAAGGCCCAAGGAATATATTGTAAAGTTTTCATTTCCAAATCCTGCACCATTGAATCCACCAATTTTAGGATCACATGGTAAATTCACTTTACACCTTTTTAAATTCTTTGTTGAGTCGATTGGTTTATCTCGAGGTCATACCTATAACAGGCCTAGCAGTTATGCAACTGGGTTCTGACTGGAGCCAGTCATGATTATCATATAGTAATAAGTATTTTCTTTCTTTTTTATGTAACAAAGAAAACCAGCTGTGACTTAAATCACAAGAACATTCTGGAAAGTATTTTTTCTCTTAAAGAAAGTTGATTTTGTAAATTGTTGAACTAGCTTTTCAATCATGTCATACAACTAAAAGAATACTCGTCTCAGAACAGGTAAAGTTAAGTTCTGAACAAAACAGTTTTGCACCACTTTTATGTCCCTTTACGACAATTAAAATCCAGATATTATGATACTAAACCTTATGTTTAGAACTCTTATTCCAATGTTGATCAAAATTCATTGCATGATTTTGATTCTAGAAAATGTCTCAAATATAAGGTCTAAGCTTAAGAATGACTGTCTCCTCCCATACTGATGATTGCAGGTTTGACATGAAACACATGTGTATATGGATCTATTTGAAAATATTATTTATAAATATATATTATTTATAAATATATATTAAATTCCCGAAGCAGTTTTTCATGGTAAACAACTGATGATCCCGTAAATAATGTTAATACTAGCGTAAATTCTTGAAAGCAAACTAATATAGTGAGTGTAAAAAGTAAATTGACTTACAAGCAAAGTAATTTTCCACCAAAGGACTTGGGACTAAAAGTGTTTTTTGTTTTTTCATATAGTTTTAATGGTTGGAAAACTTCCAAGACTATATATATATATAAAAAGATGTCTGTGCTTGTCCACATACTAGTTGTTAATGTAAGTAACACACTGGTCATCGGGACATCCAGACTATCCGCTAATATAAATAGACTGATCATAAAAATCAGAGTGAATTATTCATGTGGTGGGGGGCACATATTTCCATAAAATAAACCTCTTCCGTGTTTGATTTAGTTCCGTGTTATCTTTGCCAGGTGTGTCCTTTAAGTACAAAACTAGTGATTGGATTTTCAAAGACCTGGATTTTGGTATTGACATGACATCTCGAGGTAAGTTCTTTGTTTAACAATACGAAGTAGACAAAATTCATTTTAAAAGAATTTGATATTTGAAGAAAGACTTCATTTTCTTTCTCTCATTCATTAAAGCGCAATTGGATTAAGTTGTTTTTCTTTCTTTTTTTTCTATCTTCTCTTTCTTCTTTTCTTTCTTTCTTTTCTTTTTTTTCTTTCTTTCTGCATTTTTTTTTTCTTTCTGCATTTTTTTTTTCTTTCTGCATTTTCTTTTCTTTCGGCATTTGTTTCTTTTGTTCATGAGTAATTCGACATGTAAATTAGAATCTAAGACATACAAAGAAACGTTACCAAAAGGGTTAAAGGAGCTCAATTCTAAAGATAGATGGGAATTCTTAGGTTTAACTACTTGACAAGAAAAAAATGATGGTTGGCTTTCAAAAAAATAATTGCATTTTTAAATATGGAACAGTTTTTTAGTATTGCTCCTTGTAGTCCAGGCTCCGGGGAGTGGGGGTCAACCCATAAATCTGGAGCGGCAATTTGTTACCCCTGAACATGCATGCATGCATGAGGTTTGAGCAAAAAAAATATTGGACCTGTCAGAATTACTTATGGGTGTGTATTTTGCTGGTAAGATATATATGCCTGAGAATCTGAAAACGTTCATCGATTTAACCAAATTGGGCATAGATTATTCTCGACTCGGTTAAAGTTTATTCTTTGAAACGTGATTAAGATAGAATAAAGTGAGCAAAAATAGAATTCACCCATTTTTGTTGCATGTTTTAGGGCAGCACTTTATAGACCAGATTATCCATAGAAGACATTGCCAAGGTTGCTGCAAGGAAGGTGGGCTCCCCCTACCAAGCTAGAAAACTTCTCACAGCTGCCAGTATCCAATATATCTACAAAGTCACCATTCGCCCATGCATGGAGCATTGTTGTCGCATCTGGGCTGCTGCACCAAACGCTAGTCTCTCCCTCTTGGACAGGCTCCAAAAAAGAGTCTCTAATCTAATAGGCCCCTCACAATGAAGCATGCTCCAGCTTCTGTCTCATCGCCGCAATGTTACATCCCTGTGCTTGTTTTACAAGCACTTTAGTGCAATGTTTTTCTTCTTCTTTGCATGACTTGCAAAAACTTACTGCTTTTTTGTTGTTTTTTTTTTTTTCTTCCTCTAAATTAAATAGAATTGTTCTGTCCACCAATAAGATGTTTTGAAATAGTCATCATCATCATCATCATCATCATCATCATCATCATCATCATCATCATGATCATGATCATCATCATGATCATCATCATGATCATGATCATCATCATCATGATGATGATCATCATGATCATCTTCTTCTTCTTCTTCTTCTTCTTCTTCTGGTTTAACGTCAGTTTTACATGCCGAGCAGCATTTTGTTTCGAATTCCCCTCAAGTGAATGTTAACCAGCATTAAGTGATTGCAACATTTAGTGCAAAGTTAATTTTGTGGTTATTTTTTTCTTTTTAGTTGCCATCGTTGGTCCTAATGGTGTTGGGAAAAGTACATTTTTGAAGTTATTAACAGGAGAATTGGATCCAGTAAGTATTATTTTCTTTCGTGCTAACTTACCCATCAGATATTCCAGGTTTTTGTAAAATTTTAACATCACTTAATAAATATTCTCCATATTTCAGTTTCTTTGGCGCATTTTAAAAGGTTTTTAGGGGCATAGTATGGGCCCCCCCCCCCATTTGAAAAGTAAAATATTTCAGATTTGCATTGAATTGGATCAATATTCATTAGACACCAATTAAGCAAGATTCCCTGAATTTCAATTTCTTCTTGAGACTCCTTAAGCCTTAAATTTTAGACATTTTCTAGAGTCAAAATCATGTAATGTATTTTGATCAAAATTGGAATAAGTATTTTAGACATACGGTTTAATATCACTGTATCTTTGTAAAGGAACATAAAAGTGGTGCAAAAGTGTGCGGGGAATCAATTTTATTATCCGTCTTCTAGTTTATTATATTATTGAGTAAAGTATGTGTATCCTCCCACGTGTTCCATATCGGGTTGAAACCATAAAACTATGAATTTGAAACCAACATCAGTTTTAATACAGTCGTTTATAGGCGACTAGTGGGACTCGTGTCTTGATACCACCACATATTATGTAACAACATTTTTGTTAATGGTCACGTAGACATCAGTGTTGCGTTATCCTTCCACTGAATAAACGAGGATTTTTCACTTGTTCAAAGCCTGCATGTTTAGTTATACATTCTGAGAATTGCCTTCTGGACCAATAGCACACAAGAGGGCAAATTTTCTAATTTCCAACAAACTTTCAACAGTCATAATTCTGTTGTTAATTCATCATCATCATCATCGTCATCCATTTTATCGTCTTTCCCTTGGTAAGGGGTCTGCATTTTCTTATCCAAGAGTCGCTCCTCTCAACATGGCCAAACACGTAGCCGATTGATCGTGAGGAGGAGTTCATCAAGCTCTGGTATATTCAGCCTCACCAACATGGTATATTCAGCCTCACCAACATCAGAGCTGATATGCTTGATCTTATCTGACCCGACATATTCATCTGATTATTGCTCTGTCATTACACTGAAGACTGACGAGTGAGGAGGAGGACTGGCTGGGAACGCGACATCCCTAACCCGACGCTTGCTATATACCCTAAACCGCTTGTAGTAAGAGAAATAGCTTGCGACCCCATGCTGATCTAACCCTAACCCATGCTGATCTAACCCTAACCCTAACCCATGCTGATCTAACCCTAACCCATGCTGATCTAACCCTAACCCTAACCCATGCTGATCTAACCCTAACCCATGCTGATCTAACCCTAACCCATGCTGATCTAACCCTAACCCTAACCCATGCTGATCTAACCCTAACCCATGCTGATCTTACTCTAAGGATAGTGCTAAACCTGCAACCACCTCCAGCACTCAACATATCCACAAGATAATAATTGAGCTACCAAGATAAATGTAGCACCATTGTGCCCATAAGTTTTTAGATATAATGAAAATAACATTTTCGTTTGGGATTTCTACTATAAAAAGACTTAATTAGAAAAAAAACAAAAAACGAAAACAAATATTTGTTTACTTTTAATGTGTATTTATTTTCTCTTTCAGGTTAAAGGAGAAGTTCGAAAGAATCATAGACTGGTAATGACAACAAGATTTTCTTTTTTTTCTTCTTTCATTTTATTTCTTTCTCTTTCTTCTTCCTCTCTCTCTCTCCCGCTTTATCTCTCACTTTTTCTCTTTTCTCTCTCTTCCCCTTCCCGTCTTCTTTTGTCTTCCTTCCGTTTCCCTCTTATGAGGGTTTCCCTCTCCGAAAACTGAAAATAATTATTTTGTCGTGAAATCTAAGACTTGAAATGATTCATGAAGGAGGTAGGGGAGTTAGATGACTTTCTTTTTTTTTGGTTCACAAATGACTCCCGCCCCCCCCCCCAACATTTGCACTCGGTGTCTTTCTCTTAATTTTGACTTTCTTAGTTGAAACTGATTGAAGTTATTTAAGAATAATATCTACGCTTAACTTTAGAATGTTATTTATATTTGTTTGTTTTTTTAGCGTATTGGCAAGTACGATCAACATTCTGCTGACCAGTTAAACCTTGACGAAACACCTGCAGAATATCTACAGGTATTTAAAACCGTTCATCTTCTGTGTGTATCAAAATTCTTATCACAGTTTCCCCATCCAATGCAAGTTTAAAACGCTACCAATTCTAAATCACTTTATTGATGTTAGGCAAAAATAGATTGAACCTTAACTTTAGAAGCAATCAAACTGTACACAGAAGATAAAAATCTTTTTTTCTTTTTTTGTTTTATTCCTTTTTTCATTTTCTTATTCAACAAATACTTTATTTTTCATATCAAAATTTATAGTTTCAATTTCAATAGGTTACCTCCGCTTTTAATGTGATCAGGGCTGAGAGTTCTCCACTTTTTAGCGGAATTCTGTTTCTTTTTTTGTAATTAAGAAAAAGAGGAATTCCACTTTTTTTGTTTCCTTTAGATTCAGAAAAGGCGGTTTCCCCTCTTAAATCTGCTTCTTTTTTTTTTTTTTCAAAGATCCCAGACGATTTTCTGGTTAGTCTCTTCTCTTAGATATATTTGCCTTTGTCTGTTTTGACTGACAATCGCAAATAAACTTTAATAGTGAAATAACTTGTTTATAATTTCTGCTACCAGCGTCTTTTTAATCTGGGATACCAAGATGCACGAAAAATGTTGGGACGTTTCGGCCTGTCCAGTCATGCTCACACCATTCCAAACCGAGATTTATCAGGTGGACAGAAATCCCGAGTGGCCTTGGCTGACTTGACCTGCAGAGCACCAGATGTTGTCATTTTGGTAAGTATTTAAAAAAAGAAAGAAATGGAGGGAAAACGTTATGTATTTGATATCCTCTGTAAATCTTTTGATTTTTTTTCTGAGTAAATGATGGCTTGATATTTTTTTTTTTTTTTCAGATTATACCCCCTCCCCCTTAAAAAAAAAAGAAAACTTCAATGTTCTTGTAAAATATTTAATTACTATCGGGACCCCGTGGAAATTCCATGATGCTTTCTACATAAATCTGTATAATTTACTGTTAATAATAATAATATTCCTTTTGAAATAATAAATGTGTGTCAGGGTTAATACTATTAAGAAAAATATAACTTTTCTTCCGTAAATATATTTTCATTGTCCACTAGATATTTTTTAAATAAATAAAACGAATGTCTCTTCTATATTTATTTAATTGTAGCAATTAAATTCTTTTTAAAATAATAAATATTCTGTTTTACCATAAAAATAATTATCAGCTAGATATTCTTCAACTGAATAAAATGAATGTCACTGTTTGAAATGAATTTATTTAAAATTGTATTGTTTTAATTGATGGGACGACATAATTCGATTTTAGAACAATTCATTTTAAAATGGGTAAATTTGCAATTTTTTTATCTTCGCGACATCAGATTAATCATCATCTTTGCTGATTGGATGACCTCATTTTTTAACTGTGTATCAAAGTTGATAACGTACATATCAACACAAAATGCCATAGCATAGTATTATATTAATTATTTGTTAGTTCAATTTTTAATTCAACCTTTTAATACAATCATAAATCTACACTTTTAATACTATATTGATATACAGGTGATATTCTGTTGAATATTTCATCCGATAGTTCGCAAAAATGCTGCTCCTTTTTTTTTTTTTTTTTTTTTTTTTTTTTTTTTTTTTTTTCAAAATCATTATTTCTGAATTTCTCTAATTCCATCTTTAAATTTTCTTAATCTGATCCCGCAACGAAAATACATTCCTCTACCAGATATTTCTTTCTTTTTGTTGTTTTCATATCGGGCGAATTCTAAATTTGCACCAAAGATCTTCTTTTTGATTTATTTTTACGTGGTGTCTGCCCATCTCTATAAAAGGCTCCTCTATCCGTTTTAAATGGCATTTTCGTTGCTAGAAGTTCAGATTGAACAGTCGCATCTTAATATCCGTTTATGTTGGTTTGAAAACAACTTTTCTTTTTTCATTTTCCAGGATGAACCTACAAACAATCTTGATATTGAATCGATCGATGCTCTTGCCGATGCAATTAACGGATATGAAGGAGGTAACATTGCTTCTTTTATTTTTTTACATTCTTAATAGAAAGTATTTTGTATGATTGTGTTTGCTCAAGATATCGGCTTCCTGGCCCCAAATGCGCCAAACATTGATGTTTTATTGTTTTTTTTCTCTTTGTAAAACTCAATCATGTTCAGCAAAATCCAAAACAAAAAAACAATTTCGCTCCCCCCCCCCTCCTTCCTTCCCCCCCCCCCCCTCCTTCCTCTTTCACTCCCCCTCCCTTGCCACCTCATCCTCTTTTCCTCCTCCGCCTCCTTTCCCCTCCATGAATAAATACTTGAACATATAAAGAACTTGAAGCATAAAAACTTTCACCAAAATTACGGGATTCGGCATTAAATAATCCGAAAAGAGTTGATAGCCAACCAAACCATATTACTTTCTTTGTTTTTACTGGCCCCTCCATCCCTTTCGCCTTCTAATATAGTCAGAAGAAGCTGAAATGTTGGAAAACTCTTTGAATTAGGCTCTTGTACATATGGTTGAAATTGCATTCAAATCGGATATACGTAGTTGAAGTTTTAAGAGAGCTCTGCTCTTATGGGTTTCTTAGAGATGGGGGGGGGGCACGTAATATTTGGCACATAAGAGGGTAACGTAGAGATTTGTGACCACCTCTATTGTCTTTTCTAGATACAAAATGATATAGTTTAGAATAGAATTAGAATAACGATTCTAGACATGAGGTTTAGTATCATATGTTGGTTTTAATCTTCATAAGGCGACATAAAAGTGGTGAAAAACTAGTCTTTTCATGGAATTAATTTTACCTGTTCTGGGACGAGTATTCTTCTATTGTATGCATATATATATATATCTATATATATATAGATATAGATATATATATATACAAATACATATTTTACTAAATATTTTTTTTTTGTTGTTCTGCTTTCTCAAGGTGTCATTATTGTGAGTCACGACGAGCGTTTGATACGAGAAACCGACTGCCAATTGTGGGTAATTGAAGATACGACAATAAATGAAATTGAAGGAGATTTTGATGATTACCGGCGTGAGCTGCTCATGTCTTTGGGTGAGGAATTGGTCAATGCAGCAGCAGCCTCCTCCTCTTCAGTCAAATGATTTTTGTAGACCGTAAAAAGATTTTTAATATTAATAAAATGGAGTCGCTCTTTAATTATTACTTCTGTGTTTTTTTTTTGTTTTGTTTTTTTTGCTAAATAGTGGATTCATATTTCTTTCCTTCAAAATGCTCTTTAATTATTACTTCTGTGTTTTTTGTTTTTTATTTTTTTTGCTAAATAGTGGATTCATATTTCTTTCCTTCAAAATGCAAAAAAAAAAAAAAAATGAAAATTCAATGTTTTTTAAAAAAATCTATATACTACTAAAACTATGGATTCTGTATGTTTGTTTGTCTGTGTCCATACTGGATGACATCATCCACTAAAACAGATTGAAGAGAACCGAGGCAATTGAAATTGATTAAATTTCAATGGAAAATGCAATGGATTCACCACGTTGTCAATATTTTATTTGACGCCTCCGCGACTCGAAAAGAACTCCTTCATTCTCAGAACGAAAGTTGAATTGTTTGAATTTAAACAGGATTTTTACACTTTAAGATTGGTCGAGTTTTTTTGGCTGTTGTTGCTTTTTTTTACTAACTTTTACCTTCAATCCCCATAGATAAGTATAAAAATATACTTATGGCAAGTAAGCCACACATTTTGAATCATTTTTCTCTTATATTGGGATGGGGGGGGGGGGGCATCCCAACCAGCCAACACCGGTTAAATACAGCTAGTCTCTCTCTCTTTCTCTCTCTCTCTCTCTCCATCATAAATCTTCATTTCGCCATTATTAAGGCCAAGAGAGATAATTCAGACTAAATTGACTTATACATCGTAGTAATGTCGTCTTGAGAGAGTTTATAAATAAAACTTGAATTTATTTATTTTTAAACAGAAATATTGGATGAATTCCCGTAAATTTTTGTATACTGTGTTATTTTGCCCGAACAGGTAAGTACATAATAATTTGGGGGGGAGGGGGGGGGGGGCTATTTTTTTTTTTTTTAAGAACAATATTCCATATAGGTATTAATCTGGAGAATCGCCGTTTATCTAATTATATGAATAATAAGGCATTCACAGAAAAAGAAAATCAATTCGCGTGTTTTCTTTATTTTTATTTATTAAAAACAAGAAGAAGAAAAAATGATCTCAGTCGCTAAGTGGAGGAAGCTGTCAGACACGTTTTCCCCGTCGTTAACGAGAGGGATGGGGGGGGGGGGGTGAATCGCTCATTCTTTTCCCTTTCTGAACTATTTCTTATGGGGTATAAGAATCCAGATTCTAAAATAATATTTTTTTTTTCATACCAAGGTTTTTCAGAGTGTTCATACTTAATGGCCGAGACAAACGAATAATCTCACTTTTTTGTAGGGTGGGCGTGATTTAGATGAGGGTCCATCATCAACTGAAAATTGAAAAAATCAATAGTAAGCGGCTGTTGCGATGAAGCAAAAATGATTTCCAGAGGTTATCTTAAGAGGTGAAGTGCTGGACATCTGATGAGACTTATTGTCACTCAGATTAAAGGGTAGACCTACGGTCGTTGCTAGCGAGAAATCAATGGTAAATAGCTGTTGCTATGAGCCAAAAATGATTTGCATGGATTATCGAAAGAGGTGGAGAGTGCTGAACATCTGATGAAACTTGTTGTCACTCAGATTCAAGGGAAGCCCAACAATCGATGCTAGCGAGAAATCAATAATAAACGGCTGTTGCGATGAGGCAAAAATGATTTGCAGGGTTGCGGAGTTCTGGACATCCGATCAGACTTGTATATTTTATATTACTCCAAGCTAAAAAAAAATCATTAGATTTCCCAACATTTTGAGTGTATCTTTTTTAAATTGAATATTCAGAAGAAGCAAGACAAACACGGGAAATGCGACAGATCAAAGAATATCGTCGCCTTTTCGTCCTTGACAATTTCTTAGTCGTAAAAAGTGAAACCGATTCTAGTGGAAATTTAGGCGTCGGGGTCACGCGAATGCCAATCAGAAAGAGAGAGTGGAAAGGGGAGAGATAGAGATTTAGACGGCAACGCGAAGGGTGGAAATTAGAGAGATCGCCGCTTAAAAAAGCCTTCTATTATCTCAACTAGTTTGTATATTATAAACAGTTTGAATCTATCTATCTATCTATAATTATTATTATTAAATGTATCCAGATAAGCTGTGAGGACAAAAGCCAACCAAAATAATTTAAACACGTAAAAATAAATTAATTTTTTTAAATAAAAAAAAATCATATTTTTTTGTACAATTATCAATAACTCTTTGTAATTTTTATTTCTTAACAACATTTTTTTTAAATTTAACGTTTAAACATTTTACTTTGTAAATACTGCATTCTTTTAAAGATTACAGTATGGACAGTGTAGAGAGATGTCTGCAGAATAGAAGACTATGAAAGAATGCATGAGTGCTTGGATTAGTAAATGTAGAACATGGTCAGTTCATAGGAGCAGGCCAAGAAAAATATGGTCCTGAGAGAAATAGGGTTAGATTAGTTTGGAAGTCAGGTACTAAAAGCCGTCCAACACATGCCAGCATGTAAAACAGACGTTAAACTGATGATGATGATGATGATGATGATGATGATGATACATAATTTCTCAGCTTAGTTGTGATGACCTAAGCGGAAGATTAAATCTGGAGAGTATAGCGAGATTTGTGCAGAAGAACAGGAGACTTGAATGGTATGGCCACTTTGGAATAATGCGTGAGAGTTCTTGGGTTAGTAGATGTAGAGCAGTTGGGGTAGCAGGGTCAGTTCACAGGGAAAACATGGAAAGAAGTGATAAAAATGGAGCTGAGGGATAAATAAAAATCTAGCCAGAGATAGGTTATTTTGGAAGTCAATTTCTTACAGCCCCTCTCTCTCTCTCTCTCTCTCTCTCTCTCTCTCTCTCTCTCTCTCTCACACACACACTCACACTCACATTCTCCTTCTCCTGCTACTGCTTAAATAATATTACTATTTGTGGTACCCTTTTGTTTATAATGGACTATTCCAATAGATACCATAGAAAATAAGAGCGGTGTTCCGAACAACATACAGGAAAGGGTGAGAATGATAGAAAGACCCTTAATAAGAGATGGGTGTGTCACTTCATCAGTTAATTGCAAATTACAGCCAATTATAACAATGAAAATGGAAGTTTTTTTTACAAACATCAATCCCAAAACCGAGGAATATTTTAGCATGTATTTTGTGTGAAAAAAATCTGTGGTCTTCATTCCGGCATTTTTTGTGTACCATGAAACTTGTTGTAAAGTGTCGATTTTAATGATTTTCTTGTTAGTAAAACATAGTTTAAGTACAAAAAAATAATTTGTATGGAAGTAATTCCGCAACCGATTTCAGTCTAAATAATTTGGGTGACTGAAATAGGATTGAACCAATATTTTTAATTAGTAAAATAATCACCCATTTTTGGGCCAATATCTAACCAAATAGCGTTTGAAGGGTATATAACAAGGGAATCATTCATATTCTGTATAAATTTCTACCACCTTTCTCTACATGGTGACTGAAGCATGCTTGCTTTGTTTTTCAAAACTGATAGAATTGAACTTCCAAAAAGTCAGCAAGGGGAATAATCCATAAACTGTCTAAACTTCTACCACCCCTTTCCTACATGACAACTGAATCATGCTTGTTTTATGTTTTACTAATGTATTAAATTGAATTAGAAAAAAATCAGCAAGGGGACTAATTCATATCCTGTGTAAACTCCTACCACCCTTCCCCTTTGGGGCATTTCTTCCTACTGTGTCACTCTCGTGGCGCAAAAAGTGTATTTCCTAAATAAATAATACTTGGGTTTTGATCTTCTTGAAAAAGTAAAAAAAAACCCAACTTGTTAAAGCTTTTTATACATTTTTTAATGTAAGAAAATTGTCATAGTAGCCCCTGGATATGGGCTGCTCCTCATGATATATTATGTGGATACATGAAATAATAATAATAATTATATAGATAGATAGATAGAGAGATTCAACATTTTTATAATATACAAACTAGCTGAGATAATAGACCCGTGTTTTCAGCGATCTATCCGATTCCCACCCGTTGCGTGGCCTGGTAAATACAGCTAGTCCCTCTATCGCTCCATTCTCCCCTCCCCCTCTACTTTTCTGGTTGGCATTCGCGTGACCCCAAATCCCAACTAGAATCGGTTTCAGTGTTTACGACTTGAGATATTTGCGTCTTGCCAATATTCAATTTAGAAAAGATACACTAAAAATGTTGGGAAATCTAACGAGTTCCTTAGAGTATACTTATGGCAAGTAAGCTACATATTTAAAATTATCTTTCTCTAAAAAAAACCCTCCAACCTGGGTAAAGGCAGGTAAATACAGCTAGACTCCCCTCCTTCTCTCTCTCTCTCTCTCTCTCTCTCTCTCTCTCTCTCTCTGACATATATATTTTTTTTATTGAATTTTTTATCGCAACAGCCGTTTACAATAGATTCCCCGCTAGCAACGACCGTTAGTCTTCTCTGGAATCTGAGTGACAGCAAGCCTCATCAGATCTCCAGCACTCTCGACCTCTTTCGATAACCCCTGCAAATGATCTTTGCTTTATAGCAACAACCGTTTCCCATTGATTTCTCGCTAGCAACAATCGTTGGTTTTCCCTTGAAAGTCTCACTAAGTATCTAGCGTGTAGACGTCTGTAAGAAAAACGTAAGTACAAAATAAATGATTACAAATGATCGAATATTGAAATTAGTACAAATAAAATCAAACTGGCTGACTGTCGACATAATAGACTTGCTATCACTTGATCTCTAAGGTATTGGGTGATTTTTTTCGTATTAGTCGATATATATATATATATATATATATATATATATATACTTTCCATTGTACTTAAAAAATCCTTATGTATTTAAAAAAATGTTTTCTTGTCATGAAATAAATTTCTCATTTATTTTTTTTGTAACTGTAATTGAGTGTGTTTATCTCTGGTGGCCATCTTGTCTAAAAATAGTTTTTACTAAAAACCCGACTTATATTTCAAACTCAAATTCCAACGTCTTTGCTCACACGTCGGTTGCCAATAACTCGGGGGAATCAGCGAGAGATTAATCCTACTTAAAGGCAGCTGACGTAAAGAGTTCGACTTTGAAAAAGAACATTGCATTGAAGCAACGATGACAGCTGTGTTAATACTACATTTTAAAAAAAATTATTGACAATTAACGTGGACGTCTGTAAGAATAAGGAGACTTGTTGTCACTTCAACGTAGCGTAGGTGCTGTACAAACCGGCTATTAATATCTAAACTACCAACTTGTGTTTAATTAGTCGTATATAATAAATTCGCCATTAAATAACCTCCAGAATATGTTATTACGCCACTAAACAGATAACACCAACCAACACACACAATCCAATAAATATTATTACTTAAAATAAAACCCACATACAGACTGTTTCGCTATATCACACCTCTTCAGTGCGGCTAGACCAGCTCGTGTCTTAAACAAATATGGAAACTCATATATCGTAAGAAAAAACACAAGTCGTCATCAAATAAATTGTCTAAATAATGTTTTAGTAAAAACAAACGTTATAAAAGTTACGTGTAGGCGAGAATCACCGACACGATAGCATTAAACAGTTGAACTTATAATAATTACACACAAACACACACATATATATAAAGGTGGAGAAAGTTTGAATTACCATTACAAGAGGCACCATTTTCGGGTGTCTTCGGTCTCTCTGTAAAGGGGTTTGTCAGAACAACCTGATATGAGGATACTTTCCCCTACAAGTAAATTGTTATCTTTAAATTCTAAAATACGCGAGCAAATTCCGGCAAAACTGTCGCCCATCTTGAAAAGCACGCTGGCTTGGCTAAGTAAAAGTGACGCTAACAAATGCATTGATAATAAATCTTACAGCCAGTAAAGACAAGGGAAAATTATAAAGATAAATAGAAAAGTCAATTTTCTTGCGTTTGGTAACAGTTATTTGTTGTATATTCGTTTACTATGCGGCACAATCGCACAATTTTAAGGACATTTAAAAAAAATCCCTATCAACAAACGAAATCAAAGGATTTAAATGTATTTAACGAATCGGTTCAAATCAGTAGTATGTCTCCACCCGACCAACGGGGCCGGGTAACACGGCTCGTCTATATTTGAATGTTAGCTTTTAAGCTGGGCCGAAAGGAGCAACGGATATCTAACACGCTACAACCCTTTGATGTCTACATTAACATGTCGCCATCTAAACTCTTACTGTCTGGCAACCTCCGTTTATCGACGACGGGCGAAATAAAACTTCCAAGCTTAGAAAATTAGTTAAAATTATTGAGCTCTTTCCCAAAAAAAACAAAAACAAAACAGCCTCTGTAAATGAGATGATTTTAAAAATATCCTACTTAAAAATTTCAAAGTGTAATATCTGTTCAGTAATTAACTCAAAAATAAAACTGAGATTCTATTTTTTAGGCGATTACATGTAAGATAGCCTGAAAAACTTAATTACTTTTATATTAGCGGTAGTGTTGCAGTATAGTCAACATCCGAGAAATCGAATAAAAAATACGACTAAAAACTGTCACCAAACGCATTAAAATTTAATTTTCTACCGACCTGTATACTTTTACTTTCTGAAACTTTAAAAAGTTTTATTTATCAAAAAAAAAAAAAAGATTTCGTTTAATACTCTATATCACACCCACTAAAAATTTAAACATGACTTTCTAGATTTTTCGTTCACCTTCGATATCTAACAATTAACCTAGACAGCCATGTTTATTTTTTTTACTGTGTTTGAAAGAGAGCTATTGACACAATCTTATTTTGAAATGAAAACTTTAAAACAGTTTCCGTACGTCAAATGTGTACAGGTCGGTACAAAAGGTTTTACAAAAGTTATTTGTTATATATATATATGAATTTAGGAAAACTCGTCACAGGAAAATTCGTAAACGGAAAATTCGTAAATGGAAAATTCGTAACCGGAAAATTCGTCACTTTTGGCCAAGTAGGAAAATTCGGCAATTATCGAATAAATATCGATTGAAAATAGATTTTAGAACCGTTTTTACAGGAGATATACTTGTACATACGAGGCTACCCACCTCACCAGTGGAGAACATTTTTTCATATTATTTTTTTGGTACTTGTGCAGTTTACGAACCGGGCTATTTTTTAGATAAGATTTTCAAGTTAAATTAAATTTTTACTTCAAAATCACTGTGAGAAAAAGTGGTTAATCCATCGTTTCACAACTAAAATGGCAGACAATGAATTGGCTGTATTTTTCTGATTTTTTTGTCCCGACCATACAACGATTTATTTGAAAGAAGAATTTCTTTTTTTAAGTATTAAATAAAGTTGTTAATTAAAACAAGTTTTAGGCAAGATGAAATAAAAACACTGAATTAGTTCGAAAACAATTTTGCTTTTTTAAATACATGGAAATTTTCTAAGAATTTAAAGCCAGTTACTCGATAGTTTATAAATTCCTTTCAAGTTTTGCACACACACGAGGTAATTGATGTTTTGTCAATTAAAATGGCTGACTTGTTTACGAATAAATCTAAATGAATTATGATGAATTTCATCTCGTAACTTAATTACGAACCAGGCTTGAAATAATAACATTATTTAGACAACGATTTTTTACATGAGGAGAATGGGGGGGGGGGGGTTGCTTTGTTAACTATTCTGTACTTTCACGTAACGATTTAATAAACGGAAGATATCGTAAAAATTGAATTTAACTTGAAAATTTTATGTAAAAAATAACCCGATTCAAACCTTTAATTTCGTAACGTAATTACGAACTGGGTTGAAATAACATTATTTAGAAAGCCATTCTTAACATGGAGTGAGGGGGGGGGGTAACTATTCTGTACTTTTACCTAACAATTTAATAAACAAAAGATATCGTAAAAATTTAATTTAACTTGAAAATCTTATCTAAAAAATAGCCCGGTTAGTAAACTGCACAAGTACCAAAAAAATAATATGAAAAAATGTTCTCCACTGGGGAGGTGGGTAGCCTCGTATTTACAAGTATATCTCCTGTAAAAACGGTTCTAAAATCTATTTTCAATCGATATTTATTCGATAATTGCCGAATTTTCCTACTTGGCCAAAAGTGACGAATTTTCCGGTTACGAATTTTCCATTTACGAATTTTCCGTTTACGAATTTACCGTTTACGAATTTTCCTGTGACGAGTTTTCCGGGCACCATATAGAGATATATATATATATATGTATATATATATGGAAACATTGTTAAAAATAACAGCAAACAGTTTTAAAAATAACAGAATTAGTCTTTTTTATTTTTTCAATTTTCTGATGGTCTTTTTTGTATTAAAATAAAAAAATAAATAAATATTCCATAGGTTTCACAGGTTTCACGAACGTTTTTGATTCTTCGTCAAATCATCCTCAGCTGTCAAAAGCAAATGAACAAAAAAGCTGGAGAAAGAAGAGAATTTAAAAAAGACGGCGGAGAAACGTGCAGAGAACGTTTTTTCGTATTGTTCCAGGAAATCGTTGGCGATTTTAAATTAAGCAACGCTAGATGGCATCACAGAACAAAATCGCATTACGTTAAACATGTTAAAATGTTACCACTGATTTCATATGTGTTGCGGGACCGACCGGTGTGATCGATCGGCCCCGACAACTAAGAAAGTGTGGACACGGGCAAGTAACGGCAAAAATGGCAAAGAAGAGATGACAAACAACTGGTGAACAGTTTAAAGAAGGATGTTTATTTACCATATGGTAATAACAAGTGAAATGAGATGGTGTCACTGGATCAGGAGTGGTGCAGGAGCTCAGGACTGCAGGGTGCTGGAGCTGGAGAGTGCTGATGCAGGAACTCTGGACTGCAGGATGCTGGAACTCTGGACTGCAGGATGCTGGAGCAGGAAAGTGCTGGTGCAGGAACTCTGGACTGCAGGATGCTGCAGGAGAGTGCTGGTGCAGGAACTCTGGACTGCAGGATGCTGGAGCAGGAGAGTGCTGGCGCAGGAACTCTGGACTGCAGGAGAGTGCTGGAGCAGGAACTCTGGATGCAGGAGAGAGCTGGAGCAGGAACTGGAGATGCAGACAACAAAGAGAGTACGCATTCATAGCCCTGAAAAGGGCTGTTTGTATCTTACGTTCGGACTGCTGGAGAGGAACTCAGAACTGCAGATGCAGGAGTTCGGAACTGCCGACGTGGGGGTCTCCTGACCCCCCGGTTGAGCTAAGGTATTTACTCCTCCCCAGGAGTTAGGCACAAGGCCAGTTTTATCTTACTCCCACAAGTAAGATGTGACCACAGCTTGGGTCGAGAAAGTGGGGTTAAAAGCCAGCGCTCGAGAGGTGAGCACTCTGGCCATTTAAAAATTGCCTGGGCAGCCCCGTCGGCATTCCCCGGTAGGGGCGCCTCAGACAGTAAGCAATAAACTTACTCCTCCCCAAAGAGGGGAGGCGAAGCCTGGGAGGGTGGACCTCCTAGAACTGCACAGGACAATCACATAGACCGGCGTACCAATCTATGGGGTGCAGTATCCATCGGAACAGGTATTTACTCCTCCCCAGGAGTTAGGCACAAGGCCAGTTTTATCTTACTCCCACAGGTAAGATGTGACCACAGCTTGGGTCGAGAAAGTGGGGTTAAAAGCCAGCGCTCGAGATGTGAGCACTCTGGCCATTTAAAAATTGCCTGGGCAGCCCCGTCGGCATTCCCCGGTAGGGGCGCCTCAGACAGTAAGCAATAAACTTACTCCTCCCCAAAGAGGGGAGGCGAAGCCTGGGAGGGTGGACCTCCTAGAACTGCACAGGACAATCCCATAGACCGGCGTAAATCAAGCCCCGGAGGCCAAGACAATACCAGTCTATGGGGTGCAGTATCCATCGGAACAGGTATTTACTCCTCCCCAGGAGTTAGGCACAAGGCCAGTTTTATCTTACTCCCACAGGTAAGATGTGACCACAGCTTGGGTCGAGAAAGTGGGGTTAAAAGCCAGCGCTCGAGAGGTGAGCACTCTGGCCATTTAAAAATTGCCTGGGCAGCCCCGTCGGCATTCCCCGGTAGGGGCGCCTCAGACAGTAAGCAATAAACTTACTCCTCCCCAAAGAGGGGAGGCGAAGCCTGGGAGGGTGGACCTCCTAGAACTGCACAGGACAATCCCATAGACCGGCGTAAATCAAGCCCCGGAGGCCAAGACAATACCAGTCTATGGGGTGCAGTATCCATCGGAACAGGTATTTACTCCTCCCCAGGAGTTAGGCACAAGGCCAGTTTTATCTTACTCCCACAAGTAAGATGTGACCACAGCTTGGGTCGAGAAAGTGGGGTTAAAAGCCAGCGCTCAAGAGGTGAGCACTCTGGCCATTTAAAAATTGCCTGGGCAGCCCCGTCGGCATTCCCCGGTAGGGGCGCCTCAGACAGTAAGCAATAAACTTACTCCTCCCCAAAGAGGGGAGGCGAAGCCTGGGAGGGTGGACCTCCTAGAACTGCACAGGACAGGCGTGCAGTATCCATCGGAACAGGTATTTACTCCTCCCCAGGAGTTAGGCACAAGGCCAGTTTTATCTTACTCCCACAAGTAAGATGTGACCACAGCTTGGGTCGAGAAAGTGGGGTTAAAAGCCAGCGCTCGAGAGGTGAGCACTCTGGCCATTTAAAAATTGCCTGGGCAGCCCCGTCGGCATTCCCCGGTAGGGGCGCCTCAGACAGTAAGCAATAAACTTACTCCTCCCCAAAGAGGGGAGGCGAAGCCTGGGAGGGTGGACCTCCTAGAACTGCACAGGACAGGCGTGCAGTATCCATCGGAACAGGTATTTACTCCTCCCCAGGAGTTAGGCACAAGGCCAGTTTTATCTTACTCCCACAAGTAAGATGTGACCACAGCTTGGGTCGAGAAAGTGGGGTTAAAAGCCAGCGCTCGAGAGGTGAGCACTCTGGCCATTTAAAAATTGCCTGGGCAGCCCCGTCGGCATTCCCCGGTAGGGGCGCCTCAGACAGTAAGCAATAAACTTACTCCTCCCCAAAGAGGGGAGGCGAAGCCTGGGAGGGTGGACCTCCTAGAACTGCACAGGACAGGCGTGCAGTATCCATCGGAACAGATACTACACTTTGATCATTAGATTTCATGTAGCATGTGCCAAGCCACTTTCGTTGGTCTTGTGAAAAGGGATTAACTTCGGTAAATAAATACCGAAAAGGTCTTTTGTTGTACTACATTGCCGACCGGTGTCGTAGGTGTATTAGTGGGTTTTTCGGTACAGTCGGGAGATGCATTTGTATTCCTTACAGGAGAAATCAGGCATATATTTGCTTGCCGTTGTTTTTGCTGAATCATGTTTACAAAGATAGCGATTAAAAAAATGGGTTTTTCCAATTTTCTGTTTACAACGTCAAATCACAGGGAGCAGCCGGTACTTTTCCATGGAAAAGGGTTAAGACGAAGATAGCTGCTGCTGCTGATGTCCAGATCGTGGCAAAACAAACAGTGAACTACTGCTGCTGCTAGTTTTTCCAAGATGGCGTGTTTTCCAAAAATAAACAAACGTTGCGGTGTTGTTGGACCGCGACATATGTGATGCTGTTAATTTTAGGTTGTGTTTTTGTGTAGATAGCTTCGAGTATTTTTAATTTTTTTAAATTGGTTTCGGAATGTAGACTTTCAGAATTTAGAATTTGTCTTAAATCGGAGGGAGGGCAGTTCTGTTTTTGTAGATGTTGGTAAATTAAGCTAGAGTTTACATTATTTACTATAAGAAATTTAAAACCCAAAATCTTGTAGTAACAAACAATTCCTCCTCAACTCAAACACCACTAGAAAGAACCAATGTTATTTATAAGTTTAAATGCCCTTTGGGAGAATGTAACTCCCATAATAATAATAATAAAGCTAATACCTACATTGGTTTTACAAACACTACCCTATCCCGCCGCCTCACCATGCATCTTGTAAACTGCATGCTACTATACTTGAACTTTTCAAATATAACTGCTTTTTTGCCCTTCCTGCTCCGATCTTAACAGTCGTCAAACAGCATTCTCTTTCTTGTCTCTTTCTTGTGTTTTATTTAATCTAATGTCTAACACTCTTATTATTATCGCTGTTCAATGATATGCGGGGACACTTTGGTGATCGTCTCATCAGGTGTGATCCTGAATGGTATTCACATTCATTGGACCTTAAGCGCCCCCCCCCCCCGATATTTATCTCAAAGATAATATCAGTGGCGTTCTGGATGGTGCTCTCCGGCATTTGTGAAAATGGAAGAGAAATTCTTTAATCAATGAGGTATTCTTCTTGTCTGTTTCTTTGATTCATATCTCTTAGTCTGGTTTCCTAAGGGACATAAATCCGTGAATAAGAATTAGAGTTACCGTGTCTTGTCTCGTAATATTTAAATTAGTTTTTTGGCACTTTTGAACAAAATGGGGAGATAACTCTCGTTAAGGATGTTTTCTTTATCTCCCTTGCCTATTCTGCTCGAATGACTCTTTCTCGTATAACTTAGAAAACGGTTCAGCGAAAATTGTCTTTCAATTCTGTGGAGGACAGTTTCGTATTTGCTTTTGTCAATTGTTGCATCGTATTTGTTCACTAAAAAGGTTGAAAATAAGACGAGAATACAATAAGTATAACAATAAAATTTACAAAAAACAGCAATTTATTTGTTTAAAAAAAATACACTTTAAGTAAATCTGCGTGTTTTTTTTGTTTTTTTTCTATTTTCTTTTTGTGTTTTCCATTTCAGAAACCCGGGTTCAATTTTGTGGAGTCGCATGATAGATATCATTTACCAACAACGTCTGTTCCTGTAGAGATCAGACTATCGACTAAATGGCTGTTGGTTCGATCTCTGGCTTGGGATATGTGCTGATCTAGCCACACTGAATAGCTGTGATACAGCGAAACAGTCCGTTCTCGGGTGGAGTACTGTGATATCGCCTGCTACTAATTTAACGTAATGCAAAGCTCTGTCAAAAAAACAAAAACAAATAGAGCACTGTAAAGTGTCTGTCAACGTTTATAAGAACATGATAGATATCATTTATTTTTATTCAAGTAACCCTAACCATAATCCTAAACTCGTCTATTTATACTGCTCCTTTTTGGAGATTTTATTTAGCAGAAAGAAAGCAGGGCACTGAACAAAGGAGCCCTGTGTAAGAGGTCTACTTCAATTAGTTTATTGTAAACATTTTGAATTGATTCTCTCTCGGCTCTTCGCTGTTCGTTTCAAATTCGCGCTTCGTCCTCATTTCCGTTATGAAAAACGCAAATCCGTTTCAAACTGTTCTGTTTCAGGTCAACGTTTCTTTCCGAGAAACAAACACGCGTCGTGTTCGGCTAATTCGCGGCGGCGGCGACGGCGACAACACTTTGATCATCGAATGTCTTTTGACGCCGACGTACTTGCTTCTTCTCCGCTGGCAGTCGATCGGAGATGCGATGGTGTCAGTGGCGTGGAGAGGGGGAAAAAAAGAACAAATAAAAATAACAAAAATGTTATAAAAAGTGTAAAATTAAATCCCTATTCTCTATCTGTCTGTCTCGCTCTCTCAACTTTGATACAGAAAACTAAGAATTTTTAAATTTTTTTATTTATTCATTCCCGGCCTCTCGACTTGGTAAAGATAGACAGCGTCGTTAAAAGTTTTTATTAGTCACAAGAAACTTAAAATATACAATTTTCACACCTGCGAGCCGGGCCAACGGGAAAGAGAATTTATACTTATTTTAAAATAAAGTTATTATTTTTTTTTATTATTCAAGTTCTTAATATCTTCAAATATTTACCTTATTTACTTTGTTTAGTTTTACGGCATATCAATACTTTTCGGGTTAAATAATGTCGAATCCAGTCATTTTTTAAAAAGGTTTTATTAAAATTCGATGGTGAGCGGCTGTTGCGGTAACGCAAAACCATTTGCAATAGTTGTCGAAAGAGGTTAAAAGTACTGGAAATCGGGGAAGACTTGTCTCACTCAGAATCTAGGGAACAACACCGGTTATTATCGGTGAGTAAGAGAATTTATTCAAAATGTTTACTAGATGACGTACAGATAGAGGCCTGAGATAATAATTACTAACTACCTTTTAAAAATTAAAATGTTATCTTTCTGTTAACTAAAAACTCCGGATATGAGCACTCTTGATAGGGGAGATAGAGCGGGTGAGAACATACCATTCAATTCATAACTGTAGGAGGAAGGGAAGAATATATGAATTTAGGAAAACTCGTCACAGGAAAATTCGTGAACGGTAAATTCGTAAACGGAAAATTCGTAAATGGAAAATTCGTAACCGGAAAATTCGTCACTTTTGGCCAAATAGGAAAATTCGGCAATTATCGAATAAATATCGATTGAAAATAGATTTTAGAACCGTTTTTACAGGAGATATACTTGTACATACGAGGCTAGCCACCTCCCCAGTGGAGAACATTTTTTCATATTATTTTTTTTGGTACTTGTGCAGTTTACGAACCGGGCTATTTTTTAGATAAGATTTTCAAGTTAAATTAAATTTTTACTTCAAAATCACTGTGAGAAAAAGTGGTTAATCCATCGTTTCACAACTAAAATGGCAGACAATGAATTGGCTGTATTTTTCTGATTTTTTTGTTCCGACCATACAACGATTTATTTGAAAGAAGAATTTCTTTTTTTAAGTATTAAATAAAGTTGTTAATTAAAACAAGTTTTAGGCAAGATGAAATAAAAACACTGAATTAGTTAGAAAACAATTTTGCTTTTTTATTTAAATTTTCTAAGAATTTAAAGCCAGTTACTCGATAGTTTATAAATTCCTTTCAAGTTTTGCACACACACGAAGTAATTGATGTTTTGTCAATTAAAATGGCTGACTTGTTTACGAATAAATCTAAATGAATTATGATGAATTTCATCTCGTAACTTAATTACGAACCAGGCTTGAAATAATAACATTATTTAGACAACGATTTTTTACATGAGGAGAATGGGGGGGGGGTGCTTTGTTAACTATTCTGTACTTTCACGTAATGATTTAATAAACGGAAGATATCGTAAAAATTGAATTTAACTTGAAAATTTTATGTAAAAAATAACCCGATTCAAACCTTTAATTTCGTAACGTAATATATCGGGCACCGAATCCATATATTCGGTGCCCGGAAAACTCGTCACAGGAAAATTCGTAAACGGAAAATTCGTAAATGGAAAATTCGTAACCGGAAAATTCGTCACTTTTGGACAAGTAGGAAAATTCGGCAATTATCGAATAAATATCGATTGAAAATAGATTTTAGAACCGTTTTTACAGGAGATATACTTGTAAATACGAGGCTACCCACCTCCCCAGTGGAGAACATTTTTTCATATTATTTTTTTGGTACTTGTGCAGTTTACTAACCGGGCTATTTTTTAGATAAGATTTTCAA
>OY744534.1:72205884-72279375 GCA_963556195.1 Sepiola atlantica
TTCATTATTATCTTTTAAGGCTGAAATACGCGAGAAAATCCCGGCAAAATTGTCGCCCATCATTAAAAGCACGCTGCCTTTGCTAAGTAAAAGTGACGCTAACAAACGCATAGATAATACATCTTACAATCAGTAAACATACGTGAAAACCATATAGAAATATCAATTTTCTTGCATTTGGTAACAGTTATATTCGTTAACTATGCGGCACAATCGCAAGAATTTCAGTTAAAGAAAAGAAATAAAATAATGTGACCTATTATCTCATCCATTGAGAATGTGTTAAATTGTTTGAATAATAAAAAAGTGAGTTTGTAAAGCCAGCTTAATATAAATAAATCCCCAAATTGATCTCTCTCACTCTCTCTCTCTCTCTCTCTCTCTCTCTCTCTCTCTCTCTCTCTCTCTCTCTCTCTCTCTTTCTCTGCTTTCTTACACAGAAAACGCACCTGGATTCGCACTTAAAAGCTAACTGTAGCCCCTGGCCACAAGACCCTCAACAGACGCAACAAGAGATTTTAACGGACTACTAAACACCACGTCCGTATATACGCACTGCTAACCGAACACTCTCGAACGTACATACTTTCTCACGAACAAAACACGCACGCTAATATACATACATATCTTCATGCCTATCCCATTTATACACACATAAATGCACGCAGGACAGCGTACTCAATTATTAGCCATCTTGTTAAGTCACAGGAAGTAAGGTACCTAACGTAAACGAGTGACTAAACAAGATTCCTCAAAAGCGATGTTTACGGTAATTTAAAATACTTATATTCTATATTAAATATTAATTTTTCACCGGAAATAAGTCACAAATGAGTAGCTAAAGCAAAATAAATTGTTTTTGACGAATTTACGAACGGAATTTCTTTTAAAATAATTTATGTCGCCAATCGTAACATTTAACATCTTCTTCTTCTTCTTCTTCTTCTTCTTCTTCTTCTTCTTCTTTTTCTTCATCTTATTATTATTAAAATAAGTAGTAGTAGTAGTAGTAGTAGTATCAACTTGCTAGTTCTCACACAGGTAACCATCGATTATTACTCACCGATAATAACCGGTGTTGTTCCCTGGAGTCTGAGTGAGAATAAGTCTTCCCCGATTTCTAGTACTCTTAACCTCTTTCGATAACTATTGCAAATGGTTTTAGGTTATCGCAACAGCCGATTACCATGTAATTTGAATAAAAACTTTTACAAAAATGACTGGATTCGGCATTAAATAACCCGAAAAGGATTGATATGCCGTAAAAGCAAACAAAACAACATAGGTAAATATTTGAAGATAGTAAGAACTTGAATAATAAAAAAAAAATAACTATATCTTAAAATAAGTATACATTCTCTTTCTCGTCGGCCCGGCTCGCAGGTGTCAAAATAATTCTATATTTCAACTTTCTTTCCAAAGAAAACAAACTTTAAAATGCACCAAATATTGATGTTTCTGTTTTTTCCCTAATCGTTTTGCAAATACATCAATTTTCTCTTGCAAAAAGACCAAACCAACACACATGAATGAATACTTAAACATATAACGAACGTTAAGCATTAAAACTTTGACCAAATTGTCCGTATTCGCGATTAAATAACCCGAAAGAGGTTGATATGCTGTAAAACAAAAATCACCACGCCGAACACCAAGAATAAATATTTAAACATATTAAGAACTTGAAGCAATCAAAGTTTTACTAAAATGACCAGATTCGGCGTTAAATAACAGGACAACGGTTGATATGCCACAAAACAGCCGAACCCAACATAAGTTGTTGATATGCCGTAAAAAACCCCAAATAATCCTATCCTCCTCCGAAAATGAAAAGTTTTTATTTTTTTATTTCTTCATTTTAATCTTTAACAAAACAAAATCTTATGTTTTATTTATTCGTTCCCTCCCCCATCTCGGCCTCCCGACTTGGTATCCACTGAAACGACGGTCGGCGGCGTTAACGTTTTTATTGCAGTCACATTAGTGAAAATATTAAAGTTTGTTTTGTTTGGAAAGAAAGTTGAAATATAGAATGATTTTGACACCTGCGAGCCGGGCCGACGAGAAAGAGAATTTATACTTATTTTAAGATATAATAATTTTTTTTATTCAAGTTCTTAATATATTCAAATATTTACCTATTTACTTATTCAAATTCAATGGTAAGCGACTGTTACGATTACGCAAAACCATTTGCAATAGTTATCGAAAGAGGTTAAGTGTACTGGAAATCGGGGAAGACTTATTCTCACTCAGACTCCAGGGAACAACACCGGTTATTATCGGTGAGTAAGAGAATGTATTCAAAATGTTTACTAGGTGACGTACAAATAGGGGCCTAAGATAATAATTACTAACTTCCTTTTTAAAATTAAAATGCTATCTTTCTGTTAAATAAAAACACCGGAAATGAGACCTCTAGATAGGGGAAATAGATATATTAGCAGGGATTTGGTCGCATCTTTCAAGATAGTAAAACAACATTTTAAAGGGGATAGTGAACCCGTAAACCTAAGGCTGGGGGTGATTGTCAATCGAATTAAGTTTAACTTTTTTCATTATTATCTTTTAAGGCTGAAATATGCGAGAAAATCCCGGCAAAATTGTCGCCCATCATTAAAAGCACGCTGCCTTTGCTAAGTAAAAGTGACGCTAACAAACGCATAGATAATACATCTTACAATCAGTAAACATACGTGAAAACCATATAGAAATATCAATTTTCTTGCATTTGGTAACAGTTATATTCGTTAACTATGCGGCACAATCGCAAGAATTTCATTTAAAGAAAAGAAATAAAATAATGTGACCTATTATCTCATCCAAATGAGAATGTGTTAAATTGTTTGAATAATATAAAAGTGAGTTTGTAAAGCCAGCTGAATATAAATAAATCCCCAAATTGATCTCTCTCTCTCTCTCTCTCTCTCTCTCGGCTTTCTTACACATAAAACGCACCTGGGTTGGCACTTAAACGCTAACTTTAGCCCCTGGTCGGATAACACTGACGTCTTTCTCGTTGGATATGGTCATCACTTAGGACGAGACACACCAAGAATTATTGTCTTTATTTGAACTCAAGTTAAAATACAGCGTGACCGAAAAAAACCGGCCCCAAATTTAATTATTTCTTAGTGTTTCGTCCGAATGAAATGAATTTTGGGGCATAACTAGTTTATTATATTCACAACATCATATCAAAACACTAGGGTATTTGGCCTTTTTTCTCCGTTCTACAGCATGTGTTCTAGATGGACTCCTTTTAACTCCGTGCATTTCGGTAGGCGCAGAACGAAGTTGTTCATGACGTTCTTACAGACTGAATTGGGAATGGCTCTCATCTCCTCCCTGATGGCTTCCTTGAGTTCCGTGATGGTTCTGGGTTTCCTTGCGTACATTCTGTCCTTAAGATAGCCCCAAAGGAAATAATCTGGGGGGGGGGGGGGGCTTAGGTCCGGTCTTGCGGGTTGCCACTCAAAATTAGTCTTGAAACTGATCACTCGGCCTCGGAAGGTTTGAAGTGTGAGAACTTGCTCCGTCTTGCTGGAACCAGTACTTGCTCATGAGCGACGGGTAGAGGGGCTGGAGCTCACTCTTGAAGGTTTTGAGGACCTCCACATACCGCTCCTTGGTGACTGTCACTGCTGCGCCAGATTCTTCGATGAAGATTGGTCCGATGATGCCTCTGACCAAGATTGCAGCCCACACCGTGCAATTAGGAGAGGGCAGGGGCTACTTCATAGGATCTGGACGACCCCCAGAAGACATTTGTCTTAGAGTTCGCCTTTCCGTCAAGATGGAAGTGGGCTTCATCTGAGGTCCAAAGGAGGTTAAGAACACCTGGTGTCTCCTCGATCTTATCGAGGATCTGGACTGTCATAGCGCTCCTCTGCTTCTTGTCTGAAGCTGTAAGGGTCTGCGACGTCTGTATTCTGTATGGGTAAGCCCTGATATTGTTCACCAGCACTCTCCTGCAAGTCTCATGGGAGATACCGAGGGACTGACTTCGCTTACGCACAGAGCGTTTCGGACTCTCCTGGAGAGACTCTCTCACACTTTCGACCAGCTCGGCTGTCCGCTTCTTGGGACGTGCCGAGTGGCTTGGACGGTTCTCACTGGCAGCGTTGAAGTTCTCCACGGTCCTATACTTATCGAAGTGGTCCCCCCAGTTCTGAATTCTACTTTTGGGTATAGCCTTTTCACATCCGAACTGATGCATGAAACTGTCCTGGGTTTTCTTAAACGAGCCTGTCTTGTAGTAAAATTAAACACAATGTATTCTTTGTCCCAGCTTCCACTGAGGTCTTGGTGTACTCACGGGCGTTGATTCTGCCATGTCCTGTAAAATAAAGGAAATCGGTGAATAAAAAAACGAGATATCACATAAAGTGTACACGGGGCCCGGTTTTTTTTAGTCACCCTGTTTATCTCAAGCACATGATAATCAGATATCTATCATGGCTTGATAATCGGATAACACTGAGGTCTGTCTCTTTAGACATAGTCATCACTTATCGCGATGCACACAGACAATTATTGTCTTGATTTCAACTCGAGTTTCAATATATATTCAATGCTTGATAATCGGATAACACTGACGTCTCTCTCTCTCTTTGGATATGGTGATCACTTATCGCGAGGAACACCAAGAATTTATGTCTTGATTTCAACTCGAGTTTCAATATATTTTCAAGACTTGATAATCGGATAAGACTTACGTCTCTCTCCTTGGATATGGTGATTACTTAGGCGGAAGCACAACAAAATTGTCTTGATTTCAACACGAGTTTCAATATATCTTATACGCTTGATAATCGGAAAACACTGACGTCTCTCTCTTTGGATATAGTCATCACTTATCGCGAGGCACACCAAGAATTGATGTCTTGATTTCAACTCGAGTTTCAATATATCTTCAACGCTTGATAATCGGATAAGACCGACGTCTCTCTCCCTGGATATGGTGATTACTTAGGCGGAAGCACACCAGAATTATTGTCGTGATTTCAACACGAGTTTCAATATATCTTATACGCTTGATAATCGGATAAGACGGACGTCTCTCTCCCTGGATATGGTGATTACTTAGGCCGAAGAAAACCAGAATTAGTGTCTTGATTTTAACTCGAGTTTCAATATATTGTCATGGCTTGATAATCGGATAAGACTGACGTCTCTCTCCCTAGATATGGTGATTACTTAGGCGGAAGCACACCAGAATTATTTTCTTGCTTTCAACTCGAGTTTCAATATATTTTCAAGACTTGATAATCGGATAAGACTTACGTCTCTCTCCTTTGATATGGTGATTACTTAGGCGGAAGCACAACAGAATTATTGTCGTGATTTCAACACGAGTTTCAATATATCTTATACGCTTGAAAATCGGACAACACTGACGTCTCTCTCTTTGGATATGGTCATCGCTTATCGCAAGGCACACCAAGAATTTATGTCTTGATGTAAACTCGAGTTTCAATATATCTTCAAGACTTGATAATCGGATAACACCGACGTCTCTCTCCCTGGATATGGTGATTACTTAGGCGGAAGCACACCAGAATTATTGTCTTGATTTCAACTCGAGTTTCAATATATATTCAATGCTTGATAATCGGATAACACTGACGTCTCTCTCCCTGGATATGGTGATAACCTACGTCTAGACACACCAAGATTTATTGTTTTATTTTTACTCGAGTTTTAATATATCTTCCATGGGCTGATAATCAGATAACACTGATGTCTCTCTTTGTGGATATGGCCATCACTTAGGTCGACACACACCATAGTGTGTAATTTACGTCTCTCTCTGTGGGTATGGCCTTCACTTAGGTCGAGACATACCGAGAATTATTTTCTTTATTTTAACTCGACTTTCAATATATTTTCAACGCCCTCATAACACTGACGTCTCTCTCTGTGGATATGGCCTTTACTTAGAGGGGGGGGGACATACCAAGAATTATTGTCTTTATTTTAACTCGAGTTTCAATATATCTTTCAAATATTTATAATCGGATAACATTGACGTCTCTCTCTTTACATATGCTCATCTCTTAGGTCGAGACACACCAAGAATTATTTTCTTTATTTTAACTAGAGTTTAAATATATCTTTCAAAGCCCTCATAACACTGACGTCTCTCTCTGTGGATATGGCCTTCACTTAGGTCGAGACATACCCAGAATTATTTTCTTTATTTTAACTCGAGTTTCAATATATCTTCAACGCCCTCATAATAAGATAACACTGACGTCTCTCTCTCTCTCTGGATATGGCCTTCACTTAGGTCGAGACACACCGAGAATTATTTTCTTTATTTTAACTCGAGTTTCAATATATCTTCAACGCCATCATAAAACTTACGTCTCTCTCTGTGGATATGGCCTTCACTTAGGTCGAGACATACCCAGAATTATTTTCTTTATTTTAACTCGAGTTTCAATATATCTTCAACGCCCTCATAATAAGATAACACTGACGTCTCTCTCTCTCTGGATATGGCCTTCACTTAGGTCGAGACACACCGAGAATTATTGTCTTTATTTTAACTCGAGTTTCAATATATCTTCAAAGCCCTCATAATAAGATAACACTGACGTCTCTCTCTCTCTGGATATGGCCTTCACTTAGGTCGAGACACACCGAGAATTATTGTCTTTATTTTAACTCGAGTTTCAATATATCTTTCAAATATTAATAATCGGATAACATTGACGTCTCTCTCTTTACATATGCTCATCTCTTAGGTCGAGACACACCGAGAATTATTTTCTTTATTTTAACTCGAGTTTCAATATATCTTCAAAGCCATCATCTGACGTCTCTCTCTTGGTATATGGCCATAAACTTAGCTCGAGACACACCAAGAATTATTGTCTTTCAACCGGACGAAGTGTCTTTTCAAACACATGGCTTGCGTTCGGAAACTCTCTGTGTAACAACCTCCAGAACTGGTGTCCCTGTTGGCTGCACCCCTACGCCAGCTCTGAAAAACGGACATAAAAAAACTTTGACGATTCATTGCGACATTTTCGGTTTTCAAATAATGATTTGATGATATTATGGTAAGGGGAGTTTCAACGTCTCTCTCTCTCTCTGTGGATATGGCCATCACTTACGTAGACTCACACCAAGTATTATCGTCTTTCAATCGGACGACATGTCTTTTCAAACACATGGCTTTTGATCCGTTCGAAAACTCTCTGGCTGTCGCCAATAGCTACCGAAGAGTGTGTTCCTCTCAACATATATTTATAAACCGTTTGGTGTAACAACCCCCAGACTCGTGTCGCTGTTAGCGGCGCCCGACCGCAAACCTGAAAAACAGACATCAAAAGAAATTGACGATTTGTTACGACCTTTTCGGATTTCAAACAATGATTTTATGGTAAGGGGAGTTTCAACGTCTCTCTCTTTTGATATCGTCATCACTTACGTCGACACACACCAAGTGTAATTGTTCTTCAACCGGACGACGTGTCTGTTCAAACACATGGCTTTTGATGCGTTCGAAAACTCTCTGGCTGTCGCCAATAGCTACCGAAGAGTGTGTTCGTCTCAACATATATTTATAAACCGTTTGGTGTAACAACCCCCAGAACTGGCTTCGCTGTTGGCTACGCCCCGCCCCCGAGCCCAAAAAACAGTCACAAAAAAAACTTTGACGATTCGTTGCGACCTTTTCGGATTTCAAAGAATGATTTTATGGTAAGGGGAGACATACTCACACGACCGGTAAAGTGAACGCGTTGAACTCAAGTGTCCATGGGTGCAGGTGTGCGCGCAAATAAACGATACTTTCTTAAACTTAGATAGATAGAAAAAGACCAATGTTTACCTAGAACGGTATGTAGGAAAGGGGGAAGCTTGATAGAATAAGAATTACCAATGTTTCATTATTTGGAAGAACGTTAGTTTTGTACCCCCCCCCCGTCAAAAGTGACTGACAAAAAAGTACGCTATCTATCTATCTATCTATCTATCTATCTATCTATCTATCTATCTATCTATCTCTCTCTCTCTCTCTCTCTCTATATATATATATATATATATATACATATATATATATGCATATCTATCTATCTATCGATATATATATATATATATATATATATATATATATATATATATATATAACGTAAAATATAATAACACGAAATTACATGATTGTCGATGCAATAATTTATTTCAACCTTGCGGTTTTATTCAAGCATCCAACTTAACAATTACATTTTTGATACTGATAGAAAATTGAATTTATCCTCGGCACTTCAAACACAATCAGAGGGAGTGGTGGTAGCAGCCGGTTTGAACACCCAACATAGAGCGAGTAGGAATTAACATCTTATATTTAACTGAATTAATCTAAGGGGATCTTATGGGTTTTTTTGTTTATTTTTATTAAATAATAACGTCTGGGTTAAGCGCACATATTCTTTCTACATATCCGACCTGGTGACATACGCCTCCATACATACGCACACATATACCTATTCTTAACATCACACACACACAATTTTTGGCTAGCCCGAAATTCAGCTTACCAAGGCCATCGAGATTTTTTACCCGGCAAACGAAACGAGAGAGTCTCGTGTCATCGGCCGGTTGACACTTCTCGTGCCCTACTTTTCTCTAGATTCGCGCGTCAGAATTAATTTGAAAATTAAAAATACTCTGATTTTCACAAATTCATCTTACATTAGTTTATAATCTATGGAAGCCTATAATTAATTCTAATCTAATATTGTCTAGTGATAATATTATACACTTAATTTAATTCGCTATCTTATTTTAAGTAAATAACATTTATACAATAGAGCGCTAGAAAAAAGTGGATATAGCGATAAACTCAAATATATCAAGAAAGAAAATAAAAATAAATCCAGGAATAGAGGCCGTAAAATAACATGGTTCAATCCTCCATACTGCCAACTATCTAACATCAACATCGGGAAAGTATTCTTGAACCTAGTAGATAAGCATTTTAGCATGAATAATCCACTCAGAAAGATATTTAATAGAAAAACCATAAAAATTAGTTACTCTTGTACCAAAAACATGGATAAAATAATCAGCACCCATAATCGTAAATTACTAAACAATTCTAGTAAAAATAAGGTTACAGTAGATAAATGTAATTGCCAAGTTAAAGAGAACTGCCCACTGGACGGTAACTGTAAAGTTGAGTGTGTGGTGTATAAGGCCACTATTCATCCGGAAGATAATAACAGGGACAATAAAGTCTACATCGGCATCTCCGCGGGTAACTGGAAACAACGCTTTTATGACCACAAACACTCTTTTAACAACCCAGATCTCAAGAACAAAACAGAATTAGCGAAACAATGGTGGCTTCTGAAAAATGAGAACCGGTCCCCGGTGGTTTCGTGGTCAATACTATGCTTTTCGGATATCCCAAATGGATTTAGGCAGAGATGCAATTTATGTTTAGAGGAGAAAATAAGAATCCTAAAATACGACCGCAATAATCTTTTAAACAAACGTGATGAATTGATGGCGAAATGCAGACATAAATGCAAATTTAAAATTACCAATATCTAACAATCTGATAGACCTCTAGACTTGTAACAGTGAGATACCAAATAGATCAGTTACGGTAAACCCCCATAAATACTTACATTAATATCTGTTATGAACATGTAATTACTGACCTGGTGACATTAGTTATAGTTGTTTTTCGGATGTATGCATATACGAGTGTACATTAAGATATTCGTGTATTCAGTGTACTTATTTGAAATAAGATAGCATTATATTTGCTATGTATGCATGCGCGTGTATGCGGGCATTAGTGTATATGTATGTATGATAAAAATTAGGAACGTATATATAAGTACATTTGTTTTTGTATGTATATATATGTGTACATGCATGCTTGTGTCTGTGTATGTGCTAGCATGTATGTGGGTGTGTGTATGTGGGTGTGTGTATGTATGTACTGCATATTTGCCTTATCAATGTGTGCGTATATTTAATTAAACTCTTACCCCGGTTATTAAAACTTTCCAGGCCGTATGTATTATTTTACTTATGGGTATGTATATGCAATTTAAAACTTTCCAGGCCGTATATATTATTTTGTATATATATATATGTGTATATGGGTATATATGTGTATACATGGGTGCAGGTGTATGTGTGCATGTATGGGCATGTGCGAGTATATGAGTATAGGTATGTGTGTACGTATGCGTATGACTGAGTATGTATATAGGTATGTGTACAGGTGTGCATTTGTGTATGTCTATGTATACATATATATGTATCTCTATTTTGCACATCTGTGGCTATGTGTGCATGTGCGTATATAGGTATGTATAGGTATATGTGTGTATGTGTGTGTATGTGCATATGTTTGTGTGTGTGTGTGTGTAGGTATGCATTCATTTAGTAGGGATGTTCTTTAATGAATACTTAAAGACGAAACACATTTATCTTCGATGTTTTAAAAAAATTTTAATTCAAGATAGTAGGTACGGGGGTATATATGTATGTATGTGTGGGTGCGTATGTATGTATGTGTATATATATATATGTATATGTGTGTATGTGTGTATATATATATGTATGTGTAGATGTAAGTATATATGTATGTGTGTGTATATGTATGTATACATGTATGTGCGTGTAGAGATGGATGTGTATATATATAGGGATGTATGCAGATGTTATTTACTTAAAATAAGATAGCGAATTAAATTAAGTGTATAATATTATCACTAGACAATATTAGATTAGAATTAATTATAGGCTTCCATAGATTATAAACTAATGTAAGATGAATTTGTGAAAATCAGAGTATTTTTAATTTTCAAATTAATTCTGACGCGCGAATCTAGAGAAAAGTAGGGCACGAGAAGTGTCAACCGGCCGATGACACGAGACTCTCTCGTTTCGTTTGCCGGGTAAAAAATCTCGATGGCCTTGGTAAGCTGAATTTCGGGCTAGCCAAAAATTGTGTATGTGTGATGTTAAGAATAGGTATATGTGTGCGTATGTATGGAGGCGTATTTCACCAGGTCGGATATGTAGAAAGAATATGTGCGCTTAACCCAGACGTTATTATTTAATAAAAATAAACAAAAAAAACCATAAGATCCCCTTAGATTAATTCAGTTAAATATAAGATGTTAATTCCTACTCGCTCTATGTTGGGTGTTCAAACCGGCTGCTACCACCACTCCCTCTGATTGTGTTTGAAGTGCCGAGGATAAATTCAATTTTCTATCAGTATCAAAAATGTAATTGTTAAGTTGGATGCTTGAATAAAACCGCAAGGTTGAAATAAATTATTGCATCGACAATCATGTAATTTCGTGTTATTATATTTTACGTTATTATTGCTCTGTTTACCACATTGAGCTCTCTTACCCGGATTTCTTCCTGGAATTATTCCATTATAACACTATATATATATATATATATATATATATATATATATATATATATATATATATATCTGTTAATGCATATTTCTGAATATCTATCAATCTATCTATCTATCTCTGTATATATGTTTATATTTATAGGTCTGTACATCTTATATATATATATATATATATATATATATATATATATATTACACATATATATTACACACACATGTATATATATATACATATATATATGTACATATATATACATATACATTTATACATATATATATATACACACATTCCCCCAATATTAAATAAACACACACACACACACGACTTTCTATCTATCTATCTATCTATCTATTTATCTTAGTGTATGTATATGCAATTCCTTTCTGACCGCTACAGTACAAAATGTACTGTCGATTGTTGACAAAAGTTAAATCATTCGGAGAACACACACGTACATACACACACACACACACACACACACATATAAATGGCTTTTCTATTATTACTATCATGTAGTATAATCGAAAAACAAAATTACTTCTACAGAATTTGAACCGAACTGTTTTTTTGTCAAACAGAATTTGAAGTAACTTATCTTGCCTTTGGTAACATTTATTTGTTGTCTATTTATTTTTTTCGACTGAGGTAAATGTTGTCTCTCAAGATCTAGATTTATCCCACATGAAGGAGGCGACAAACACACACAGACAATAACAGCAAATAGTCTAAGACCTTCATTTTGAATCATCATTTTTTTAAATATTTGTTAAATCCTATTTCAGTCACCCAATTTATTACTTAAACCGTGTTTTAGTAAAACAAATTGAAAGAAAATATTTTTATGAATTTTTGAGATGAGGATTGATAATTTGTATAATTCGGACTACTATTCTCAGCCATACTCTTTTTCCTTTCATTTCGTGTTAATTCTTATTTCAATTATTTAAAGTGAAATAAGTTGATACGCCCAAATAAAAATTACATATAATTTAAGACCACAATTTTATTAAAAATTAAACAATGACGCGACTTTTGCCAGCCTTTATTTCACTGTTACTTTCTTTCTTTTTATCTGCGAAGAGGAAAGACTGGTTAAGAGAGGGGGGAGAGAAAGAAAGAAAGAAAGAAAGAAAGAAAGAAAGAAAGGCGCTGAGCGGGCAGGTGACGTCACGGGATTTCTGTCTCTCTTTTTGTCTGCGAAGAGGAAAGACTGGTTAAGAGAGAGAGTGGAAGAAAGAAAGAAAGAAAGGCGCTGAGCGCCAGTTCACGACGACGACGACGACGACGACGAGGAGGAGGAGGAGGAGGAGGAGGAGGAGGAGTGTAAATGACATTCGATTCGGGTCCCGTAAACAAAATGGGTTGATTATTTTTCAAGATGGCTTTTCACATAGCTTCAGAATTCACTCAAGGTAAGAATTTTGGGGCATTTTTGTTGACATAGTGACAATTTTTTTTTTTTTAAATAATAATTTAAAACGTATCAGGTTTTTTTTAACAAAAAACTCTTTCAGATAACTTAAAACTCAAAAGTTAGTTATCTTGATAATCGCTCAAAATAGAAAAAATTTAGCAAAATACTGTTAGAGCATTACATTTTACCACGATTGGCAACATTTATTGCATGTGTTTCTAACTCTATTTTGTTTATTTTTCGATTTTTCACCGATTATCAAGGTTCCACGTGCTGGGCTCATGAACAGCCATTTTGTTTTTCGTTCTAACTGAACAGGTGGAAAGCAGGTTTGTTTTGAACAAAAAACTCTTTAAAATAACTTAAAACACAAATAAACTTATCCAGTTTTGTAGAACAGAAGAGTAACTTATCTTGCCTTTGGTAACATTTATTGGTTGCCTATTTGTCTTTTTTCCGTTTTGTTAGCTGTCGTTATGAATATTACCGATTTGTTTGTTTTTTCGTTTTGTTTGCTGTCGTTATAAATGTCCGTCTGTTTTTGAATTTTTGAGAAAAGGATTCCTAATTTGGAAATTGGTTATTCTTAATACAACAACTATTTTTTAACTTATCTTGCCTTTGGTAACATTTATTTGTTGCCTATTTGTTTGTTTGTTTGTTTTTTCGTTTTGTTTGCTGTCGTTATAAATTTCCGTCTGTTTTTGAATTTTTGAGAAAAGGATTCCTAATTTGGAAATTGGTTATTCTTAATACAACGACTATTTTTTAACTTATCTTGCCTTTGGTAACATTTATTTGTTGCTTATTTGTTTGTTTGTTTTTTCGTTTTGTTTGCTGTCGTTATAAATGTCCGTCTGTTTTTAAATTTTTGAGAAAAGGATTCCTAATTTGGAAATTGGTTATTCTTAATACAACGACTATTTTTTAACTTATCTTGCCTTTGGTAACATTTATTTGTTGCTTATTTGTTTGTTTGTTTTTTCGTTTTGTTTGCTGTCGTTATATGTCCGTCTGTTTTTGAATTTTTGAGAAAAGGATTCCTAATTTGGAAATTGGTTATTCTTAATACAACGACTATTTTTTTAACTTATCTTGCCTTTGGTAACATTTATTTGTTGCCTATTTGTTTGTTTTTCGTTTTGTTTGCTGTCGTTATAAATGTCCGTCTGTTTTTGAATTTTTGAGAGAAGGATTCCTCATTTGGAAATTGGTTATTCTTAATACAACGACTATTTTTTAATTTATCTTGCCTTTGGTAACATTTATTTGTTGCCTATTTGTTTTTTGACCCCTTTTTCGTTCTCTTAGCTGTCGTTATAAAAGGCCTTTCTATTATCACTTTGATATTTATGTAAGTACTAGCAGGGGTACCCGGCGTTGCCCGGGGCTCTCCCTCATGCTTTCCGCAAGCAAAATAGGGTATTGAGCACTTTTCTCCCGGACAACGCCGAGTATTTAGAAAATGAAGACGGCCTCCAGAGCACTACTAAAATCACTCTTACCGATCCCCCCTTCCTTTTCATCTGCACAATAGTCCGAAGAGAAACACTACAGTAGCGCTTTTCACCCGGACAACGCCGAAGCCTCTCTGGCCTAATTTGAGGAAGCCCCCCCCCCCGGTGCTGGGTCCTATACTGTAGAAGCACCCCCGGTGCTGGGTCCAATACTGTAGACGCACCCCTGGTCCCTATACTGCATAAGCACCCATGGTCCCTATTCTGCAGAAGCATCCGGGTCTTATATTGTAGAAGCACTTCTGGTTCCTATACTGCAGAAGCACTTGGGTCCTATACTGTAGAAGCGCCTCCCCCCCCCCCCCCGCATGGTGTCTATACTGCAGAAGAACCTTCCTCCCCCCGCCCAGGTCCATATATTCAGAAGCCTCCAGGTCCTATTTTGTATAAGCACCCCCGCAGGATGAAGATGTTGATAATCCCCCCCCCACCACCACCACCACCCGCAATAAAATTCTCCCCCACCCACCCCAAAAATCCCCCCCCCCAAATCTCCCCCACCCCACCCGCGTCCCAAACATTCTCCCCTCCCCTCCCCCCAAAGAACTATTTTTATTTTAAAAGATATTTACTATGTGCGGATGTGATTGAGCAACCCTTGTTTCACTGTTATTGATAGATCCGGACAGAAGTTATGGGATGACTTGATACAACCGAACAGTGCATTTTTATCAAGTTGTTACATGAATACATTGGCTGATTTCAAAATCACCAGTAAATAACATTGAAAAAGTTTTAAAAAACCTGACCCGCCCCCGAAAACTGGCCTCGTTGACCCCCGGGGACATTTTTTTTTGTTGTAATAGATAATCGAAAAAAAAATTACTTCTACAGAATTTGAACCGAACTGTTTTTTGTCTAACCCGGTAACATGCACGGATTTCGAATGTACCATATTTTGTTTACTTTTCGATTGATCACCGATTATCTTTATTTAATCAACAGGTTTAGCCATGAACGGGGGGACGTCTTAAGTAATTCTTAGTAAAAATGCAAATCAGTTTTATCGTATTTTGATTACTGCCATTCATTTATTACTTGTGATGAGAATTGATAATTTGTATAATTCGGACTACTATTCTCATCCTTGACACCTAATTAATCCATATTCTTTAGGAAAAGGAGTATTTTTCTTTTCATTTCGTATTAATTCTTATTTCATTCACGTAAATTATTTAAAGGAAATAAGTTGATACGTCCAAATGAAAATTACATATAATTTAAGACCACAATTTTATTAAAAATAAAAAAAAACAATGACGCGACCTTTGCCAGCCTTTATTTCTGTGTCTTCTTGGAAAGACTGGTTTAGAGAGAGAGGGGGGGAGAAAGAAAAGCGCTGAGCGGACAGGTGACGTCACAGGATTTATTTCTCTCTTCTTGTCTGCGAAGAGGAAAGAAAGAAAGAAAGAAAGAAAGAAAGGCGCTGAGCGGACAGGTGACGTCACAGGATTTATTTCTCTCTTCTTGTCTGCGAAGAGGAAAGAAAGAAAGAAAGAAAGAAAGAAAGAAAGAAAGAAAGAAAGAAAGAAAGAAAGGCGCTGAGCGGCAGTTCACGACCACGACGCGTGCAGATGTCATTCGATTCGAGTCCCGTAAACAAAATGACTTGATTATTTTCCAAAATGGCTTCTCAAATGGCTTCAGAATTCACACATGGTAAGAATTTTGGGGCATTTTTGTTGACATAGTGACAACAATTATTTTTTTTAAATAATAATTTAAAACACACCATGTTTGGTTTGAACAAAAACTGTTTAAAATAACTTAAAACTCAAAGAAACTTATCCAGGTTATTTATCTTGCCTTCACGTGGAGTCTTGATAATCGCTCAAAAATCGAAAATTAAGCAAAATACTGTTAGACCATTACATTTTACCACGATTGATAACATTTATTGCATGTGTTTCTAACCCTATTTTGTTTATTTTTCGATTTTTAACCGATTAGAAAAATTTTCAGCGTAGGACTTTTGGAACCATAGTGAATCATATTCCATAAAAACATTTTTTGGGCATCTTTTACGAGACTCAGCAGAGTAAAAACGCTAAAAAATAAATTACAACAAATAAAAGTAACTGTAAGCTGTAAAAGTTAGTTTCAAACTTGCATGTGCTATTTGTTTGTATTTTAAACCCGTTTGAAGTGCTATTTATTAGAAATTTAAGTTCGACAGACGTCAGCGAAGAAAACAATATGGCCGCTCTACGTAATAATATAGAGCGACTCGCCGGCATTTATATTTGAGAAAGTAGATGTTTTAAAAAACAAGAAATTTTTTTTTAACATCTAAATGTTTATTATATATGCATGTTTATATGCATGTTTATATGCATTTAAAAAATGTATTGTTCAAAGCGGGGATTAGTTTTTTGACACGTTTTTCTTTGTTAGATGTCGTATTTTCACAGTTTAAATACTTCCAAATTCCTTTCAAATTTCGAACTGTCACGAAGTATGTTTGTGAATTTTTTTTAGATGAGGATTGATAATTTACATCATTTCATACTACTGTTCTCATGTGTAGCGTTATACTCACAACGTTTCGGCCGATGTAACCTCCGACTTTCTTCAGGTTTATCTTGTCGAAGTGTGAAATGTGGGCGGAATTTAATTGAATCCATGTGGATAACATTCTCCTCGTTCCGTCAGCCATGACCGGCTAGGAAGCTTAAGTAATCCGCAATTCTTAGTATTGTTCGCATTGAGGATAGAACCTTCAACTTTCAGAAGGCGATTACTTAGAACTGAATTTCACCTAACACTTTATCCGTTACGCCGCAGCGACCCGTTCATCATTATATTATACATTACCTCCTCCTTGGGGGAGAGCGGTGTAATATATATTCTATTTACATACCCACCTACATCCCATGCATTATCTTCTCTTTTTAAGTTGTGGTCGTGTAGCATATTCTGTGATCATGATAACATTCTCCTACTAGGCATTATACCACTGAAGAAGGCCAGGGGTTAGAGCGGCCGAAACGTTGTGAGAATAACACTCAAGTTGAGAAGAGTAGTCCGAATAATCCAAATCATTTAAACGTTATTATTTAAGAACCCTTAGTGGGGGGAGTTGTGCATGTTTGTTGACATTACATTTAAATTTTGTTTTTTTACTTTCAGTCACCCTAAACAAAGCATTCTCTTACTAATGGAGATTATTGATTTTCAGCATTTGTTAATTATTCCCCCCTAAAAATCCAACCCTTCCTCACCGTGGTAGGGGCGGTGGCAACGTGGTAGTGTAACATCTACCCCGGCTAACAGGGCTCTGGTACAAATCCAGGAAGAGTCGGCATCAGTAACTTAGGTCGGTCCTCTGGTCGTTTTTGTCTTGGTTGCATGTGGTAGCCAGCAAAGACGTGTCCGCGTCAGGCCGAGAAGAACAAAAGAATTGAGTGAAAATGGCACCGTTGCTTCCAATGCCATCCTATGTGTCTTCTTAGCCAGACGTCCTTCCCCGACTTCGCATGCAACTGGTAGTTGAGCCTTGTGGCTATCCTCTCAGTGACGTCGGGGGTAAAACTAGCTGCGAATCTCCTCTCTGGCAAAAGCGAACGACCTGTGTCGTTCGATCATCGTTGTTGTACGGATAGCGTTTTTAAGGGTCGTGATCGCTGTCCGTTGTAAAAGTGGTGTTGGTCGTCGTCATCGCTGTGCCCGGTAAAGGTCGTCGTTATTGCTGGTAGGGAGCACTGTTCTTCGGTGTTTGTGTGTACGCTGTGAGTCGTTCGTTAGCCTCTATGGACGAGTCCTGCTGTTTGACAGTAACATCGGAAACATTTTAGACTGTGTGGCAGATTTACAGACTGGATTTGCGCTTTTGTGTTTCCTGCACGCCGCCTTTGTAGGAAATACAATTCGGTCTGTGAACAGTTGAAGTAACCATGACTAAACAACCTAATGCAATGCGTCCACAAGCTGTGTCTTCGGCCTATCAATTGTATTCGCTAGCTGTCGAACGCGACTTTCATCACTCGATTAATGCTTATGTGTGCTGCTGGTCTATAAGGAAAATGCACCAATTCGTCAGTGTTGAAAGGTTTGCTTTGCAAAATATATGCATGAAGCCAACGAGATATCTGTAATGTGGATTGCATTAGCACGAGCCACAAAGCTGTCAGTCAAGGATGTAGCAATTTCTGTTGGTGCTCTCACGTCACACGCACTGGATTACCGCTTTTGTGTGCCGCTTTAAATCCCTAATGCAGCATAACCCGTTCCTGCCCACTGCCAAATCATCATCATCATCATAATCATTTATAGCAATTCGTTTTGCTTTAAATTAACTCTGTTCATATCTATCAGTTTTCACAGCCGGTTGGAATTAGACGACACAGAACAACGACGAAGATGAGACAGAGGAATTCTGTGAACCAGTCGAAGTCCAATGCCGAATCACGTCACAAGTAACATGACGATTACGACACAGCACGATCACGAGACAGCAGTAGTATGTGACTTTTATCGTCCATTTTCTCTTACTGACATAATTTTGATTAATTGCCTACATGATTTTTTGTTAATCTTCTAACCTATATACATTCATATTTACAACTAGCCGCATCAATGTTGTCCTCCTCCTCATCACCTACCGATCCTGCCCTCAACAACAATATCATCTACAAGTCTGTTCCTACTATGTGCAAGTGGCAGCACAGTTACCAAAAAGAGAAATAGTATGTACCTTTTTTTTTTTTTTCCCCCATTTGTATAATTTTGATTTTATGGGGTATCCGGCTACGATCAAAGTGTAGTATCTCTTAAGAATTATATTTAGATTTTATTTTCGAATAAATACTTCAAACTGTTCGATTATCATCACTCATAGGAGAAGTGTTTTTAAAAATGTTGTCCCAATCTCCAGTGGCCTGTTGAATTAGCGTTATGATCTTAGAATGTGGTTTGGGAAATCATTTAGGAAGATCAGGGTTTGACTATGGATCAAATTTAATACAAATCTGATATATTTGAATTTTCAAATCGGACGACGTTGTGCCCATTTTATACCCCCTAAGAATCATTAAAATACCCCAAAGAAACTGAAATTAGGGCAATACTTATTAATTGATGCCTAATAGCAATAGTAAAAATTTTAGAAAACTAAATTAAACTAAATATAGCCCACATTACCAACTCTTATGCCTAACAGCTGTGGTCCTAAATTCATAATATGTTAATTACTGTAGGAGTGAATCCTATACATACAAACATATACACACATAACTAGAGATATGTCAGAAAATTGTGTCAAAACTAATGCAAGGGAGATAGCTGTGAGGATATTCAATCCCTCATTTTTCTCTTAGTTTCAAATGTTAATCTTAATAATAGTTGTCTTTCACTAATTATATGCATGCTATTAATTGATGATCATGACTAATTGTTTCTTTCTTTTTTCAGCAAAATACCTACCAACCTACGAATAAAGAATGTTACAAGGTGCTCTCAGTCAACAAGTATGCATGAAAAAAAACAAAAGGAGAAATTCCAACTTTAGTCAACGCATCGGTTTTTGTTTTCCATTTCTGTCATTTGAGAATAATAACTAATAAAAAAAACTTTTAAAGCCAATATCTCACGAAAAGGCGGATAATAAAAAAATAAAAATTACAGTAAAATAGATAACCGTTTTTTTTATTTGTTCTATTTTTTTTTACATTTTATTTATTTTTTGTTGTTGTCTTCTTTTTATTTCCTATGGCTTGACAGGGCCACATTATCGGCAAACGTAATGACAGCTACCTGCACATCCTGCGATTCGATCGTGTGTGAGGACAATAGATTTAGCCAGCATGCTTTTCTGTTTCTTAAATTGTTCGGCGGTGATTATGTCAGAATTATCGAGCAAAAATTTTCAGAGATTGAACCACCCAACAGGTAAGGGATAAACGACCATTTATTTCCCGTTTGTCATAAAGACAGCTTTAAAAATTGACTTAAAAACGATTTCAGCCCGTTTAAAGTATACACATTGGCAGATAATTAAATATATATATGTGTGTGTATATATGTATGGAAATATATATGTGTGCATATATATATGTGTATGTATGTATATATATATAAATGTGTGTATATATGTATGTATATGTATGTGTGTATATATATATATCTGTGTGTGTATATATATATATATATATGAGTGTGTGTGTATATGTATATATATTTGTGTGTGTGTATATACTGCCTAGCTTGAGGAGATATTTCTTGTATACGAAGCCTAGAGAGAAGAGTCTCGAGGAGAGTGTCGTCTTCCGCCATGACAGATCCATCTAATCATGGCTCTTTCGTTGCGCTGCAGTCTCTTGAGAGTGCTCGCCGATGCAGCCCATGTTTCAGAGCCATAAAGCATGACACTCCTCACATAGCTGGTGTACGCCTGTCCTCTAGTTGCGATCGCCAGATGCTTATTTGTCAAGATGGGCAGGAGTTCTCTAAAGCCCCTCCAGGCAGACTTGCACCGGGTAATAGCAGCAGCAGTCTCACAACCGCCATCGGCTGAAAGGGAGTCGGCCAGATCGCAGAACTCGGCTACAGATTTCAGTTTGCTATCCACAACCATGTGAATGAAATAATTACAATATTTCTTTCTCTTTCTATACGTGTACCTATGTTGCTAACAGGTTTTGAATCGAGTGAGTCTTTGAAAACAGCAGTTCGTGACCCAACACGACGCCGCCGCCGCCGAAACATAATCTACTCCAGCAAAATCAGTATAGTATCGCTGTTCTCCTCATTTTCTTTTACTGGCATTATTTCGATTTATTTCCCACTTGAGATTTTTGATGTTCTAAAGTAGAACCATTCATATTTCCAACTAGCCGCCCCTGCCGCAGCAGCAATCTTGTCGTCAGCTTCCGATCCTGCCCACAACAACATCATCTAGCACAGCAAGTCTGTTCCTATCTGCAAGTAGCGGCAGTTACCGAAAAGAAAAATACAATGAAATAAGTAAGTATTTTTTTCTGTTTTCCATTTGTGTACTTTGGATTTCAGGCCCTTCTAGTTATGATTAAAGTGTAGTATCTGTTATGAAATATATTTTGATTTGATTTTTGAGTAAATAATTCAAACTGTGTAGTATCTGCTCTCGTCATCAGTGAGAGGAGAAATGTAACTTAATTTTTAAGATCATGGCGGGGGGGGGGGGACGCAAGCCAAAAAGTTAAATGAATAGAAGAAGATATATGTGTATAGGTGTGTGTATGTTTATATGTGTATTTATATATATGTACGTATATACATGTGTATAGGTGTGTGTATGTTTATATGTGTATTTATATATATGTACGTATATACATGTGTATACGTATGTGAGAAAGGCTATAACTCGATTAATTGCTGCCCAAGGGACGGTTAGTTTTTGGTAGTACCGATTTGACGAGAGCTGAGTTAGATACAAGGTCTGTTTTTGACGGGGGGAAAATACGCATTAAAATTGCCTCCGTCTATAAGGATTTCTCCTTCAATGACCGAGGAATGCTAATAAAACAGAAAGACGTTAGAAAATAAGACAACAATTATAAAATTTGAAAACATATTTATTTCTTGTAAATATAAGTACTTCCTTACATAAAATACAAAAGAAAAACACAATGAAGGAAAAGGGTTCATTGTCTCTACTCTGTAAATTAGCAAACACTTTGAAAAGATATTTTGAAAAATATAAGTTGAGAATAAAGAGAAACTGCAAATCCTTTTTACCAAATTGAAAACATAAGAAATAAGACATAAGAAACATAAATTCAAAATGAACATAAACTGAAGTTGAAATGTATGATGACCATATTTGATATTAATATTAACTTTTCTACCATTTTACACTTTTTCACTGTGAATTATTGGCAGTCAAATGAAAATCTTTTATCGTATTATTGTTGAGTGAAGACAGATTTTCTCTCCCCTCCCCTCCCCCTTTTCAGTCAATGAATTGTTCAATTTTCATCCGGGGGGGGGGGGGGTGCTGGTCATGTAAGTCTAATGTAAAATGATCCCTATAGTTGAAGGGAGTAAAACTCATTCACACAGGGTGCGAAAACAATTTAAATTGTGGGACGAACAGGATAAACATTTACTCAACAGACTAAAACTTTTTTAAACAAGGACATTTATTGAAAGAGATATGGTATATTCCAAAAAATAATTTAACTTACTTAAATTACTTAATATATTTTACTCTACATAAAAATATCTCCTGTTTAATTATAAAAGTTAAAATAAAAAAATATATATATCAATAAAACGTGATTTTTATTGAAAATGTAAAAAATAAATCAAAACCTTCAATTTCCTTTCTGTAATTTTGTCTGCACTTGATATGGGGCAAAGTTCTTTGTTGTTATGACATTCAGATGTTGCATTTCTGCTGTGCTCAAAAGTGATGCACAACACTGATGCACAACAAATATAATAATATATCTTTATTTTCGCTGAATGAGTGAGGATTGGTGAGCAAGAAGGACAACACATGCACCTGGTAAAATTGCTGCAGGCCGAAAGTTTAACTTCTACTCGATTCGTTGACTGGTCTTCAGCCAGAAACCTCACTCTAATACTTGAACAGTAATAATCGATTTTTTTAATCACCCAAGAATTTTCAATTTTCATTATTGTTATTCGAAATTGAATTTTTTTCAAGAGCATCATTGAGTAATTGATTTTTCACCGCAATCTTGGATCTTTATATAAAAATATCTTTGTACGGGTAAACTAAAATTGGCCCTAATCTTTTGGCATGAAAACATGTTACTAACAATCTGAAAGCTTTTGAGAAAGCTTAATAGGAAAATGGGTTGGGGGCTAGGTTATATATCCCAAGGAAGAGTATAGATAAAAAATTGCATGTATCTCATGGAAAGAACATCTGTAATGTAGCAACATTCAAAATTAATATTAGCAAAACAACTTCATAGCTTATAAAAGATCATATATTGTTTGGATAGATATTTTTAAACAATTATTAAATGTATACGGTTAGATTATAATCAAAAATAGAAAAGTTTTCAGTCTTTTTTTAATATTTTTAAGCAAAACCTGTTTTTATGTCGATTATATATATACACATATATATGCATTTTTGGATTTAAAATTTATCCAGAAAATTATTTATATGTATTAAAATAAAAAACAATGAAGACATTAAGATGTATAATTCTATTTTTCTGTAAAAGAGTTGTGCTACAGGTTGAGTGCAAAGGTTTAGCGGAGTAACACGAAATGCTTCAAATGGTTACATTTTTAAGCGAGAATCTTTTAGCAAAGAATGGATTACAATCGCTTTAGTGACAAGTGATCAAGTAGGCAGGGTAAGCAGACGCATCGTGAAAAATGACAAATATACTGGGTGCAGTCAAGTCATTAACAGAAGAATCAAATTTCGATCCTGGAACCTGTGGATTATCTGGAAGATACTTGAGATCTGAAGAGCCCAAACAGCTGATACCTGTGATCACATTGCACATGTATATGCGTTTGTGACCATTGGTATCTGGAGGTGAATAAGTGCTACCCAATGAATATTGTGCATCACGGGCAAAATATACACCTCGTCCATATGCCGTTGCTGTCAAAGAAACAAAGAAAAATGTTATATTTTATGTACTCATTGTTTATGTTATATGATAGGATTTTGTTGGAAAGAAGTTAACATAAAAATCAAACATGATAATATGGAGCATGTATCAAGGAATGGTTCTACCAAAGTCCAGGTTAGGGTTACAACCAAACATATAATTAGAAAGTCCAACGTATCGACAGGTAAGAATCACAAATTTATGACAAACAACTTATTGTATTCAAAGAAATAAAAAAGATGAAAATATGTAACAATAAATATGTTGACTGTTGAAAGATATCTCTTCTGCGTAAGGCATTCGATGGAAGAAAGTATGAGCAAGGAGGATTGCAGCATCGAATGCAGTTGTAGCAGATGCACTAACACTAGAATGGATAGTTACTGACACATTGTTGCTGGAAGTGAAGGACTTCCACCACTAGTTATTACTTACCCTAACCCGTGGGAGCTGACAAGGGTCATGCTTTCGAATAAGTGATCGGGGCTATCTTAATCATATTAAGTGCTTTGCTGCTTATTATAGTCGTCGACTGCAGCTAGAATCGCAAGCAGCTAGAATCGAGATTAGATTGAGCTATTAAGGCGAGAGCAATAGAGTTACAATAGTTTTAAAGCCATACGATCAGACACTACAAATGCAATTGTAGCAGATAAACCTGCACTAAAACTAGAACAGCTAGTTACTGAAAGTTTCACACATCGTTGTTCAAAGTGAAACACTTACAGCTATTACTAACTCTACGGGGGGTTGGAATAATTAAAAATCATATCAAGTCCTTGCTGTTGCTAATTATAGTCATTGACCCGACCTAAAGTGACACTAGAATCTGATTATATTTGGCTTGTGAGGGTGGGTGAGAGCAATACAGCTACTATAGTTATACCATCAATCACTAGGTGCGCTGGGGACTTTTCAATCGTTTTATTCAATCGTATAGTCAGCCATGTTTTGAAGAATTTGTTTACAATGACCCTTGACCTGTACGCATGACTAGTTTCTTCTGTGCAGCTATGCCCTCATTATAATCACAGTATACAAATGATAGCTATTAATAAAAATAAAATGCTCACACGAATAGATAAAGATTTTTTTTTCCTTCTAAATCTATACGAGTTCCTTTTAAATAATGGAGACAATAAAACTCACCGTTTTTCCCACAGTAACTTCTATCAAACCCATGCGCGTTAATCTTTTCGGTAACACTTTCACTTGTACCATGCCATAAGCCTTGAGTCTCGTTAGTTGTTCCTTGGGGGTTTGTTAACTCGATTTGCTCCAGATGAGCTTTATATTTACGATATAAACCTACGTTTTGTATTCTTTCAATCTGAAAAGTAAATAGAAAAATACACAACATGATAACATTTTCAAATTATGTTTTTTACACGTGCCCTTCTTTTTTTTCATTTTTTAAATCTAACAATTTTTCAAGATGACATTCTAGAAAAAAAAGCTTCAACCGTGAAACGAATGTAAAAGATGAAAAAAATGTTGTCATTGTTAATACCTGCCTTTTGCTTATTTACTTCTTAGCGTCGTTAGCACTTTCGACCAAGGGAAGAGTCAGGCAGGTGAGATGTAATTTTGCAAAGCAGGTGCTACCATTAAGTATGGTGAAGAGATCCTCTGAGATTAGCAAGAACCAGCGTGAACCAGAGTATTAGTGCAGTATCCCAAATTACTAGTGAACACTGGAAATATAACGTTGCCACTATCGACCAGGCGAAGAAGAGTCTATCAGGCATGTGTACACAGTGTAATAAGGTATCGAAGTGAAACCTGAGGGTTGAGGACATGCGTTGCATGGAGAGAAATGATATGAGAATGATACAATGGATGTGTCTTAAAGTCGGCCTTAGTTCTGATGATCTCAAAAGAATATTAAATCCAGAGATTATCAGGAGATGTGTGCAGAACAGGATATTTTCATAGCATGGGCACATGAAAAGAGTTTTTTGGTTAGTAGATGTAGAACAGTTGAGGTAGCAGGGTCAGTTGGCAGGTTTAAACCAAGGAAAACTTAGCCCGTCTACCAGTAAATCTTAAGATTACACTAGCAATATGGGGGTGAGGGGGGGGGGGGCATCCAATCTGTAATGGACAGAGACAATCCCCATGACGTATGTGACAAGCAAGAGAAATTTCTAGATCCAAGGCAGAAAATTGCCAGTCTTGTGCAGTGAAATATTTTCTTAGAAGAAATTAATGAAAAGAAAACATGAGAGGGGAGATGGTATGCTCAATGAGCGAAATAAAAATGATAGTAGAGACTCCCGGGCAACACCGGGTATGTCCCACTAGTTTTACATAAAACCATAATAGAATAAAGGCTTTTGTTAAAACAGTTCTTACCTTGACAATTTGAAAGTTTGCAGGAAAAGAATTTGTCACTTTATCATATTCATCACCAGATTTCAACTGAAATTTAATATAATTACTGTTTCCCATCGGCGACCAATGTTCAGGCAATGAAGCTGTTGATATAAAACAAGAAAATATATATGGGAATCATTTGGGTGTAATTTTGGATTTAAACTGTTGATTGAAATCTGTTGTTATTCAATACTTAAATACTTGACCCTTATATTCTTCTCGTGTCTTAGTAAAGTTCCCTTTCCAAGTGTGAAGATGTGTAACACCAATGCTTATCACTGGTTTATGGGCTTAAGCAGAACAAATGCATTTAACCAACAACAAGGGTGATATCACCCATCTAACTACTAACTAGGCTCAATGTTGCTTAACTCTGGAGATTCTCGTAGAACTGGTGTTTCAACACGATTTCAGCACAAGCTAACCTAGTCAGTCTTATGAAAAAGTTAGATGACACTCATGAAAAGTATAGCTTTGAAAATATACGTATATTGTATTACAAATCAGAAATGGTTTGGACACAGAACGTCCGCGTTTAATACAGTATGTTTGGTGCTTCTTGATATCACGCTCCCCGGTAATACGCTAAAATATTATAATTAATTATCCATCTCATTGAAGCAGTCGCATATTTTTTATATTGAAAACGATCGTCTCTCTCGACATTTTAGCGATGTTCTGAAAATCTACAGAGTGGCATAGACTAGAAATGTGCAAAGTTTCATGTTTTTATGAAAAAAGACAACTGCGTGATTTTTATTTCTGCACAAATTGCTTAGACTGTTTTTTTTTTTTTTTTTCAATGAATTTTGCAGCCATCTAGCACATATCAATGTGATCGACAGTGCACGATAGATGGTGCTTAGATGAAACGAAGATCCTGCAGCTGTGGAAGAGAACTGCTTGTGTTGGGTTTCCCCTTGAACTGTAATTCACTATTTTGCTGTGAAGAAATGCTGCTTAGATATCTACCCGCACCCTCATCGGCAGCACTCTAAATGATCGCTTTGTCTGCTTCGATGAGACGGACGATCCTGATTAGACTCGACAGACGGTCGAACGTTGGTCGCGCAGACATGACTCTCATCACTGAACACGACGGCCAACTGAGAGAATATTTAGGTTGCAGTAATTCATTTAACCATACGGTGCTTCTTCACATAACACTCCCCGGTAAATATGCTAAATAAAATTCTAATTTTTGCAAATACATGCTATGGTGATAAAAAACGGTAACAAAATTGAAAAGTCTCCATCCATATTTCGAGAGGAAAAAAAAAAAGTTAAAAATGTTCAAAGCAAAATTACAAAAAAAATATAATCATTGGATTATGCGATGAATTAAAAATTTTCCATACCGCCTTGGGTTTTGTCATTTCTAACAATCTTGATGGTTTTTTGGGGGTTCGTATTTTCATATTCAACCATTTCTTCTGGTTTCCTCATATCAAAGATAATTCTCTTGCCACCACGGTTTAAGGTGAGCATCTTATCATTTTCATAAGCTTCTTCTAGTTGTTGATTGATTTCTCTCGGATATGGCTCCACCTTTGATTTGCCCTGGTCATATGTGATATAATTCCACTGGACTATTTTTTCCATCAATTCAGCAGCCTGTTCACTTTTCATATCATTCACAAATGATAATATAATCGATTGGATATCCCCATGTACCGATAGAGCATCATCCTTATATCCACTGATTGTAATCTTTGTAGATTTCATCTCGATCTTCACTTCATGTTTATGCTGCAGTTTCATTATTTTCTGCACCTGAATTAGAAAAACATAGAAGAAAAATAAAAGATAATTTTGCAAGAGGAATCGATTTTGGTTTGGTTTATAGAAATTAAATACAAGAAAAATTAAAAAGCTAAAAAATGTTAATAAGTCTTACGATTAACAGACGAAAGATAAGAATTGCACAAGGATTATCAGTTTCGAAATAATTCAGGCAACTGGTTCGTTTTCCTTGTTGATTATTTTTAGAAATAGGAAATCAACTAACTCCTGGCGAAAATGGTGTCGTCAAAACAAAAGAGTCCTGTAGTCTAACTGTAAGAAGAAAAAAAAGCTGACAAAGGCAATCCAACCTTGCGACACATTTCCAGCATTTCCACCATTTTCTCTCTGCTCTTCACACTTCTTCTTTTTCTTCTTCTATTCATTTAAGGTCACTTTTCACTTGGGGTCAGGGGTCAGACGTTCAATGTTATTACGCAAGCTCACCCTCCACCTCTTACAGTTCAGGGGGGTTAGCAGTCTCCAAATTCCACTCTGTGCGCTCTTGCACGCTGCTCTCTGAAAATCAACTCCCTGCTGCTTTCCATCCGTCCTTTCATTTATGTCAGTTGGTCTCCACATATGCTAATTAGTTGTTCACATATGCAGATCAGTCTCAGCTATAAAAGTCTTCTACAATTGTGAAGAATGAGAGAAATGTAAAATTACGTTCTTTCAAATGAGAGAAATGTGTTCTTTCAAATAAGAACAGTATTTTATTTACATCCTCCTCCTCCTCTCCGGGTTAGGGTTAGACACAGCAGGGTCAGGTGTGGATGGTTTTGATGAAAATGTTTCTGGGGAACGAACTTGAAAGAAAAATAGTAAAATAAAACATCATTCCAACGAACTTACTTGTGGCCTTGGTAACTCTGAAATGTTCTTATCTTCAATTTCTTTGCAAATTAAGTAATCTTTTTTATATTGAGAGATTATACTGTCCTTTGTTTTATCTACCGTTCGCATACTATCTGCATAGAAGAACAAGCTGGCAGGAGATGGAGAGATATTTTCTATTTGTACATCTTCTGTTTGGTCTGAAACAGAAAAAGAAAAATTTGCTTTTCATAAATAATGAGAATGAGATTTCCATTTAGACGACTTAATGTCATATTTTACGATTTAAAATCATTAAAAATGTTATATTTTATTATTTGGAATTGTTTAAGAAGTTTTCTACATTCATGTCAAATTTTGTATTGGGGTAGGTCGGTGTGTGTACCCCACCCCCTCCATTTATTTGGGAATTTCTGTATAAAAGGAAGCAAATTTATGGTTCTTTTTCCTAATTACAATCGTCTATATACAATTGCTAAGAGACCACCATTTCGCCAGTTTTTCGAATTGTCTTCTGGACGTCAGTTCCGAGTAATCTCCATTGCCTTGGCAGTGGTATCTATAACATTTAACCAAGTTTCATGAATTTAAATGACTCGCTGACTAAATTGAAATAACCATCTGTTGATCTGCATAATATTAAGAAAATACCTAATATACTTCTATATAAAGTTCTATCTGCTCCCATGTGGTGCATGGCATGCAACTCTTCTAGTTCTCTGGTTCCTAGAAAGCATAGCGAGACCTCTTCCTTCTCAACTAACCACCGTTTGCTTATTTGTGTCAGTGCATCTGCTTTTTCTCTCGCCGACGGCACAAACACTGCTTTCATTCGCAGTCCAAGTTCGGATATAAAGTGAGAACTTCGACTCAAGTAAAATGAAACAAAAGTCATAACAGCCAGGGGGACAAAGATAGCAAATCAAAAGATAAGTTGCAATTATCTTGAACCTAGTTTTCTTCTCCTGACCTCAATCATTGGAGCCACATCGTCGTCGTCTCCCCTCACACGATGACGTACGAAACATCTAATTTTCCATTATATTTTAAACCACAAGTCTATTCGTTATCATTGCTCTTTTGTACATTATATTATTTTTGTTGCTATACATAGCGAGATTCCGGCTCAATCTTTTGTTACTGAGGGGGTTCCAAGTCCAAGGGAAATAACTCTAATCTATAAAAATATTTCACCCTGAGGAGAGATAAGTCTGTTCCTTTTGAGTTTTAGGCATTAGTTATCTTTTTTTATAATAAAAAAACTTTCTTTTTTATCATTACTCTCTTGCACTTTATGTTAATTTTTTTGTACACTTTAACAAAATGAAGTTAATTAAATCAAGTAAAACTGCTAATTTTGTTTGTTCACATTAACAAAATGAAGTTAATTAAATCAAGTAAAACTGCTAATTTTGTTTGTTCACATTAACAAAATGAAGTTAATTAAATCAAGTAAAACTGCTAATTTTGTTTGTTCACATTAACAAAATGAAGTTAATTAAATCAAGTAAAACTGCTAATTTTGTTTGTTCACATTAACAAAATGAAGTTAATTAAATCAAGTAAAACTGCTAATTTTGTTTGTTCACATTAACAAAATGAAGTTAATTAAATCAAGTAAAACTGCTAATTTTGTTTGTTCACATTAACAAAATGAAGTTAATTAAATCAAGTAAAACTGCTAATTTTGTTTGTTCACATTAACAAAATGAAGTTAATTAAATCAAGTAAAACTGCTAATTTTTTTTGTTCACATTAACAAAATGAAGTTAATTATATCAAGTAAAACTGCTAATTTTGTTTGTTCACATTAACAAAATGAAGTTAATTAAATCAAGTAAAACTGCTAATTTTGTTTGTTCACATTAACAAAATGAAGTTAATTAAATCAAGTAAAACTGCTAATTTTGTTTGTTCACATTAACAAAATGAAGTTAATTAAATCAAGTAAAACTGCTAATTTTGTTTGTTCACATTAACAAAATGAAGTTAATTAAATCAAGTAAAACTGCTAATTTTGTTTGTTCACATTAACAAAATGAAGTTAATTAAATCAAGTAAAACTGCTAATTTTGTTTGTTCACATTAACAAAATGAAGTTAATTAAATCAAATAAAACTGCTACTTTTTTTTCCAAATTTAACTAGAATTAAATTGTTTTTGAGAGCAACTGACACACCTTATACAATGGAGTATTCCAGAATGTATATAATCATAAAAATAATTTATATTAGGTTATTTTAATAATAAAATTTACCTGTTTGTGTCACTCTTTTCGGCCAACGAGGCAGGTATGAAGCAGCTATTTGAAAAAATGATTTTGTTTCCTTGCCAATTATCTGACAAATTTCAGTAAAAGTGTCCGCATTAAAAACGATAAACTTTACAGTTTTCAGATATTTCGGTGAAGATTTGCCAAAGCTCTTGAGAGCATTTAAAAAACTCTTTGTAATATCATTGACAGTGCAGCCCAATCCTGAAAAATAAGAAAAAAAATGATTATGTACATCACTGTGAGATATATAGGGTTTGGTGAATATTATTGACACATCATAGACGGTTTAGGTTCAAATCAGTTTACGGAATTTGAAACAAAAAAGGGGGGTGGGGTCATATTACACACAAGTACACATTTTCAAAAAGTTTTACTTAGCTTAAAAAAACTTCTTATTTGAAATAGCAAGATTGTTTAGTTTGTAAAGGGGAATGACCATCTCAGTTGAAACTAATGCACATCGCTAGAAAATAGTTTGCTCATGCAACTGCTACAATTGTTTTGTGACAAACGCTACAAATGAATAGGACAAAAGAGAGAATGATTGAACATAAAATAAGAAATCAGATTACATCGATGAAATGCTGTTTGCTTTTTGCTTAGCACTGATGCTATATTTATCCTGAGAGAGCAAATGTCTTATCGAAAAACATGGCTTCTCCTAGTCAAACCAACCCTAACCCGTGCACCTTGTGAGTTCTGCTACATGAACGGGGTTCTGGTAAACGGCTAGTGTTCAGTGCCGCAGCACAACTGGACCCCCATTGCCTTGTAGGCTAAGGGTGAGATCATTCTGACAGAAACCTCCATGCATGCACGACCCACTAGCGTGTGGAATATTCTTTGGTCCCCAGTGTCTCGAGTCCCGGCCATGGGTATATGGCATTTGGGAGAAGGAAAACTGATTGAACGCCTGCAGTTGAAGTGGCCATGTAAAAAAAATATATTGTTAAACACAACAGAATTCTACTGCTTGATTATAACTTTTTTTATTCTTGTACTAATCTTTTTTCGTGAAAATCAAAAAAAAAGAGATTAAATGTTCCATAAGTATCCCGAGCACTTTTGATTGTTTGTCGAATCATCATCAGGTGACAAAAGAAAATGGAGAAAAGAAGAGAATTTGAAAAACCTGGCGAGAATGGATAATGGCACAGACTATGGAATCTGTCATGGCGAGTTTAAATTCTAATGGATCGGTAGTGTTGTTCAATTAAATACTAATACCACTGGGAAAGGTATGAACCCCCACCCCCAACTGTGAGTAAAAGAGTGAACTGTGCACACTTAATTGTAGACAACAATTGTTATTGCTTTGGCATTAAATGATCTAAAAGGATTTGATATGCTGTTAAAGAGAAGAAGAAAAATCACAACCGTTTGGTCTCATCTTAATCATCATAACCCCCCCCCCCCCCCCCCAATACATTACAGAAGGCGAATAAGATTATTTAAGAGAAAATTAAAACTCTTCGGATCACTTACCTCCAGTTCCAACAGGTGGCAAAGCCAGAGATTTTATCTTGGCTCCTTCTGCAGCATCGAAACAAAGTCTGAATATTTTATCAGGTTGTTTCTTGATCCCTTCCATGTTTACATGGACAATGTAAGAAGCAGCAATGGAAGAAGCTTTTGTTATCACATAATTCTGTGATTCCATTTCAGCACCTGATGAAGGAAACCATTTTTTGTTTAAATAGTTTTAAAAAGATTAAATGGTCAATTTTCTGTGGAAAAAATAATGTTCTGTGTGCTATCCGCAGAAAAAGAAAATTAACATGCAAGGTTGTTGAACTAAAGGTCTAACAGTAACCGATTCACTTTTCACTAGAAAGGAGCCCAATAGATACACTTTTCAGAAAAAAACATTCACTTTTCAAACTTTAGTAAAATATTTTCTGCCATTATTTTAAAGTTTTCATTTTGTTTACAATATAACCAGTTGGTTTGTTTATAATCCAATCTGAAGTAAAAAATAAAATAAAACAAGCTGCGCATGCGTGGACCACGCATGCGCGGCTTGTTTTATTTTATGTAACTTGATGTGGCGAGTGTAAAATGCAATAAATTTGGGCAATTTGGGGCATTTTTGACCCCCATTGTACCCCCTGGGGGCGCGAACCAGATTTTTTCCAAGGTCAGCGATACTTATTTTCTATTAGGAACAATTACCTCCAAATTTTGGCCAAGTTTCAGAGAAATTGAATGGATGAATGAAAAGTTATGGGGCAAAAAATGTCATTTTTTGCCATTTTGGGGCCTTTTGACCCTCTGGGGGGGCTAACCAGATTTTTTTTCAAAAATCGGAGAATGTCACTTTCTAACCTGACAAAAGTTACAACTTCATGCAAAATTTCAGAGAAATTCAATGGATGGTTGCAGAATGCCTCAAAACATAGGTCTCCCGATTTTATAAATCGGGGGACCAATAAAATCAAGAAAAGAAACTGTTAAAGCAAGAACAAACTCTTTTTAGTTCATCATTTTGCGGTGACTTTCTTATGAAAGGTCCCTTTTTTGTAAATGGCATTCTGAATATAAAAGATATTCATTATGTTTGAGTTAAATATTTTAAAGCAAAGATAAAGTCTTTTTAGTTGATCACTTTTTATGAAAGGTCCCCTTTTTTAAATGAGATTCTGAAAAAGAAAAGAACTCTTTAATCTCCCTCTATGCTCTTTGGAAGTGAATTACTTCCCTTTGTTCACTTTTCTCTTAGGCAGCCATTTTTCTCCTCCCAGAGAGTCGACGAGCCTGTGTAGATGTTGGTAGAATCAAGCTTTTCCAAGCATACTCAGTCTTCTTATTACTATTCATTCAACTTATTCATTATGGTTGAGTTAGGTTAAAGGGGTAACAGTTCACTTTCCTCTTTAGTGGATAATAAGACACTCTTAAAGTGAGATTGCAATATTTTTAGCTACACGTAATGAATATGACAGAGAAGAAAAGGGTGTCAGCCATAGCACATTAAGTAATTCTTAATTATTGTATTCTTAGTATCGCCTGTACTGAGGATTGAACCTTCAACCTCCAGAAGACTGTCACTTAGAAGAACTGATTATTACTTAGCACTTATAGCCATTGCACCACAGGTCCATCTGGCTGACAGAATGAGAATAATCTACTCCCATGGATTAAATAGAGATTCCCGAGTTTGACAAGACGCACCTAAAGAAGAAGGTTGGCAGGAAGTTACATCGGCTGAAACGTAGTGAGAATAACATCCAAGATGAGAAGAGTAATCCGAATAATCGCGATAAACAAATGCTTGTTGAAATATTAACACAATCAGCAAAGATCGAGAAGACAGTTATAGAAGCTGGTAACTTTCTTCACATTTGACCATAACTTACGTTTAACTTTGCAATCTTGTGTCAGCTGGTGTCCCATTTTACTCAGCAAAGCCCTTGAAACGGCCCCTAAAAATGAGGAGAGTAAACGCGAATTGTTATTTAATAATACAGGAAATTGATTTAAAAAGCATTTTTTCTTTTATATATATAACGGTTTAAACCGATTGCAGATTTTTTTTTCTTCTTATCAATAAATATATCCATTTATTTAAATTTTAATTTTCGACCCATAAAAGAGTCTTCGTCAGGAAAATACAGACAATTTTTTAAAATTCTTTTTTTACGAGGCATGTTGTTACTTAGCTAGCGTCTTCTGGTATGAATGTGTGGATAATTAGTAAGCACGTTTCAACTGTGTGTTTGAATGCCTTGAAATTTGAAAATTATCACGCTTAAAGATCAATCATAATAAATATATCAATTTATATTTTATAAATAAATATATCGATTTATTTTCGACCCATAAAAGAGTTTCATCAGGAAAATACAGACAATTTTTTTCTTTTCTTTTTTACACAACCCGTTTTTATTTAGCCGTAGTCTAATACTCATTATTCAAATGTGCAGACCAGAGCACACGCCACTGGAATAGGACACAAAAAAAACTAAAAACCTGAATCTTCAATAAGAACAAAAGACTATGGATAAGTAACAACATGCCACGTAAAAAAAATGGTCTGTATTTAAATGACGAAGACTCTTTTATGCGTCGAAGATTAGAATTTAAAAAAATCTGTTCAAAATGTTCAAATAAAAATATACAATTTCCGCTCTCGAATGATACATCAAATAGGAGAAATGCTTAAATAGCAACAAAGTTACAAACAAGAGAAAATATATAGTTATTTATGACTGACCCTGTATATATTACAAACCTTTTTTGTTTCCAATTGGTTCTGCATATCCATAAAGATATTATGTATATAGTAAGTTATGAAAATATATTTATGACAAGCTACACAGAGGCTTCCACGTTTCATCCAGGTAGGGCATTGTCAGGCTAATACTGAAAATGGGACACATAATATATTATATCTCCTTATAACATTTGATGTAGATACATGAAATAATAAAATATATATATATATGTAATCAGATTTAAAATCAGATAAGCTATGTGAGATCTTTTTCAATAAATGAAATAGTTATTTTTAAAAAATTTAAATCAAATATTTCGACATAAAATGTCTTCTTCAGTGTTTACAGACATTTTTTTCTTTTTTATCCTCGAGACCTATCAATCAGCCAGGCCGATCAGAGATCACAAAATCTCCTGATGGCAATGGAGTGTGTTTTGTTTTTTTAAGTCCATTTTCTTTATGTCGAAATATTCGAGTTAAATATAAAAAAAATAAATGTTTCATTTATTGAAAAAAATCTGGTTTTAAATCTTATTACATAATTCTTACTTGTCGATGCTTTTCAAGTAACCCAGACATTTTTAATTACTACCCACATACGTTTCATGCTTGCGGAACTGTCAATGGGGAGATAACTAAAAGCACAAATGTCTAGTAGTTTCATTTTGGAAAACGCAACAAACATAAATACTCTTTGAGTCACATCGAAAATGAAAAAACAAAAATTAATAATCTTATTAGATTTGAATTACACCTAACCCTAACACCTGAGATGTATAAAGTATTTCCTACCATTTAAACTGAAATGTATATTTGTCCCATGGACAATTGCATCAGCATTTTCATCAACAATATCTCCTTGCAGTATAATCAACTTAATTCCATTGATGTCAACAGTAAAATTGTTATCTGTAAAAGAAGAAAACCAATATTACTAAAGATGAGAAAATTCCCACATATTGTATATCTCAATCAATACGAACAAAATGAACGGTTTACTTGGACTAGAACACGGCCCGCGAACACGTGGCTTGCAGGCAGTTCATGTCTCTCTGCGGCCTCCTGGAAATCATTTTTGTGATGAATATTTTCTTTGAATTTTAACAAGTCTTTCCTCTGAACCTTCTATACTTTTTCATTAACAATTATTTAAAGGGAGCAATTTTCTGTGATGACAGAATCGTGAATTTTAAATGGAACTTGTTTACTGTAGCTTTTTTTATCTTCAAATTATTTTCCCTTTTCTCAATTCTTTCAAAACTTAATAAATATGAACATAACTTATTTTGTTTAAAAATGTTTTTCTTGTTGCAAATATCTCTTATTTTAGTTTCTAGCACATAAAATAAACATTGACAAAAAAGTTCTTACATTAAGAAAAGTGATCGTCGATTATCTTCATAAAATGTTTGCTAATGAAAAATATACAAGCCGTAGTTATTCATGTGATGATGGTCTTTGTGTAGACACAAAGAATATTCCCACAACCTTGAGTTGATAGGAATTTATATATATATATATATATATATATATATATATAACTGGCTTTGCCGGCTTGCTATCGCTTCACAAAGTTCTTTCTTTGAAATACTTCAAACTAAAATTTTAAATAATAAACATTTTATTCATAAGTTTCTTGTAAACACAAGAGTAAAACTTTTGCATTTATTTACATAAATAGATAAATATTAACATTTTGATACAAATGTGTTTATCTTTTAAATAAGACCGTAATGAAATGAAAAGAAAGAAGAAATCAATTCGCCTGAGTGATGGGAGGAAGGGATGTGGAAAAACGGGGAAAGAGAGAAAGATAGAGAGACATATTGGGAGAGGTAGAGAAGTAGCAGTTTTAATATAAAGATGTTACACACACTTTTTAACCTCTTTTATTTTAGTTTTTAAAAAATTTTCTATTGCTCCGGGCAACGCCGGGTAGCCCTGCTAGTATGTGTGTATATATAAAGTGTATATGTATATGGCTATATGTAATTTTTATCTAATATTATCACTTGTATTATGTTTGGTTAATATTACCAGGATACTGTTGCCTTTTCAATTTCCTTAACTCATGAGTTTTCAAAGAAAATCATCTCCTCAGAGGACCATTACCGCAATCACATTACTGCAGGTAATAAAATTAAGCTTTGAAAATATATAAAAATACATAAAAGTATATAAAACATCAAATATATCGGCCCAATACACATTTTTTGTTAAACTTATACAGTTCATCCAAGTCAAAGTTTAAAACAATTTCAAGAAAGATGTCATTAGAATATGTTGAACACTTTTGAAAAACAAATATTGGTCTTCAGTTCATTTTATCAATATATTTGAACTTGTTCAATTAATATATATATATATATATATATATATATATGGTCTTGGAAGTTTCTCAGCCATAAAATCTATATTAAAAAAAAAAAAAACAACCATAAGTCCCAAGTCGTTCAGTGGAAAATCACTCATGTAAGTCAATTTAACTTTTTCAGTTATTATATTAGTTTGCTTCTAACATTATTTAAGGGATCATCAGTTGTTTACCATGAAAAACTGTTTCGGGAATTTATATATATATAGAGAGAGAGAGAGAGAGAAAGAAAAATACACAGTTGTTCATTATAGAGGATAAGCAAGATGCAGGGTATTTATATATATATATATATATATATATATATATATAGAGAGAGAGAGAGAGAGAGAGAGAGAGAAAAAGAAAAGAGAGAGGATAAGCAAGATGCAGGGTATACTTTTGATTACCTTGTGGGAGAACATCACTAATTGATTCATTTCTCCTTGGCGGTAAGTCATAATCCTGCACGCTAGCTGGGAGAGTTGTAGTTCCAGAGCTGGCATTTTCAAACGCCTACAAGGAGAAATGTTTCCTTTAAAGTAACAATGTTAGTTAGAAAAAACTTACAATAAAAGAAGTTTGCATAAATAGTCAAAAGGCATTTTGAATTACATTATACAATTGATATATAATTATAATTAAATATATATTTAAAGTTTTATATTTAAAATATAAATTTTATAACATAAAGCAATTGTAATAGCTCAATAGTGTGAAGCTAGAGCTCTGGTATAAAACATTCTTATTTATTTAACACAGGGTTACGCAACCGCACATATGCCATGTATAAAATACAATGTGCGGTATGCAATGAATTCTACATCGGCAGTACAGTGAGACCATTGCGCATACATATCAAAGAACACGTAACTACCAAGGCATGATCCTTCCAAAAACCCATAACACATGGCCACAAGCCCACCGAAGACATACAAGTCAGGATATTAGCTACCGAAAGAGACCAGGGCAACCTCAGACTCAAAGAATCAATACTAATCAGAAAATTTTACCCGAGATTAATCAGCAGAGCCGAGATATAATAGTATAATGTAATATACAGTATCTAAATAAATTATATTAGCTCTCTTATATGATCGAGCACTTTATTTGATTTCTTTTCATATACAACCTGACACACTATATATATATATATAAATATATATATTGTTGAATATGACAGAGAACTTATGTCTGGATATCTTTGTGCGGGCAATTTCCAGCGTCTTGTCTGTCACATTCAACAATATTTGTCTTAAAGAGAAAATGCTGCCAATATATATATATCTATATATATATAAAACAAAAAATAAATTAGGATTTACCTTACTTTTAAAATCGTCCAAACCACTCAGAACGAAAAAGTTACATATTTATTTTTTATCTACTTGCATGCTTACACACACACACACACACACACACACACACACACACACACACACACACACACACACACACATATATATATAAGAATTTGTTGCTTCTTAATGTATATATTATTTTAATACTACTACTTATTTTATTTTTACTTCAAATATTTTATGATAAATATTTTAAGGGTTTCAGAAAGGATTTACATTGTCTACTGTTAGAAAAAATGGACCGTTATTCAAATAAATTGATATTCTAACAGTTTTATAGAATGTATTACATTTAAATATAGCTTTTATACATATAGACAGCGCATTGATTAGACAGATTTGCAATGTGAAGTGAGAAGATGATGCAAAAACATTAGAGGTAGACGTAATTTGTTTTAAAGATTTACTTTTTGATTGCAAATGATTCATTAGCAGAGTTCCTCTTACCATTTTTATGACAGTATCTTTTGGGAAGATCACAAAAGATATTTTCTGTAGACCAGTCTTAGTATTCGATACATATTCAGATGCTGCACTAAACATAACAGTTGCCACGATATCGGGTGGGTAACGCAAATTTCCAGTGCCAAATGCAGGGAAGGCAATATCTTGTAAATTCAATGTATCTGCTTTTTCAAGGCAGTTTTTCATCGTAGATTTGATTATCTAAAAAACAAAATACATTTTCTTTTAACAAACAAGAAAAACCTAATGTTATTGCATAAATCAAACTAAATTGCCAACAATAATTTTGGATTTGAAGGATCACGTGAAATGAATTTATTCATTTGAAATTATTTTAGAATGACTTGAAAGGCAACAATAAATATATTGTAAATGAAAATCCAAGATAAAAATAACTCGGACTTGTCTAGGAATACATTAAAACAAATATAGGTTTCATTATATTATTAAGGAGAGAGGGGGAAGATAAGAAACTCGGTATTGCCTATTATTAAGGAGGAAGATAAGAAAGTCAGTGTTTCTTAGCAATACATTAAAACAAAAATGTGTCGATGGAAGTTAAAAAAAAGTTCTAATGAAGGGCGATAACTGGTAACTGATGATTACATCTATCTATTGCATCAAGATGATTTAAGTTCAGGATGATTTTCAACAGTTCTCTGCCTCCTTGTTTGCCAGGGTCTTAGGGTTAGGTTAGGGTCTTCTGTTGACATTCCATGTTAAAACCTCATTATAAAGCAATAGTGATAATAAAGTCATATTTTTGGCAAAAGTAGAAACATTCTGTCAGAGCTGGTTAGATTTGCAAAGACAACTATCCATTGCACTTTACTACTATTAAAAACTTCCAAACATTCCGAAATGAAAGAATATAAAGAAATTATCAAATTTCTTGCGAACCCCATATAACATAATGACTGCGAACGTTGCCATTGCTTGAAACAGACCATCACGAAAACACAATAACATCTTTAAGTTTTCAAGCAATGCTCTTTAAATCAGAAAAGGCTTTGCACAGAACCAGTGTCACTCGCTGACCAACAAAAAAGAGCAAGTCTACATCATCGGAAGCAACAGTTGCCACATTATATCAGTTTTCCATCTCCTCGATGCTTCCCTTATACGAAGACAGAAAGGGAGATCTGCTTTATGTCCCAGTTGTCTTACCACGTCCTGGGAATTTTTATATTCCTGCACACACACACACACACACACACACACACACACTAAATAATAATAAGATAGATAAAAGTATTGCTTACATCTGGTGAACTCTGACTCCAGTGAGGTAAGCAAACATGAAACACTTTGCTGCAAGGTAAGTTATATCCATCAGTTACCACAATCCGCTGAGATGCAAAAGAATGCTTGTAACATTCTCTTTGTAATGCGTCTCCAGCATCTGCCAGAATGGCCTTGGAAATCGCTCCGGAATTTAGATCCAATGCAGAATTAGTTGTGTTGACAATGGCATCACACTGAAACGAAATACCCGTAAAATGTAGAGAATTAAAAAGAAATGTTTTTTAAATGTATTATATTGCCTACAAATCGCAAATAAACGAGTGGAGAAAGACTGATTTACAAAAAAGATCTAAAATACAAAAATAATGTGGATCTGTTTTCTGTGTTTTTAGGTGGGATATTATTGCATTAATATTATTATTCAATTATGTAAGATTTAGCATTTTACTTATTAAAGTTAGGATTATTTTAGAATGACTTGAAAGGCAACAATAAATATATTAAGCAGATATAAGCTTCATTATATTATTAAGGGCAGAGGAGGAAGATAAGAAATTCGGCATTGCTCGCGAATACATTGAATGTTCAGGTGAATTTCTTACATTTAAAAAATTATTTTTGATACAGTAAAACAAGAGACATAATGGGTAGGGTGGGTGAGTAAAAGGGGGTTGGGGGAGAAAGAGGGGAGGGAGATAGCGCTAGAAAGATTGATAGAGGGATAGGGAGAGGTTTAGCGAGAGAAGTTTTAAAAGAAAGATGTTACACACAATTTCAACCTCTTCTATTTTGTTGTTTATGGACCTGTGCAATGCCGGGTAGCCCTGCTAGTATACATCTAAAAGATTATGAAATGGGCGTAGAAAAATATTTATTTAGTATAGAGTTTTAAATCTATCTACAAAACATATGTGGAATACATTAAAACAAATATAGGTTTCATTATGTTATTAAGGGAAAGAAGAGGAAGATAAAAATCTTGGCGTTGCATTAAAATAAATATAGGTTTCATTATGTTATTAAGGGGTAGAGGGGGATCTATCTACAAAACATATGTGAAGTATTAAACTAAGAAAACACCATCAAAACAATTAGTAATAAAATAAAGTAATATACGTTGCTAAAATTATTTGTCAAAGTTTTATTGTATGTTTTATGTAATATTAAGGCTTAGTTTATTAGGCTATATCATTTTTTGCAGGGGTATGCGGTGTATAATTCCTTTCATGAAGTGATACCTTTGTTTTGTTCAATAATCCGAGCTCAATTTCAATTTTGGTTGCGTTTTTAACATTTCGGGCTGGTTTAGGTTTCACTGGTGGTGGTGGTGATTTGGATTTCACAACTTGATTATATGCGCCTGCAAAACAAGAAAGTAAAAAGGTTACTTCGGAAAGTGACAAACTGTTTGATTGGTCCTCTCTTGCATATATATACTAGAAAAAAACTATCTGCCTCCGAGCAGCAATTAATAAAGATGTAGTATTCTTTATAGAAAAACAAAGAAATAATTTAAATTTCAAATTTGAATAATTTGTAGAACAACAACAAAAAGATGATGGTCATGGTGTTATTTGATATATTCCAATGTTGAGGAAATTTACTGTGTATGAACATAGTCAAATTTTATTAATTAGGAAAGAAACTAAAAGGTTACTTTAACTGGTTTATTCGATATTCAAAGTCGAGGAATTTGATTTTGTATAAGCATAAAAATGAATTCCTCATTAAAAATTGGTTACATAATGAAATGAATAAACGAAAAAGTGAAACATAGATTTGTCAAATAAAGTCATTTGAAATGGTTACTTTGTGCTTTTCACCTTTATTATTAAAAACAGAAAATAAGACTTAATAAATAAAAAGAAAATAATTAATTTTTTTTATAATTTAGAAAGATGAGAGCAGTCTCTTCCCCCCCCCCCCCCCCCGGCTCTCATTTTTCTAAATTTCTTGTTCATAGGAAATGTAATAGCTGTTATCATTATCATCACCACTGCCATCGGCAACAACAAATTTAGTTTTCAAAAATTATAAAAGTATGTATTTAATTATCAATTTGTTAGTCATTGCGTTTTATGCAGACTTTATTTTTTCAAAGAAATTATTCTAAAGTAATGTTGTATTTGCTGTGTAAATGTACACATGTGTAAATGTACGCATGTGTGAATGTACACATGTGTAAATGTACGCATGTGTAAATGTACGCATGTGTGAATGCAACCGCAAACTAATAATCAAAAAGAAGTCATCATTTTGAATTCAAAATGTTTTCATTAAATTGCTTTAATTAATATTACTACTGATAATAATAAGAACGATGTTCATATCAAGAAAACTATTGCATATATATAATAAAAGAAGAGACTCAAATTAGAATTGCGCCAAACATTGATGTTTTATTCCTCCTTTCCCCCTTTCATATATATAATAAAAGAAGAGACTCAAATTAGAATTGCGCCAAACATTGATGTTTTATTCCTCCTTTCCCCCTTTCATATATATAATAAAAGAAGAGACTCAAATTAGAATTGCGCCAAACATTGATGTTTTATTCCTCCTTTCCCCCTTTCATATATATAATAAAAGAAGAGACTCAAATTAGAATTGCGCCAAACATTGATGTTTTATTCCTCCTTTCCCCCTTTCATATATATAATAAAAGAAGAGACTCAAATTAGAATTGCGCCAAACATTGATGTTTTATTCCTCCTTTCCCCCTTTCATATATATAATAAAAGAAGAAACTCAAATTAGAAATGAATTGTATAGAGGATGAATTTATTAGACACTGTTTAAAAAAATTAATATGCAAATGAAGTCTAGCCATGACTGTGTTTTGTAAGTTTTTCTCTCAGTATATATAGTGTATTTGAAAATATTTTGTTGTATTATTGAATTAAGTAAATCTAAAAGTTTTGATATAAATATAGTTTGGATAAATGAAAACCTTTCGAATTTATTCATTTAAATAAATGCGTGTGTGGTGGGGAAAAAACGTATATTTCTTCATTAGCAATGTTTTCATTTTTCATGTCCTCACTTTCACAACCGACATATATTAAGTAATACAATCAATTATATTAAGTAAAGGATCGGGGCGCATGAACATCAATAATATGTATGTGCTTGGTGAAATCCTTCTATTGAACTTATCATTATGAATTGTGGAATACATATTCTAATTAACAGTGTGAGTAACATGGGTACATTATTTTTTCGTAAATTTTACAATTTAGGAGGGCGCCACCGAAACTGTACCATAGACCCAAAGAAAGAAAAAACGTTAAAATTTAAAACTAATGCTATATTTATTGCTTATACCCGTCCTGAAATGGGTATTCTTCTAGTATATATATATATATATATGTTTCATGTATTGTATTAGTTTCTGTAGATGTTGAAACTCAACAAGTATAAATTTTTTTATTTATACAAAAATTACTGGTTACATATGTGCATACATGTTTCGGTTGTACTCTTCACAGTGAGTTAACCTCTTCAGACGATTTTACTTTATTATATATATATATATATATATATATATATATAATAAAGTAAAATCGTTTTTCTCATGTATCTTCAGACATATAGGTTTAGAACCAAAACCTTCATATGCTGATCTTTTCCACCAGCCACATATGCCAAAACCTTATGCGTGTTTCCAGAGAATATGCCTTCATTTCGTTTTCTTACAAATTTTCTTACATTTTTTTCTGAGTTAGCTGTTTCTCCTAAATAAGTTTTTCAAAACAAAGGTGGCAGCAATTTTGACTCGCATCTTATTATCTACTTCTACCGCCCCCAGTAACACCAAGATCTAATTGTTCATGAGATACTGATGCCATGAAGACTGTTTAATTTTTCATGCTACTCCTTTTCTCTGTTATCTGGTATGATTGACCCTCAGCCATCGCCTTCATGTATCTAGCGGCTTTACGTGAAAATCTACGGTGGGTGATTATTTTCTCTTTTGCCAAATTAATATAGATATTCACACACACACAATCATATATCAATCATATAATAAAATAAAATGTGATTTACCATCAGTGTATATTACTTATATTAACACCAAAATCTAATTGTTCATGAGATACTAAACTCCACTATAAAAATAGTGTCAAATTTAAAATTCTTATTTACTAATATGAAGAAAAAAAAAAGGAAAAGGATTTTGAGTATTGCATGCAAATTATTTGAGATCTACTTTCTAAGAGAGACAACCATGAAATGGAAGGGGAAAAACATTCTTACACATGGTCAAAGGGGTGCACGGGACCAACAAGATAAAGAATCACTGAGCCATTCTTTCAATGAAGAAGCGTTATATTACCTGTGCTGATGGCTGGAAATGCAATTGAACTACATTTATTTCGTTCTGCAGCTGATAGTGAATTTGTAACAGCCTCTGCAAGAGATTCAACTTCATAGCTTTTTCCATTGTGTTCCATGTTGGACCAACTGCATGAATAATTATTTTATTTTTTAACTTGCCAGCAGTTGTAACTTCTACACTTCCTTCCTGGAGGTATTTACTTGTTTTTCTGGCCATGATGTCATCACATTCAGTTTGAATTGTTGGACCACCTGTTAAATAAAAATTAAATAAAAGTGTGGAGTGATATTCCTAATTATTGCGTTACGGCTGTTTGATCGGCGCTCTCATAGAAATGAGGGCAACTCAAGAATACAAAAATGAACCTGACTTTTTTTTTTAAGAGAGCTCTGCTCTTATGGGTTTCTTAGAGATGGAGGGGGGGGGGGCACGTAATATTTGGCACATATATATATATATATATTATTATATATATATTATATATATATTATATATTATATATATATATTATATATATATTATATATTATATATATTATATATATATTATATATATATTATATATATATATATTATATATATATATATGTATTATATATATATATATATTATATATATATATTATATATATATATATATATTATATATATTATATATATATATTATATATATATATATATTATATATATTATATATATATATTATATATATATATATATATTATATATATATATGTATGTATATATAAAAAAAAATATATATATATATTATATATATATTGTATATTTGCGTGTGTTTTCTTTATTTTTATTTATTAAAAACAAGAAGAAGAAAAAATGATCTCAGTCGCTAAGTGGAGGAAGCTGTCAGACACGTTTTCCCCGTCGTTAACGAGAGGGGGGGGGGGGGTGAATCACTCATTCTTTTCCCTTTCTGAACTATTTCTTATGGGGTATAAGAATCCAGATTCTAAAATAATATTTTTTTTTTCATACCAAGGTTTTTCAGAGTGTTCATACTTAATGGCCGAGACAAACGAATAATCTCACTTTTTTGTAGGGTGGGCGTGATTTAGATGAGGGTCCATCATCAACTGAAAATTGAAAAAATCAGTAGTAAGCGGCTGTTGCGATGAAGCAAAAATGATTTCCAGAGGTTATCTTAAGAGGTGAAGTGCTGGACATCTGATGAGACTTATTGTCACTCAGATTAAAGGGTAGACCTACGGTCGTTGCTAGCGAGAAATCAATGGTAAACGGCTGTTGCCATGAGCTAAAAAATGATTTGCATGGATTATCGAAAGAGGTGGAGAGTGCTGAACATCTGATGAAACTTGTTGTCACTCAGATTCAAGGGAAGTCCAACGATCGATGCTAGCGAGAAATCAATAATAAACGGCTGTTGCGATGAGGCAAAAATGATTTGCAGGGTTGCGGAGTTCTGGACATCCGATCAGACTTGTATATTTTATATTACTCCAAGCTAAAAAAAATCATTAGATTTCCCAACATTTTGAATGTATCTTTTTTAAATTGAATATTAGGAAGAAGCAAGACAAACGCGGGAAATGCGACAGATCAAAGAATATCGTCGCCTTTTCGTCCTTGACAAAGAAATGTCTAGAGTCGTAAAAAGTGAAACCGATTCTAGTGGAGATTTGGGTGTCGGGGTCACGCGAATGCCAATCAGAAAGAGAGAGTGGAAAGGGGAGAGATAGAGATTTAGACGGCAACGCGAAGGGTGGAAATTGGAGAGATCGCCGCTTAAAAAAGCCGTCTATTATCTCAACTAGTTTGTACATTATAAACAGTTTGAATCTATCTATCTATCTATCTATCTATCTATCTATCTATCTATAATTATTATTATTAAATGTATCCACATAAGCTGTGCGGACAAAAGCCAACCAAAATAATTTAAACACGTAAAAATAAATTAATTTTTTTAAATAAAAAAAAATAATATTTTTTTGTACAATTATCAATAACTCTTTGTAATTTTTATTTCTTAACAACATTTTTTTTAAATTTTACGTTTAAAGATTTTACTTTGTAAATACTGCATTCTTTTAAAGATTACAGTATGGACAGTATAGAGAGATGTCTGCAGAATAGAAGACTATGAAAGAATGCATGAGTGCTTGGATTAGTAAATGTAGAACAGTTGAGATAACATGGTCAGTTCATAGGAGCAGGCCAAGAAAAATATGGTCCTGAGAGAAATAGGGTTAGATTAGTTTGGAAGTCAGGTACTAAAAGCCGTCCAACACATGCCAGCATGTAAAACAGACGTTAAACTGATGATGATGATGATGATGATGATACATAATTTCTCAGCTTAGTTGTGATGACCTAAGCGGAAGATTAAATCTGGAGAGTATAGCGAGATTTGTGCAGAAGAACAGGAGACTTGGATGGTATGGCCACTTTGGAATAATGCGTGAGAGTTCTTGGGTTAGTAGATGTAGAGCAGTTGAGGTAGCAGGGTCAGTTCACAGGGAAAACATGGAAAGAAGTGATAAAAATGGAGCTAAGGGATAAATAAAAATCTAGCCAGAGATAGGTTATTTTGGAAGTTAATTTCTTAAAGCCTCTTTCTCTCTCTCACTCACTCACTCACTCACTCACACACACACACACACACACACACACACTCTCTCTCTCCCTCTCCTGCTTAAATAATATTACTCTCTGTGGTACCCTTTTGTTTATAATGGACTATTCCAATAGACACCCTATGAAATAAGAGCGGTGTTCCGAACAACATACAGGGAAGGATGAGAATGATAGATAGACCCTTAATAAGAGATGGGTGTGTCACTTCATCAGTTAATTGCAAATTACAGCCAATTATAACAATGAAAATGGAAGTTTTTTTTACAAACATCAATCCCAAAACCGAGGAATATTTTAGCATGTATTTTGTGTGAAAAAAATCTGTGGTCTTCATTCCGGCATTTTTTGTGTACCATGAAACTTGTTGTAAAGTATCGATTTTAATGATTTTCTTGTTAGTAAAACATAGTTTAAGTACAAAAAATAATTTGTATGGAAGTAATTCCGGAACCGATCTCAGTCTAAATAATTTGGGTGACTGAAATAGGATTGAACCAATATTTTTAATTAGTAAAATAATCACCCATTTTTGGGCCAATATCTAACCAAATAGCGTTCGAAGGATATATAACAAGGGAATCATTCATATTCTGTATAAATTTCTACCACCTTTCCCTACATGGTGACTGAAGCATGCTTGCTTTGTTTTTCAAAACTGATAGAATTGAACTTCCAAAAAGTCAGCAAGGGGAATAATCCATAAACTGTCTAAACTTCTACCACCCCTTTCCTACATGACAACTGAATCATGCTTGTTTTATGTTTTACTAATGTATTAAATTGAATTTGAAAAAAATCAGCAAGGGGACTAATTCATATCCTGTGTAAACTCCTACCACCCTTCCCCTTTGGGGCATTTCTTCCTACTGTGTCACTCTCGTGGCGCAAAAAGTGTATTTCCTAAATAAATAATACTTGGGTTTTGATCTTCTTGAAAAAGTTTAAAAAAAAACAACTTGTTAAAGCTTTTTATACATTTTTTAAAGTAAGAAAATTGTCATAGTAGCCCCTGGATATGGGCTGCTCCTCATGATATATTATGTGGATACATGAAATAATAATAATAATTATATAGATAGATAGATAGAGAGATTCAACATTTTTATAATATACAAACTAGCTGAGATAATAGACCCGATTCCCACCCGTTGCGTGGCCTGGTAAATACAGCTAGTCCCTCTATCGCTCCATTCTCCCCTCCCCCTCTACTTTTCTGGTTGGCATTCGCGTGACCCCAAATCCCAACTAGAATTGGTTTCAGTGTTTACGACTTGAGATATTTGCTTCTTGCCAATATTCAATTTAGAAAAGATACACTAAAAATGTTGGGAAATCTAACGAGTTCCTTAGAGTATACTTATGGCAAGTAAGCTACATATTTAAAATTATCTTTCTCTAAAAAAAACCCTCCAACCTGGGTAAAGGCAGGTAAATACAGCTAGACTCCCCTCCTTCTCTCTCTCTCTCTCTCTCTCTCTCTCTCTCTCTCTCTCTCTCTCTCTCTCTCTCTCTCTCTCTGACATATATATTTTTTTTATTGAATTTTTTTATCGCAACAGCCGTTTACAATAGATTCCCCGCTAGCAACGACCGTTAGTCTTCTCTGGAATCTGAGTGACAGCAAGCCTCATCAGATCTCCAGCACTCTCGACCTCTTTCGATAACCCCTGCAAATGATCTTTGCTTTATAGCAACAACCGTTTACCATTGATTTCTCGCTAGCAACAATCGTTGGTTTTCCCTTGAAAGTCTCACTAAGTATCTAGCGTGTAGACGTCTGTAAGAAAAACGTAAGTACAAAATAAATGATTACAAATGATCGAATATTGAAATTAGTACAAATAAAATCAAACTGGCTGACTGTCGACATAATAGACTTGCTATCACTTGATCTCTAACGTATTGGGTGATTTTTCGTATTAGTCGATATATATATATATATACTTTCCATTGTACTTAAAAAATCCTTATGTATTTAAAAAAAATGTTGTCTTGTCATGAAATAAATTTCTCATTTATTTTTTTTGTAACTGTAATTGAGTGTGTTTATCTCTGGTGGCCATCTTGTCTAAAAATAGTTTTTACTAAAAACCCGACTTATATTTCAAACTCAAATTCCAACGTCTTTGCTCACACGTCGGTTGCCAATAACTCGGGGGAATCAGCGAGAGATTAATCCTACTTAAAGGCAGCTGACTTAAAGAGTTCGACTTTGAAAAAGAACATTGCATTGAAGCAACGATGACAGCTGTGTTAATACTACATTTAAAAAAAAATTATTGACAATTAATTAACGTGGACGTCTGTAAGAATAAGGAGGCTTGTTGTCACTTCAACGTAGCGTAGGTGCTGTACAAACCGGCTATTAATATCTAAACTACCAACTTGTGTTTAATTAGTCGTATATAATAAATTCGCCATTAAATAACCTCCAGAATAGGTTATTACGCCACTAAACAGATAACACCAACCAACACACACAATCCAATAAATATTATTACTTAAAATAAAACCCACATACAGACTGTTTCGCTATATCACACCTCTTCAGTGCGGCTAGACCAGCTCGTGTCTTAAACAAGGATGGAAACTCATATATCGTAAGAAAAAACACAAGTCGTCATCAAATAAATTGTCTAAATAATGTTTTAGTAAAAACAAACGTTATAAAAGTTACGTATAGGCGAGAATTACAGACACGATAACATTAAACAGTTAAACTTATAATAATTACACACAAACACACACATATATATAAAGGTGGAGAAAGTTTGAATTACCTACAAGAGGCACCATTTTCGGGTGTCTTCGGTCTCTCTGTAAAGGGGTTTGCAGAACAACCTGACATGAGGATACTTTCCCCTACAAGTAAATTGCTATCTTTAAATTCTGAAATACGCGAGCAAATTCCGGCAAAACTGTCGCTCATCTTGAAAAGCACGCTGGCTTGGCTAAGTAAAAGTGACGCTAACAAATGCATTGATAATAAATCTTACAGTCAGTAAAGACAAGGGAAAATTATATAGATAAGTAGAAAAGTGAATTTTCTTGCGTTTGGTAACAGTTATTTGTTGTATATTCGTTTACTATGCGGCACAATCGCACAATTTTAAGGACATTTAAAAAAAATCCCTATCAACAAACAAAATCAAAGGATTTAATTGTATTTAACGAATCGGTTCAAATCGGTAGTATGTCTCCACCCGACCAACGGGGCCGGGTAACACGGCTCGTCTATATTTGAATGTTAGCTTTTAAGCTGGGCCGAAAGGAGGAACGGATATCTAACACACTACAACCCTTTGATGTCTACATTAACATGTCGCCATGTAAACTCTTACTGTCTGGCAACCTCCGTTTATCGACGACGGGCGAAATAAAACTTCCAAGCTTAGAAAATTAGTTAAAATTATTGAGCTCTTTCCCAAAAAAACAAAAACAAAACAGCCTCTGTAAATGAGATGATTTTAAAAATATCCTACTTAAAAATTTCAAAGTGTAATATCTGTTCAGTAATTAACTAAAAAATAAAACTGAGATTCTATTTTTTAGGCGATTACTTTTATATTAGCGGTAGTGTTGCAGTATAGTCAACATCCGAGAAATCGAATAAAAAATACGACTAATAACTGTCACCAAACGCATTGAAATTTAATTTTCTACCGACCTGTATACTTTCTGAAACTTTAAAAAGTTTTATTTATCAAAAAAAAAAAAAAGATTTCGTTTAATACTCTATTTCACACCCACTAAAAATTTAAACATGACTTCCTAGATTTTTCGTTCGCCTTCGATATCTAACAATTAACCTAGACAGCCAATCTTATTTTGAAATGAAAACTTTAAAACAGTTTCCGTACGTCAAATGTGTACAGGTCGGTACAAAATTAAAGGTTATTGTTTTGCAAAAGTTATTAGCTGGAGAAAGAAGAGAATTTTAAAAAAAGACAGCGGAGAAACGGTCAGAGAACTATTTTTCGTATTGTTCCAGGAAATCGTTGGCGATTTTAAATTAAGCAACGCTGGATGGCATCACAGAACAAAATCGCATTACGTTAATCATTTTAAAATGTTACCACTGGTTTCATATGTGATGTTGTTAATTTTAGGTTGTTGTGTTTTTGTGTAGATAGCTTCGAGTATTTTTAATTTTTTTAATTGGTTTCGGAATGTATAATTTTAGTGTTATTAACTAGAATTTGTCTTAAATCGGAGGGAGGGCAGTTCTGTTTTTGTAGATGTTGGTAAATTAAGCTAGAGTTTACATTATTTACTATAAGAAATTTAAAACCCAAAATCTTGTAGTAACAAACAATTCCTCCTCAACTCAAACACCACTAGAAAGAACCAATGTTATTTATAAGTTTAAATGCCCTTTGGGAGAATGTAACTCCCATAATAATAATAATAAAGCTAATACCTACATTGGTTTTACAAACACTACCCTATCCCGCCGCCTCACTATGCATCTTGTAAACTGCATGCTACTATACTTGAACTTTTCAAATATAACTGCTTTTTTGCCCTTCCTGCTCCGATCTTAACAGTCGTCAAACAGCATTCTCTTTCTTTTCTCTTTCTTGTGTTTTATTTAATCTAATGTCTAACACTCTTATTATTATCGCTGTTCAATGATATGCGGGGACACTTTGGTGATCGTCTCATCAGGTGTGATCCTGAATGGTATTAACATTCATTGGACCTTAAGCGCCTCCCCCTCCCCCCCCCCCCGATATTTATCTCAAAGATAATATCAGTGGCGTTCTGGATGGTGCTCTCCGGCATTTGTGAAAATGGAAGAGAAATTCTTTAAACAATGAGGTATTCTTCTTGTCTGTTTCTTTGATTCATATCTCTTAGTCTGGTTTCCTAAGGGACATAAATCCGTGAATAAGAATTAGAGTTACCGTGTCTTGTCTCGTAATATTTAAATTAGTTTTTTGGCACTTTTGAACAAAATGGGGAGATAACTCTCGTTAAGGATGTTTTCTTTATCTCCCTTGCCTATTCTGCACCAAATATTGATGTTTTTGTTTTTGTTCCCTTGCCTATTCTGCTCGAATCACTCTTTCTCTTATAACTAAGAAAACGGTTCAGCGAAAATTGTTTTTCAATTCTGTGGAGGACAGTTTCGTATTTGCTTTTGTCAATTGTTGCATCGTATTTGTTCACTAAAAAGGTTGAAAATAAGACGAGAATACAATAAGTATAACAATAAAATTAAAAAAAAAACAGGAATTTATTTGTTTTAAAAAAATACACTTTACATAAATCTGCGTGTTTTTTTTTGTTTTTTTTTTGTTTTTTTTCTATTTTCTTTTTGTGTTTTCCATTTCAGAAACCCGGGTTCAATTTTGTGGAGTCGCATGATAGATATCATTTACCAACAACGTCTGTTCCTGTAGACTATCGACTAAATGGCTGTTGGTTCGATCCCTGGCTTGGGATATGTGCTGATCTAGCCACACTGAATAGCTGTGATACAGCGAAACAGTCCGTTCTCGGGTGGAGTACTGTGATATCGCCTGCTACTAATTTAACGTAATGCAAAGCTCTGTCAAAAAAACAAAAACAAATAGAGCACTGTAAAGTGTCTGTCAACGTTTATAAGAACATGATAGATATCATTTATTTTGATTCAAGTAACCCTAACCATAATCCTAAACTCGTCTATTTATACTGCTCCTTTTTGGAGTTTTTATTTAGCAGAAAGAAAGCAGGGCACTCAAGAAAGGAGCCCTGTGTAAGAGGTATACTTCAATTAGTTTATTGTAAACATTTTGAATTGATTCTCTCGGCTCTTCGCTGTTCGTTTCAAATTCGCGCTTCGTCCTCATTTCCGTTATGAAAAACGCAAATCCGTTTCAAACTGTTCTGTTTCAGGTCAACGTTTCTTTCCGAGAAACAAACACGCGTCGTGTTCGGCTAATTCGCGGCGGCGGCGACGGCGACAACACTTTGATCATCGAATGTCTTTTGACGCCGACGTACTTGCTTCTTCTTCGCTGGCAGTCGATCGGAGATGCGATGGTGTCAGTGGCGTGGAGAGCGGGAAAAAAAACAAATAAAAATAACAAAAAGGTTATAAAAAGTGTAAAATTCAATCCCTATTCTCTATCTGTCTGTCTCGCTCTCTCAACTTTGATACAGAAAACTAAGAATTTTACAATTTTTATTTATTTATTCATTCTCTATATATATACAATTTTGACACCTGCGAGCCGCGCCAACGGGAAAGAGAATTTATACTTATTTTAAAATAAAGTTATTTTTTTTTTTTATTATTTAAGTTCTTAATATCTTCAAATATTTACCTATTTACGGCATATCAATACTTTTCGGGTTATTTAATGTCGAATCCAGTCATTTTTTAAAAAGGTTTTATTAAAATTCGATGGTGAGCGGCTGTTGCGGTAACGCAAAACCATTTGCAATAGTTGTCGAAAGAGGTTAAAAGTACTGGAAATCGGGGAAGACTTGTCTCACTCAGACTCCAGGGAACAACACCGGTTATTATCGGTGAGTAAGAGAATTTATTCAAAATGTTTACTAGATGACGTACTGAGATAATAATTACTAACTACCTTTTAAAAATTAAAATGCTATCTTTCTGTTAAATAAAAACTCCGGATATGAGCACTCTTGATAGGTGAGATAGAGCGGGTGAGAACATACCATTCAATTCATAACTGTAGGAGGAAGGGAAGAATATATGGATTCATACCTTTGCTAAGGGTTTTAGTAAATGTAATGCTGTTTTCCTTCTCTTGCATCGGTTGCCCAATCAAGGTTTATGAGTACAGTCTGCAATACTATTTATTTCATAGCTTTCGAGATGATATATCAGGGGTGGGCCAACTTTTCATTAAAAAAAAAAATTTTTTTTACTGGGCCGCATAGTATATTTTCCAATATAAATGATATCTGAAATAACCGAAATATATGGATTGCAAAGCGAAAATGCAATCATTTTTCATTTACTAGCATTTTGAAGGGCCGCATGAACTACATTGCCGGGCCACATGCGGCCCGCGGGCCGTAGTTTTCCCACCTCTGGGATATATAGATGCACACGTTCCCGCTGGGTATTAGTGAAAGGTTATGTTGTTTTTCGTTCCTTACACTAGATAGCCTGCGTGACTGAATGAAAGTATATATATATATATATATATATATATATATATATATATATATATATGTATATGTATATATATATATATATATATATATGTATATATATATATATATATATATATGTATATATATATGTATATATATATATATGTATATATATAATTATATATATATATATATATATATATATATATATATATATATATATATGTATATGTATATATGTGTATATATATAGAGAGATATGTATATATGTATATCACGCAGACTCCAGGGGACAACACCGGTTATTATCGGTGAGTAAGATAATTTATTCGAAATGTTTACTAGATGACGTACAGATAGGGGCCTGAGATAATAATTACTAAGTTCCTTTTAAAAATTAAAATGTTATATTTCTGTTAAATAAAAACACCGGAAATGAGCACTCTAGATAGTGGAGATACATATATTGGCAAAATTGTCGCCCATCATTAAAAGCACGCTGTCTTTGCTAAGTAAAAGTGACACTAACCAACGCATAGATAATAATCTTACAATCAGTAAACATACGTGAAAATTAGAAATATCAAATATTGGCAGGGATTTGGTCGCATCTTTCAAGATAGTAAAAAAACATTTTAAAGGGGATAGTGAAACCGTCAGCCTAAGGCTGAGGGTGATTGCCAATCGAATGACGTTTAACTTTTTTCATTATTATCTTTTAAGGCTGAAATACGCGAGAAAATCCCGGCAAAATTGTCGCAAATCATTAAAAGCACGCCGCCTTTGCTAAGTAAAAGTGACGCTAACAAACGCATAGATAATACATCTTACAATCAGTAAACATACGTGAAAACCATATAAAAATATCAATTTTCTTACATTTGGTAACAGTTATATTAGTTTACTATGCGGCACAATCACCAGAATTTTATTTAAAACAATGTGACCTATTAGCTCATCATATAACGAACGTTAAGCATTACAACTTTGACCAAATTGGCTCGGATTCGCGATTAAATAACCCAAAAGAGGTTGATACGCTGTAAAACAAAAATAACCACGCCGAACACCAAGAATAAATATTTAAACATATAAAGAACTTGAAGCAATCAAAGTTTTACTAAAATGACCGGATTCGGCGTTAAATAACAGAAAAACGGTGGATATGCCACAAAACAGCCGAACCCAACATAAGTTGTTGATATGCCGTTAAAAAAAAACCCCAAAATAATCCTATCCTCCTCCGAAAATGAAAAGTTTTTATTTTTTTATTTCTTCATTTTAATCTTTAACAAAACAAAATCTTATGTTTTATTTATTCGTTCCCTCCCCCATTTCGGCCTCCCGACTTGGTATCCACTCGGCGGCGTTAACGTTTTTATTACAGTCACATTAGTGAAAATATTAAAGTTTGTTTGTTTGGAAAGAAAGTTGAAATATAGAATGATTTTGACACCTGCGAGCCGGGCCGACGAGAAAGAGAATTTATACTTATTTTAAGATATAGTAATTTTTTTTATTCAAGTTCTTAATATCTTCAAATATTTACCTATTTACTTATTCAAATTCAATGGTAAGCGACTGTTACGATAACGCAAAACCATTTGCAATAGTTATCGAAAGAGGTTAAGTGTACTGGAAATCGGGGAAGACTTATTCTCACTCAGACTCCAGGGAACAACACCGGTTATTATCGGTGAGTAAGAGAATGTATTAAAAATGGTTACTAGGTGATGTACAAATAGGGGCCTAAGATAATAATTACTAACTTCCTTTTAAAAATTTAAATTCTATCTTTCTGTTAAATAAAAACACCGGAAATGAGACCTCTGAATAGGGGAAATAGATATATTAGCAGGGATTTGGTCGCATCTTTCAAGATAGTAAAAAAACATTTTAAAGGGGATAGTGAAACCGTCAGGCTAAGGCTGAGGGTGATTGCCAATCGAATTAAGTTTAACTTTTTTCATTATTATCTTTTAAGGCTGAAATACGCGAGAAAATCCCGGCAAAATTGTCGCCCATCATTAAAAGCACGCTTCATTTGCTAAGTAAAAGTGACGCTAACAAACGCATAGATAATACATCTTACAATCAGTAAACATACGTGAAAACCATATAGAAATATCAATTTTCTTGCATTTGGTAACAGTTATATTCGTTAACTATGCGGCACCATCGCAAGAATTTCAGTTAAAGAAAAGAAATAAAATAATGTGACCTATTATCTCATCCATTGAGAATGTGTTAAATTGTTTGAATAATAAAAAAGTGAGTTTGTAAAGCCAGCTGAATATAAATAAATTCCCAAATTGATCTCTCTCTCTCTCTCTCTCTCTCTCTCTCTGCTTTCTTACACAGAAAACGCACCTGGATTCGCACTTAAAAGCTAACTGTAGCCCCTGGCCACAAGACCCTCAACAGACGCAACAAGAGATTTTCACGGACTACTAAACACCACGTCCGTATATACGCACTGCTAACCGAACACTCTCGAACGTACATACTTTCTCACGAACAAAACAGGCACGCTAATATACATACATATCTTCATGCCTATCCCATTTATACACACATAAATGCACGCAGGACAGCGTACTCAATTATTAGCCATCTTGTTAAGTCACAGGAAGTAAGGTACCTAACGTAAACGAGTGACTAAACAAGATTCCTCAAAAGCGATGTTTACGGTAATTTAAAATACTTATATTCTATATTAAATATTAATTTTTCATCGGAAATAAGTCATAAATGAGTAGCTAAAGCAAAATAAATTGTTTTTGACGAATTTACCAACGGAATTTCTTTTAAAATAATTTATGTCGCCAATCGTCACATTTAACATCTGCTTCTTCTTCTTCTTCTTCTTCTTCTTCTTCTTCTTCTTCTTCATCTTATTAAAATTAGTAGTAGTAGTAGTAGTAGTAGTAGTAGTAGTATCAACTTGCTAGTTCTCACACAGGTAATCATCGATTATTACTCACCGATAATAACCGGTGTTATTCCCTGGAGTCTGAGTGAGAATAAGTCTTCCCCGATTTCTAGTACTCTTAACCTCTTCCGATAACTATTGCAAATGGTTTTGGGTTATCGCAACAGCCGCTTACCATGTAATTTGAATAAAAACTTTTACAAAAATGACTGGATTCGGCATTAAATAACCCGAAAAGGATTGATATGCCGTAAAACCAAACAAAACAACATAGGTAAATATTTGAAGATAGTAAGAACTTGAATTAAAAAAAAATAACTATATCTAAAAATAAGTATACATTCTCTTTCTCGTCGGCCCGGCTCGCAGGTGTCAAAATAATTCTATATTTCAACATTCTTTCCAAAGAAAACAAACTTTAAAATGCACCAAATATTGATGTTTTTGTTTTTTCCCTAATCGTTTTGCAAATACATCAATTTTCTCTTGCAAAAAGACCAAACCTACACACATGAATGAATACTTAAACATATAACGAACGTTAAGCATTAAAACTTTGACCAAATTGTCCGTAATCGCGATTAAATAACCCGAAAGAGGTTGATATGCTGTAAAACAAAAATAACCACGCCGAACACCAAGAATAAATATTTAAACATATAAAGAACTTGAAGCAATCAAAGTTTTACTAAAATGACCAGATTCGGCGTTAAATAACAGGAAAACGGTGGATATGCCACAAAACAGCCGAACCCAACATAAGTTGTTGATATGCCGTTAAAAAAAAACAAAAATAATCCTATCCTCCTCCGAAAATGAAAAGTTTTTATTTTTTTATTTCTTCATTTTAATCTTTAACAAAACAAAATCTTATGTTTTATTTATTCGTTCCCTCCCGACGTGGTATCCGCTGAAACGACAGTCGGCGGCGTTAACGTTTTTATTACAGTCACATTAGTGAAAATATTAAAGTTTGTTTTGTTTAGAAAGAAAGTTGAAATATAGAATGATTTTATCACTTGCGAGCCGGGCCGACGAGAAAGAGAATTTATACTTATTTTAAAATATAGAAATTTTTTTCATTCAAGTTCTTAATATCTTCAAATATTTACCTATTTACTTATTTAAATTCAATGGTAAGCGACTGTTACGATAACGCAAAACCATTTGCAATAGTTATCGAAAGAGGTTAAGTGTACTGGAAATCGGGGAAGACTTATTCTCACTCAGACTCCAGGGAACAACACCGGTTATTATCGGTGAGTAAGAGAATGTATTCAAAATGTTTACTAGGTGATGTACAAATAGGGGCCTAAGATAATAATTACTAACTTCCTTTTAAAAATTAAAATGCTATCTTTCTGTTAAATAAAAACACCGGAAATGAGACCTCTGAATAGGGGAAATAGATATATTAGCAGGGATTTGGTCGCATCTTTCAAGATAGTAAAAAAACATTTTAAAGGGGATAGTGAAACCGTCAGCCTAAGGCTGAGGGTGATTGCCAATCGAATTAAGTTTAACTTTTTTCATTATTATCTTTTAAGGCTGAAATACGCGAGAAAATCCCGGCAAAATTGTCGCCCATCATTAAAAGCACGCTGCCTTTGCTAAGTAAAAGTGACGCTAACAAACGCATAGATAATACATCTTACAATCAGTAAACATACGTGAAAACCATATAGAAATATCAATTTTCTTGCATTTGGTAACAGTTATATTCGTTAACTATGCGGCACAATCGCAAGAATTTCAGTTAAAGAAAAGAAATAAAATAATGTGACTTATTATCTCATCTATTGAGAATGTGTTAAATTGTTTGAATAATAAAAAAGTGAGTTTGTACAGCCAGCTGAATATAAATAAATCCCCAAATTGATCTCTCTCTCTCTCTCTCTCTCTCTCTCTCTCTCTCTCTCTCTCTCTCTCTCTCTCTCTCTCTCTCTCTGCTTTCTTACACAGAAAACGCACCTGGATTCGCACTTAAAAGCTAACTGTAGCCCCTGGCCACAAGACCCTCAACAGACGCAACAAGAGATTTTCACGGACTACTAAACACCACGTCCGTATATACGCACTGCTAACCGAACAATCTCGAACGTACATACTTTCTCACTAACAAAACAGGCACGCTAATATACATACATATCTTCATGCCTATCCCATTTATACACACATAAACGCACACAGGGCAGCGTACTCAATTATTAGCCATCTTGTTAAGTCACAGGAAGTAAGGTACCTAACGTAAACAAGTGACTAAACAAGATTCCTCAAAAGCGATGTTTACGGTAATTTAAAATACTTATATTCTATATTAAATATTAATTTTTCACCGGAAATAAGTCACAAATGAGTAGCTAAGGCAAAATAAATTGTTTTTGACGAATTTACCAACGGAATTTCTTTTAAACTAATTTATGTCGCCAATCGTCACATTTAACATCTTCTTCTTCTTCTTCATCTTATTATTATTATTAAAATAAGTAGTAGTAGTAGTAGTAGTAGTAGTATCAACTTGCTAGTTCTCACACAGGTAATCATCGATTATTACTCACCGATAATAACCGGTGTTGTTCCCTGGAGTCTGAGTGAGAATAAGTCTTCCCCGATTTTTAGTACTCTTAACCTCTTTCGATAACTATTGCAAATGGTTTTGGGTTATCGCAACAGCCGCTTACCATGTAATTTGAATAAAATTTTTTACAAAAATGACTTGATTCGGCATTAAATAACCCGAAAAGGATTGATATGCCGTAAAACCAAACAAAACAACATAGGTAAATATTTGAAGATAGTAAGAACTTGAATTTAAAAAAATTACTATATCTTAAAATAAGTATACATTCTCTTTCTCGTCGGCCCGGCTCGCAGGTGTAAAAATAATTCTATATTTCAACTTTCTTTCCAAAGAAAACAAACTTTAAAATGCACCAAATATTGATGTTTTTGTTTTTTCCTTAATCGTTTTGCAAATACATCAATTTTCTCTTGCAAAAAGACTAAACCAACACACATGAATGAATACTTAAACATATAACGAACGTTAAGCATTAAAACTTTGACCAAATTGTTCGGATTCGCGATTAAATAACCCGAAAGAGGTTGATATGCTGTAAAACAAAAATAACCACGCCGAACACCAAGAATAAATATTTAAACATATAAAGAACTTGAAGCAATCAAAGTTTTACTAAAATTACCAGATTCGGCGTTAAATAACAGGAAAACGGTGGATATGCCACAAAACAGCCGAACCCAACATAAGTTGTTGATATGCCGTTAAAAAAAAAACCCAAAATAATCCTATCCTCCTCCGAAAATGAAAAGTTTTTATTTTTTTATTTCTTCATTTTAATCTTTAACAAAACAAAATCTTATGTTTTATTTATTCGTTCCCTCCCGACTTGGTATCCGCTGAAACGACAGTCGGCGGCGTTAACGTTTTTATTACAGTCACATTAGTGAAAATATTAAAGTTTGTTTTGTTTAGAAAGTTGAAATATAGAATGATTTTATCACTTGCGAGCCGGGCCGACGAGAAAGAGAATTTATACTTATTTTAAAATATAGAAATTTTTTTCATTCAAGTTCTTAATATCTTCAAATATTTACCTATTTACTTATTCAAATTCAATGGTAAGCGACTGTTACGATAACGCAAAACCATTTGCAATAGTTATCGAAAGAGGTTAAGTGTACTGGAAATCGGGGAAGACTTATTCTCACTCAGACTCCAGGGAACAACACCGGTTATTATCGGCGAGTAAGAGAATGTATTCAAAATGTTTACTAGGTGATGTACAAATAGGGGCCTAAGATAATAATTACTAACTTCCTTTTAAAAATTAAAATGCTATCTTTCTGTTAAATAAAAACACCGGAAATGAGACCTCTGAATAGGGGAAATAGATATATTAGCAGGGATTTAATCGCATCTTTCAAGATAGTAAAAAAACATTTTAAAGGGGATAGTGAAACCGTCAGCCTAAGGCTGAGGGTGATTGCCATCGAATTAAGTTTAACTTTTTTCATTATTATCTTTTAAGGCTGAAATACGCGAGAAAATCCCGGCAAAATTGTCGCCCATCATTAAAAGCACGCTGCCTTTGCTAAGTAAAAGTGACGCTAACAAACGCATAGATAATACATCTTACAATCAGTAAACATACGTGAAAACCATATAGAAATATCAATTTTCTTGCATTTGGTAACAGTTATATTCGTTAACTATGCGGCACAATCGCAAGAATTTCAGTTAAAGAAATAAAATAATGTGACCTATTATCTCATCCATTGAGAATGTGTTAAATTGTTTGAATAATAAAAAAGTGAGTTTGTAAAGCCAGCTGAATATAAATAAATCCCCAAATTGATCTCTCTCTCTCTCTCTCTCTCTCTCTCTCTCTCTCTCTCTCTCTCTCTCTCTCTCTCTCTCTCTGCTTTCTTACACAGAAAACGCACCTGGATTCGCACTTAAAAGCTAACTGTAGCCCCTGGCCACAAGACCCTCAACAGACGCAACAAGAGATTTTCACGGACTACTAAACACCACGTCCGTATATACGCACTGCTAACCGAACACTCTCGACCGTACATACTTTCTCACGAACAAAACAGGCACGCTAATATACATACATATCTTCATGCCTATCCCATTTATACACACATAAATGCACGCAGGACAGCGTACTCAATTATTAGCCATCTTGTTAAGTCACAGGAAGTAAGGTACCTAACGTAAACGAGTGACTAAACAAGATTCCTCAAAAGCGAAGTTTACGGTAATTTAAAATACTTATATTCTATATTAAATATTAATTTTTCACAGGAAATAAGTCACAAAGGAGTAGCTTTGACGAATTTACCAACGGAATTTCTTTTAAAATAATTTATGTCGCCAATCAGAACATTTAACATCTTCTTCTTCTTCTTCTTCTTCTTCTTCATCTTATTATTATTATTAAAATAAGTAGTAGTAGTAGTAGTAGTAGTAGTAGTATCAACTTGCTAGTTCTCACACAGGTAATCATCGATTATTACTTACCGATAATAACCGGTGTTGTTCCCTGGAGTCTGAGTGAGAATAAGTCTTCCCCGATTTTTAGTACTCTTAACCTCTTTCGATAACTATTGCAAATGGGTTTGGGTTATCGCAACAGCCGCTTACCATGTAATTTGAATAAAAACTTTTACAAAAATGACTGGATTCGGCATTAAATAACCCGAAAAGGATTGATATGCCGTAAAACCAAACAAAACAACATAGGTAAATATTTGAAGATAGTAAGAACTTGAATTTAAAAAATTACTATATCTTAAAATAAGTATACATTCTCTTTCTCGTCGGCCCGGCTCGCAGGTGTAAAAATAATTCTATATTTCAACTTTCTTTCCAAAGAAAACAAACTTTAAAATGCACCAAATATTGATGTTTTTGTTTTTTCCTTAATCGTTTTGCAAATACATCAATTTTCTCTTGCAAAAAGACTAAACCAACACACATGAATGAATACTTAAACATATAACGAACGTTAAGCATTAAAACTTTGACCAAATTGTTCGGATTCGCGATTAAATAACCCGAAAGAGGTTGATATGCTGTAAAACAAAAATAACCACGCCGAACACCAAGAATAAATATTTAAACATATAAAGAACTTGAAGCAATCAAAGTTTTACTAAAATGACCAGATTCGGCGTTAAATAACAGGAAAACGGTGGATATGCCACAAAACAGCCGAACCCAACATAAGTTGTTGATATGCCGTTAAAAAAAAACAAAAATAATCCTATCCTCCTCCGAAAATGAAAAGTTTTTATTTTTTTATTTCTTCATTTTAATCTTTAACAAAACAAAATCTTATGTTTTATTTATTCGTTCCCTCCCGACTTGGTATCCGCTGAAACGACAGTCGGCGGCGTTAACGTTTTTATTACAGTCACATTAGTGAAAATATTAAAGTTTGTTTTGTTTAGAAAGTTGAAATATAGAATGATTTTATCACTTGCGAGCCGGGCCGACGAGAAAGAGAATTTATACTTATTTTAAAATATAGAAATTTTTTTCATTCAAGTTCTTAATATCTTCAAATATTTACCTATTTACTTATTCAAATTCAATGGTAAGCGACTGTTACGATAACGCAAAACCATTTGCAATAGTTATCGAAAGAGGTTAAGTGTACTGGAAATCGGGGAAGACTTATTCTCACTCAGACTCCAGGGAACAACACCGGTTATTATCGGCGAGTAAGAGAATGTATTCAAAATGTTTACTAGGTGATGTACAAATAGGGGCCTAAGATAATAATTACTAACTTCCTTTTAAAAATTAAAATGCTATCTTTCTGTTAAATAAAAACACCGGAAATGAGACCTCTGAATAGGGGAAATAGATATATTAGCAGGGATTTAATCGCATCTTTCAAGATAGTAAAAAAACATTTTAAAGGGGATAGTGAAACCGTCAGCCTAAGGCTGAGGGTGATTGCCATCGAATTAAGTTTAACTTTTTTCATTATTATCTTTTAAGGCTGAAATACGCGAGAAAATCCCGGCAAAATTGTCGCCCATCATTAAAAGCACGCTGCCTTTGCTAAGTAAAAGTGACGCTAACAAACGCATAGATAATACATCTTACAATCAGTAAACATACGTGAAAACCATATAGAAATATCAATTTTCTTGCATTTGGTAACAGTTATATTCGTTAACTATGCGGCACAATCGCAAGAATTTCAGTTAAAGAAATAAAATAATGTGACCTATTATCTCATCCATTGAGAATGTGTTAAATTGTTTGAATAATAAAAAAGTGAGTTTGTAAAGCCAGCTGAATATAAATAAATCCCCAAATTGATCTCTCTCTCTCTCTCTCTCTCTCTCTCTCTCTCTCTCTCTCTCTCTCTCTCTCTCTCTCTGCTTTCTTACACAGAAAACGCACCTGGATTCGCACTTAAAAGCTAACTGTAGCCCCTGGCCACAAGACCCTCAACAGACGCAACAAGAGATTTTCACGGACTACTAAACACCACGTCCGTATATACGCACTGCTAACCGAACACTCTCGACCGTACATACTTTCTCACGAACAAAACAGGCACGCTAATATACATACATATCTTCATGCCTATCCCATTTATACACACATAAATGCACGCAGGACAGCGTACTCAATTATTAGCCATCTTGTTAAGTCACAGGAAGTAAGGTACCTAACGTAAACGAGTGACTAAACAAGATTCCTCAAAAGCGAAGTTTACGGTAATTTAAAATACTTATATTCTATATTAAATATTAATTTTTCACAGGAAATAAGTCACAAAGGAGTAGCTTTGACGAATTTACCAACGGAATTTCTTTTAAAATAATTTATGTCGCCAATCAGAACATTTAACATCTTCTTCTTCTTCTTCTTCTTCTTCTTCTTCTTCTTCTTCTTCTTCTTCTTCATCTTATTATTATTATTAAAATAAGTAGTAGTAGTAGTAGTAGTAGTAGTAGTAGTATCAACTTGCTAGTTCTCACACAGGTAATCATCGATTATTACTTACCGATAATAACCGGTGTTGTTCCCTGGAGTCTGAGTGAGAATAAGTCTTCCCCGATTTTTAGTACTCTTAACCTCTTTCGATAACTATTGCAAATGGGTTTGGGTTATCGCAACAGCCGCTTACCATGTAATTTGAATAAAAACTTTTACAAAAATGACTGGATTCGGCATTAAATAACCCGAAAAGGATTGATATGCCGTAAAACCAAACAAAACAACATAGGTAAATATTTGAAGATAGTAAGAACTTGAATTTAAAAAATTACTATATCTTAAAATAAGTATACATTCTCTTTCTCGTCGGCCCGGCTCGCAGGTGTAAAAATAATTCTATATTTCAACTTTCTTTCCAAAGAAAACAAACTTTAAAATGCACCAAATATTGATGTTTTTGTTTTTTCCTTAATCGTTTTGCAAATACATCAATTTTCTCTTGCAAAAAGACTAAACCAACACACATGAATGAATACTTAAACATATAACGAACGTTAAGCATTAAAACTTTGACCAAATTGTTTGGATTCGCGATTAAATAACCCGAAAGAGGTTGATATGCTGTAAAACAAAAATAACCACGCCGAACACCAAGAATAAATATTTAAACATATAAAGAACTTGAAGCAATCAAAGTTTTACTAAAATGACCAGATTCGGCGTTAAATAACAGGAAAACGGTGGATATGCCACAAAACAGCCGAACCCAACATAAGTTGTTGATATGCCGTTAAAAAAACCCAAAAATAATCCTATCCTCCTCCGAAAATGAAAAGTTTTTATTTTTTTATTTCTTCATTTTAATCTTTAACAAAACAAAATCTTATGTTTTATTTATTCGTTCCCTCCCGACGTGGTATCCGCTGAAACGACAGTCGGCGGCGTTAACGTTTTTATTACAGTCACATTAGTGAAAATATTAAAGTTTGTTTTGTTTAGAAAGAAAGTTGAAATATAGAATGATTTTATCACTTGCGAGCCGGGCCGACGAGAAAGAGAATTTATACTTATTTTAAAATATAGAAATTTTTTTCATTCAAGTTCTTAATATCTTCAAATATTTACCTATTTACTTATTCAAATTCAATGGTAAGCGACTGTTACGATAACGCAAAACCATTTGCAATAGTTATCGAAAGAGGTTAAGTGTACTGGAAATCGGGGAAGACTTATTCTCACTCAGACTCCAGGGAACAACACCGGTTATTATCGGTGAGTAAGAGAATGTATTCAAAATGTTTACTAGGTGATGTACAAATAGGGGCCTAAGATAATAATTACTAACTTCCTTTTAAAAATTAAAATGCTATCTTTCTGTTAAATAAAAACACCGGAAATGAGACCTCTGAATAGGGGAAATAGATATATTAGCAGGGATTTGGTCGCATCTTTCAAGATAGTAAAAAAACATTTTAAAGGGGATAGTGAAACCGTCAGCCTAAGGCTGAGGGTGATTGCCAATCGAATTAAGTTTAACTTTTTTCATTATTATCTTTTAAGGCTGAAATACGCGAGAAAATCCCGGCAAAATTGTCGCCCATCATTAAAAGCACGCTGCCTTTGCTAAGTAAAAGTGACGCTAACAAACGCATAGATAATACATCTTACAATCAGTAAACATACGTGAAAACCATATAGAAATATCAATTTTCTTGCATTTGGTAACAGTTATATTCGTTAACTATGCGGCACAATCGCAAGAATTTTAGTTAAAGAAAAGAAATAAAATAATGTGACTTATTATCTCATCTATTGAGAATGTGTTAAATTGTTTGAATAATAAAAAAGTGAGTTTGTACAGCCAGCTGAATATAAATAAATCCCCAAATTGATCTCTCTCTCTCTCTCTCTCTCTCTCTCTCTCTCTCTCTCTGCTTTCTTACACAGAAAACGCACCTGGATTCGCACTTAAAAGCTAACTGTAGCCCCTGGCCACAAGACCCTCAACAGACGCAACAAGAGATTTTCACGGACTACTAAACACCACGTCCGTATATACGCACTGCTAACCGAACAATCTCGAACGTACATACTTTCTCACGAACAAAACAGGCACGCTAATATACATACATATCTTCATGCCTATCCCATTTATACACACATAAACGCACGCAGGGCAGCGTACTCAATTATTAGCCATCTTGTTAAGTCACAGGAAGTAAGGTACCTAACGTAAACAAGTGACTAAACAAGATTCCTCAAAAGCGATGTTTACGGTAATTTAAAATACTTATATTCTATATTAAATATTAATTTTTCACCGGAAATAAGTCACAAATGAGTAGCTAAGGCAAAATAAATTGTTTTTGACGAATTTACCAACGGAATTTCTTTTAAACTAATTTATGTCGCCAATCGTCACATTTAACATCTTCTTCTTCTTCTTCTTCTTCTTCATCTTATTATTATTATTAAAATAAGTAGTAGTAGTAGTAGTAGTATCAACTTGCTAGTTCTCACACAGGTAATCATCGATTATTACTCACCGATAATAACCGGTGTTGTTCCCTGGAGTCTGAGTGAGAATAAGTCTTCCCCGATTTTTAGTACTCTTAACCTCTTTCGATAACTATTGCAAATGGTTTTGGGTTATCGCAACAGCCGCTTACCATGTAATTTGAATAAAAACTTTTACAAAAATGACTGGATTCGGCATTAAATAACCCGAAAAGGATTGATATGCCGTAAAACCAAACAAAACAACATAGGTAAATATTTGAAGATAGTAAGAACTTGAATTTAAAAAAATTACTGTATCTTAAAATAAGTATACATTCTCTTTCTCGTCGGCCCGGCTCGCAGGTGTAAAAATAATTCTATATTTCAACTTTCTTTCCAAAGAAAACAAACTTTAAAATGCACCAAATATTGATGTTTTTGTTTTTTCCTTAATCGTTTTGCAAATACATCAATTTTCTCTTGCAAAAAGACTAAACCAACACACATGAATGAATACTTAAACATATAACGAACGTTAAGCATTAAAACTTTGACCAAATTGTTCGGATTCGCGATTAAATAACCCGAAAGAGGTTGATATGCTGTAAAACAAAAATAACCACGCCGAACACCAAGAATAAATATTTAAACATATAAAGAACTTGAAGCAATCAAAGTTTTACTAAAATGACCAGATTCGGCGTTAAATAACAGGAAAACGGTGGATATGCCACAAAACAGCCGAACCCAACATAAGTTGTTGATATGCCGTTAAAAAAAACCAAAAATAATCCTATCCTCCTCCGAAAATGAAAAGTTTTTATTTTTTTATTTCTTCATTTTAATCTTTAACAAAACAAAATCTTATGTTTTATTTATTCGTTCCCTCCCGACTTGGTATCCGCTGAAACGACAGTCGGCGGCGTTAACGTTTTTATTACAGTCACATTAGTGAAAATATTAAAGTTTGTTTTGTTTAGAAAGTTGAAATATAGAATGATTTTATCACTTGCGAGCCGGGCCGACGAGAAAGAGAATTTATACTTATTTTAAAATATAGAAATTTTTTTCATTCAAGTTCTTAATATCTTCAAATATTTACCTATTTACTTATTCAAATTCAATGGTAAGCGACTGTTACGATAACGCAAAACCATTTGCAATAGTTATCGAAAGAGGTTAAGTGTACTGGAAATCGGGGAAGACTTATTCTCACTCAGACTCCAGGGAACAACACCGGTTATTATCGGCGAGTAAGAGAATGTATTCAAAATGTTTACTAGGTGATGTACAAATAGGGGCCTAAGATAATAATTACTAACTTCCTTTTAAAAATTAAAATGCTATCTTTCTGTTAAATAAAAACACCGGAAATGAGACCTCTGAATAGGGGAAATAGATATATTAGCAGGGATTTAATCGCATCTTTCAAGATAGTAAAAAAACATTTTAAAGGGGATAGTGAAACCGTCAGCCTAAGGCTGAGGGTGATTGCCATCGAATTAAGTTTAACTTTTTTCATTATTATCTTTTAAGGCTGAAATACGCGAGAAAATCCCGGCAAAATTGTCGCCCATCATTAAAAGCACGCTGCCTTTGCTAAGTAAAAGTGACGCTAACAAACGCATAGATAATACATCTTACAATCAGTAAACATACGTGAAAACCATATAGAAATATCAATTTTCTTGCATTTGGTAACAGTTATATTCGTTAACTATGCGGCACAATCGCAAGAATTTCAGTTAAAGAAATAAAATAATGTGACCTATTATCTCATCCATTGAGAATGTGTTAAATTGTTTGAATAATAAAAAAGTGAGTTTGTAAAGCCAGCTGAATATAAATAAATCCCCAAATTGATCTCTCTCTCTCTCTCTCTCTCTCTCTCTCTCTCTCTCTCTCTCTCTCTCTCTCTCTCTCTCTGCTTTCTTACACAGAAAACGCACCTGGATTCGCACTTAAAAGCTAACTGTAGCCCCTGGCCACAAGACCCTCAACAGACGCAACAAGAGATTTTCACGGACTACTAAACACCACGTCCGTATATACGCACTGCTAACCGAACACTCTCGACCGTACATACTTTCTCACGAACAAAACAGGCACGCTAATATACATACATATCTTCATGCCTATCCCATTTATACACACATAAATGCACGCAGGACAGCGTACTCAATTATTAGCCATCTTGTTAAGTCACAGGAAGTAAGGTACCTAACGTAAACGAGTGACTAAACAAGATTCCTCAAAAGCGAAGTTTACGGTAATTTAAAATACTTATATTCTATATTAAATATTAATTTTTCACAGGAAATAAGTCACAAAGGAGTAGCTTTGACGAATTTACCAACGGAATTTCTTTTAAAATAATTTATGTCGCCAATCAGAACATTTAACATCTTCTTCTTCTTCTTCTTCTTCTTCTTCTTCTTCTTCTTCTTCTTCTTCTTCTTCTTCATCTTATTATTATTATTAAAATAAGTAGTAGTAGTAGTAGTAGTAGTAGTAGTAGTATCAACTTGCTAGTTCTCACACAGGTAATCATCGATTATTACTTACCGATAATAACCGGTGTTGTTCCCTGGAGTCTGAGTGAGAATAAGTCTTCCCCGATTTTTAGTACTCTTAACCTCTTTCGATAACTATTGCAAATGGGTTTGGGTTATCGCAACAGCCGCTTACCATGTAATTTGAATAAAAACTTTTACAAAAATGACTGGATTCGGCATTAAATAACCCGAAAAGGATTGATATGCCGTAAAACCAAACAAAACAACATAGGTAAATATTTGAAGATAGTAAGAACTTGAATTTAAAAAATTACTATATCTTAAAATAAGTATACATTCTCTTTCTCGTCGGCCCGGCTCGCAGGTGTAAAAATAATTCTATATTTCAACTTTCTTTCCAAAGAAAACAAACTTTAAAATGCACCAAATATTGATGTTTTTGTTTTTTCCTTAATCGTTTTGCAAATACATCAATTTTCTCTTGCAAAAAGACTAAACCAACACACATGAATGAATACTTAAACATATAACGAACGTTAAGCATTAAAACTTTGACCAAATTGTTCGGATTCGCGATTAAATAACCCGAAAGAGGTTGATATGCTGTAAAACAAAAATAACCACGCCGAACACCAAGAATAAATATTTAAACATATAAAGAACTTGAAGCAATCAAAGTTTTACTAAAATGACCAGATTCGGCGTTAAATAACAGGAAAACGGTGGATATGCCACAAAACAGCCGAACCCAACATAAGTTGTTGATATGCCGTTAAAAAAAAACAAAAATAATCCTATCCTCCTCCGAAAATGAAAAGTTTTTATTTTTTTATTTCTTCATTTTAATCTTTAACAAAACAAAATCTTATGTTTTATTTATTCGTTCCCTCCCGACGTGGTATCCGCTGAAACGACAGTCGGCGGCGTTAACGTTTTTATTACAGTCACATTAGTGAAAATATTAAAGTTTGTTTTGTTTAGAAAGAAAGTTGAAATATAGAATGATTTTATCACTTGCGAGCCGGGCCGACGAGAAAGAGAATTTATACTTATTTTAAAATATAGAAATTTTTTTCATTCAAGTTCTTAATATCTTCAAATATTTACCTATTTACTTATTCAAATTCAATGGTAAGCGACTGTTACGATAACGAAAAACCATTTGCAATAGTTATCGAAAGAGGTTAAGTGTACTGGAAATCGGGGAAGACTTATTCTCACTCAGACTCCAGGGAACAACACCGGTTATTATCGGTGAGTAAGAGAATGTATTCAAAATGTTTACTAGGTGATGTACAAATAGGGGCCTAAGATAATAATTACTAACTTCCTTTTAAAAATTAAAATGCTATCTTTCTGTTAAATAAAAACACCGGAAATGAGACCTCTGAATAGGGGAAATAGATATATTAGCAGGGATTTGGTCGCATCTTTCAAGATAGTAAAAAAACATTTTAAAGGGGATAGTGAAACCGTCAGCCTAAGGCTGAGGGTGATTGCCAATCGAATTAAGTTTAACTTTTTTCATTATTATCTTTTAAGGCTGAAATACGCGAGAAAATCCCGGCAAAATTGTCGCCCATCATTAAAAGCACGCTGCCTTTGCTAAGTAAAAGTGACGCTAACAAACGCATAGATAATACATCTTACAATCAGTAAACATACGTGAAAACCATATAGAAATATCAATTTTCTTGCATTTGGTAACAGTTATATTCGTTAACTATGCGGCACAATCGCAAGAATTTTAGTTAAAGAAAAGAAATAAAATAATGTGACTTATTATCTCATCTATTGAGAATGTGTTAAATTGTTTGAATAATAAAAAAGTGAGTTTGTACAGCCAGCTGAATATAAATAAATCCCCAAATTGATCTCTCTCTCTCTCTCTCTCTCTCTCTCTCTCTCTCTCTCTCTCTCTCTCTCTCTCTCTCTCTCTCTGCTTTCTTACACAGAAAACGCACCTGGATTCGCACTTAAAAGCTAACTGTAGCCCCTGGCCACAAGACCCTCAACAGACGCAACAAGAGATTTTCACGGACTACTAAACACCACGTCCGTATATACGCACTGCTAACCGAACAATCTCGAACGTACATACTTTCTCACGAACAAAACAGGCACGCTAATATACATACATATCTTCATGCCTATCCCATTTATACACACATAAACGCACGCAGGGCAGCGTACTCAATTATTAGCCATCTTGTTAAGTCACAGGAAGTAAGGTACCTAACGTAAACAAGTGACTAAACAAGATTCCTCAAAAGCGATGTTTACGGTAATTTAAAATACTTATATTCTATATTAAATATTAATTTTTCACCGGAAATAAGTCACAAATGAGTAGCTAAGGCAAAATAAATTGTTTTTGACGAATTTACCAACGGAATTTCTTTTAAACTAATTTATGTCGCCAATCGTCACATTTAACATCTTCTTCTTCTTCTTCTTCTTCATCTTATTATTATTATTAAAATAAGTAGTAGTAGTAGTAGTAGTATCAACTTGCTAGTTCTCACACAGGTAATCATCGATTATTACTCACCGATAATAACCGGTGTTGTTCCCTGGAGTCTGAGTGAGAATAAGTCTTCCCCGATTTTTAGTACTCTTAACCTCTTTCGATAACTATTGCAAATGGTTTTGGGTTATCGCAACAGCCGCTTACCATGTAATTTGAATAAAAACTTTTACAAAAATGACTGGATTCGGCATTAAATAACCCGAAAAGGATTGATATGCCGTAAAACCAAACAAAACAACATAGGTAAATATTTGAAGATAGTAAGAACTTGAATTTAAAAAAATTACTGTATCTTAAAATAAGTATACATTCTCTTTCTCGTCGGCCCGGCTCGCAGGTGTAAAAATAATTCTATATTTCAACTTTCTTTCCAAAGAAAACAAACTTTAAAATGCACCAAATATTGATGTTTTTGTTTTTTCCTTAATCGTTTTACAAATACATCAATTTTCTCTTGCAAAAAGACTAAACCAACACACATGAATGAATACTTAAACATATAACGAACGTTAAGCATTAAAACTTTGACCAAATTGTTCGGATTCGCGATTAAATAACCCGAAAGAGGTTGATATGCTGTAAAACAAAAATAACCACGCCGAACACCAAGAATAAAT